>OY728120.1:539254232-540504232 GCA_963277665.1 Viscum album | reverse complement strand
TGCGATCTTTTCATATAAAATCTGGCGACATTATCTCTATGGGAAGAAGTGTGAGATATATACTGAGCACAAGAGTCTCAAATATATATTCACATAGAAGTATAATAATATTCACCTTAAAAGATAGTTATATCTCATAAAGGATTACAATTAGTCAATCCACTACCATCCTGGTAAGGCAAATAAGGTGGAAGATGCTCTAAGTAGAAAGGATACTACATTTTGATCAATGATGACAATTGAGAAGATAAAGTATTTGTAGAATTAAAAAGTATGGACATGGGAATAATTAAGGTATGAACAAAATAAATACTTTCTAAAATGATTTCTGAACTATCCCTTGTGAATAAAATAAAGGATGATCAAAAAATAACGTGGAAATTCAAAAAATGGTGGAAGCTATTAGAAATGGGAAATCCTGTAAGTCTAAGATTGATAAGGATGGAGTCATAATATTTGGTTCAATATTATGTGTACCATCCAATATAAGGATAAATAAAGAGCTTATGAATGATCCAAATAGATTAACCTTCTCTATTCACCTAGGGAGTATAAATATGTATTGAAATCTCTAGGAGAACTTTTAGTGGGACAATATGAAAAAAGAGATCACTAAATATACATCAAAGTTCCTGGTATGTTAGCATGTGAAGGATGTAAGTAAAAAAGTCTAAAGGTATGATGAAACCATTATTCATACCAACATGGAAGTGGGAGAACATCACCATGGACCTTTTCACTGGACTTCCATAGACATCTAGAGGAAACAATGCTATATGGGTTATTGTGGATCATCTTACAAAGGCAACTCAATTTATTACCATTTGAGAGGACCTATCATTCGATCAACTTTCATGGATATATATCAATAAAGTGGTAAGACTACATTGATTAACACTATAAATTGTATCTGATCAAGATCTAATATTCACCTTGATGTTCTGGAAAAGTATCCAACACGATCTAAGTACTGAGCTGAACTTCAGTACGACCTATCATCCTCAAAATGATGTCCAATATGAGAAAAAAATTCAGAAACTAGAATACATGTTGGGTGAGTGTTTTATGGAATTAAAAGGATGATGGGACCAAAATTTTCCTCTCGTCGAATTCTCTTACAAAAATAGTTTCCACTCGAGCATCCAAATGGCTCCATATCAAACCCTTTTTGGGAAGAGGTGCAGAACACCAGAATCTTGGGATGAAGTCTATGATAGTAAGCTTGTAGGACTTGAAATAGTCGAAGAAATGGAGAACAAGGTGAAAACCATTCAACAACACATCAAGGTAGTCCAAAGTCAACCAACGAGTTATGCAGATAGTTGTCAGTGGGACCTGGATTTTAATGTTGGAGACTTGGTATTCCTCCGTATATCTCCATGGAATGGGATCATGAGATTTGGGAAGAAAAGGAAGCCAAGTCCCAAGTATATCGACCCCTTTAAGATCCTTGATCATGTCAGAGCTGTGGACTATCGACTAGAACTTACACCAACCATGACTCAAGTACATGATGCATTCCACATATCCCTCTTAAGGAAGTACATATCAGATCCTTCACATGTACTAACTTCAGAGGTGGTATAGTTGGAGAATGATATTTATTATGAGGAGTATATAGTGAAGATATTGGATCATAGAGATAAATTTATACACAAAAATTATACTCACCTGGTCAAAGTAATATGGTGGAACCATAATTACAAAAATGAAACATGGGAAACAAAGGATGAAATGAAGGAAAATTACCCACACCTATTTTCAACTTAGAATGTAAAAAAGAATTTTCTAGGGTGAAATTTCATAAGTGGGAAGAATGTAACATCCCTGAATTCTATCAATTGAAATACCCTTCTTATAATTATGTCATATAGTATAATCACATATAATCATATAGAGAACACAATATAAACTTTATAAATGATGAATTAATTAAATAAATGGGATTTCTAGAAGTTAAGGAGCATATACCAAAGGAATGCTAACTTGAACTATAGAATAGTAACATGAACTTTACGAATAGTAAACTGGACAATCGAATAGTAAACTCACCAATGAAAGTAAAAAATAAAACTTATCTATCCTATAAGTGACAATATGATTTAATCATATCATAGTATAAGTAAATAAATATTTCAATAATTATTAATTAAGTGGTGGAATTTTTGTAATTCATAAATATTTAATTACAATTTTATTACTAATTTAATAATTTAAAAGAAAAATTATTTTCATAAAATGTATTCATAAATTATGAATTTTATATCTTATTATTATAATATAATTTTATGATACCTTAGTTAATTTTTCAAAGTGATATAAAATCAGTTATAATTTTAAAATTTGTATTTTTCAAGTAAATTATGATTTTAATAAAAAATTAAATTTCTCATATTCAGAAAATTATATTCATAGAATTGAGTTTATTTTTGAATTCTACATGTTGAAAAATGGTTAGGGTTAATTTTTGTTATTTTTCTAAAATGCTTGAATTTTTGGTGAATAGTAAAATACAGTAATTTACGGTATATATACAATACAAGTTAAATAAACTATTTATTGAGAAATGTATGATGTAAGAACATTCAGTTCTAGATCACATGATATAATTACTATATTTAGTCTCAATAATCAACACTATTTCTTATCTTGAGAAAAATAATAAACTAATGAATTAAATAATGAGAAAATATCCCTCTCCTCCACTATATATACCACCCCTCACCACCTCTTATCCTCACACCTCTCAAGACTTGAGCCTTGTCCAAATTATGCTAAAATATCCCCCAAGTCCATTTCCCACTTAGAGGATATTTTTTATTTAATAAAATTCCAAAACCAATCCCCTAAGGAGGTTCTCAAGAAGAATGAATCAAGAGGTAAAACCCTATTCATTTTCTTTTAATTTCTTTTCAAGTTATTTTCTTTTCTTATCTTCTCCCCACTTCCCCTTGTCAAAATGGAATGAAAAATATATTATGTTACAAATATTTTAATTTTATAATGTTTATGGAATAATTCTCCATCAAATCACTTATTCCCTCTCTTTTACTTTTAGATGGAAAACATCATCTATAAGGTGCCGATTTACCACCTTCATAGACGACATGCATTCATCTTTAAATTACACCTTCAAGGATACTCATCAAACCATTTTTTATGGCTGAAACAGATTATAATATATGTATTATATCTTATTTAATGTTCTAGAATCATTTTTACACATGATATTAATTTATAAAACAAAATGAGTTTGTTATGATAAAAAATGTCCAAAATAAACCCAAACGTTTATCATTAACTATTTTTATAATAATTCAAACTCACTACATAATAACAAATGATATATAAGACCAATTAATCCTCTGTATGATCATTAATAACATATAACTTCAATTATATATAATTAACCCACTTTATAAGAACTTCCATACATGTATACAAGTAAACTGATCATGAAAATAAAGGAAACCACACTCCTAAATGATGAAATTAAACATTGTAACTCCTCAAAAGGCCATAAATGAACGTGATAAAATTATAATAAATAAATTAAATGTAAAAAAGGTTATTTAATTATAAATTAATGAATATAATTTTATTATCTTGGATATTAAAATCAAGTGAAGAACACCTTTGGACTTAAGGTATGGGATTCTACCTAAACGTCCATTATTCCTTCAAGATATTCTTTCTCTCATTTAACCCAAATGGAATTCTATTTTATTTTTATGTAAATATTAGAAATTATGTGTATATGTTCCAAATTCATGTATTAATATCCATTCATCCTTCTTTTTCATGGATATACATGTTTTTTAAATGTTCCCTACTCAATTCTTCTCGATAAGCAAACCCAATTTAAGGGAACTTACCAAATTATTACCTGATGTCAAGTGCACTATATAATATATTTTAAGACACCATTGTTTTTCTAAATTAAATAATTTTATTATGAAAACTTTCTTGGTTCACTTATGGTTTTATATAAAACTTTATTAATTTTTTTCTCTTTAAATTGTCTTTAATATTTTCCTTAAACTGCACAAAAATGTTTTAGTTCTAAAGTTTCTTAAATACTCATTTTAATTTTTGTCAATTAAGTTTGTTATACCTTATCACTATTTATTCCTATTTTACCTTATTAATGTTAATTTATATTTTGAATATATTATTTCATCGACACATTTATGAAATTCTCATTTGTTATGCCTTGTGACAGGATTATTATATCCATTCCTTTCCATGGGTAACCCTTATGATATGTTTGATTCCTTATATATGATTCTTCATGTGTAAAATATATTCATGAACTGATTATGACAGTTGATCCCAGATAGAACTACAATGCATTGGGTAATTTTTATTCTCAAGAGATGTTATGTGCAACGGTCTTGGTAGTTATCCCTGACTTGTGCTCCTCTATGTGCAACGAGCCTTAACTCATTATTGTCTATATGAAATGAGACTTGAATCATGCTAAAGTGAATTTTATGTTTATTCCACATTACTATTATTCCATGATTATATGATCCCATGTTCTATATGTTATGATTTCATATGCTTAATCATATTCCATTCCTTCCTATATCATAATGTTAAGCCTTCTAATCCATGACCTAAGCTTTATTCTTATTCCCTTACTAGGCATTTTAGCTCATCCCATTGTTCCCGTTATATCCAGTTTATCCTAT
Source organism: Viscum album (assembly GCA_963277665.1). Lineage (NCBI taxonomy): Eukaryota > Viridiplantae > Streptophyta > Magnoliopsida > Santalales > Viscaceae > Viscum > Viscum album. The sequence goes on along the minus strand of OY728120.1, from coordinate 540,499,538 downwards.
GAATATTTAAGGTCTAAAAAGAAGTTAGAAGATCATAATTGATAATAAATAAAGAAATGTTTTATTTAGTTCCATGTTTTCAGTTTTATATATCTTGTCTTCCAAGACACTAGACTTTACGATCCTTAGCTTGTAATTTGATGTATAATTATGCTTAAAATCATGTATTGATATGTGAAAAAGGATAGGGTCACTATAATATGACCCTACTAGCCAATTTATCCCCACCATCAGGTTTCTATTATATTGAAATGGTTTTATTTACTTTTTAAAACATTACACATGTCGTTTAATTAAAACACAAGACTAAATTAATGAATTCTATACCAAAGGTAGGTGCATATCAATTTGAACCGGTGGAGAATCAAATACACTCTGGTATAATTTCCATCAACACATGCCTCAATTATATTTATTAACTTAATCAATATTTTTTATACAATATGTTCTATGATAATATACACTGAACATAAATGTACATGTCTTGTGTGAGGTGGCACATGACATGTAACCTCAGTTTATTATTATTCAACAATGGATAGAAAAAAGTTTAGTACTCATCATGTTGATGAGAAGTACATATTGTGTAGTTATTAAAAATTTATATGAAAGAGAGAAAAGAGTGGCTGGGTTTCCTCCCAACAAGATCCTTTGTTTTAGTTTTTTAGATAGACCTGAGGTAGGAAACATTCCCATAATATAAAGGTGGATGTGGATTCTGTTGTGTGAACCACCACATATGTCTAGTGTCATCTTCTTGAAGGCAGTTTTCTTGAACTTTAGGGGATTTGGGTGGTAGATTTCAGTATCCCTACTCCATGGCCAGTAGATCTTGAAGGTGGACTTGTTCCTTGTTCTAGTCATGTATGTATTTCACCTCCAAGGCTTCCTGCTTTTTTATGTAGGAAAACTGAAAACAATTACAAGAATCCTCCAAGGAAGTCGAGTGATCTACTAAGGGTTTAGAAAAGGATTGTTCAAATTTAGTATATACATGATATGAGGTGTTCCCATACTCAAAATTGTTTCTTTGAAAATAATTTTTAGAAATTACTAGTGAATTATAAGTGGGGCCCAAATCATAACATGCCTCCTTGGCTGAAAAATAATAAGAGCACCCAGTGAAAAACTCAACCATAGTATATATACAAGTAATTATCTAAGAAAGATTATCGAAAAAAAGCCAAGTCATCCCAACATTTCGGTTTGGTCCAACTGTAAAGTGGTAAAGGCTTCCATCATTGATATTAGTGCTTCAATTTTATTCACACATGGATCCAGAAAAGAAAAAGAGATGGGAGGGGTGAAGGGTGCACATGGGTATTCCTCATATTGAAACCCATCATCCATGTGCGGATAATACTCTTTTGGATACAGGTAAATCAACATTGGATCATTCAGATAAAAATTATCTCTAAGAGGATCATATCAATATCTAATCAAATAAAAAACCATAAGAACATGTGTTTGATGGTCCCAAGAAAATATCAAGAAATGAAAATGGAAAATTAATTTTAAAGCAACCACAACTCAAAAAAATTCCGCTTCTTTCTATTTCCTTAGCAATAACACCATTATTTGACTTCACCCATCTTAAGGCACAAAAAATTTAAAGTTCTCTTCTAATATAACTAACTAGGTAGCTAGTGGTAGTCAAGATCGATCCTATAGGGAGAATGAAGAAGCAGTAATCAACACAAGTTTGTGGGTCTCAACTGATAATCTAGAAAAAATCAATGAAATGAAAATGATGAAATTGTTAAATGATTTCCTGAAATTCAATTGAAACAAAATAAATGATAGAAAAAATAAGGAAAAAAGTGTGGTGGGGTTTCAACTCAAATGTGTTTTATTTTAATTGTATTTTTAGTATAAAAGTTATTAATTATAATTTTTGACCAAATGGATTCAATTAAATTGATTTTTCTTGGTTTGATAAAAATCAATTATTTAATTAAAAGGTTTACCCCTTGATCTATTGATTAAAAACATAAATCAAATTTTGATTTCATCACCCCTAAAATAGTGGAAATAGGCTCACCCAAATGTTATGGATTCACCCTTTACAAATCCTTTATTTTTCTTCATTGTTTTTATTATTGATCTAATAAAAAACCAATAGTAAATGTGGAGATCATTTCGTTAATGTAATTGTAAGATAAAAATCATAATAAAATCGACACACCAAAATTGAAATTACAAAAAACCCATAATCATTATTACAACCCCATATTAGAAAATTCAGATTCTTATGACCATGGTAACAATGTGTGGGTTAAGAAGAAACTAAACCGCTACCATGGATATGAGAGGAAAAAAGGGGGAAAGAGAATAATTACACTAAAATAGAATTGAAAATAGGGGATGAAAATTAAAATTTGGATTCAAAGGTTATTGAATGATAGAGATGCAACACCTCCCCCTTATATTTCCAACTTGGATCTTAGAGGGAGGATTCTTTATTTATAGAAAAAAATAGACAAATGATGTGTACCAAAAATTACACTCCATGTACCCGGTTCAACTAACTTTGACTGTGTTTTCTTCATTTTTAGGTGAACCATTGTGCCACATGTGGAATTTGAAGCATCAATGGTTGGTTGGTGAGGATACACGACATGTGGCACTGACACACATGGTGTTTAGAGGCTCTCTCAGTCACCATCTACTTCTGGAAGGGCATACACGATGTGTGGACTTAGAGTGCACGGTGTGTGGATCTTTCTAGGCTACATGGGAATGTACTTGGGCTGGCCAATTCATGGTTGGGAACTGGTACCCTACATGTGTTTACAAAGTACATGTCGTGAATAAATAATTTTTTATTCTGATCACTTCTAATTTGTGACTTTTTCTGGAAACACCAGAAAATCACCATGAACGCTGAATTAAAGAATTTGATCCATAAAAAGAATGTATATCAGTTGAAAATGTGTTCTACTACTAAATAAAATATATGAAAATGGTATTAAAAAATTTATAACATCATATTTTTATTGTGATTTTGGAGATGAAAAATTTAATAGAATGTCTTCCTTTACAAAAACATTTTAATTATGGGACACTTTAGTTGTTTCTCAAGATGTAACATATAATGTTAAGTAAACACACTAAAATACATATTCTATTAAATATGATTATTTTAAAATGAAATATGATGAGATAATTTAAAACTTGTATCTCTAGTTTAATGAGATCATGAACACAATTCACTCGTTGGGGAATCCTTTTTCTAACAAAGACCAAGTGATGTGCTTATAGAGGTGTCTAACATAAATATAGAGGAACCATAGTGTCAATCACAGAATCATGTGATATTATCAAGTTACCTATCAAGTATCTGATTGAAAAAATAATAATGTATGACGATGAAATAAAATTTAACATAGAATAGGAGGATAAACCAAAGACAGAAGCTACTTCCTTCAAATCCACCGCCTCAAAACAAAAGGAGATAATTCAAGATGACAATTCAAGTGATGAAGAATCTCCTGTTGATAGTGATGAATATATTCTCCATTTTTCTATAACATTCAAAAAGTTTTAAAATAAGAATAAATTCATTAGGAAAAAAAGTTATAAAGTAAATATGATAATAGACAAAACCATAGAAAGGATTGGAAGAAGGATGATGATTTAAAAAAATAATTTTCTATGAGTGTAAAAGAAATGGGAGTTTAAAAATTGACTATACTAAGATGAAATACAAAAAAGAAATATGATGATAAGGATAAGTGATAAAATAAACAAATAAAGTAAAATTGGAGTGCTTCTGAAGACATCTTGAGTGCTTCAGACACAACCCAAGAGGATAATCTTGATAGGGAAAACATGTGTTTTATAACAAACACATCCAAGGTAATCAATGTTTTCCTTGATTCTCTTGTACATATTTATAATCATTCTACAAATGAAAAAAATTATGAGAATATTTCTAAGGAAGATAAGTTTTAGTACTATAACATGATGGAAGATACATTTAATGATATTAAGGATAAATATAAAATTATAAAGATATAACATGTTTTGACTACTAGTTTCAAATCTAATTTTAGTATTATAAAAGAGAAAATATTCAAATATTAATGTAGAAAAATGAATTAAAATTTTCCAATGTTTAATTAAATAAGGATCTATAAATATTTACTAATGGGAGAAATACTCTTACTCAAATATATGGAAAAAATAACCTAAATACAATACTGGTATAGGGTGTCAACCTGGACAAAGAAGAACTGTTAAAAATAGATTTATTTCTTGTTCTATTTTTGCAACTAGTTTTTACTCTTCTAAACCCAAAAAATTATTTATTTCTAAAATTATAAAATCTTATTATAGGAAAATTCTTAAGAAAAAATGGGTTCCTAAAACTTTGATAACTAACATTTTTGGAGAAAATATTTGGGTACAAAAATAAATTCTGGTATAAAATTGGTTTTCTAGGAAATGTTCTTGAAGAAATATAGTAAGAACCTATGGAACCTAGAAAAAAACTGTTCCAGACACATGATTTGATATTATTCAATTTTCAAGAATATAATTAAGGAGGATGTTAGACATGTCACATTTAGTGACAATTCCAAATGTAAAAATACTAACCTTTGTCAAATTAGTAATTTTAGTACTATTTAAATTTATAATGTTTTATTTGTATATGTTTTAAAGTATAATATTCTTATCATATTAGAGTTATTTGATTATAGATTTCATGTGAAATTTTAAAATAATTCCTGTAATGTTTTTGATTATATAAATTATTTAGTTTTTACTTCTTTGAGAAATAACAATGTTTATATTGTCAATTTAAACTCTTTATTTTATCAAAAAATTTACTATCCAAGTTCCTTTAAAAAGGAATCTTGAATTTGGAATATAAGACTAGTAAATTTAAATATTCCCTCACTTAGAAATATCACTTGGAAAAGTTTGGAAAAAAATCTACCTAAAATAAAATCCCCAAATGATGAAGTCTATAACCTATGTTAGAAAGGGAAACATCACAAGATCTCTTTCAAATCAATGAATAAAGTTTCAACTACCCAACCCCTAGATTTAGTTCAAATGTATTTGTTTGGACCATCTAGAGTTTATAGTTTAAATAGAAGCATATTGTTTATGTAATTGTATATGAATTTTCTATGTATACTTGGGTATTCTTTCTAGCTAACTAAAGTAAATCCTCCTTCTATTTTACCAAGTATGCTAAATTTTTAGAAAGTTTAGTGGACCCAGGATTAAGACCTTAGGAAGTTATCATGGTCATGAGTTTTATAATCAATAATTTGAATATTTTTTCTCACAAAATGGATATAATCATAACTATTTTTCTCTTATGACCCCACTACAGAATGATGTTGTATAAAGGAGAAATATAACACTTCAATAAATTTCCTTGATTATGCTTAATGAATACGACCTTTCTATTTATTTTTGGACTGAGGATCTGAATAAAATTGGTTATATAATTATTAGAGTTATAATTATACCTCTCATAAAGAAAAATCCATATAAATTATGGTATAGTATAATGGTAATGGTTGATATATTAAAGTTATTGGTTGTAAAGTCTTGATTCCTAAAATTAAGGAAAATATTGATAAATCTTCTTCCAAAAGCAATGAAGTACTTCTCCTTCGTTATTCAGCTTTTAGTAAATCATAAAGGGTGTTTAATAATATAATCAAGACTATATAATATTATTTTCATATCAAATTTGATGAAACATATCCACATGAGCCTAAAAACCCTTTAGAAATCCTAGAGGATGATCTCTTAATTCAGAATATCAATGCGAAACCTTTTATAAATTCTTTAAAAAAGAATAATAAAAATAATCTAGTTTTGAGTAACATCCTAAACCTGAACATGAATATAACAATGATATAACCAACACTTCTCTTCTTAGAGCTATTATGTCTCATATATACCATCCTCTAGATGTTTTAGTTAGAGACCTAGATAAAGCTAAACAAACTAGAGATTATCTTAGAAATCAGGTTGAACATCAATAATTATTATTAGATCCTCAGCCTAAGAAAATTAATGATTTAATTAATTATAATTATGGGTGATGTAATTACAAGAAGAACTTAATCACTTAAAATGAAATTGAACTTGGGAACTTATAGTTATATCAAAAGACACACTGACTATTAGAACTAAGTGGGTGTTTAGAAACAAAGTAGATGAATCATGCACTATATTAAGAAATAAATCTATATTGGTTGTAAAAGGATATAGTCAAGAATAGGGAATTGAATATAAGGAAACAATTTCATCAGTGGATATAATTAAACCCATTAGAATATTTCTTGCCGATGCATAACATTTGTATTTAAAACTTTATCAAATGGATGTAAAAATTTCATTCTCAAATGGTTATACAGTTGAAGATGTTTTTGTTAAAAAATACCCCTAATTTCAAAATCCACATTTTCAAAATCATGTTTTTAAATTAACTAAAGATTTATATTGTTTAAAATAGGCTCCTAGAGCTTGGTATGATAGGCTTAAAATTTTACTTTTTTCAAAATGTTTTTCAAAAGGTAGAGATGATCCTACTCTTTTTATAAAAATAATTTCACAAGATGTTTTAGTTGTTCAAATTTATATTGGTGAAATTATTTTTGAATATTCTAAAAATTATTTTTGTATTAATTTATCAAATATAATGAAAAATGAATTTGAAATGAGTTTAATGGGAGAACTTAAATTCTTCATTGGTTTTTAATTTTTTTAAAATAAGAATAAAATTATCTTAAATCAATGTAACTACACTAATTTTTTTTAAAATTTTGTGGTTTGGATAGCACTAAAGGTAGTGAAACTCTCATGAGTACCACTTGTAAGTTGGATCTTGATGAAAAAATAATTTCAACTGATCAAACCAATTATAGAGGTATGATTGTAATCTTTTTATACTTAACTACTAGCTAACCTGATATTATGTTTAGTGTGTGTATGTGTACCTATTTTCAAGAAAATTATAAAGAGTCTCAATTACATGCTGTTAAAATAAATTTCAAATACCACAAATAAATAACCAATTTAGGACTGTTTCATCCTAGAGGAAAATCATTTTACTTAGTAATTTATTCAGATTTGTATTTTTGTGGTTGTAAGTTAGATATAAAAACCACCTTTATAATGTGCCATCTTTTTTGGAAAGTTACTAGTATATTTTTTGTAGTAAGAAACAAAATTTTGTTGCACTAACCACTACTAAATCTAAATACATAAATATAGGAAGTGGTTGTGCACAAATTTTATTGATGAAACACACTTTTATAGATTATGGATATCAATTCAGATATATCCCTACAAATTGTGACATTAAAAGTGTCATAAATATTTATAAGAATCTTCTGTATCATTCTAGAACAAATGACATAGATGTAAGAACCCACTTTTTGAGAAATAATTTCCAAAAAGATGACATAACTATTTAATTCATAAGAAATGAACATAAATTTTCTGATATTTTTACAAAACCATTGAATTATGAGATATTAAACTTCCCCAAACATCAATTAGGAATGATAAATTTTTGGTGTTATTTAATCCTAGAGGATCCAATGTTGGAAAATCCACCATTTGAAAAGCCACTGTTGAAAAAACCTCCACTAGAAAAGCCACCATTGGACAAGAAACCATTAGAAAAGACACTATTAGAGGATCCACCATTTATAATCCACCACTATAATGATCCATCATTGGAATGATCTACTGTTAAAATGACCCACCATTGGAATTATCCACCATGGGAATGATCCACCATTGGGATGCTACCGGTCTCTATTTTTTTCTACCAGTTGAACCTTTTTTTACTATAATTACTAATTTTTATGTTAAAATATTATTCAATTTATTTTTTATATTTTATTATATTTTTATAATTCAATTAATTAAATTATACAACTTTTAATTGAATCCAAATTCAATTCACTCTAGCTTGCACCAATTCCCTTCGAACAGTTTCTCCATCCATTTCCCTCCAGACCTTAAACCTTATCACACATTTGATTCAACATTTTTTTGGCTACAATGGTGAGAGAAAATAATCCTTTAGAGTTGTATCATAAAGGATAATTACTTGTGAAGAACTCTAAAGGAGAATTGATATGAGCTATTGTCGAGTCGTGTAGTGGTTTTTTGAAAAATAATTTAATGCTAAATGGTTGTTATTGAGAAAGTATTTGGTGCCTAGGGTGATCCAAGACCAAGGATGGATAGAATGGTTCTCTATAAATGATATACCTTTCTTTCCTAGGTCGGTTCATCTATTCTATCAATACACATAGTTTAGTTTTAGAGAAAAGAAAGATTTGATTCAGATCATGTTCGATAGTAAGGTGATTACCTTTTATTCAAAAGAATGGGCAAGATGTATTAATGTACCTCACCAAGGATTTTTTCATGAGTATAAAAAATCTATTCCAAGTGATAGTGAGTCGTTTGTTTATGAGAATTATTTTTTGGAGATGACTGGAGATAGAACTTTGAGAAGGCCTGCTGCAACTGAGTTGGATGGTGAATTTAGACTACTATTCAAGTTTATTCAGCATATGATGTCTCCTTGGAAAGGGCAATTTAGTAATAAGAGATATCCGGATGTGTAAACCCTATTACTTATGAAATGAAAGGATAGAATTAACATTTTCAAATACCTTGGGGTTCACATGATGGAAATATTCAAGTCATTTTCCAGGTCTAACTAATTTACCCTAAGTTGATTTCAACCATTCTAGAATCCTTAGGATTGGTTGATCATGTACAAAAATCTAAAGTGAGATGTGGTGGATTATTATTGAGTAAATTTACTTGCAAAAGGATGAGAGTGAATTGGAATCCTTAGATGAAAAAGTGTATTGAGGATAATGATAATCTCTGTGATGATTTTAATCTTGTAAACCATCCTACTAGACCCAATTACTTATTGGATCCTAGATTGGTGATAGATAAGGTAATGGAGTATTCAGATGAGGAAGAAGATGTTGTTGAAGAGGAAGTTTTTGTTTATGAAGAGGAGGAAGTGTATACCTCTGTTTAAGAGGGTAGTGATCCAGATATCCTTAAGAGCCAAGTTTTATTATTTTGGATATGATAGGCCTCCCATTTTTCTCCTTTCTAGAGAGAGTATCTTAAGTGAAAGAGATGATGATGATGAAGATACATTGGTCACTAGAGATGAACAGATTATGAGTTCTTCTAAGTCCTATAAAGAAATTTTAAAGGTTTTAGATGATGAAAAATGAGGAATATGTAAATAATAGTGATGATGGAACCAATGATGAGGATAATAATGATGATGTTCCAGATCATGATGGAGTTGATGATGTTGAGAAATCACAATCACATCATCCTTGTCCTTTTTCCTTAGTTAGGTCTATGGAGAGACCTGGTTAATCTAGAACTGTAAGTTTTTAGAGATCAGTTTCATTTCAGCAAGTAGGGGGTGATACCTTTGTTAGAGGTGTTCTGAGGTAACTTATTGAGGGGAAGAAATTTCCAGGTTACATAACTCAATAATTTGATCATGTGGATCCCACTGAGAAGACTTCTCCACGATTTTAAAAGGCATCTCATAATGATTAGGAACATTTCCTAGGGTATGTAAAACATGGAATAGACTACTCAGAGTCTAAGGAAGTAAAAGAATACGATGTAGATCAAGAAGATGCTAAGGTTGGTTCTTCCTTAGAAGAGGATGAGGTATCTTCTAAGGGGAAGCCTTAACTAGGTTCCAAATTACTTTTATCTTTTTATACAAACTTAGATGAAGATGAAGGAAGTGGGAATGACCACATCAGTTCACCAGAGCATGTTGGTCCTTCGATTTCAGTTGGAGTTGGGACATTTCCTAAGTGATCTATTGTAGAGAAGAATTACCTTGTTAGTGAGTTTTTATCCTTTAATTCTGATGCACCTATTGTTGGTTAAGATCACGTAGAGACACTTTTTTTAGTATTGAGAGAGTTTCTGCACCTCATCCTCCTCCTATTGTTGTTCCTTCATTTTTTTTCTATAGTTGACTTGGATGTTTTTAAATAAATTATTATTTTAAATTTTAGTATATTATTGAGATCTTAGGAACCTCTTGTTACACAACATTGTGAATATGATCCCAGGAATCTATTTAAGTTTATTTTTTCCATATTATACAAAAAATGAGTTTTCATATTTTTGAAGTTAAAATTGAAATTATAAGGTTTTCCAGTGAGATAGGAACCATGATATCTATTATGGAGGGGATGTGGACTTCCTTTTCCACTATAAATGATTCCTTTATGAAGTGGTTGGAGTCTTTACCTGCTATTGCTTATACATATAGGGCTACACCTCCTTCATCCTCTATTGATACTAATTTGATCATATATATTTTCCAAGAGGAGCTACATGCTATTATGGGAGATATCAATACATATCATGAGGAGGTCCTTCAACAAGTTTTACAACATGGTGATCACATATATAAAATTGCAAGAGAGTGTTTGAATGAATCATGATGTGATAGGAAAACTATCAACAAGGATATCAATACTATCTTTCTAAGGTATATACTAAGAATGATTTGAATTATTTCTTATTATTTGTAGCTTATAATCTAAGGATTACACTTGTTACTAGGTCATTGAAGGAATAAGTAGACAAAATCAAGGTTTTGGCACCTCTTCTAAAGTTATTCATATAAGCGAAGAAGGACTTATTTGGTGCTATAGAAAGGGGGAAGAATTATTATGGACTTTGTGAATCTCATGAAGCCTTTCATGTATGTGTATGTTACAAAAGTGGTTTCTCATTAGGTGATTCCCATTTTAGCATTCATAGATACTCCTTCCTATGGTCCTTTACCTTTTCAATATCATTCATTCAGTATATATCAAGTGGAAGCAGTCAGGTATCTCATACCAGTTTTCATCAAAGAGTTACCTCAGACTACCTCATAACCTTTAGTCTTCACCTCAGCACACTCAGCTTCTACATTCATGCCTCTTTACTTTGGTAAGGTCAAGGGACCTATTGATTCTACCTCTCGAGTTGAGAGTTATTTGTATTATAATTAGTAATTGATAGAGAATTTTTCATATTTTCCTTATATTCTATTTTGGATGTAATACCATAAATATTTTTCTTAATAAAGTTTCTCTCTTATTATTCTTGAGTTCCTTCTTTTTCTTTACTAATTCTTATCTTATCTTTTTTATAATCCCAAAAGGGAGAGAAATTTGGATGGAATTTATCTTTGAAACCAACCTTATCCTTTGATAAGTTCCATTTTATACCACATTTATATTTGATATCACACTTATCCTTTGAAACCAGAATTATTTGGATTTATCATTTGAAATTTTAAGTAGACTGTTACTCTTCAAATTCATATTTTTATGCCTACGTTTGTTTTCCACATGGTTTATAAAATTCCATTATTTGTGATCATTAAAAAAAGGACATTATTGGAAACTCATTGTTTTAATGTCAAAAATCATGATTACTATGTTTATAAGGAGAGTAATGTCTTATGATAGTATAATATTTTATAAAAAATAATTTGAAGACAATTAGTTAAGTGTTAAAAAGATCCACTGTTAGTTCATTTCCGCTACTGTCAGTATATGCCATCACCAGACTTGTACTACTGCCAACTCTTTCCACCGACAAAGATATACCACCACTATACACTTTCCACCACCAGAGTCATGCTATCATTAAGAGTGCCACCTCCATCCATGTTCCACCACCAACCGTCTTTTATTTATAGGTTTCTACAAACATTAGATGAGCAACCATCCAAACCTACTACTTCTCTACCTACTACCATCATATTGGTGCTACTTTAAAATAATCCACTCATGGAGATATCACACTTCTATACTCTTTCTATAACCTTTTTTCTACCACTAGACTATCCTACCATCAGTTTTCTATCACTTATCTTTACCATTGTCATAGAGGATATACCATCATACTTGATACCGGTGTTGTTCTACTACATTTGAATTAAATGATTATAAAATATATTTTATTAGAGTTATTGTTGAGGGATTATTTAATGATTATTTCTTACCCATTCTGTGGATTCATTGAAGACAGGTTAGAGGTTTAGTATGAGAATGTTTAAAATATTTATGATTATTATTCTATGGGTATTCTAACCTACAATGATATATATTTCTAGGGAACTCCCCCATACTCTAGAGTTTTTTGATCGATTTGAGTGATAACATACATGATAAATTCTAAAATAAGTGTGTAAAAGTGTGTAGCATATCAAAGATCAATATCCTTTCTCACAATAAATCAACAAAAAAACTTATAGAGTTTTCTCATAAATAAAAGAGAACCACGTGACACTCTATTTTCCAGCACATTAAGTGAAATCATTTTGAGCTCCTCACTAAGACAAACCCGATGACTCTCGAGTTCCTGGAGAATGAAAAATTAAACAAAACTTCATTTCTTTATCTCTATTTATTTTGTATATTTTTTTATTTCTAACATTTGATTAGTGTGTTGTATTACTTTGTATATATGCACACACTGAATCCTATGCATGAAATAGAGAATACTTGATATACTCTCTATCTGTTTTCATCTATTTAACCATGGAAATTCTGGAAGAGGTACCTATGTGTCCTGTTTTTTTCTTCCCACATATAACTGCGGAAGAGGATTTGATCACGGATAACATGTGCTATTGTATACCCGATCCAGGTTGTGGATTATATTATTGATTACAATAATTTGGTTGGTAGTTGGTGAGTTACAAGTGGAGGGGATTAGGTCTCAGTTTGATATAGAACCCCTGGGTTTTTCTTTATTTCAAAGGTTAAAAATGAATTTCTTTTAAATCTATGAATAACACTCATACTTTGATAGTTAGTTTTAACTAATGTTTATATAAGTATTATTTTTATATAAGTTGATTTCAATAGTTAATGTAATTTTATAATTTTTTTTGATTAAGACCAAATAAATGGTTGAGAAATATTTTGAAAGATAAAACTTATATTAAATAACATTTTTGATTAACTGGAAAAATTTATTTGAAATGGTAAATTTTGATTTAAATTATTTTAACAAAAATTTTATTGGGAACTCAATTCACACCCTCTTGAGTTAATCACTCCAACAAATAAAATGGTTTGATAGATTTTAGGATGTAGAAGTTCATTGGAAATAGAAGAATAAAATCATCTATTTTATTCTATCTGTTTCATTATTTTACCAAGGATAAAAATTATAAAATGAATAATTGAAGATTAGGGATTCTGAACGCCTCTTCAATCTCCCTTGGAGACTTAGACCTCAAGTTATTTTAAAATAATTTTGGTGTTATCGAGATCACAATTATGGAATGAGGATTAAGAAACATAAAGAACATGGTGATAATAGAAGAACATCATGATGAATAAAAAAATAATCAACATTAACATTCAAAATCCCGAAGAGAATTAAAATCTTCTTAAATTTTGATCATCCAATATTGAATGATTTTGAAAACTTAGGAGAGAGGGAATATCTATAAGCATCAAATTTTATTTCTCCTCCTAAAATATAGTGTCAATTAACAATAACATATTTATCTTCAGTTGTTTTTCACTTTTCATAGTCAAGGGTAACAATTGATTTGGTTGAGAGAATCATAGAGGATCTTTCATACTAGGAAAGTTTTACCAAATTCAAGATTCAAACATCTAGGATAAAATTCCTAAGATAATGTGATATATTGCATCATATAGAAATGAAAAAATATACTATTTTCAGTGAGATCATGTGAGGAATTATTTGAGTGATTCTCATTTTGGTTTGGGATTAGATCAGAAAATTGGACCTTTTGTGTTAATTGACTCAAGTAATGGGATTAAAAAATTTTGATCTTGGTTTAGTGTATCTGGATTTCATTTCACCGAGTTTGAGTATTGTAGGAATTAGTGACTTACAATTGATCCATGTGTGGACATGAGTGGGAATTTTTAAGTTATTCCTTAGGGGGTATCGATATTGGGGGATGGGATTGGTGAAGTATTTTGATCTATAAGTCATGTGGTCCATAGTTTATGTGAATTGGGACTTTTTGGTGAATTCTTGTATGATTCCTAATCATGTTTTTAAATCTTAAATGAACTCATATATTAATTTTTTTCGAGCATCATATGTGCACACCACTTTGTAACTACAACCAACTAATTGAGAGATACAAAGCCCCCATAAATGTATTTATTATGAACCAGTAAATAGAACATACCCACAATACAAAAAATTATCAATGAGTCCTTATTTAAAAAATGGATCTCATAAGTTTAATTCATCAACCATGAACCCTCTATTGATATCAACAATGTCTATTGAAGATTAAATCAAAAAACCCATCAAGGTTGAGTGCATTGAAAATTCTAGCTTGTTTGGCCTCAGGTGTGTTTAGATTCAAGTAGTGATCTTGACCTCGCATAGGAATTTGGTATCATTCCAATTGAAGTGTTACTTTCGGCATCCCAAATTTAAGTGCCCACTCTTACCACTAGTACAATGTATGTATGGGATTGATCCACAAGGAGAGAGTTAATCTGTTCTATTTCTTGGATTTTTGATTGGTTGAGTGATGATTGCTGAATTTTAGAGTTGATGTTTGAGGTTTGGAATTGTTGTTACAATGACAGATTAAAAGATCCTTTCAAATTCTTTGATTATTTGTCTCAAGATAGAAAAATTTAGAAAAACTGTTTTTAATGATAAATTGGTAAAAATATGTCAGGGCTATTGGTGTTTAAGGTAGTCGAAAAATTGATTTTCTTATTATGTTGTGTTGTTCATAATAACTTGCATCTCTGTGTTATGAATGTAAGGGAACTCCCTTGGTTTGGTGAGTTCCAATTAAATTATTATAGATTATTTTTTTGGTCTAGAAATTAACTTATATTAAATTTATTAAAGAAAATCCGTTTGAGGCAACATGTGAACCCAATGGTCATGGGTTTAATTTGTTGTAGATTCCCTGAAAATCCCTAAAAACTCCATTCTTGGTCTGATACGTGGTTTCTAGTAAGATTTATAAAGTGGTTTTAGAGGAAGGTATGAGAGGAATATGAAACAATGTAAACATAATGATAAAATTGATTCACAATGAACTTTAATTAACCACATCCCCAAAACAAAGAATAATTAGCTACATATTGAAGAAATAATAAAATAAAACCACTTTATACCTGATATATTCATGATATCTTCTACCAGAAAGAAGAACGACAAAACAATCACCATAAAAATACTCAAAAAACTACTAATAATGAGTTTCAAGCTCATTCCCAGCATAGATGATCCTTTTCTGGATGATGATACCCCTTCAAACGAATCTTCCCCTACTTAATTGGTTGTCCCCCACTATCCCTAGGTGGTAAGTAGTCTAAATAATGGGTTACATGATGGGTCGGTGGGGTAGATAGAAAGTAGGTGGGGGCTTGCTGACTCTCGCATGGTTTCAGTGCATAGTTAGGTAAACTATGTGAAAACCATGCGAAAACTGTGTGTTCAGTTCTTTCCACAAGGGGGGGGGGGTGGCACATGGTTACCTGGGTTAGTCTACATGGCCATGAAGATAAGGTTATGGAGGCATCTATCTAATCCTAAACACCCCACATGGTATAAAAAATCATGAAAAGACCATGTGAGAGTCACTTCCTTGATACTCCATGTTCCATTTGGCCATTTGGGTTGGAGTGCTCAGCTTGGTTGACTTAGCAGTAGCATGCACCATGGAAAAAGGGCCCACAAACCTTTGATTCCCATATAAATCACCCAATTGTGAAAAATGTTTAGCTCCCTTCCTTTGAGGACTAAATTATACCTATCAAATTAGGTTATGGTTGTAAAATCACAACAATTTAACAAAAACAACAATTTTCAATATTCTTTAATGAGCAGAAATTCCTTATGCACAAAATTGAATTAAATTCCCCTATACATGATTGATTGTTTGTCCTCAAACAAATGTGTAATAAATAGTTTCAAATGAGAGATTTAAAGAAATAGGTAGAAGTTTCACAGGTTATATCAACTAAACGAATATGGATTTTGTATAAATTATCATTAAAATTTTGAAAGTCATTCTTCATGACTCAACATTTTTTGAAATTAGCCAAAAAATAAAGTGTAATTCAAAACTTCCAAACATTCATTTAGAACTAAAATTTTATGTTTTCATTTAAAGAAAGTTTCAACCTCCATTTCCATCACATCATACACTCAGGCCAGTTAAGCACTGATTTCATCATCAACAAATGGCAGGATACTACTTTTAAAGGTCACACAACCTCATTAACTTGCAACTTTTGAAAAAAAAATGAAATTTCATCAACAAATTTAGGCATTCCTTTGCATATAACAAATTATTTTCCATTGGGATGAGATAATAGAATAAAAATTTGGCCCAATTATTCATGTCTTATCATGATGAATATAGGGAGAAAGTCAAGAGTTCATTAAATTAAGACCACGTAATAGCCAAAAGTGTGGCAACCAAAAATCCCATAATTCACATCCCTTTATGAATAAATTGATTTCCATTTTAAGGGGTTCCTTAATTTTAATTACTCCACCAAAGTGTTCATTTTAAAAACAAAATATTTTCTGAATGAATATCTAAAATTTTCCCCATAAGTATTACCATGTTTATTAAAATCAAAAATGAGTTTATCAATCCAGAAATATTAGTAATTTAAGATATAAGTTCCAAAAATCCATTTTTATCCAATTGATATACATGTGTGACACTTATAACATCCCTTAGGTATCCCCTAAGAAAATCATGTCATCCTAGATAAATTTAAGGAAACTACTAAATGGGGTGCTAGATGTGGGTTCCCTCCCCCACACATAAAACCAAGCATGGTCCTCCATGAAGGTGGTAAGATGGAGAATGGTGGAAAATGAGAAAATAGACATGGGGAGGGAAAGAGGTAAAGAAAAATGAAAAGGGAAGTTAGAATTGAAAAACACCCCTGAAGAAATGACGAAGAGATGCCAATAAGTGGTTGGTGTGTGAGAGCATGCCAAGCAGAAAAGTGTCTTGGAGCTGTAGTGAGGGATCCGCCTATCTACATATCAAAGAAAGAAAACCAAGTGAAGAAATAAAATATAAAGAAGTATTAGGTGGAAAAGAATCAAAGCACACAATAAAAACATTTACAATTTAAATACAACAATATTCCCAAAGAAGATAAGTGCAGGAATACAGTCACATCAGATAAAAGAAAAAAAGTAGTAGCAAACAAAAAATAAATAGTGCCACCCCCATAGAGGGATAATAGGGGTCATGAAACATAGTATGAGAAGCCTCATCCCATGATGGATCAGAAAGAGGTGGATCAATGTCTATTGTAACACCCCAAGATTCTACGGTACGCTTCTCTTTGAATAATGTGATAGCGTGTGTTGTACGCAACACCGAGTTCTAACACACCATAACCAATCAAACTAGCCGTTATGAATAGTAATGCCTACTTTTTGAAATTATATATATTTTATATTTCAAAATGGACTTCATTTTTGGATTTGGAATATCAAATTTAGCCTAAGGTGAAATTTTGGTACTTTTCGGATAACTTTAATATTGTGATGAATAGTGAAAATTACTAAATTTTAATTAAAAACAACTTTTTTAATCAAAATAATTAATAATGATAAATTATGAATTTGAGTGGTTTTAAAGTATATTTAGAATATATTTTTACCATTTAATACAATTTTGGTCATTGGACATAATTTTACAATTAAACCGGACATAAACAAGTGTCAATCTTTTGATAGTTATTATCTCTTAAAAACACGCTTTTTGTTTTAACAACAGGAATTAATTTTAAATTAATTTCTGCCACTTATGTGTTTTGAATTTGGAAAAATAGATTCCATATTTGGAATCAGGATGTTCAAATTGTGTAAATAGGAAACTTTTATTTTTAGACATTTTGAATAATTACTTCGGTAAATATTTTATTTACCATGGTTAAGGGTAAATCCGGTAAATAAGGGTTAAAAAATAATATTATAATAATAATAAATTACCCTAAAACGTGTCCTAGAATTATTTTTTAATACATGTTCGACCATAGGCATCTTTGGGTCGATTTTGGGACCCCATGAAGCCACTTGTAGTTGATAGGGACACTTAATTTTAATTAAGTTAAAATAAGTACAAGAATGACAAAAGCATATATCTTTTAGAAAAACAATTTTTACATAGGGTTATATATGTTTTATTTTCGACTATAAATATTAATTAGAAAGATAAAAAGATTTCCTACATAATTATATTTTATTTATAATTTTTATACTTTAAATAATTTAATTTATTTATGACATAATTATGATGCAGTAATTACCATAATAGTGACAAATTAAAATAATTGATATTATAAATACCCAAATAAATATAATTTGAGAATTTTAATGAATTACAATAATTTTCTAGGATAATATGACATATTAGTATTTATTTAATTAACTTTGTTTGAAGTAATCATTCTGTTATGAGTTTCACAAAAATCAACTATTGAATAGTGTCAAAATTGACATAAAAGCGTTTTAAAAAAATATATTATATTATTAATTGATATTAAATTCCTAAAAATATAAGGTTCGGACAAGAGACTTATATAATGATATTTATATCATTAATGGACCACTTGGGGGTCTCTTGGATGTATATAGTAAGTTTATTAACCATATAATATAAAAATACAAAGAGACATTGTAAAAGTGAAACTAATTAACTAAGAGTTAATACTTAAAGATAAGGTTAAAATAGTAACCCAAACCTGTCTAAATTATATTGGTTTAATTTTTTTCGACCTATCCCCACCTTAAAATTTAAATAATCAACTTTTTAGCCATTAGAAACCGAATATTAATTTATTATAAATTAATATTTCTAGCTTTTCCAAAGGTGCCCCTCACCCCTCTTATAAAAGGGCACTCCTCCTTCTCATTTCTTCACACCTTAAAAGCCTTTTGGTTCGGCCAAACTCTGCCCAAATACTCTCCCAACTTCCCTAAATACAACCTAGAGGCATTATTTTGATCAAAAATCCAACCTAAGGATCCCTTTTGATCAAATCAAAAGGAAGAACCCGAAGAAGAGGTAATGATTTCACCACCCTTTTCCAAGTTCCTTTCTTCTTCCACTTCTTCTTCCTTTGTTATTACCATTCTAAAATAATAACTCCAGTATCATATATATACTGTGATGTTATTATAAACATTGTACAACCATATTCAGTATTCTATCCACCCTTTGAATAACATGTCACCATACGTGCGTACGTACGGCTTACCGTCTCCACGTCGTGGTGTAATTGTTATTCAATATATTATTATTTGGATGGGTATAATAATGATGTGTAAATCATGTAAATAATAAATATAACATGATAATGATTCTGTATATATGATATACCATCCATTTATATATTATTTTAATATCAAAAGAATGATATTGTCGCTCGTGCGTACGTACGGACTACCGTCTCCATGAACGCGATGAGATTCATTCTCCATCGTATCCATTCATGTATAATTATCATTTTATGATTTAAAAATAATGTTTAAGGACTTGATATCATTATGTATATAAATAATATACAACCTATCCATAAAAAACATGGCTTATTTAACAAAACATATAAAAGAAAACGAGTAAGTTAACACCCAAAACGACGATAATACTAAGATATTATTAACAAAGAAATGTTAAAAGATCATATATGATATCATATGAATGTATATGATTATTGTATAATTTAATATCAATTATTTCACTATTATACAGGAGGTTAACCAACCCCAACCAAGGAAAAGTACAAGGTAAGGGTTATTTCACAATCTCTTCATTATTTGAGGTTGTTTATATGTAATAATCTACTGGGATCTCTTTATCATCCACATCCATGTTTCTTAAAAATGTATTTCAAAACATTTTTACTATTTAAAAGAATATGGGTTAAAGTCATTTATACCATTTTTTTACTTTTTATAAGAGTTTTATAAAGGAATCTTTCCGTCGTTTTCCAAACAAGGTGCTTTTAACCTTTTCGACAGAATTAAGGTAAGAATGTTTTTTTTAACTTATACGGCGGGTGCGGTTATTTTCCGCTGTTATAAAATCGTCGAAGCTTCCCTTACAAGATTATAAGAATATTTTCAAAGAAAATGTTTTATTTTATAAATATATGACTCTTAAATGATTTCAAAATAGAAAGAGATATTTCTCTAAAAAGAGTTTTGATTTCATCTATGTCAACATCCTTTGATGGATTTTACGCTTATTTGAAGTTGATTTATTATGATACAAAACTTATATATTGTATTGAAGGTTTTGTGATATGTTTTACTGTGGATGTGATATTTTTATACCATTCATAGTTTATGGTGAAAGTATTGACATTTCGTATGATAGTTTTAATACGAATGTTTATGTTATGTTTAAACCTTTTCATATGGGAATGCATTGGACTTAATATGTGACGGGTGGAGCCCGCTATAGTTCCTCGATGCATCGGTAGGTCTCATGAGACAAAATAGTGTTTTGGCACAAGGCCTTGGCAAAATCTTATTTGTAGTCTTGGCACGAGGCCTTGGCTATGTGGTTATGATAGTCTGGAATTATGCATTCCATCATTATGAAAGTGGTTATTGATATTGCATGTGATTATTCGATTAGTAGAATATCCATGTGAATAAGTAAATGGCATTATTTCATTTTACTTTTTCCATACTATGTTTAATTTCAAGTTTAAAAGGATTTTGTTTTAGTTATACATTGCCTTAAATGTTTATTCTTATTTATGAAAGTTTCCGCTATATTGTTATCCTTACTGGGCATTTGAGCTCACCCATTTTCTATGTTCTATTTTTCCCAGGAAGTGAAGAAGTAAATTATGAATGACCTGTAGGGATATTATGTGGGGATATGAGTGTGGAATATGGAGACAATATGTTGTTGTAGTAGTTTTTCACTTTATGATGTAATGTATGACTTATGAATATATCTAGTGTTTCCAAGGCTATTAAACCAATCAGTCTTTAGAGATTTGATCTTTCTTGTGATCATGCCAATGTTATGTAATAATGCACCGACTCTAGGTAACTGGGGCCGGGGTGTTACAGTTGGTATTAGAGGAAGTTTAGTACAAACCTTGGAAGATAGATTTAGATAAACTCTGATTAGAGCACGTAGACCTAAGATGAACTTTGAGGATTAGTATAGAATAACTTTCTAGAATTTTGGTATTGTAGAGATTTTGTGAGTTTTTCGAGCAATACATCCCTGTCTGGATACGAGCAGGTAGAGGAGGCTCTGGCACAGAAGTACCTAGGGGTAAAACCCGAAAACACCGCTTTGAGCTAGACTCGAACGGTAACTAGTGCCTGACAACGGGCCTTGCTGCACTCTTGGTTACGACACTCCTGGGGGATATGCTTAGGATAACTCTCATTTTCTTTACAAATCATTATGAAGGGTTTATGAGTATATAATTACTCAAAGAAAACATTCTTATGATTATGTATTCTATCCATAAATAGTTCAATTTATGTTAAGTGTTTTATAAGTATGGGATTATGCATTTTGATTCATAAACTGATCTAGTTTATGCCATTGTTTAGAAATGGCGCCTAGTGGAAGAAATGGAAACCGTATCAATGCACACACTCCATATAGGGATTTCCCTCCTACTCAAGATAATTATAGTGGAGCTAGTGATGCAACTGGTGCCGATCAGCTAATCACCATACTGGGACAACTCACTCAGGTTATGAATAATAACCTTACCTGTATGGAGCACCCTGATCCGCAGTGTGGAGGATCAATGTTAGATCGATTCATGAGGCAACAACCACCAATATTCAATGGGAGTACAAATCCCTTAGTAGTTGAGCAATGGATAAATTCCCTAGAGAAAATATTTTAGGCTTTGGCGAGTAGTGAAAGGGAAAAAGTTATCATGGCAGTTTACCGCCTCATTGGAGATTCTGATCAATGGTGTTCATTGATTCAAAACATGAAGGAAGATGATGAAGTATCAAATATGGAATGGATGGAGTTCAAAGATCTGTTTTTAGAAAAATAATTTCCTCGCGACCATCGAGCAGATATGGAAAGTCAGTTTCTGAGTCTGAGACAAAAGGAGGATGAGAATGTCGCAAAGTATGAGGCTAACTTTAAAAGGTTATAAAGGTATGCTGGAGATTATATACGTAACCCAAGAAGTAAGATTGATCCTTTCTTTGATGGGTTAAAACCATTTCTCCGTCGAGCATTAGTCTCACAATCCTTTTCATCATATGAAGACATTGTCTCATGTGCTATCAAGACCGAAAAGGAATTCTCTAAGTCTTATGAATTTAAAGAAAATCATGAGAAGAAGAGACCTACTAATAAATCTGGGAATGAAAATAAGGGGAAGAAGGGAAGGGTTGAATATCCATCCTGTGGTAAATGTGGTAAGAAACACCCCGATACTTGCTTGAAGGGAACAAGAGTCTGTTACAAGTGTGGTGAAAAAGGCCACCAAGCTCGTGATTGCAAGGGGAAGAAGGAAGCTACCAATGTTCAGTACTACAATTGCAGGGAGATGGGGCATTATACAAATGAATGTCCTAAGCGTCAGGAGAACTTACCTCAGAAAAGGCCAAGGGATCAAGGCCAAGCTTATGCTATCACTACTGCTGAGGTAGAAGCTCCGAAAGACATGGTAGCAGGTAATTTAATGGTTTCCTCAAGTTTAACAAATGCATTATTTGATTCTGGATCATCGCATTGTTTCATATCTTCCCAGTTTGCTAAGAAAATTAGATATTTCCAATTTGATTTAACAAGGGAGTTGTCAGTTAAAACTCCTAAGGGAAGTATCATTGCAACAAAGTTTTGTGAATCAGTCCCCATTAGAGCACATAAATGTTCTTTATCTGCTGATCTCATCGTCATACCTATGATTGAGTTTGATATAATCCTCGATATGGACTAGCTTTCAGACTATGATGCGAAGATTTATTGTAAGAAGAAAGAGGTTACAATTCTAGATGATGATGATAAGGAACACCTTATCTTTAGAGCAGAATCATCACCACCTAATTCTTATTTAGATCCACCCCCAGTAGCTCAACTGAATTCAATTATTGGGGAGGAAGAGAATAAAATAACTGTGGGTGAGGAAAGGAATGTTCAAATAGAGGATGTACCTGTTGTGAAAGAATTTGTAGATGTATTTTCGGAAGATTTACCTGGACATCCTCCAGAATGAGAAGTTGAGTTTTCCATTGATTTAATTCCTGGATCAAGGCCTATATCGAAGACCCCTTATAGAATGGCCACTATATAATTAGTAAAACTAAAGAAAAAACTAGAGGAATTGAGTAATAATAGATTTATTCGCCCTAGTGTTTCTCCATGGGGAGCCCCTGTTCTTTTTGTTAAAAAGAAAGACGGATCTATGAGGTTATGTATCGACTACAGGGAGATCAATGATATAACAATAAAGAACAAGTATCCACTACCACGCATTGATAGTTTATTTTACCAACTGCATGGAGCTCAATACTTTTCAAAGATTGACCTTCGATCTGGATACCATCAGTTGTGTGTGAAGAAGGAAGACATTCCGAAGACAGCATTTCGAACCGGGTACAGGCATTATGAGTTTACTGTAATGCCTTTTCGATTGACTAATGCACCCTCTGTATTCATGGATCTGATGAATAGAGTTTTCAAGGAGTATCTCGATGAATTTGTGGTGGTATTTGTTGATGATATCTTGGTATACTAAAAAAGATACGAAGATCATGAAAATCACTTGCGCATTATCTTGGAGACTCTAAGAAGACATGAATTATATGGGAAGTTTAGCAAGTGTGAATTCTGGCTTCAGGAGATTTCTTTTCTTGTCCATATTGTCTCTAAAGATGGAATCTCTGTTGATCCTTCTAAGACCAAGGCAATCCAAGAATGGCCAGCACCGACGAGTATAACTGAGATACATAGTTTTATTGGTTTAGCAGGTTATTATCGACGTTTCGTCCAGAATTTTGCCCGATTGGATAACCCATTAATAAAGCTCACACGTAAAGGGGTTAAATTTGTTTGGACAAAATAGTGTGAATAATGTTTCGAAGAACTGAAGAGAAGATTAGTCAATGCTCCTATATTGACTCTACCATCTGGGAATGATGGGTTCGTTATTTATAGTGATGCATCGAAGAAAGGACTTGGTTGTGTCCTTATGAAGAATGATAGGGTTATTGCCTATGCATCACGACAGTTGAAAATTCATGAACAAAACTATCCTACTCATGATCTCGAGTTAGAAGCTGTGATATTTGCTTTGAAGATATGGAGGCACTACCTCTATGATGAAAAATTTGATATTTATACTGATCACAAGAGTTTGAAGTATATTTTCTCACAAAAAGAACTCAACATGAGGAAAAGGATATGGCTTGAATTACTCAAGGATTATGATTGTACGATACACTACCACCCGGGGAAAGCAAACAAGGTGGAAGATGCTTTGAGCAGAAAAGACCATGGAGTTTTGAACGTGATGAGAATTTAAAGGTATCCAATTTTGATGGATCTAGTGAAGATGGACATGGGAATAACCAGGGAAGGAGAAACATCAATGCTTTTTCAAATGGTTGCCAAACCATCTTTACTAGAAAGGATTAAGAGTTCTCAGAATAATGATGGAGAATTTCAAAAGAAGATTAAAGCTGTGAATGATGGGAGATTGAGAGATTTTGTGTATGAAAATGGAATTTTGAAATTCTGGAAGAGACTTTGTGTTCCCGATATACCTGATCTAAAAAGAGAATTTCTGGATGATGCTCATAGTTCCAATTTCTCTATACACCCTGGGAGCACCAAAATGTATAGAGATTTGAAGGAACATTTTTTGGTGGGACAATATGAAGAGGGAGATTGATGATTTTGTGTCAAGATGTATGGTTTGTCAACAAGTGAAAGCTGGAAGGTAACACCCTGGAGGAGTCATGCAACCTCTTCCCATACCGGAGTGGAAATGGGACAATATTACGATGGACTTTGTCATGGGGCTACCAAAGAATCCTAGAAGGAACGATGCAATATGGGTTATTGTTGATCATCTTACCAAGTCAGCACATTTTCTTGCTATAAGAGAAGATCTACCACTGGAACGTCTAGCAATACTATATATTAACGAAGTTGTGAGACTTCATGGAGTACCCCTATTGATTGTTTCTGATCGTGATCCCTGTTTTACTTCAAGATTCTGGAAGAGTCTTCAGAAGTCCCTGGATACTGAACTTCATTTGAGCACTGCCTACCACCCTCAGACAGACGGACAATCAGAATGGACTATTCAGACCTTATAAGACATGCTGAGATCTTGTTCACTTGACTTTCAGGGTATGTGGGATCGGTATTTACCTCTGGTAGAATTTTCCTATAATAATAGCTTCCATTCGAGTATTCAGATGGTACCATATGAAGCGTTATACAGAAAGAGATGTCGCACACCAACCTGTTGGGATGACGTTGGTGAAAGAAAACTTGTAGGTCTAGAACTGGTGGAGGAAATGATGAAAAAGGTGAAGGTAATCCAAAATCACATCAAAGAAGCTCAAAGTAGGTAGAAGAGCTATGCCGATAATCGAAGGAAGGATTTGTAATTTCAAGTCGGTGATCATGTTTTCCTGAAGGTATCTCCATGGAAGGGAGTCATACGTTTTGGTAAGAAAGGTAAATTGAGTCCCAGGTACATTGGACCTTTCGAAATTCTAGAACGAATTGGGGCTGTAGCTTACCGATTGGCAATGCCTCCAAGTCTCTCCAAAGTTCACGATGTGTTCCACGTATCTCTATTGAGGAAATACCTGCCTGACCCAACGCATGTACTCACCTATGAAGAATTAGAACTGGAACCCGATCTGTCTTATTGCGAAGATCCCATCAAGATTCTTGATACAAGAGAACAAGTACTGAGAAACCAGACGACACGTCTGGTAAAAGTTTTGTGGAGAAACCATAAGATAGAAGAGGCAACGTGGGAACCCGAGGAACTTATGATGAAGAACCACCCGAGTCTTTTCATGTGATAAGTATTCTAGAAATTTTGAGGACGAAATTATTTGAAGGATGGGAGAATTTAACACCCCAAGCTTCTACGGTACGCTTCTCTTTGAATAATGTGATAGCGTGTGTTGTACGCAACACCGAGTTCTAACACACCATAACCAATCAAACTAGCCGTTATGAATAGTAATACCTACTTTTTGAAATTATATATATTTTATATTTCAAAATGGACTTCATTTTTGGATTCGAAATATCGAATTTATCCTAAGGTGAAATTTTGGTACTTTTCAGATAACTTTAATATTTTGATGAATAGTGAAAATTACTAAATTTTAATTAAAAACAAATTTTTTAATCAAAATAATTAATAGTGATAAATTATGAATTTGAGTGGTTTTAAAGTATATTTAGAATATATTTTTACCATTTAATACAATGTTGGTCATTGGACATAATTTTACAATTAAGCCGGACATAAACAAGTGTCAATCTTTTGATAGTTATTATCTCTTAAAAACACGCGTTTTTATTTTAACAACGGGAATTAATTTTAAATTAATTTCTGCCACTTCTGTGTTTTGAATTTAGAAAAATGGATTCCATATTTGGAATCAGGATGTTCAAATTGTGTAAATAGTTAACTTTTATTTTTAGACATTTTGAATAATTACTTCGGTAAATATTTTATTTACCATGGTTAAGGGTAAATCCGGTAAATAAGTGTTAAAAAATAATATTATAATAATAATAATTACCATAAAACGTGTCCTAGCCTTATTGGTTGATACATGTTCGACCATAGACATCTTTGGGTCGATTTTGGGACTCCATGGAGCCACTTGTAGGTGATAGGGACACTTAATTTTAATTAAGTTAAAATAAGTACAAAAATGACATAAGCATATATCTTTTAGAAAAAAAATTTTTACATAGGGTTATATATGTTGTATTTTCGACTATAAATATTCATTATAAAGATAAAAATATTTCCTACATAATGATATTTTATTTATAATTTTTATACTTTAAATAATTTAATTTATTTATGACACAATTATGATGTAGTAATTACCATAATAGTGACAAATTAAAATAAATGATATTATAAATACCCAAATAAATATAATTTTAGACTTTTAATGAATTAAAATAATTTTCTAGGATAATATTACATATTAGGATTTATTTAATTAACTTTTTCGGAGTAATCATTCTTTTATGAGTTTCAAAAAAATCAACTATTGAATAGTGTCAAAATTGACATAAAAGCGTTTTTAAAAAAAATATTATATTATTAATTGATATTAAATTCCTAAAAATCTAAGGTTCGGCCAGGATACTTATATAATTATATTTATATCATTAATGGACCACTTTGGGGTCTCTTGGATGTATATAGTAAGTTTATTAACCATATAATATAAAAATACAAAGATACATTGTAAAAGTGAAACTAATTAACTAAGAGTTAATACTTAAAGATAAGGTTAAAATAGCAACCCAAACTTTTATAAATTATATTAGTTTAATGGTTTTAGACCTATACCCACTTTAACATTTAAATAATAAACTTTAGAGCCATTAGAAACCGAATATGAATTTATTAAAAATTAATATTTCTAGCTTTTCCAAAGGTGCCCCTCACCCCTCTTATAAAAGGGCACTCCTACTTATCATTTATTCACACCTTCAAAGCCTTTTGGTTCGGCCAAACTCTTCCCAAATACTCTCCCAACTTCTCTCACTACAACCTAGAGGCCTTATTTTGGTCAGAAAGCCAACCTAAGGAGCCATTTTGATCAAATCAAAAGGAAGAACCCGAAGAAGAGGTAATGATTTCACCACCCTTTTCCAAGTTCCTTTCTTCTTCCACTTCTTCTTCCTTTGTTATTAACATTCTAAAATAATAACTCTAGTATCATATATATACTGTGATGTTATTATAAATATGGTACAACCATATTCAGTATTCTATCCACCCTTTGAATAACATGTCACCATACGTGCGTACGTACGGCTTACCGTCTCCACGTCGTGGTGTAATTGTTATTCAATATATTATTATTTGGATGGGTTTATAATGATGTGTAACTCATGTAAATAATAAATATAACATGATAATTATTCTGTATATATGATATACCATCCATTTATATATTATTTTAATATCAAAATAATGATATTGTCGCTCGTGCGTACGTACGGACTGCCGTCTCCACGAACGCGATGAGATTCATTCTCCATCATATCCATTAAAGTATAATTATCATTTGATGATTTAAAAATAATGTTTAAGGACTTGATATCATTATGTATATGAATAATATAAAACCTATCCATGAAAAACATGGCTTATGTAACAAAACATATAAAAGAAAACGAGTAAGTTAACACCTGAAACGACAATAATACTAAGATATTATTAACAAAGCAATGTTAAAAGATCATATATGATATCATATGAATGTATATGATTCTTGTATAATTTAATAACAATTATTTCACTATTATACAGGATGTTAACCTACCCCAACCAAGGAAAAGTACAAGGTAAGGGTTATTTCACAATCTCTTCATTATCCGAGGTTGTTTATACGTAATAATCTACTGGGATCTCTTTATCATCCACATCCATGTTTATTAAAAATGTATTTCAAATTTTTTTTACTATTTAAAAGAATATGGGTTAAAGTCATTTATTCCCTTGTTTGACTTTTTATAAGAGTTTTATAAAGGAATCTTTCCGTCATTTTTTAAACAAGGTGCTTTTAACCTTTTCGACAGAATTAAGGTAAGAATGTTTTTTTAACTTATACGGCGGGTGCGGTTATTTTCCGCCATTATAAAATCATCGAAGCTTCCCTTAAAATCATATAAGAATATTTTCAAAGAAAATGTTTTATTTTATAAATATATGACTCTTAAATGATTTCAAAATAGAAAGAGATATTTCTCTAAAAAGAGTTTTGATTTCATCTATGTCAACATCCTTTGATGGATTTTATGCTTATTTGAAGTTGATTTATTATGATACAAAACTTCTATATTGTATTGAAGGTTTTGTGATATGTTTGACTATGGATGTACTATTTTTATACCATTCATAGTTTATGGTTAAAGTATTGACATTTCGTATGCTAGTTTT
Source organism: Viscum album (assembly GCA_963277665.1). Classification (NCBI taxonomy): domain Eukaryota; kingdom Viridiplantae; phylum Streptophyta; class Magnoliopsida; order Santalales; family Viscaceae; genus Viscum; species Viscum album. Next base: position 540,470,292 of record OY728120.1, on the reverse strand, counting down.
AATACTAATGTTTATGTTATGTTTAAACCTTTTCATATGGGAATGCATTGGACTTAATATGTGACGAGTGGAGCCCGCTATAGCTCCTCGATGCATCGGTAGGTCTCATGAGACAAACTAGTGTCTTGGCACAAGGCCTTGGAAAAATCTTATTTGTAGTCTTGGCACGAGGCCTTGGCTATGTGGTTATGATAGTCTGGCATTATGCATTCCATCATTATGAAAGTGGTTATTGATATTGCATGTGATTATTCGATTAGTAGAATATCCATGTGAATAAGTAAATGACATTATTTCATTTTACTTTTTCCATACTATTTTGAAGTTCAAGTTTAAAAGCTTTTGTTTTAGTTATACATTGCCTTAAATGTTTATTCTTATTTATGAAAGTTTCCTCTATATTGTTATCCTTACTGGTCATTTGAGCTCACCCCTTTTCTATGTTTTATTTTTCCCAGGAAGTGAAGAAGTAAATTATGAATGACTTGTAGGGATATTATGTGGGGATATGAGTGTGGAATATGGAGACAATATGTTGTTGTAGTAGTTTTTCACTTTATGATGTAATGTAATACTTATGAATATATCTAGTGTTTCCAAGGCTACTAAACCAATCGGTCTTTCGAAATTTGATCTTTCTTGTGATCATGCCAATGTTATATAATAATGAACCGACTCTAGGTAACTGGGGTCGGGGTATTACATCTATGATGACGGTTGAAGGAGATTATGGTGGACCTTCTGATGGGTAGGATCCCAAGGTCAGATCAGAATGGAAGGGGAGTAACCATACATATAATAAGAGGGAGGCTGATTGGGAACTTCATGGTAAAGATCAGGATCCAGAAGGTTTCCAATACTGGGGCCTTCCACCTAGCGCCGAGTAGCCTCTATATGCTAATCAAACATTTCATATGAGTCCTGCTTTAATTTCTAGGAAATATCTAGATCCACATAGGGGCTGCCCTGAAGGTGGGGGTAAGAGGGATAGGGGGAACTATGGTGGTGACATAGAGGTGGGAGTGGTGGGTGGTGGGTAGTCCTTAGGATGGGGAGAGGGGTGATGGGAGGTAGTAGGTGCAATAGGGGGGGGGGGCTCATCTGTAGTAGCCTCGTGCTGTGGGTCAGCCAATCCTTCTCCATGCTGACCATGAAACTGGTAAAATGTACCATCATACTCGATCATCCTCATGCAATGTATGAGAGTAACACCAAATTCATGGGCTGGTGTCAGTGTAGTGAAATCATCCTCATCAAAACCAATGTCCAGTCGGTCTATAAGCATAGTGATAAAGGGTTCGTCAAAAATGTCCCCCTTCAGTTTTGAGAACATGGTTTAAGATACTGAGTGAAACGATAGGCAGGGTTAATCTGTACACCTATAAACAAGGAACGAAGGATAAAAAAGTAACGAAGGATAAAATTTCCTTAACTATTAGATCAGGTGGTGAAACATGTTGTAAGGACTCTGTGAAATATTTGTTGAATAGGGTTGACAAGCTGGGATGCCTTGGTAGTTTAGAGAACATAAGGATCTCCAGGTTGGGCAATGGTAGCAAAAACATCTCTTACAAATGACAGATCACACTCCAAGGGTGATTTGTAATAGGTAACAATCTCAACATGAGCATAATCATATATCCTAATGAAGGTGGAAAACTCACTGAGGAAAAATTAGAAGCATCGGTTCATAAGGCATAATGAGACATAAACTTATACCTCACTCAAATATCCCTGATCATCCTCATTGTATCTGCCAAAACATTGGAAGGTGGCCGTGAACTCTAAAACAAGTTTTTCATAAGTTGGATAGGATAAATAAAGTTCCTGGTTGAGGTGACCTTGGTCAATCAATCACCAAATCTCATCAGAAATTCCCAAGGCTGTAAGATTTTCTGGAGCAAAGCAGTGATGGGTATTAACTTTATGGGTGATCGAAACACGATACCAATTGTTCTATTCCTTATTACTTAATTTCAAATGATAACCAAAGGTATTAGCAGAACTTGAGGCCTGTGCACATTTGGTGGTTGAAATGATGGAAGGTTGTGGAAACCTATAGGTAGTGGAGGGTGCACAAAGAAATTACATAGTTTAAAAAAATAATATATATAAAGTTGAATAATTATTAGGAAAACCCAAAATGAACAATTGAAAAGTGAAAATCAAGTAATGTTAAGGCACAGAAATGAGGGATTTTGTTTGAAAACTGTATTGTTGTTCCTATGTGGGTTGGCGAGCTGAAGAAAAATGTATACGAAGAATGAGAATCAAAAGAAAAATAAAAACAAAAGAAAATTGAACAAGGGGGTGGGGAAAATCAGGATACATGAACCCTAGAGATAAAGGGAAGAAAAAAAGAAAGGAAGAAAGAGAATAGGGGAAGGAAGAGAAATAGAACGACACCAAAGCCATTGATTCAGTGTAAGGAGAGAGGATTGAAGGAGAAGGAGAGGGAGGGCGAGGTCGTGGTGCACGGAGAGGAGGAAAGGGGTGACATGATTAGGGTTTCATAGAGGGGGAAAATCATTGTAGGTTTTAAAAAAAATATAGTTTTTAAATAATTCACAAGGTTTGTCAAACCATGCGTATGGCCACTAAAATTGTTCAACATTGCACATAGTTATTGCTCATGGTTTCTTAAATCATTCACAAACCATGCGTGCAGTTTTGTTTTGATTTTTTTTGAAAAGATCCTTAATCAAATGAAATTCACCATTTTTTGGATTGAAATAACTTGTTCCCAATTATTTGAAAAGTTGATTTGAGATTTCCATAGGAAATTTGAGTTAAAAATAATAAAAATTTAATAATCTATCTATCACATTGTATTAATCCTATGAATAAGACACACAAAAAGTGAAAAACACACTAACATGCACTCTTAAGCATACAAAAACACTCAATTATTTTTATGAAATTTTCAAAATGATGGGTCACCTTCTGGTCAGTGCTACATTTAACATCTCGATCTTGACATACCTAGGCCTCTTGTCACCTAAATTTCATGGTGGAAACCATGCCCACCATGTCCTCCATTTCAAAATAGGGCTTTATGTTTTTCCTATTCACCTTGAATGGTTGCCCATATTCTCCAGTAATTTCCACTGCACCATGGTGGAATAACTTATCAACTTTAAAAGGGACTGACCACCAAGACATCAACTTACCTGGAAACAACTTTAACCATGAATTAAATAATAATACCTGATAACCGATCTAGAATGATTTTCAGGAAATCATACGGTCATGAACCACCATTGTATTTTCTTTATAAAGTTTGGCATTTTCATATGCCTCTCACTATATTTGATCAAACTCAGACAACTATAATTTATGTTTCTCTTTTGTAGCCTTTAAATCATAATTTAAGGCTTTCATAGCCTAATATGATTTATTCTCAAGTTCCAAAGGTAGGTGATAGGGTTTTTCATAGATCCAACGAAATGGGGACATACATAGTGGTGTCTTGAAGGTGGTCCTGTATGCCCATAATGCATCATCATGCTTTTTGAACCAATCATTTCTTGAGGCTCCCACAGTATTTTCTAGAATTTGCTTAATTTTACAGTTGTATACCTATACTTGACTGTTAGATTGAGGATGGTGTGGTGTACCCATGTTATACTTCAACCCATACTTAATTAGCTCATTCCTCATTAAAGTATTATCAAAATGGGTGCCCCTATCAATGATAAGAACCCAAGGAACACTAAACCTACTGGACTTTTTTTATTCAAGAAGGAAACAACTACGTTTTCCATTTTTTTCACCATGGTAGTAGCCTCCACCCATTTAGATACATAGTCTACACATACCATAATGTATGTGTTCCCATATGATGGGTGAAATAGTACAATGAAGTCAATACCACATACATCGAAGACTTAAACCTCTAGGATGGGGTGTTGAGGAATTTCAGCTCTTCACCCAATGTTACGAGTCCACTAACACTTATCACAACATGCTAGAAAGTTTTAGGTATCCTTATGTATGGTGGGATAGAAAAATCCAAATTGAAGAATTTTTACTATGGTGTGGTCTAGCCCGTGATGTCCCCCAGTTGGTGAAAAGTGAAAGAATTCTAAAATTCCACCAACTTCCTCATTGGGGACGCAACGGTGAATTATCTAGTATCCACAAGAGTGGAAGAGGAGTGGGTATTCCCAAAAATATTTCTTTATGTATGACTGAAAGCACTTCCATTGCTGGAATGTATGATTAGGGTGGAGCACTCCCATAACAAAATAATTAGCTATATCGACAAACCACAGATGAGGCGTAACTTCAAATGAGAAAATGTTTTCATCAGGAAAATATTCCCTAATTTCTCTATCACCTTCTTCCTCCAAGTGAGGTAATTCTACATGGGAGATATGACCAGAAATTATGTACTCACTCCCTTTATTGTACCAAATATCCATATCAAACTCTTGGAGAAGAATCACTCAAAAAATGAGTCATGTCTTTGCATCCTTCTTGCTTATAAAATACATAAGTAATGCTTGGTCAGTATAAAAAACAACTTTTGATAGCACTAAATATGAGCAGAACCTATTGAATACAAAAACCACCACCATCATCGCCATCTAGGTGGTAGTGTAGTTAATTTTTGGTTAATTTAAGGCCTGACTTGCTTATTAAATAGGTTTGAAGTTGTGATCCATCTATTGTACAAGGACTAATCCTAAAACATAATCACTTGAGTAACCTATAATTTCAAATGGCTGATCCCAGGATAGAGAAATCACTATGGGGGATTCAACCAATATATACTTCAAGAGTTGAAAGGATTCTATACATGTTTCAACAAATTCAAAGATTGAATCCTTTGAACAGAGATTAGTGAGCGGTTGTTCTATCTCTGATAAATCACAAAGAAACCATTTATAAAATCCCACACACCCAATAAAGCATCATATTTCTCAAAAAAAAGTTGGAAGGGGTAATTGTGATATCATTTCAATCCTTACAGGATGTACTTTGATTCCCTTCATAGAGATTTGATAACCTATGACAATCCCATTCTGCCCCATGAAGTAGAATTTATCACAGTTAAAGAAAAGATTTGTGTGCTATCACCATTCTAAGACTAATTCCAAAATTTTCAAACATGTGTTGAAGTATTTCCCATAGAGAGAAAAATCATACATGAAAACATCCAGAATATGCCCCAGCATGTCATGGAATATATCCAACATGCATCGTTGAAAGGTGGATAGAGAATTAAACATAAAAAATGACATACAAAGATATAAAAAGGTTATATAATATCACGCGAAGGTTCTTTTATCCTAACCTTAAGGGGAAATTGAAATATTATTATACCTAGAGTAACCATCTAAGAAGCAATAGAATTTATGCCCCACCAGTCGCTCCATCATTTGATCCATGAACGGAAGAGGGAATTGATCCTTCCATGTGGACTCATTTAGATTTTGTTTGTCCAAACAAACCCGCCATCCCATAACTTTTTTTATTGGGATAAGCTCATTTTTATCATTGGAAATCACAGTGATTCCCCCATTCTTGGGAACTAAATTCAAGGGACTCACCCATGGCCTATCAGATATTGGATAGAAAATAACAGCATCCAAAATATTAAGAACTATTTTCTTCACAAATTCCTTCATTAAAAGATTCTACTGTCACTGTGGTTATTGAGAGGGATTATATCCTTCCTCAAGTAGCACCTTGTGTGTGAAAATTGTTGGAATGATTTCCTTAAGGTCAAAAAACCATCCAACTAATAGCTTGTTTCCTTTTTTTTGAACCTATAAAAGTGAATCCTCTTGATCTTGCATGAGAGATGCATTGATAATTACTGGAAACATGTTTTTGTCACCAATTATCTATATATTAAAGAGGATGGAAGAGGTTTCAGTTCAAGATATGGAGCTTTAAGAATTGAAGGTACAATTGGTTCTACCTCAGTCCACTCCAAGATACCTAGGACCACTGCCTGCTTCTAATAACAACCGCCATGGATTGAAATAAATTTCATCTCTTTTGGTTCACATTCTAGATAGATATCTATGGAAACTGGTTTATTAGAAGTAGAGAAACATCCCATATCACCATTTATGTGGCCAAAGTAATCTTCAACTATTTTTAAGGAACAAAAGTCCTCATTATCCATGAATTATTCTAGCTTGAAAGATTTTAGGACATTGTATGATACATTTTCACCCCCTACTTAGAAAATAAATTCACCTTGGTGGATGTCTATCAACACTTTTACCGTATCCAAAAAGGGTCTTCCCAAAATTTGTGGTACTTCTTGGTCTTCCTCCATATCAAGTATGATAAAATCATCTAGTAGAATTAACATCCCTATATTTACTAGCTTATCCTAAAGAATCCCATTAGGGTATTTAATGGATTGGTCATCTAGTTTAAACGCCACTCGAGTTGGTTTTTAATTTTTCATCCCTTATAAAAAACTCTAAAGAGAATTAGGTTGACACTATCCCATAAGTCAGAAAGTGATTTTCCAAACTCACAAGATCCAATTGTTCATGGTATAGTAAAATTTTCAGAATCTTTGAGTTTTGGAGAAAGACAGCGTTGAACCGCTGTTGATCAATCATTAGTGAGAGGAATAGTTCCAAAATCCTACATCGTTATTTTTTTGAGTGGATTTATTTCATGAATTTAGTATATGTTGGAATTTGAGTCAATTACTCTATGAAGGGAATGTTGATGTGGAGTTTCCAGAATATCTACATAAATTTTCCAAATTTTTGGACCAATTTACTTTGCTTCAAATGCTCTGTAAATGGTAAGGTTGTTTCATAGGGGTTGACAACCTCTTTTCCATTTTCACATGGAGACTCTTTCCCATTTCATAACCTCTATGATGGGGATGGATCATCAACTTATACTTCTCTATTTGAGGATAGTGAGGGTTGATCTTGATTATTAGTTTCTTCTAGCCTTGTAGTCACCTGCTAAGGAAGTTATTTCCCAGTTCTTAATACGATATCATTAGCCTCCTCTCTTGGTCTCTTCTTGGTGTTACCCAGTAGTATACCAAGTTTCCTTGAAGAGAGTTAATTGGAAAGATATCTAATATGATTCTCAAGGCTTTGAAGGGATGCTGCTAGATTTTGAAATCTGGTCTCAGCACTTGTAGTGAATTTAGACATCATATCTTCTAGCTTTGATGGTGGCTCATAATGAGGAGATTCTTGTTCTCATTTATAAGGTAGTGGCTATCTTGGTGGTTTCATCAGATGAGGGTTGTGATATAATTTCTCCTGGTTGGATCCCTGTTGATATGGATTTTCCTACTATTTTCAAGGGTAAGGATTTTGGTACTACCTCTATTGACCATAACCAGGCAGTCTCTGGGGATGGGGCTAAGGATTTCGTTGTTTCTATCCCCAGCCCATGTTTAGATTATCTTTCCAAGCTGGGTTTTGGTATTGAGGGTAAATATTTGGAACTAGTTTATATGAAACATAATTTACCTCAATTGTTGATGGATTGACACTTGACCCCATACATTCACCCATGACATGGTTGTCACTATATTCACTGCTTGATGGATGATTAACCACTTGAACTTGTGATGTGGTTTTCAAATTAAAAGCACCAATATTTTTTATACAACATCAATTTGGGTGACAAGCATTGTATTAGAATAGATGTTATGCATACCCCTCTCAAAATTCTATTTAAATCTATTGGCCTACATGTCTTCTAGTAGGTCAAAAAGCTTCTTAGAGTATTTCCACATAACCATTCCTCCAACAGCCACATCCACCACTAATTTGGTGTTGGTTATAATACCTCCATATAAAATTTGGACTTTCATCCATAATGTAAGTCCATGATGAGGGAATTTACTCAACATTTCCTTGAAATGCTCCCAATATTCATATAGTGATTCTGAATCAGGCTACTGATAGTTATGAGTTTCATTCCCCAACATCACCATCTTGGAGGGAGGAAAATACTAATACAAAAACTTCTTGGCCAATGCCTCCCTTGTGAGGATATAATTCTGAGGTAATCCCTTTATCCAGTACTTTTCTTTATCCCTTAATTAAAAGGGAAATAATAGAAGATAAATGGAATCCTAAGACACTCCGTGGTAACGAAACATTTCACATATCTCGAGAAAATTGGAGAGATGAGCATTGGAGTCTTCACTTGGTAAACCTCCAAACCACAACATATTTTAGATAAGCTATATAATATCCTGTTTAATATCGAAATGATGGGCTTGCACCGGCGATCTAACAATACCCATATTCACTCCATGAATAGAAGGAAACCCATAATCCATAAGGGTAGAACATATAGGTAGTTGTTCTTGAAGAAGTTGAGGCATAAAATGCTGCTCCTATGGGAAATACTATTGTTGATTTGGGGGTAAGTAGGGATGTGGATCTGGGGGAATTTATTGTCATGGATTTTGCAGTATATATCTTGGGACAAATTGATCCTACTGTCTTTCCTGGTTCTATGGAAAAGACTCCATAAAATTGGATGGTGGATATTGGTTCTACTCACCCTCACCAGAATGATTTTAGTTTTAGTTTTCATCAAGAATGAACTACCGTCAAACTCCTTGGATATTAGCTAGTTCTCCCTCTTCCAAATTTTCCTTGGGGGAATTTTGGTTATGCTCTCCCATAGGTGCCTGATGTTGTCTTGAGATTCTTTATTCAATTTTTTGGTCAATCTGAAGTATTTCAAAACAATCAATGCTCTTGGAATGAGTAATCTTTCAACTCAAGAACCTATGGTCCTAAACAACACTAAACAACACACCAAGCGTAAAAAGGGAAAAACCAAAAATAATAAAAAATAGAAATGAGGTTAAGAACATAGTATTTCAGAATTTATGATTTTTATTTTCAATTAATTTTTATAAAATCAATTTTAAAAACCACTGTTAACTTTATTCCTTAGCAACAACACCATAATTTGGTGTCATTTTGGTCGAAGTGTTACTTTCGGTGGCCCAAATTGAAGTACCCACTCTTACCATTATTATAGTGTATGCATAAGATCGATCCATATGGAGAGAGAGTTAATGTGGTCTATTTTTTTTTGTGACTAGTTGAGTGAATATTTCCAAATTTTAGAGTTGATGTTTGAGTTTTGGAAGATCCATTACAATGATTGAGTAACCGATCATTTTAAATTCTTTGATGATTTTCCTCAAGACAAAAAAATGTGGAAAACAAGTTTTAACGATAAATGGGAAAAAAGTGTCAAGGCTGTGGGAATTTAAGGCCATTAAAAAATTTATTTGATTATTGTGTTTTTTTGTTCATAATAACTCACATCTCTGGGTTCCAAATTTAATAAAACCCCCTTGTTCTGGTGACTTCCAATTAAATTAGTAGAGATTATTTTAATGGTCTGGAAATTAACTTGTATTAAATTTATTAAAGAGAATCCATTTGTGGAAATAAGTTCACCCAATGTTCATGATTTTACTTTTCCATAGATTCCCTGAAGAAACTTTAAAACTCTGTTCTTGGTTTGATATGGGGTTTCCAACAATATTAAGAAAGTGGTTTTAGAGGAAGTTATGAGAGGAAGATTAAACAATGTAAAAAAAAACAAGAAAATTGATTCACAATGAAACGTAATTACTAACTACCCCAAAACACAGTTTAATTATCCACAAATTGAATAAATAATGAAAGAAAATCTCTTGATACAAGAAGGATTCATGATATTTACTATCAGAAAGAAGAACGATAAAACAATCACCAAAAAAATACTCTAAAATCTACCTAGATTGAGTTTCCATCTCATTCCTATCATAGATGATCCTCCTCTAGATGATTATGACCCTTAAAAAGATCATTACCCTCCTTAATTGGCCATCCCCAACTATCCCCAAGTGGTTAGGGGTCAAAATCCTTGGTCAAAGGATGAGTAGGAGGAGTAGATAGAAATTAGGTGGGAGGTTTGCAGACTCTCGCATGGTTTCAGCACACAGTTAGGTAAACCATGTAAAAACTGTGTGTTTGGTTCTATCTGCAAGGGAGGTGGTTCACAATTACCTAGGTTGGTCTACATAGTCGTGCAGATACCATGTTTGTGGTCTCTATCCAAACCTAAACACCCCACATGGTCTGAAAAACTGTGCTGAGACAGTACAGAGACTGTGTAGGAGTCACTGCCTTGATACTCCATGTTCCATTTTCCCTTCAGGGTTGGAGTACTCAGCTTGGGTGACTTATCAGTAGGATGTACCATAAAAAATGGGTCCACAAGCCTCCGATTCCCATCATAATCACCCAATTATGAAAAAGCTTCCACTCCCTTCCATTGATGACTAAATTATACCTATAAAATTATGTTAATGTTGTAAAATCATTACACTTTAACAAAAATAACCATTTTCAATATTATTTAATGAGAATAAATTCCTTATGCACAAAAGTGAATCATAATCAATTGAGGGTCTTCAATCACATTTTCGAATCTCAACATTAGAAGTGTGTTGGGTGTTCATTTAGTTTTAGCTTCAATTAGTGTGGAAATATCCTTAGAATTACAGTTGGGAATGAACATTTTGTTTTCTCATGGTTCTAGGTGGTTTTGTGGTGATTCACAATAGCACTAGATTGGGGTTTCATAGAAGGAAGTTTCATGGAAGTAGCTTGAAAGGGATGGAATCATTGGCATGATCACAAGGAAATGGAACAGCAGTAGGGTTGTGCACACAATAGTTGGGTGGGGCATGAGTGAAAGAAATGAATGTAACTTCATGGTCATAAGTTTCAAACCAGTATCACACTATAGAATTATTCATAATATCATGTGTTGGATCTTAAGAGATTTCCAAATAGACAAGGGGTGAATAGTAATTTTCCAAAATTAAAGACAAAATAATTAGTGGATTTATAACTTAAATATTCTACAGTGATATCAATGTTAAAAATAAGAAATGCAGCAGAAATAAAAAGAAATACCACAAATAATTATAGTGGTTTGGATCACTAAGATCCTAGTCCACTCCTCAACCATCTCTACTCCATTAGAAGATTGGTACACACTAAGAAACTCAATTTTAAAGGTGTGATAACCTGTTATAGACTCTTCCTTTTAGAAATACCTAGGGGAATAACCTGGAATTTTATATGATCATTGAACCTAGTCTATAACCTGGATTTTGATTAAGATTCACAACCCAAACTTCCTTCTAGGTGGTGGAATAACCATAAGATAAACAAGACATTAATTTTTTTTGGTAAAAGCATAAACTAGAAAAAATATTACAGATAGATAAAGAAAAGAATAAAATGAAGAAAACCATAATACAAATAAATTGAGTAGATGATCAAAATATTTGTAAGATGATGAATATCAATAAATATTGATCACTTCAATGGAATAAGGTCGAATGTTTAAGTTCTTATGTGATCTTAGAAAAATAACAAAAGTCAAAAATTTTCTTAATCGAATGAGAGCAGTAAGAATTGTGTAACACCATGGTGTCAAAAATTTATCTAGATTTGATCTATTTGTTTTTTTTATTCCTTGATATCATCTCTAATATATTAACCCCATATCATCATTAGTTGAAATATCTTCATGGAGATTCAAGAGGACCAATCACAGCACACCACTTGATAGTGAAAAATAAAATAAAATATTACCGTTACGTATAATTTGAAAATGTTGGTCTCATTGATAAAGAGATCATGAATTCTTCTATTGCTATGTTAAACTTGTAAAAAGCATTTCTAAAATAACAATTAAAGTAAATGAGAGTATTTTATATAATTGAAACAAATAAAATTTCTCTCATAAACTCACAGTATAAGAATACATCAAATATTACTGAAAATAGACCATAAAATGAATAATATGACAATAATTATTTTTATAAGAATTTCCACTAAATTTTATATTCAAAAAATTATAAAAAAAGGTCATTATGATATATAAGTATTTTATAATTCAATAAAATAGTTAAAATAATACAAAAAAATCTATAGTAAAATATTTTATAAAAATGAAACTAAAACCGTGTGTTGTAGAAATATAATTTTTTTAAGAAAATAACAAATTTTTTGAACTAACCATGTAAGAAACAAGACTCATGGTCGGTATGCTTACCATGCACCTCATGGTTGGTATGCTGAATATGTCACTAATGATTGGTATACAGATCGTGAAATCACATACACTTTAAAAAACATATGTTCAGTAGAAAGTATTTATGGTATGTTATATTTCATGATATTATTCATGACATGGGGTAAGGAGGAATCTCACTGTCACATTCACAACTAGAAATCCGGTTGCATGGAAATTAGCTATGGTAGGATTACTCTGCATCTCATGGAAAGTTGGATGCTTCCTTCACGATAGGTATTCCAATAAGATTCATGATGAGGTGACATACCACCTCATGGTAAGTATACTTACCACCTCACGATAGGGTGGATAAACATTGTAGCATGCTTCATTTTCCCACATCAGAAAAATAGTCGTGAGATCCACCACTATAACAATCATGTTCTCCCACTACCAATTCATGCTAGAAATAAGGGATGAAAACCTGTTACACATCCATACATGCATATGGTCTTTGGACTAGTGAGCCTAATAGGTCCGTATTCATCTTGTGGGTACTATTCCCAACCACTACCACACTTCTGTGGGCTTATACATGGACTAATGACCATTGTGTCTGGTCCATGATGGCTACTCTCCCACATGGTCGACTAATGGCCACCTATGTGGTTGAGGGCTAGAACTGTTTATCCATGTTTGGCCCTTAAATTTTATAATAGACCACCAAGAAATTTTAGAAGACATAGAAATGAAAATCATATAAAATTAAGATTTTAATTTTTAAGTGATATAAATGAAAAATCATAAAAGATTAATATTTTAAGAAAATTTTTAACATTAAAACATGTAAAAAATAAATATTAATTTAATAAATGTGAAGAGATAGTAATTTATAAAAATAAGAATATTAAATAATTAATACATATATTTAAACTCTAACAATATCCCACTTTTTGAAATTTACTAAAAATAAAAATAAAATTAAATATTCAAATCATTGTTCCTCTTAAAGAATATCAGCTACTTATAATTCACATAAAATAATTATTTTTGGAAGAGTAACATTTATTAATAAGACTTAGTTAAACAAATATTTAAAATAGAGACTAGTAAAAAAAATCAATAATTCAATTAAAAATTAATTTTAATCTTCTTGCATACACAATTCAAACTTAATTTTCTTAAATTCGATAGAATATAATGGTTTATGGAAAATTTCAGATAATTGTTTTTAGTTGGAACAAATTATATGTTGATATCACCTTTATTTACATGATCCTTCAAAAAATGAAATCTAAAATCAATATGTTTTGTTATATAGTGTTGTACAGGGTTTTTATGAATTTAAATTTCATTAGAATTATCATAAAAAATTGGAACTTTATCAAAACAAATATTAAAATGTCGTAGTGTTTATTTAATTCATATGGTTTCTGAATATTATCTAGAAGAAATAATATAATCAAGATTAGAAGTTGATATTTCTTTAGATAGTTGTTTCTTAGAACCCCCTAAAATTACACAGTTACCAAGAAAATGACGCATACCTTTTGTTCTTTTCTAGTCAATCCTACAACTTTAAAAGTAAAAATCATTATAAGATAGTAAATCAAAACTATTAAAATTATAATAAAATAAAATATAACTTATAGTAAAATTAATATATCTAATCACTCTTTTAAAAACTTTAAGATAACTGCCCTTAGGGGTTCATTGAAATCTAGCACCTAAAAAAACTGAGAACTTTATGTTTGGTTTATATGTAATGAATAAAAATAAACTACATATCATTCCTCTAAATAGTTTAATATCAATTTTCATTCCAGATTCATCAATTTCAATTTAGAATTGGTACTCATTGGTGTTTTCACAGTGTTACTAAAATCAATCCCAAACCTTTTTATAAGTTCTTTAGCATACTTATCTTGATATAAGAAAATTACCCCATTTCTTTGTTTAATTTGTAATCCAAGGAAAATTTTAATTCTCCCATTAAACTCATATAAAATTCATTTTCAATTAGGTTTGAAAAATATTTACATAGTAAATCATTTTTTAACCAAATATTATATAATAAAAACAATTATATATAATCAATATATCATTTAAAAAACTCATTATAAATAATTTTGGATCAAGCTTTCCTTTAGAAAAATCATCTTGAATTACAATAGAGTTATTCTTTCATACCAAGATCAAGAAGCTTTCTTAATACAATACAATGATTTATTACATTTTCAGACATGATTTGGAAATTTATTATTTTCAAATCTAGGGGGGTTTTATCATAAATTTCCATAGAACATTTTATTTAAAAATGCACTTTTTACAACCATTTGAAATAATTTTATATTATTAGAACATTAAAAGGATAATATAAATATAATTGATTCCATACTAGAAATAGGATGAAAATAATCTTCAAAATAAATTCCCTATTCCTGAGAATAACCTTGAGTGACTAGTCTTTTCTAACTATGTTTCTAACTTCATCAAGCTTATTATGAAAAATTCATTTAGTTCCAATGATAGGATTATCTTTTGGAAAATCAAACAAATTCCACACTCCATTTCTTTAAAATTGATTTTACTCATCAAGAATAGAATTGATCCAAATATGATCAATTAATGTATTATCAATATTAATATGAACAAAGTCAACAACAAAAGAAATGTTTTCAAAGTAAAGTAAAAATGATTTTCTGGTTTGTATAAAATATTCTACAATACCAATTACTTTTTCAATTGGATGATCCTTAAGTGTTTAATATTATTTAGGATTAGTTTGAGAATAGATATTCTCCCCACTAAACTAATGAATTCTTATTATCTTGGTCATTATCTTCACCATAATTTAATTTCCTATATTTATCATCATGTTTGTTTAAATTAAATTTTTTATTTTTATTAAAATGTTCATTAAAACATAACATGTACAAACACTTCCACAACTAAATTTCTCTTATTGAAAACATTATAATATTTTACATAATTTTAATATCCTAAAAATTTACTTTCATTACTTTTAGAATCAAATTTATCTAAATTATCTGTTTGGTTTAAGATAAAGTATTTATAACAAAACACCCTAAAAATATGAATTTATGCTTAAACCCTTTAAGTAGTTCGTAAGGGGTATGATTAAAAAAATTATAATAGATACTTTCTTTGAAATATGAAAATTTTTATTTTCAACTTATTCCAAAAAATATCTAGGCATATTAAATTCCATATTCTTTGATCTAGAAATTTACTATATAGAACTATTCTTTCTTTGAACCACCCCATTCCTTTGTGGTGTGCTAGGGGTTTAAAAATAATGTTTATATCCATTTTCTTTAAAAATTTATAAAATTCTATATTATCAAATTCACCACCTCTATCACTTATAATAGATATGATTACTAGTTTTTATGTTTTGAATAAGTTTATATAAAGTACATAATTTAGTTACAACTTTATTTTTATATGATAAGAAATAAATCAAGATAAATATACTACTACCATCTTCAATTAAAAATAAATACATCTTAACACAAAAATTAATAGAATGTATAGTTCCAAACGAGGAAATCTATAAAACATCTAGTAATACTAACATCATTTACAAATTTAATCATTTCCTTGTGTTTATTACCCTTTAAACATAAATCACACATAAAGTATTTACTTGTACGTAATTTTGGAAATTAAAAACCTATTCATTCTTTGACAGTTTTTGAAATAGTATGAATTTTTTTCCACGACTCTTATTCCATAGAATGTCAGCTACTTATAAAACATTTAAGAACTTAACCTTTTTTTGTTTAGATCAAAAAAATCCATAGTATAAACTTTATTTTTCAACCCCTAGAACATTCACTTTTTATTTTATCATTTTCATTAATAATTTTTTTCTTTATATTTATTTCAGTATACTTTTCAATTATCCCAAATACATATTTTTTTAATTCTTCCTTTTCTTTAGATATTTTTTTATCTTTGGAATTCATATAATTAAAATTACAATCATTTTTATTTTCATTTTCAGATAAAGAATTATGATATACATTATCATGAGTAATTAATTGGATGAAATTTTAATCAATTACCTCACATTATATACCCATATGATAAATGTTCCCCCATCTCCTTCTCCCTTCCAAATTTACTTCTTGAGCTAGAACTAGATGAGAAGTACCAACCTCTAAACAAAGGTTTCTTTTATTTTATCCTTTTCTTTCCTTATTTGGATGTTTGAGTTTAGGGAATTCTTTCATAATGTGACCTTTATATATGAACTAATAACTTTTTAATTCTAAAACATCATTACTAATATTTAGTTTCAACTTTTTTATAGTACTTTTTGAACTTTATTCTGATCTACCTTTTTGAAACTCTATTTTTCTTGATCTCAATTTTTTTTGCTAAAATGATAAATCAATTTTTCACTTTCATGGAATTCATATTTAGAAGTGTTATATATTTTATTAACATTATAATTAAAATCTATAACTGTTATCTTTGTAGAATCCTTATTATCAATTTTTTAACTATACTTCATACAATAGTAAATATCTTATTAGTTCATCTAAGGTATAATCTTTAAAATTCTTACTATCATCGATTAACACCTTCTTCGCATGCCATATTTTTGGAAGAGCTATCACTACTCTTTAAAATGAAATGTGTTGTCCAAAACTTCTCCAAGATCGCTCATACCATTTTTAATACTTGTAAAATGATGGACTATGTAGATTACTAATTCTTTATCACCCATCTTGATGTCCTGGTATTCTACTTGGACCATTCCAATATAGGTTCTCTTGAGCTTTTCAATCCTATAATGAGTAACTTGAAGTATTCTCCCTATATTTTCTAGTATCTTACAACCCTATACAAGGATATAGATAATTTTACTTAAAGAAGAATACAAAATATTTTTAACATTATAAGTGAGAATATATTTTATAATTTCATTACCTAAAAGTGTCTCTGGATCAACTTTGGGTAGCTCACATGTCTTATCCATGATCATCTAGTGATCCACACTCAACTATTTCAAGTAGGTTTCCATTCTATCTTTCCAATATCCATATTAAATTCCATAAAATTATGGGTTTTTTGGAATCCATACATCATTTGCATTGAAAAATTCAATCTTAAAAGAAACTTTTATTTTATTCCTTAGACTATTAAGTCTAGGATATCAGGTTAACATATAGTTAAGAAATAAATAGCAGGAATAATTAGAGACTATAGATTTTCTTTTAAGGAATCACCTCCTCTAATACCAACTGTTTGTTATTAGATTAAAATAAATAGATAGGATAACTATCCTTTAGGGATGTTCCTGCCCACTGATACTAATTATTGGATCATAAGAAACAGAAATAAAGACTTATAGGGGGTGAATAGTCATTTTAAAAAATTGATGACAAAGAAATAAATGTTTTTTATATTAAAGATTAAATGGAGATATATAGGTTCAATATATGAAATAAAATATAAATAAAATGATAGAACACAAAGAATTATACTGGTTTAGATAACCAAGATCCTACTCTACTCCTCAACCTTCTATACTCTGTGAGAAGATTGCTACTCACTAAGAAACTCACTTTTAAATTTGTGAGAACCTATTACAGACTCTATATTTAACAAATACCTAGAGGCACAACCCAAACTTTTATAATATCCTTAAACCTAGAGTGTGACCTGATTATTGATTGGGAGTCACAACCCTGACTTTATTTTAGGCGGTGGAATAAACATAAGACAAATAAGACCTTATTTTGTTAAGAAAATCATAAGTGAGACACAAAAAGATTTTAAATAAATAAAGAAAATAATAAAATGAAGAAAACCAAAATTAAATAAAACTAGTAGATGATTAAAATATATTGAATATAATGAGGCTCAATTATCTTTGATCACCTCAAAGGAAGAAGGTTGAAAATTAATGGTCTTCTATGATCAAAGAAAAGGAACAGAAGTGAGAAAAGTTTCTTAATCGTATGAGAGCAACAAGAATTGTGTAACACCATTGTGTCAAAAAGTTCTCTGAATTTGATTAGTATATAGTTATTTTTTATTCCTTGATCATATCTATAACATATATATAACATTTCATAATTAAATAAAATATCTTCTTGGCATCTCAAGGGATCCAATCACTGCATTCCACTTGTCAGCAAGAAAATACCATTACCAATAATTTGAAAATTTGGAGCTCATTGATAAAGAGTTCACACATTCTTCTGTTTCTATTAAAACTTGTTAAATACGTTTAAAAAATAAATTTAAAGTAAATGAGAGTATTTTATATAATTAAAACAACTAAAATTTCCCTCATAAACTTTTAGTAAATTTATAATTAAAATGTTACAAAAAATAGAGAAAAATGAATAATATGACAATTTTTATTTTCATAATAATTTCCACCATATTTTATATTCAATAAATTAAAAAAAAGTTCATTATGATATATAATTATTTTTTCAATCAATAAAATAGTTTAAAAAATATAAATAATTTTTTAGTAATTTTTTTTAAAATGACACTAAAATAGAGTGTCATAAAAATATAAATTTTCAAGAAAATAAGAAAAATATTGAAATGATCGTGTGAGGCATAAGACACATGTTCAGTATTCTTTTCATGCACCTCATGGACGATATATTTACTATGTGCCTCACAAATAATACTCTGATTGTGAAAATATTGTCACTTTAAAAAACATATGGTCAACAAAAAAATATTATGGTAAGTTCTATTTAACAATAAGATATTCATGACATACGATAAGGTGTAAGATCACAATCACCTCTATGATAGGTAATCCAATCATATGGTAACTATCCATGGTAGGTTCACTATATGTATCATAGTAAATTAGATTTTGGCTTCATGGTAAGCATGCCAAGCTGATTCATGGTACGGTGACTTACTGCTTAATGATAAGTATACTTACCACCCCATGGTAGGTTGAATAAATAGTGTTGCACACTCCATTGTCCCACATCAAAAACATATATGAGAGATCCAATGTTATAAAAATTAAGCACACCCACTAACACTTAAACCAAGCTATGGGGGATCATCACCCATCACACATCCACACACATATACATGATTTATCCCAAAAATCATACTAGGCCCATCTTCAACCTATGAGAACTATTCCCAACCACTATTGCACTTCTGTGTGCTTATTAATGACCCACCAACCACTTTGGCTCATTTATGTTGCCTTCTATCACATGGGGATGACCAATGGTCCCCTATGTGTTTGAGGGCCAACCCTAATAATCTATGGTTGGCCCTTAATTATTTATAATAAGACATCATGAAATGATAAAAGAGATAAAAATAAAAAACATAGAAAATCAAGATTTTAATGGTAGAAGAGATATAAATAAAAATAATGGAAAATTAATATTTTATAAATACATTAAACCTTAAAGATTAAAATAATAAATTATTGTTTCTTCAAATAATTTAAATCTTATAAATGAGAAGAGATAAAATTTTATAAAAAAAAACTATTAAATAATTAGTACATAGATTCTAAATCTAATAATATCTCCCATTTGTAAATTAAAAAGCCAAAAATTTAATAATTGTTTTGAATAAATTATCCCAATTTTTGAAATTTATCAAAAAATACATTAAAATTAATCCTTTAAATAATTATTCCTCTTAAACACTAATAACTACTTAGAATTCGAAAAGAATAATTATTTTAGGAAGACTTAAATTTAGTTATAAGACATGGGTATACAAATTTTGAAAATAAAGACAAGTATAATCAAATACATAATTAAGTTATATATAAATTTTAAGAATCAAGAATACCTAGTTCAAAATTCATTTTCTCAAATTTGATTGAATCTAAAGTTTTAGTGAAAATGCTAGTTAATTGTTTTCAGTTGGGGAAAATTCAAAAGTGATATCAAATTTATTTACATGATCCCTTATAAAATGAAATCTAACATATAAATGTTTTGTTCTAGCATGTTTTCTAGTGTTTTTAGAAATTGAAATTGTACTATAATTATCATAGAAAAGAGAGACTTTATCAAAATAAATATTAAAATCACATAGTGTTTGTTTAATCTATATGGTTTTTGAAAAATAGTTAACATAAATAACATATTCAACCTCACTTGTGGATAGTTATTCTGATATATGTTTCTTAGAAACCAATGAAATTAGGCTTTACCTAGAAAATGACACATACCTTTTGTTCTTTTCTAGTCAATCCTTCAACCTCCAAAGTCAGAATTAGAATAAGATAGTAAATCAAAACAATTATAACTAGAATAAAATAAACCCCTACTATAATTAACCTTAATATATCTATTTACTATTTTAAAATATTTAATATGAGTTTTATTTGAGTTTTAATGAAATATAGAACATAAAAAAATATGAAAACATTATGTATGGTCAAGATGCAGTGAGATAAAATAAACTACCTATCATGCATCAATACAATTTTATGTCAACTATCTTTCCAGATTCATGCAAGTACAATTTATAATTTTAACTCATTGGTGTTTTCATAGTCTTACTAGAATCAAACCCAGGACATTTTATATGTTTTTTATCATACATATCTTGATTGAAGAAAATACCATCTTTTCATTGATAAATTTGTAAACCAAAGATAAATTTTAATTCTCCCATTAAACTCATTCAAAATTCACCTGTCATTAGTTTAGAAAGATAAACACATAGAAAATCATTTAGAAAAATGTTTTATCATCAACACAAATATTTATAATTAGTATATCATTTAAAACTCTCTTTATAAACATGTTTGGATTAACCTTTACTTTATTAAAATCATTTTGAATTAAAAATAGAGTTAGTATTTCATACCATTCTTGAATATCATTCCTAAAATCATATAATGATTTATGAAATTTGAAAACATGATTTGGAAATTTATTATTTTAAAATCTAGGTTGTTGTTTAACATAAACTTCATTATAAATTATTCAATTTAAAAATTATCTTTTAACT
Source organism: Viscum album (assembly GCA_963277665.1). Lineage (NCBI taxonomy): Eukaryota > Viridiplantae > Streptophyta > Magnoliopsida > Santalales > Viscaceae > Viscum > Viscum album. Next base: position 540,449,226 of record OY728120.1, on the reverse strand, counting down.
TCCATTTGAATTAATTTTATATTTTTAAAAAAAGTATAGGATAAAATAATTCTAATTTCTTTCATCTTAGAAATAGGAAGAAATAATCATAAAAATAAATTCCCTCTTCTTGAGAATAACCTTTACCGACTAGTCTAGTTTTATTTTTAACTATGTTTCAGATTCATCAATCTTATTTTGAAAAATACATTTAATTCCAATAATAGGTCTATATTTTGGAAAATCCAAAAAACTACAAACTTTATTCCATTGAAAATGATTTTACTGATCATGCAGAACATTAATATAATTAGAATTAATTAAGTAATTATCAATATTTACTGGAATAAAGTCATCAAAAAATATAGGTCTTTCACTGTAAAGTAAAATAGATTTTCTAGTTTCTGTACAAGATTCTACATTACCAATTAATTTTTCAATTGGATGATCTTTAAGTGTTTTTCATTCTTCAGGATCAATTCTAGAAGTGATATGACACCCCTCATTGTATTAATTATCCTTGTCTTAGTCATTATCTTCACCATAATTTAATATCCAAAATTCATCATCATCTTTTTTTTAAAAATCTAAATTCTTCTTGTTATTTAAATTTTCATTGAAAATAACATTTAGAAACTCTTAAATAATTAATGTTATCTTATTTTAAACTCTCTAATATTTTATATAATTAAAATATTCTAAAAATATATCTCCATCACTTTTATAATTACATTTGTGTAAATTATATTTTGTGTTTAAGATAAATAATTTGCAACCAAACACCCTCAAATATCCAACTTTAGGATTAAACCCTTTAAATAGGTCATAAGGGGTCTTATTAAAAAATTCTAATAGTTAATATATTTAAAAAATGAAAGGATATATTTACAAATTCTACCCAAAAATATCAAGGCACATTAAATTCCATAAGCATTGATCAAGACATTTATTGTATAGATTTAGTCTTTATTTAAATCACACCATTATATTGTTGTGTCTTAAGGGGTAAAAAATAATGTTTATATCAATTTTCATCACAAAATTTGTAAAATTATAAATTAAAAAATCCACCACCTCTATCACTTATGATAGATATGATTAATATATTTTTTATGTTTTTAATATGTTTATAGAAAATATATAGTTCAATTAATGTTTCATTTTTATATGATAAGAAATAAATACAAATAAATATATTATAATCATCTACAATTACAAATTCATACTAATTATCACCAAACCAATAGGTTTTATAGGTTTATACAAGTCAATATGTAATAAATATATATATATAGCATTAGTAACATGATTTAAATATTTAAACCATTATTTTTTCTTCTTACTCTTTAAACAATAATCACACATAAAGTATTTACTTGTATGTCATTTTGGAAATTTTAGAACATGTTCATGATTTGAAAGTTTGTGCAACCATATAAAATTTTCATACCCAATCCTTCTAGGCCATAGAATGTTATCTACTTCTAAATCATTTAAGAACTTAGATTTTTTTAGTCAGATCAAAAACACCAATAGTATAAACATTCTCGTTTCTATTTGAAAAAAATAAAATATATTTATTTCCCATAATTTTAAATTTATCATTTTCAAAAATAACATAAAATACATCATCCAAAATTTGTGATATAATTATTAAACAGTGTTTTAAACTATTTATAAATAATAATTTTGAAATAATAATAGTTTTAGAAAAACCAAATTCACCAATAACATTAATCTAGCCTTTAGAGTTGTCTACAAATGTGATAAGGACACCATAAAATGAATTGAAAGATATAAATTTTGAAATATCACCAGTCATGTACCTCAAGTAGCCACTTTCTATATACAATGACTCATTGAGACTTCTAATTCATATTTCCTAAAATTAAACAATCAAACAGAGTGTTTTGGTACCCATTCTAAGTTGGGTCCAACTGGATTAGTAACATAAAATTTTGGAACCCAAATTTATTTAAATAATTTATTAATGCGTAGTTTAAAAGATAAATCTCTAGTAATAAAATTTCTACTATGATAAAATTATTTTTGTAAATATCAATGAATATTCATTAGTATAATTCCTTGTCATTATATTTTTAAAATAAGTTACACTATAAATACTTCCTTTGGAGATTTTAAAAAGGTTAGTTTTATTTATCCTTTGAGATAAAATGTTATAACCAAAACCATTCTAATTTTTGTTTAGTTTCATCAATGACAAGATTTTATCATATTTTTATTTACCTTTAACAAATTTATATAAATTCTCTTTAATATTTACAACTTAATTTTTGAAATTCATATTCTATTTTTGAATAATCTATAAATTAATATAATGTTTATCATCAGATCTAGATGATTCGTTTATTAATTTCTTATTTTTTTTCTTAAATTATTAACATCATTTTGAAAATTATTAAAATCATCCAGAACTAAATGAAATATTCTTTCTTGATCTTTATAATTCACCGCCAAATTTTTTTTAACTATTTAATTTTCCTTTTTAGTTTTAGTAACAAAAAATCATAATTCTATTTAGATGTATCATTATGGGAAACATAGATTTTCATATTATCAAAATCACTTTTTATTTTATCATTTTCTTTAATAAAATTATTATTTTTAATTTCTATATCAATATACAGTTCAATTATCTTTACTCTATCATTTATTAATTATTCATTTTCTTTATGTACTTTTTTAACTTTGGAATTCATAGAATTAGAATATAAACATGAATCAGAATCAATTTAATTTTCATTTTCTGATAATAACTTATAATATACATTAGCAGAAGTCATAAATTGAGTGTAAATTTAATCAGTTACCTTATATTTTATACCAATTAGGGCAATGTTCCATGTCTCTTGTTCACTTATAGAATCACAAATAGAGTCAGAACTGTATGAGCAGTCCTAGCCTCCATGATTTTTTTCTTCTATCCTTTTGTATTTGTACTTACTTGGATGTTTGAATTTGGTGTATTCTATCTTAATGTGATCTTTCCTCATGAACTCATAACATGTTAATTCTGAAACATCATTACTTTTATTAAAATTAACTTTTTATAGTTCTTTTTGGACTTTCTTACAAACTGTATTTTTCTATTTTTGTTTTTCATGAACTTGAGTATATTATTGCTAAAATGAACCATTTATTTATCACTTTAATGGAACTCAGATTCAAAAGTGTTTAAGATTTTGTTAACATTAGACATAATTTTTTTACCATTTATCTTTATAGACTCCTCATCAGAATTTTTTTTTCAACTCTAATTCATAATGTCGTAAAGAGACAACTAGTTCATCTAAGGTATACTCTTTAAATTTTATACTATAATGGATGGAAACCTTCTTTGAATTATATATTTTTGGGAGATCTCTCATTACTCTTTCAACTTGATCTATGCTATCCAAAACTTCTCCAAGAGAACTCATTCCATTTGTAATACTTTTAAACTGATGGAATATATGGTTTTCTAATTCATTATCTCCTATATTGAAGTCCAAGAATTCTACTTGAAGTATCCTAATCATGGTTATCTTGAGCCTTTCATCCCTATAGTAATTCACTTGAAGTATTCCTTATATATCATGGGCTATCTTAAATGCCATGAAATAGATATAAAAATTTATAATTATATCACAGTAAAAAATATTTTTAACTTTATAATTATAAAAATATTTTACCATTTCATTACCTAAAAGTGTCTCTAGATCAACTTTGGGTATCTCATATGTCTTAAACATGATTGTCTAGTGATCCATACACAGTTGTTTCAAGTAGGTCTCTATTCTCTCTTTCCAGTAGTTATAGTCCATTCTATTGAATAATGGGGTTTTATGGAATCCATCCATCATTAGCATTGAAAATTTACATCTTAGAAGAAGATTTTATTTCATTACATAGACTGTTAATTATAGGACATCTGGTTAGCACCGAGTTAAAAAATAAACAATAGAAATTATCAAAGACTCTAAATATCCATATAAGGAGTCACATCCTCTGATACTAATTTTCTGGTATTAAATTAAAATAATCAAAGAGGATAGGTATCCTTTAAGGAAGGTCCTACCCTCTAATACCAATTATTTGATCATAATCTATGGAAACAAAGACTAGAGGGATGGTGGATATTAATTTTTAAAATTATGGACAAAACAATCATAGTTTTACTAATTAAAGATTCTATAGTGACATATGTGTTCAAGATATAAAATTTAGTAGAAATAAAAAAGAAATAAAATAGATAATTATAGTGGTTTTGATCACTAAGATCCTAGTCTACTCCTCAAACTTCTATACTCTATGAGATGAATTGTACTCACTAAGAAAATAAATTTTAAATGTAGTATAACCAATTATAGACCTTAAATTTTACAAATACTAGAAGGAAAAATTCCAAATTTTATAGGATCCTTGAACCTGGTCTGTGACCTAATTTTTTATTGAGAGTCACAACCAATACTTCCTTTTATCTGGTGGAATAACTAAAAGACAAAAAAGACCTTCTTTTGTTTGGAAAAGCATAAAAATAACACGAAAAGATTACAAACACATAAAGAAAAGGAAAAAATGAAGAAAACAATAATATAAATAAAACCAATATGTTATCAAAAGATGTGTAAGATGATAAATCTCAATGAACATTGATCTCTTTAATGGAATATGGTAAAATTCTGAAGTTCTTTTATGATCATATAAATGGAACTAAAGTCATATAAGTTTCTTGATCGTATGAGAGCAACAAGAATTGTGTAACGTAATTGTGTCAAAAAGTTATCTAGATTTGATCTGTATATCATTGGTTTTTATTCCTTGATCACATATCTAACTGATAAATCTTGTATCATCATAAATTAAAAGATCTTATTAGATAGTCAAGAGATCAAATAACTGCATGCCACTTGTTTGCGAAAAATAAAATAAAATATTACTGTTACCTTTTATTTTAAAATATGGAACTTATTGAAAAAGAGTTCACAAATTCTTCTATTTCTATAGGAAACTTGTTAAAATCATTTATAAAATTATTATTATAGTAAATGAGAGTATTTCATAAAATTAAAATAAATAAAATTATCTAATAAACTTATAGTAAAATAATAATTTAAATATTATAGAAAATAGATCCTATAATGAATAACATGACAATTATTATTTTCATAATAATTTCCATCATATTTTATTTTCAAAAAATTATAAATAAGGTTATTATAATATATAACTATTTTATAAATTAGTAAAATAGTTAATAGAATATAAAAAAAGTTGAATTAATTTTTTTTATAAAAACGACACTAAAATAGAGTGGCATAAAAATATATTTTTTCAAGAAAATAAAAAAAAACATTCAACTAACCATGCGAGGAAGAATAATCCTAATAGGTATAATGATCATGAAAGAATATTTACTTTAAAAATCATAAGGTCACAGTAGGTCGTTCATTACATATAGTAAGGTGGAATCTCCTGACCACCTTCACAACAGGTAATATTCTCATATGGTAACTTTCCATGGTTGGTTCACTTTGTGTCTCATACAAGGACGAATGTTGCCTTAAAGGTAGGTATGATAAGTAGATTCATGGTGAGGTGACTTATCGCCTTATGGTAAGTATACATACCACCTCATTGTAGGTTGTATAAACCATGTTTCTTGCTCCGTTTTCCCACATTAAAAACACGACTTTGAGATCCACCACTATAACAATGATGAAATCCAACTACCACTTCCAACTGGTTATAGGGGATCAAAACCCATTACACATCCACACACGCATATAATATTTGGCCCAACAAGCCTACGAGGCCCATATTCCTCCTAAAAGAACTATTCCATACCACTACTTCACTCTTGTGGTCTTTCACATGGCTCCTCAGGTGCTACGGATGACCCATGTGGGCTTCTCTCCCATGGGTTAGACCAATGGTCTCCTATGTGGTTAAGGGATGGGTTTGGTTATCCATGGTTGAACATTAATTGTTTTTACTAAAATCCACTAACAAATGTTAAAAGAGATATAAATTATATTCATAGAAAATTATTATTTTAATTTTAGAAGAGATATAAATAAAAATCCTAGAAAATTCATATTTTAAGAAAACATTTAATATTAAAACTTGTAACTAAGAAATGATTATTTCTTCAAATAATTTTAATTTAATAGATTAGTGGAGTTAATAATTTATCAAAACAAAAATATTAAAAAATTAAATCATAGATTAAAACTCTAATATAATGGATAGGAATGGTGGCACGGTGATTAGATCTCACGATTATTGTTGGCACACCAGTATGGTAGTAGGGCCACATTTGTAAGCAGGAAAACAATTGCATTTGATTTATATCTCATGGTCACACAGTTTTTCCATTGTTAATTTTTTTCTATATCCACCTGCATTTCACAAATATTTTTTAATGGAGGCTTTTCATATTAATTTAAAAAATAATGGAAAATTTTAAAATAATGTTAAATTTGGATTGTAAAAAATTAAATTAAATTTTAAATTAATATTGCACTAAATTTAATTCAAAAATAAATAAAACCTTTAAAATTACAAGTTATAACCTTTTGAAAATTTTATTAAACATTACTTCTAAATCTAAATAAAACAATTATGTTTCAAAATTGAAAAATATATATGGATTGATGAATTCAATCCTAAAATATTAAGAACCACAAAAATTCTATTTTATGTCTATTTTCAATAAAGTCTAGATTTAAAAAAAATATAAAAATAATATTAATTACTCATACATTGAATTAATTATATGTTTAATTATTAATCAAAATCAATTAATATTTTTTGAAAAATTTATCTCCCATCACTGAACATGAATTTTCCACCATTCTCTCTTGATTAAGTTTCTTTAGGAAACCCCCACTATGATTTGGATGTGTTCTCAATGAGAGAGAAGAGGAACTACTCTATATATTATCTATTTCAAATCAAGAGTTGTTACTCTCATAAAAATAAGGAGTAAAAATAGAATTTTTGGGTGAGTTAATTGATGTGGAGAGCACACAAATTACTCAAACAAATTCTTATCATTGAGAGATGTAATTACCAAAAAAACACTTCCCTTTTATGTGGTGGGGTGTTAAGATTATTATCACTTGAAAAGGTTATGATTTAATGATTCTGAAATGAGATGTTGGTTTTTAGAAAGAGTAGATCAAGGATTACTACAAATCCAAAAGGGGGTATTGAAGATCCCAATGTAATTGTTGAATAATATTGTATTTATTGTAAATTATTTGTGTTAGGTTGAAAAAAATGTTTTATAATAGGTGTGAATTATTTTAACATTTTTGAATCTAGCTAGTGATGTGTTGTAAAGGATGTGTTCATATTTGGTGAATTACTAAAATTTTGGGTTGGGAATAGAGAATAGTGATGTCTTAAAAAATTTTAAAGGAACATTTCATTTTTTATAAGGTTCATACAGACTTCATAAGGTTCAAACATTGTCCGGATGTATCTAGGAAAATTTTTGAGGAAAATTAAAAAAGGTAATACTTCATAAGTTTCATTGGAATCTTCATATAGTTTATTTGAATCTACGTAGGGTTAATTATAAATACTTCTTAAGGTTAATTATCATCTTTTTATGGTTGATTTACACATTCTAAAAGTTCATTTGAGAAATAAATAGACTATGTAACAATTTACAAGCATCATTGTGGTTAATGAACTTTATAAGGTTTTATATAGTACATTTTAAGGTATACAGAAACTTCCTAAGGTTCATGGACTTTATAAGGCTTTCCACAGTACATCATATGGTTCCTGGAAACTTCGTAATGTTCATTACATTTTATAAAATTTAAAAACTATGAATATAATCATATTATGATTCATTGTTTGGAAATTATTAAATATCATAGATTTTTTCCATTGTAATTATATAAAATAAGTTTTTTTTGAGATTTATATAGAGATTAATTGAGAGGATTATAGTTTGAAATTCATAATAATTTTAAAAATTGAATATGTGAATATTTTTAATAGTTAGAGGTAGAATACCTTTATTTAATGTATTTAAAGAACCCTATTATTATTATAGGTAGAGGGATATAATTACATTGTCATTTTTAGGTCCATTGGGAACTAAACCCCATTACAAGAGACCCATAAGCCCAGACTTGCATAGTCATTCACACCCATGTACAACATACCTGCTATACTGCGCACTACCAGTAACCAGCCCTACCATGTGTGGCCTCACTCACAACTTCTGTTATCTCCCAATAGTTCCATATCTATATCCCATAGATTCAACCATGATCTTCCGCCTTCCATTCACCTGTTGGGACTACTATTAGCCACCTCAGGCCCTCTCACCCATGTTTCCACATTGAAAACCTGCCACCTACCAATTCACAATGTCAAAAATTAACCCCACCATTAAAGAACATTAATGTCAAAGTGAAAGATGATCAATATGTAATTCACAAGTTAAGATCATCAGTTTCAAGGAAAATCAGTTTCTACTGATCCTTTGAGAGATTACGATTTATGTATAAGAAGAATTACTTGTTTATGCATAATATCACACACAAGTTGAATATTATGACATATCGAGAAGGGAGGAATGATGTACTAAAGACTATACTAACATTTTTATACTAATAAAAGATTCATCCATAAGAAGAGGATATATCTTTTGATGCTGAGGTATCCAGAGGACCACTAGAGATCTTGTTCACATCAAGAGAAAATGAACTTTTTGAAGAACATGTGGTTCTTGTATAAATAATTATTTATTATTGATAATTATCTATAATGATTTAAGTATGTATACTATCCTTACCTTGTACTTGAATAGAAAACTTTTAAAGGGTAAAGGAAGAGCACAACCCCTCTCTTTTAATCACTTGGAAATTATAGTGGTGATCTAGGTCTTAGAACTCAACTCGAGCATATCAGGTATTTGGTACCCATATTGGGATTGATCCTTGTAAAAATATACCATGTATTGTGGATTTTATTTTCTGTAATATTCTAGTAATGGTGAGATACACAAGAAGAGATGATCATATTTTAACTAGACACAAAGGTTGATTTAAAAAGAAATAAATTGTAAAAAGACTCACTAATTCCCCCTAGGTGATATAATCAGAGTTGGGAACTTCAAGGATTATAAAAATAATATTGAAAACTAACAAAATATTATAAAAAAATAAAGTATTATTATTTTATAATAAAATTATGTCCTAAAACAATAAGTTATAAAATAGTAGAAAAATTTATAAAATATTAAAAACTAAGAAATTAGAAATTTAAGAACCAATAAAACATTTTTATTATAATTATAATTATAAATATACTATTGATAAATAATGATTTTTTAAAAATATACTTACATATTATTTCTAATAAAATATTTTTAATTTGTATTAAATAATTTAAAACTAATTAAATTTTAGATAATTATAAGTAAAATTGATTTGAATTTAATTTATTCATTTACAGAGACTAATAATTTATTACAAAAATAGATATAAAATTAGACAAAATATTAGAAAAAAATAAAATGAAATTATTAAACAATAAATAGATAATAAATTATTAAAAAAATTATAAAATATTGAAAGCTAATAAATTAGTAATTTAGAAACTAATAATGCATTTTTATATCATATAATATTAGAAATAAAATATTGAAATGTAATTAACTATTACTAAAACTATTTAAGCATTATTATTTTATAAAATATTTTTATTTTAATATTAATAATTAAGAATAAAAAAATAAAAAAAATATAACTAATAATATATTACAAAAAGTAACTTGTTTTTACTAAAAATGTTATAAAATAATAATAATAATAAAACAAGTAATGAATTAAAAAAAACATTACAAAAAATAATTAACCATTTAAAGATACTCTAAAGTAATAAAAGTTTAATTTAATTATTATTATATATTAATAAATATTATCTATAATTAAGAAAAGTATAAAAATTAATTATTCATTTAGGGGAAAAATTTATTATGCTTTAAAAAATTAAATTTAATTGAAGATAAAATAACTTTTTATTGAATAAACTAATTACATTTTTTTTAAATGCTATGGATCTAGGAAATAGACACCAATTTTTATTACAAAATCGTGGCTAGATAAATCATTATAGTAATACCCACGGTCCTGGTATAAATCATGTCAATATTGAAGAAGTTGGAAATTTTATAACATTTGCATCGTTAAATTCCAAAAAAATATACTGTAAAACAAAGTGTCTATGTTAGATTTGTGATATTATAATATTTGAAACTGTTGAGTATGTCTTGATTAATCTATTATGTTTTAGATTTCAGATATATAATTGTGTATCAACATAGTGAATGTAATTTAGAAGAAAATACAAATTATTTCGTTCTAGATCCATCACAGTTTAAAAATTTGGCATATAAGATTTTTGGACCATATTTTCGTGAAGGGAAAAAATTAGAATGATAATTTGAGTCCGAAATTGGAATAATCCTAATTTTAGTTTTTTTTAAATTCTCTGAGGAGGCCTTATATTATGGATACAATATAATAACATTATAAGAAATTAAAAAATATTTCATACCTAAATCAAATTTTGGAATATCAAATAGTTGTCTCAAACAAATATTTTGTTTAGTTAAATCTTTATTAACTTAGGGAAATACAATACCTATAAATTTCTATGCAAGTAAAAAATTTATCCATAATTTGGGTCTCAGTTATCAGAATATCCAAGAATATTAAAATAATTACATCTTATATTATGTTAAATATGATTTTTATTTAATTATACAACATGTGGAATATGAAGGTACAAATAGGTACAATAAGAAAATGATAATTTTTTTATTTTTAAATAGTTTACATATTTTTATATTATATCAAGATACAATGTCTATTTATGTCTCACAAAAAAACTAGATTCACAACATAACATAGATCCAATATTTTTGTAACTAAAATATTACATCATCATTATACTGATGATTCATAGGAAACTTTTAATATGGTGCATCCTTATTTTTCTTCTAAACCTCATGGAATATTGTTAAGTCATTTTACTAATGGTTTCAATCCATTTAGTTCTTATGGTTTCAATAATCTCATTAGTCTATTTTATAACTCCATACGATTTACATCCTTGAATGTTGATGAAGGAACCATATATTTATTTTGTATTATTAATTCCATGACATCTAATTAAGAATATCAATGATTATTTAAAGTCACTAATCTGTGAGTAAATTTTATTATGGAGTGATGGTGCAACTATATATGATGTAATTGGAAAATAAAATTGTAGAATGAAAGAAACATTAATGTAGTTAATCAGAAACATTACAACATTTAGTATGTTATCTGGATATTGTATAAATGTTCCAAAATCAAGTTCATACTACATTGGTGACAATAAATCATTTATGATTTTCAATGGAAGAAGAACTTGTTTTACTATCATCAATGATTTCTTCATACAGATCATCTTTTCCAAAGGAATATAATTTTTTTTCTAAAGTTTTAATTATAAGATATATACCTCAATAAATTATCTCAATTATTTAGGTAAAATCTATCATATCATCTTTATGTCCTTTTACTTTTGATCTACTAGAAAGTAGTTAAAACACGTGTCTTTGGGAGATATCATAATTAGATAAAGTGAGTTATTTTTTGTGACCTACCATATTAATCTGATTTATTAGCCTGTAAAAAGATAAATTTAATGCATATTGAGAAAAAATATTCTATACTATTTTTGACACACCTAGAAATACTAAAGATACTTTAAAGGAATGGTTTGATCTTAGTCAAATTTCCAAAAATCTCAAACATGTGTTATTTGAAAATGGTAGATAACATAATTTGATAAATCCAAAAACATATTATTTACTTTATAAATGAATTAATTTATTATTCTCTGATTTGATTAAAAATTTGAGGTTACCATATAGTTGTGCAACTAATTCATCTAATTATGATAGAAATGGTCATATTATCAGGTTAAAAACTCTAAACTGACATGTCATCATGGGAATATTATTTCTAATTGGGTTTAAAGGGTTGTTTAATTCTTATATTTGGGATGTTATGAATAAAATATCATATTTTTTATGGAATTTATACTGCAAAAACATACAATGATAAACTAATTATACTACAAAATGATGTTCTAATTTTATGTAAATTGGAAAAAATATTTGTGCTGACCTTATATGATTAAATTGAAAATTTAATATAATATATATCGTATGATGAAAAATATAGTGGGATGGTATAATTTTATAGATGTTTGCATAAAATATATGTATTAAAAAATTATATAATAAGTTATATGAAAAAACATCATTTGAAGGGTCAATTGAAAAAAATTACTTATAGGTGGAAATTTTAAATTTTTCTTCTTATGTTTTTAATCTAAATATACTTTAAAACAAAATAAAATGGTTCCTAATTAGTTAAATGTTACTCATTTCATGACCAATCAATTATTAGTATTTAATCATCATCATATTTTTTTGGTAGTGATTATGAACGATGAATTTCAGATGATGAGTAAACAATATATCATGTATATGTTCTACTCAATTTTGAAGAAATGACATGATATTCATAGTAATTTATACATTTACCTTGAGTTTTTTAAATATTTTAAAAAAATTAAATTCATATTAATTGTTTTTTAGATTATATGATGATCATATAAAAAAATAATTCACACAAATTACCCCAGATGTTCTTGAGAAATGACGAAAATATAATTTCACATACTATGTTCAAAGACTAATAAGTTAAAATATTCATGGTTAAAAATATGAAATAAATTTGTTATTTTATTTATTAGATATTAATTTTTTGTTTTTTAGGTATTTTATCTTGAAAATATAATTGATAGTCTATTACGGTCATTAAGTAACCCTCCATTAAAATTGGTAAAGTTATATATTTTCTATGATTAAAATGGATTTTAATTTATTACATTCACATATAGAGAATCAAAAAAATTAATAGTGGTGTTTTAAAAGGAACTCATTATAAAGAATGAAAAGTTGATTTTTATGGAATTTAGGATAAAATTAAATATCTTTTAGGATGCTTTTATAACATTTTTTTATTTTTGGCCAACATATATTGTTTTGAATGTTTTTTAACTTGTGATAAAGAGTTTTTGAAGTTGTTAATAATTTTTTTTCTTACGATGTAATGGAGGAGGTGAAGGAAGTTTCCATAACTGGGTTTGGAAAATTTTATTATGTATTATGATTTTATTCCATTTTAAAAGTTCCTAACATCATGTATATTCTCATGATCAAAGATGAAGTTTTACAATTTCATATAAGGGTATAGAAGTAAAAAAGTTTACACTAGACAAAAAAGGGAATGGGTTATCAAATAGAGATTTTTTAGAAGGCATTGTTTGATCAAGAAAGCATAAATTTCACTGTATCAATGGATGGACAATAAAACATTTTATCAGATGGATAATATAAATTTTTAGTGGATGGGGGACAATAAGAAGTTGGAGGAACTGAGTTTTCACACTTGAATAAAGAGTAAAATTTCTATTGTGTAAAAAGTTTGAGCTTGAATGAGTTTGTAAAAATATAAAGGGAGAAATATTTAATATTAAGACTTGATATATTGATGTTAAAAAAGTTATTAGAGAGACAGGTTGGAAGAACATTAGATTATTTTTATCGAATAAAGGCAGATGAGTTTATCGCCCACATAGTTTATACTTGGTGCAAAGCTATCTATTTAAGACCATCAGACAAAGAACCAATGGAATGATTTTTGTTTTTAATATATATCAATTAAGTCTAGAAAAAGGTGAGTATGTACAGATATTTACAAATATCATCAGATATATATCTACACACTTCATAGAATAGATCAATGTAAGTAAATCCATTATATGTAGCAATATCATTTGATCAGACATATCATCCATTAGTTAAAAGTTTCAAAAGAAGGATCCCGATAGAAGAAAAGATGAGTTTATCACACATAGTCAACTAGTAAAAGATGATCATATAGTGAGGTCTACAATATGGAGAATCACCTATCATAGAAATAAAAAATAATCAATGGGTGGAGAAATAGGGAATTTGATGTATGTTTATTATAAATCCTTCAAAAAAAATTCCACCTAATGAAGTTTTATCAATATTTACATAACTTTGTAAATACCTAAACAATGATGATTCTGATCTATTCCTTTAAGGTCTTCCTATCTATAAAGGTTAATAAAGTTTGAATAATTTACATATTTTTGAGGTTAAGTATGTTTAAGGATGTTTGTGTATGATGGAGTTTTCCTGAATCTTCAAGAATAATCTAGATGGATTTATATGTAACATCCCGAACCATGATTCACATAACCCGTGCCCTGAACTGGTGAGTTACATGGCCGCAACCGCACCTCCCCATACACCAGAGGCTACTGACATGCAGGAAGGCTCTGATATGGTCTAGTGGGGAGACTATATCCTTATATTAGAGTGGCATAATGGATATAATAAATAAGAAGACATTAGTGGAAGCATATAATAACATATAGAATAAAGGAAACAAACACTATAACAAGACCAGTAACCCACCGTAGTGAAAGAATGATATAAATAAATATCCCAATGAAAAAATATAATAAATAACTATGGAATCATGAATAACCAAACATATTTAATTATATCAAAAGCTAATAGGTTGAGTCATATACTGGATGGTGACATGGCATGCTGATATATAAAAAAGGTAATTTGGGGACATAAATATACAATGTTCTATATAAAAATAAAAAAATACAAAAGACTACTCCACTAGCATATCAAGAATATGCTCAGTACTGTAATCCAATGATCTATACTATAAGAAAAAATAATCAAACATCTGCAATAGGGATCTTGCACTTATCCATACTTGTAGACAAGTAATCTAGTCAGGTACCAAAGGTGTCCCAAATAGGGTGTGATATAAAATCCCAGTAGACCACCACTAATGGTGTTAAGAAATAATTCATAATATATACATAGATTTGTAGTGTGAAGATATAAATTACTTATAATAATGAATGGAAATAAATAAATAACAGTTTGCTCAGGTTCCTATTGGATACTTGGCGGACTTCACCTACTTTGATGTAGACTAGAATGAGTATAAATAGTAATAATATATATAGTATAGTTATATATTATATCCACCAATATGTACTATGTAATTGAAGATGTAAGTATCCATATACATTGTTACTAGGTGCTAACTAGACCTAGGGAATAACTCAAGAATCCATAACTAGTCTTAAGAGCTATAGGGTCCAGTAAAAGGCACATGATCTGAATCTCATAATGAATGTGAGATGTTAGGATCAACACTCGAGATATGTGGGGTGATATTTCATGCCCAACACCTAAATCTTTGTAATGTTGATCATCATGCCCATCATCAAGATAATATTATAATGATGAGAGGCGTCATGCTCAACACTTGATGTAAGGGAGAGTGATACATCATTCTCAAAAAGATCCTTAACCATTGTTCCAAATTAAATTTCAATGGAATAGTCATAATAATAATAAGAATAACTTTAGTAATCACCTCATAATAAACATAATCATCAATCCCACATATATAACTGCATGTCATTGTTCACATAATCCATAAATTAAAGCATGCATCAACAGGCATGACCTTGCCACCCATTATTATTCATTTTAATTAATCCATTTAAATCCTTTAAGCATAGAAAATCCTCTTTAAGCTATGTTTTTTTATATAAAAAATCCATTTAATTAACCAAGGCATGGAAATTCTATTACACTATAAGAGAATCACTTATGAGGTGCTTTAGAAAATAATCAAGTATATAAGAGTGGGAAAATCAATTTACAATCCATAATGAACACTTAGAAGATATTCTGGTCATTTAATCAAGTAAATATATAGTGAAATTTCGATCCATCACACACAAGGGGTGTATATAGTTGAGTTTGACATCCTCTAAACAATTTTCAAGGCTCAATGAGAGTATAACATCATGTGTTTACAAATTTATAAATAAAAAACAAAATTTAAATCAACATGAGATAATGACTAGTGTGTGGCCAAATTATGTGCTATGTAAAAATCACAAATTTTAGGTAAAACAACTATAACACCAAACTTAGGGTCTTATATTACTCATCGTCCAATATTGGTTTAAAATTCGAAGTAGTTCGGAAGAAAAACGAAGAACGATACAAATCCCTAAAACTAGGGTAAATGTGGTCACAAAAAAATATAACCTAATATAAGAATAGAAAATAATATATAAAGAAGTATTATTAGATATAATACCTTTATCTATCCAATGCTTCTTATTGTGATCCTTTTGGAGTCCGGATCAGAGAGAAATGGATATCCCTAGGTGGATGAGAAATAAGAGCTCACGGGAGAGGGAGGAGGAGTTCATCTGTTGGGGAAGAAATGAGGGATGATAGGTTTTAAGTTATAAAAATTTCAAGGAAAAAAATCCCAAAATCACCCATCTTGATAGGGTTTCGTGGTTTGACCACAAGTTTGTCCAAGCCATGTGCCAACCATGCACTACTCCACTTCTTATGGAGGGACCTCGCATAGGCTAGGTGTATTATTTCCCGAACTGTGCTCAATACATGCACAAGGAACTATCACAAAACCCTTTGAAACCTGTATAGGTGTGCTCCTAGGCTTGCATAGTTTCATACAACCAATTAGTTCACTTTATCCCCTCTGAAATTTCCTACACAGTTTGGGGAAACCATGCAGTATGGGATGTACATTTTCTTTTAACCACACAGCTCAGTCTATTTCTCCAAAATCTGGGGTTCTGGGATCCAAAAATGACCCAGACACCCTTTTGACCTTTGTGAATCCATTACGTAACATTATAAGGTCCATATTAAGGATTTAAGATGAAAAAATGAGTCTTAACTTCATGAAAATATGGGTCATTACAACCACCCATCCTTAAAGAAACTCATCATTAAGTTGGACTTCTGAGGGTAAAGAGGTATCATATGAGAATATATCCCACCACTAAGATTTTATATATGATTCCCTTTACCATGAAATGTATTATACATGAAAATGATTCCATATAACTTGTATTGAAGGAATTTACCTTCCTCGGAGTGTCTTTACACTCTGATCCAAAATATGCACTAGACACTCCTTGAAGGGAACATCCATATCTAACACAACCTCACCATATTAGAAAACATGTGATTGGTCTGGATAGTATCGGCAAAGCTGAGATATTTGAAAGACATCATGCATATATCAGTATCTACGAGGAAGTGTTATTTAGTAGTCCACTAGTTTTATCCATTTCACAACCTTAAAGGGTCCAAAGAATAGAGGTTACATCTTACCCTACCATTGGATACATTGATGGCCCATCCTGGGTGAAACTCACAAGAAAAAATGATCTGAAACCTCAAACTCAAGAGGTTATTATCATCGTTTAGTATATTAAATATGTCTAGACTAAGATTTTATTATGTGTTTTTTGATCAACTGGACCTACTCTGTAGTCTCCTAAATAAGTCATGGTCTAAGAAAATATACCCTACCTCTAACCAACATAGAGGTAAACGAAAAGGCATAATTTATTTTTCCTTGTAAAGATCCATCTAAATAGTATCCTGGAATCTTTTATTATAATAAAACTCAACTTGAGGTATATATTTCTCTAAGGAACCCCCAAAATCAAGGACACATTCTTGAATAATTTACTCTAACACCTAAATCGTATGATCTTTCTATCCATTGGTCTGAGGGTAATAGACCATGCTCATAAAAACCTTTGTACCCAAGGCCTTATGAAACCCCTACTAGAACCAAGATGTAAACCATTCACACTATTAGATATGATATTTTGTGGATCTTGATGATGATATACAACCTCCCTGACATATATTCTCTATAGATCATCTATCGAGAAGCTCTCTCACACAAGTAAAAATTGTGTGACCTTCATCAAATGATCAATGAATACAAAATCATTATCATTTACATGAGGTGATATGGGTAAAACAGTACCAAAATCCATAGAAACATCATCCCATCTCTACTTAGTAATGGAAAACAGTTGTAAAAGTCCCATTAGTCACTAATGTTACACCTTCACCTACTGACAGGTGTAACATTGTGTGATAAATACATCAATATATCATTTCATTGTTGGACACCAATAATGGTGGTGTAAATAGTGATACATCAAGGAAAAATCAAGTTGAGACACCCAAATTGAGGCATGAAATTCCTACATCAACTCATCTTTGATGTATTTTGGGACCCATAAACACCCATGAAATCATAGGGTCCCATCCTCATCTATAGTATAACCAGAAGATGAATCATCAACTGAGATACTTTCCCCCATGAATAATCCTCCAAATAGAATAATTTCCTCATTTTCCCCCATTCCAGAAGAATAAAGGTCACTACTAACGCTGAGAGGATAGTCTACCCATGATCTTCCTAAACCTCAACCTGCATCTTTCAAAACAAATCCATGAGTTTCCATTCACCACTAGCCTATTGAATCGCATGTGCCCGAGTCATATTACCTAGAGATTTAGCTACAACACTGCATTTTCTATGAATATAAGAAAGAAAAAAATCAAATTATTGTGGGTATTCAACCTATCTTTTCATCCCGAGATTCAAATCACGCTTTGTAAAGATGCACTTGAGGCTTTTGTGATCAGTGAAAACCAAAAATGATATCCATGTAAATATTATCTCCAATAGCATACAACGTGAACTATAACAGATATCTTAAGTTTATGCATCAGTTAATTCTACTAATGATATCTCAACTGATTATACCTATATTATCCAACTCACTTTTCCTACATCAGTATAGCTCCCTGCATAATACTTGAAGTGTCACAGTAAAGAGTATATCTCCTGCCTATTTATGAAAAAAATAGGATTGATGCTGAATTCAATCTGACCTTCATCTAATGAAAGGTTACTACATAAGATTCTAACCTTAAAAATTTCACACCCTTTTTAGTCAAGCTCATAAGAAGCATTATTACGTGTGGTAAATCCTTGATGAAGCATGTGTAATACCCAACTATCCCTAAGTAACTATGTATCTCAAATATTATATTAGAATTCTCCTAGTAAACTACATCTATCACTTTCTCTGGGTCTACTGATACTCCTAACTCTGAGATGATATGACCTAGGAAGTGGACATTATCAATCATGAAGTAGAATTTTTTGATCTTAGCATAAAATTTATGCTCTCTTATATTATTCAGCATGATCCCAAGATGTTTTTCCTAGTCATGTCTAGAAAATGAATAAACTAAAATATTTTCTAAAAAAACTACAACGAATGAATCCATATGTTGGTGGAAAAATCGGTTCATTAGCACCATGAAAACCATAGGTGCATTCATGATTCTGTATGGCATAAATAGGTACTCATAAAGACCATACCTACTCCCCAAAGCCGTGTGAGGTATGTATGAAGGCCTGTCACACATCTAGTGATAGCTCGACCTCAAATAAATCTTTTAAATCACTCTATCTCCATAGAGATGATAAAATATGTATTATATTCCTGGAAGTGGATAATGATTCTTTACCATGATCTAGTTCAAAAATCTATAAACCATGCAAAGCCTGAGCGTACCATCTGCCTTCATGGGAAAAATGACTAGGGAACCCCTAGGATAAGTTTTGAAGCATATAAATCCTTTAGCCTCTAAATCCTCCAATTTATTCTTGATCTCTATAAACTCCAAAGGTTCCATCCTCTATGGAAGAATGGACACTAGTTCTACTCTGGAAACTTGATCAATAGTGAATCCTACCTCTTGCATTCAAGGTAACCTAGAAAATTTTTCAGGGAATATGTCCCTATAAGGATCAACTATTGGAGTGAAACAACGAGTTGTAACCCTTGACCATCCAAGAAGATACTAGAAATATGTGTTGTCACTCTTCCCATCGCCTAATGATTAGGTCCATCTCTAGAAGAGAGGGCATACCATTATCCCTTATGCACATGTCTACTACCCTTGGGTGATGTAAATGTCACCCTTTGATGATAAAAAATAATATGGGATTGATAGGGAACTAACCATCCCATCTCAATAATTACATTAAACCCTATCATATTGAAAAAGAAAATAATCCATATGAAGATATATCCACCAATCCCAAGGGTAAAATCCTTACAATGATGTAAACTCTATGATCAGATACCCAAAGGGGCGTCGAGCATCATCACACCACATATTTGTTCTATCTTGAGGCCTAGACTCTCAATAAATGCCTCATATAAGGAAGGGTTTTTATGCATATATGTCAAATAAAGTATACAATAATGTGGATGCTACTGGAATAGTACCTCAAACAGTAGATGGTCTAGTTCTCTTCTCACATGACATAGGCTATACTATATGAAACTAGACTATACCACGTTCCTGTGTCACAACCTGACTACCCTAAGCAATCTCGCTCTGCTGGAACTAAGAATCATGAGTTTGAATACCTCTACGTCAACCACTACCTTGTCTTGAGTGGTGGGTGGTGTTCAAGATTCCTACCCGATGAAATACTATTAGACCCACTCTAAAACTTTGAGTATGTGTAGATCCCCACTCTTTAGGAATTGAAGGAAAATTCCTACAGAAGTGTTAGATATTCCCCATCCTTTCGTAGCCTCTACATTCCATTAGATTCCATAAACACTAGGGTTTCATATGTCCCCGCTTCCCACACTGATGAAATGTAAATAAGCTATAAATAAAAGGAGTCTGACTACTACAACCCCTAAAAGAAACCTAAAAATAGCCCTTTCTTCCACTAGAAGAACAACTAGACGGTCTAGGATCCAAACATCCATGTTCCCCACCATCAACTTCAATTAGGTTCTTCTCAGAAATAAGGTCCTAGATGAATATCTTAGAAATAATATTTAGCCTGAAAACATTGACCTGTGATTGGATGATATATACTAGACCATCCTTGAATCACCTCATGGTCATAAGATCATCACCTAAAAAAATATTTATAAACCACTGCAGCTCAATAAAATAATAATAATAATCCAAGAAAAACATGGCGCCATAGATAATGTAAGTAAATCTCTAGCCCAGTCATACCTTAGAGTATGTGTAAAGAAGTAGTCATCGAATATCATCTGGAATTCTACCTAGATCAAATCACAATGTTGATCTTCTTGGGTAACAATATCTCACAATCTCTTGAAAAAATCATGTAGAATATAATTAGTGATCTTGACCCTCTACTCTAGAGGCCTCTCCATACCCCCGAAGTTATAAATCATGGTATCCTTCTATGAATAAGCAGTATGTGGTCCATAATCTGCTGAAATGTTGGGAGGATACTACTTATTGAACTGCTGAATCAACTCTTCAATAATCGGGACATGTTGAGTGAAACCTTTCATAGAATTTAATATTTTAAGAAATCCTTATCCAAACTGTACATTGGTTCCCACATCAGGGACACTAGGTGGTTCCATAGGTGGAACTACAGGAGAGATCACTGGTGGCTCAGGAACTAACAACTTTGGTTCATGGTCGTCACCATCTTTAGGGAATATGACTCGAGTATGTCATGGTGGCATGATTCTACAATGACAAAAGAGTTCCTCAAAATAATATTTAATAGTTGAAGAGATCATAGATATATAACTAGTACATGTTAATTACCATCCCATGAAAATATCACACCTCTTTTCGAGGTAAAAAATTTAGGAGTAGGTGATAAGAAAGACCATAATAGACCATAATAACTATAAGAGACACCCCCATATAACCACTGCTAAGTTTGGGTTTAGGTATAGGTCTTATATCACAAAATATAGTTTCTAGTATATGGATTTTTAATTTCAAGGTATAGAGTAAAAGACCCTTTACTTTACAATTTCTATCCCACTTAGTGATATCCATTTTACTTGTAAGAATTAAATTTTATTAGAGTTCGTTATCTTGTATATATGATAAATATATATCACAATCCTGAAATATTAGGTCCAGAACCCATAAAGAAGGTGTAATTGGCTATTTAAGATTTCATAAACAATCTATAAATGAATATACCTCTTATATTGATTTATCACTTTAATTAATCCAATTATATTTCCACTATAATAAATGTCATCACATTTTAATATATAATGTTTAGACACTAACCGTATGCGACATTCAAATGTGCACATAATGTAGGTGTGTCCTGAAAAAATTCATGGAATATTAGTCTTATTGTTCCAATAATGATGCATGAACTAAAACACCCATATTTCATTGGTCCAAGGTAAAATAAATCTCATTAAAATAACACGAATAGTGATAACATCATAAAACATGTGATTCACCCAATGATGAAGTCGTATCAATGGTAATTGGAATAATCAATAACTACCACACCCCATCTAAGGTAATTTATGTTTTCCTTATATGTGGGTTATCTATGTCCGTACACATGCTCATTACCAAATTCCATTACCCCCTTGTCTCTTGTCTAATACCCAAACAATAATACAAGAGGAAAATAATGCTCTAATACCACTTTTTAACTTCCTGTATTGGGATCAATTTATCTTGTGCCCCGAGATGGGGGGTCACATGGCCTCAAGCGTGACTCCCCATAAGTCAGAGGATCCTGACTAGAAGTGAGTGTTAGAGGTGGTAAAAATAATCCTTTTCTCCCATGATCCATGATATAATTAAAAATAATCAAGCATCTGTAGTAGGGTGATTTCCCTTATCCATACCTATAGACAAGTAATAAACTTGGGTACCAAAGGTGGTGCGAGTAGGGTGTGAGATAAAATCTCAGTAGGCCACCACCAACAGTGTATCGAAATAATAAATCCTATTTACAAAGCTAATAAGTTTATAGATATAACTGAATAATAACAATTTATGGTTATTAATAAATAATTGTCAGTTCATGTTCCTATACGATATTTGGAAGACTTCACCTAATTTGATATAGGCTGAAATGAGTCTGAACAGAAACCATATATAATATATATATATATATATAAATTATAGTTATATACTGTATCTACCTATATTTACTAAGTATGTGGGGATGTAAGTTTCTATATACATGGATACAAGATTCTAGTTAGACCTGGGGAATAACTCAAGCATCCATAACTAGTCTAATGGTCTATAACCTCCAGTAAAGGGTACATGCCTGGAATTTTCATGGTCATCACTCGATATAGGTGGGGTGAGACATCATTTATAAAAACTGAAGCTAGGTAATGTGGATCATTATTCCCATCATCTAGATAATATCATAACGATGAGAGATGTCATGCTCAACACTTAATGTAAGGGATAGCTCAACAAGTCCCTTAACCATCCATATAGGGTAATTTCAAGCCGAAACACCCAAGGTGTGGCTACAGTTTAGGTTGACATTCTGTAATCACTTTAAAAGGATCAAAAAAAGTATAACATCATGGTTATACAAATTTAGAAATTAAAAACAAAATTTAAGTCAATACAAGACCACAGATGGCATGAAGGACAACATGGTAGCTTTGGAAACATCATAAGGTTTAGGAGAAACAATTAGACCACCTAACATAGGGTTGTGGATGACTCATAATCCAGTAATGGGTTCAAATTCAAAATAGTTTTGGAGAAAAATGATGAATGGTTCAATTCCATGAAAATAGGGTGAATGAGATCACCCCAAAATATCAAAAGATATTGGAATATAAACTTAGATAAGAAGAAAGAGTATTGGAGAGGATACCTATATCTATCCAATGTATCTGATGATGATTCTTTTAGAGTCTATATACAAGATCAATGGAGATCCCTATGTGGAGGATAAATGAGAGATCATGGGAGAGGGAGGAGGAGTTCATCCTTTGGATAATAAAGGATTAAAGAGAGGTTTTAAGTAAAATAATTTTGAGGGAAGAATCTTAGAATAACCCATCCAGAAAGGGTGTACAGTTTGGTCGTATGGTTGATCAAAACATGTTCCAACCATGTGCCACTCCACTGCCTAGGGAAGGATCCTGCACAGTCTAGGCATACAGTTTCCCTAGCCATGAAAAAGTCATGCACAATGCACTATCCCAAAATACTTTAAAACCTTCATTTCTATGCGCATAGGCTTCCATGTTTGTAGACAACCGTGCAACTCCACACCCCTCTCTGAAACTCCCTAAATAGTTAGGGGAAACTGTGCAGGCTGGGTGATACAACTTCTTTTAACCATGTGGCTCAGTTTATTTCTCCAAAATCCAGGGTTTCAAGATTTGAACAAACCACAAACACCTTTTTTTCCTCTGTGACTCAATTATGCAAATTTTATATCATTTTCATCATTAAATTAAAAATTCGTTTTAGAAATTAAAATTATTTTTCCATGTAATATCTGTGATCATATGAGATTTTAGTTGTTGAGTATGTTGTGATTCATTTATTATGTTTTGGATTTCATAATGATATTTTTTATATTATCATAATGAATGTAATTTAAAAGAAAATACAAATTATTTGGTTTTATATCCATCAAATTCTAAAAATATAGTATGTGATATTTTTGAGCCGTATTTTCTGGAAACAAAAACATATAATGATAATTGAAGTCCTAAATAATAGTCATATCAATTTTAATTTTTTTTTAAAATTTTACGGGGAGGCCTTATATTATAGATACAAGATAATCACATTAGAAGCTGTTAAAAAATATATTATCAAAAAAATAAAATTTTAGAATATTAAATAGTTGTCTCCATCAAATGTTTTCTTTAGTTAAATATTTATTTCCTAAGGGAAATATAATACATAAACATTTCTATGCAAGTACAAATTTATATCCATAATATGGGTCTTATTTATCAGAAGATCCATTCATATTAAAATGATTTCATCTTATAATATTGTGAATATGATTTGTTAGTTAATTATAAAACATTTGTAAAATGGAGGCACAAAGCGGTACAAAAAGGAAAAGATAGATTTTTTCATGTAAAATAGTTGAGGTATTTTCAGATTACACCAAGATAAAATATCTATTTTTTTTTTCTCACAACACAACTATATTGATAACATAACATATATCAATTGTTTTTGCAAGTAAAATCTTAAATAATTATTATGATAATGATTCATAGAAAATATTTAATTTGGTTTATCCTTCTTTTTCTTCTTAACATTATGAAATATAGTTAAGTCATTTTACTAATGATTTCTACCCATTCTGTTCTTATGGAAGTCAATAATCTTATTGGCCTATTTTTATAACTCCATACAACTTACTTCCATAAATGTTGATTAAGGAATAATATATCTATTTGGTATTATTAATTCTAGGACAACCAAAAAATAATATCAGTTGTTATTTTAATCCACTGATCAATGAGTAATTTTTATTATGGAGTATTGGTGTAACTATATATGATGTAGTTATAGAATAGAATTTTTTAATTAAAGAAACATTAATACAAAGAATCAATGAATTTCCATCATTTGTTATGTTATTTGGATGATGTACACATTTTCTAAAATCATTTTTATACTACATGGGTGAAAGTAAATCACTTATTCTTTTCAATGGAATAAAACATTGGTTTTCTTAATATCATCAAATATTTATTCCTGCGGGTCATGCTTTCCAACATAATATAAATAATTTTACGAAATTAATTATTATAAGGGTTATACCTTAACTTTTTTAATTGAGATCACAATTGGATAAAGCAAAGTATTTTTTGAGACCTACCATATTAGTATAATTTATTGTCCTATCAGACACTAAATGTAACACATATTGAGAATATATTTTTGAAAAATTATTATGTACTATGTTGGACACACCTAGAGAGACTAAAGATACTTTAAAGGAATGGTCATATCTTGGTCACATTTCCAAGCATCTCTAACTTGTGTTATTTGAAAATGATAGATAAAAAATTTGATGAATCTAAAAACATATTATTTACATTAAATATGTATTCATTTTTTATTCTCTCATTGGATTATAAAATTAATGTTATTGTATGGATATGTTTCTAATTTATCTCATTGTGTTAGAAATGGCCTTATTAGCAGGATAATTTATTTTAATTGATAGGTTATTATGGAAATATTATTTCCAATTGGTTTTATAGTGTTGTTGAATTCCTTTATTTGAGACATGATGACTAAAATATCATATTTTTTTGAGAAATTTATATGTAAACAATATACAATGATAAACTATGTATTATTAATAATGACATTTTTCTAATTTTAGGTAAATTTGAAAAAATACGCGTGTCGACCTTCTCTGATTCAATTGAAAATTTAATATTACATTTATTGTATGAATAAAAATGTGGAGGGACGATATAATTCTAAAAGATGTACCCATATAAGACATGTATGAAAAAAGTTATATAATAATTTTTATTATAAATAATTAGTTGAAGGTTCATTTGTAGAAATGTAAATATTATTTGGAATTTAAAATTTATACTCTTGTAATTTTTAATCTAAATATCCTTTAAAAAAATAAAATGGGTAATAATTAGTGAAATATTAATTAATTCAGGACCCATCAATTATTATTATTTAATCATCTTAATCTTTGTTTCGGTAGTGTTTATGAACGATAGATTTCAGATGATGAATAAAAAAAATAATATATATGTTATACTCAATTGTAAATAAAGCACATGATATCTGTAGTACGAGTTAATTTTACCCAGAGTTTTTTAAATATTTTTTAATAGTAAATTATGTTAATTTTTTTGTATATTATATAATGATCATTTAAAAAAAATAATTTAGACAAATTACCTGGACTATTATTAAAGAATTTTTACAATATAATTTTGTATACTGGGTTCAAATACTAATAAATTAATTTTTTTATGTTCAAAAATATGAAATCAGTTTTTTATTTTATTTATTATAATTATTTTTTATTTTTTTAGGTATTTCATCATGAAAATATAATTGATAGCTGATTATGATCATTGAGTAACCCACCATTCAAATTTTCGTAATTTTATAATGTGTATGTTTTTAATGGATTTCACTTTATTACATTCACATATGTTTACTCAAAAAATTAATAGTGGTATTCGTTTAAAAGGAACTCATGACAAAGAAAGTGAATAAGGTTTTTATGGATTACTGGATAAAATTAAATATGTGTTGGGATGTTTTTATAATAAGTGTTTTATTTTTTCCAACATTTCTTTTTCTGAATGTTTTTTAACTGGTGAGAAAGTGTTATTGAAGTTGTTAAGATTTTATTTTCTTATGATATGATCGTGTAGTTGAAGGATGTTTCTTTAATCGAGTTAGGAAAATTTCCTTACACCATATGATTTTTTCCTTTTTATATGTTCCTAACATCATTTAGATTATCATGATCTAAGATGAATTTTTACACATTCATATTAGGGGAGAGAAGTAAAACAATTACACCAGACAACCTACGACAAGATTTATCAGATAGATATCTATAAGAAGTCTAAGTTTTATCTAGGAAGTTAAAGTTGTAAAATTTCATCGAAATTATAATACAAATTTTTTAATGGGTATATAATACTATGATTTCTGAGGAACTTGGTCTTCATACTTGAACAATGTGTAAAATTTACAATGAGTAAAAAGATTGAGCTCAAATGAATTTTTAAAAATAAAAATGGTGGGAGATCAAAGTTTAATCTTTCATATGTTGAAGTTGAAAAATTGATTAGAAATATAGGCTGGAAGACCATTAAAATAAGTTTACAAAATAACGGAAGATGAGTCTGTTGGTCACACAGTTTGTACTTTTTGAAAATATATCAGTTAAAGCACATCTGACAAAGAACAAATGGAATGATTTTTTGTTTTAATAGAGACTAATTCACTCTAACAAAAGGTGAGTTTTCATAGATATTAAAAAAGATGATCAGATAGAAAAGTAAAAGCTTCATCGCTTGGATCCTTGTAAATAAATGCACTGTAAAAATCAATAAATATTTATTGGTTATATTATATATTTGTGAAAAGTTTTATAATAAGTAACCTTGTATAAAAAATGTTGAGTATATCAGATATAGTTAATCGGTGAAAGATGATTGGATAGAGTGGTGTCAAACAAAGAGGACCACTAAATAGAGAAGTAAAAAATGTTCATCGGGTGGAGAAATAGTGAAATTGATGAAAGTTTCATATACATCCATTAGAAAAACATTCCAGCATATTGAGTTTGAATAATATTTACATAACTTTGTAAATCCACAAACAACAATGATGCTGATCTAATCCTTTAATTTTTCTTACCTAAAATGGTTAATAAATATCGAAAAATATACTTAATTCTGAAGTTAGGTATTTTTAAATAAGGTTATGGATGTTGGAGTTTTCATGATTCTTTAATAATAATATAAAAGGATTGAGGAGAATTGAACAAAATTGAGTAGAGCAAGAGTTTCAAAATTTGAGTTCTTTTTTAGAGGGAAAATGAATTTTCGTTCCAACTATTTATCCCATTATTACACCAATAAAAGGGGGTGAAAGTACTATATGGGTGTAAGATAGAAGAATTATTAATACGTGGATAAAGAAGAGAATAAATGAAAGTTATGAGGTAATGTGTGTTCCCAACTAGGTTAAGATTTGGTTGAAGAAGTGCACCAAATAAAGGTGCAGTGAGAAGTGGTATCAGATAGAGGTGTTCATTAGAAACATTATATAGAATCATTGTTCAAACATATGAGATAAATATTGTATCTAAAAGATAATCCAAACATATTTCGAGGTGCAATTGTTTTATTTATCTAATAAAATATATAAAACATATGTGGTTTTTTGAAGTGAAGTGAATGGAGTATAACAGATAGTGTCAAAAGGAATAAAAAATAAAGATATTGGACGAAGTCATTAGATATAGTTTTTTCTTACTGAACTTTAACTGAGTTGTGTAGAAAATTTTATTTTCTTTTTTGTGAATTGGTTTCATAAGAATTTTTTTATCTGATGGGAGTCTGTATAATATTTCCAATCCTAAGATATAAGAAGTATAATGGGATTTGGTTCATTGAATTCACTCTTTTATTATAATTAATATCCATTAAATGATGGGAGTATCCATGGAAATCATGTAGTCACTAAAACTAAGGGAAAACCTTAAAATTATTATATTCTTTGATTTATTTTTACAACATTGCATCTATAGTGTGGTTGAGGTTTTAAAATTTGAAAATGATAAAAACTATAACAAGTTGTATGGGTTAATTTCAAGAAATAATAAATTGTAAATTATCACTATAGATTGAACACCCTTATTCTCAATAGCTCTCATGATCCCAAATATCATCTAGTTGTATCAAAGGTATTTTCCCTTGTTTGATGCTTGTCATGGAAAATGTCAAATTAGTTAACAATAGATTTATTCCCACCTTCGATGGAAAAATGTATCACTGTTGAAAAAATAAAATGATGCCCTATCTTCTATGTCTTGAACTAGTGGTCATTTATGTAGTTATAATTGGTCTTCCACCTATTGAGAAATATTATCCTATGGCATTCACTAACAAAATAAATATTGAGGTATATGGGAACACTATAAATTATATTATTATGTATTTTTCATGCAATGTTTTTATGAAGGTGATGGGTCTCAATACAACTAAGGAAACTTGGGATAAACTCAAAAGTATATTCAATAGAAACATCAATGTATTTGAATTAAATCTATAAATATGGAGAAGCAGGTTTAAAGATACCATAAGGGAAGATGATGAAGCTATAGATGAGTACTTTTCCAAAATAAATGAATTTTTTTGGAACATAATAGGATTCAGAAATGTTTTGGAATATACCACCATTACTAATAAAACCATGAGAAACTTTCCAAACATTTTTTATTCTAAATTTATTTAACTTAGAAGATAAATATGATTTATCTCTTGATGAATTATATTTTTTTTCAAATGAGATAAGGAAATATAAAGCATTCAAAAATAATATCAATGGTGAAATGGATTTTAAGCTATGAGAAAGATTAACATACAAAAAAATTATCATATTATTGTTGGCCTCAATGATTCACAACATAGG
The DNA here is from genome assembly GCA_963277665.1 of Viscum album. Lineage (NCBI taxonomy): Eukaryota > Viridiplantae > Streptophyta > Magnoliopsida > Santalales > Viscaceae > Viscum > Viscum album. The sequence goes on along the minus strand of OY728120.1, from coordinate 540,419,159 downwards.
GAAGATAATGAAATAAGAGAAAAAATCATGTCTCTTATCTCCAAAAAATATCGTCTTGGTAGAGGAAAATATGGAGGTAGAATCCCACTTAAATGTCTTAAGTGTGGAGGAATTGAAATTTTTTATCATTAAGCATGCTAAGAATAAAGTTGTAGAATATGAAGATTATTCTGAAGAAAACCCTTTATAGAAGAGGTGGAGAAAACCTCCAAGGAAGATGTAAAATCTACAAGAAGTAATAAAAAGTTCACTCCAAAGAACAGAAGAAGTTTTTCGAGTAAGAAATTTAAATATGAATCTAATAAAAATAGTTCTTTAGAAGATAAAAAAATAGATAATTTCAAAACCTTATTTACAAATTTTTATAGAATAGAATATTCCCTAAATAGTGAATAATTATTAGGTGAAGAAAACTACATTGAATATCAATAAAGATAATATCTTGTGGAATTTAAAGAGAAAAAAAATAAAAGTCAAGAAATAAATTAGTGTTTTTAATAAATAAGGTTATAAAATTAATTTAGTAATGTAATATTTTACCACCATAATATTTTACAGCATGTCTCTTTTTTAATATATTTAATATCTTCAAAACAAAACATGATGTATTATTATGTGATCATTATAACATAACCATTAAATTAGAAGATATAAATGGGACTAAATAAATTTTGAAAATTATGTGGTTTTTACATTTATAGAATAAATTCATTGGTTGTCAATTACAAAAATTTAAAAACAAAATTAAAATTAAAAGAAGTCTTTCTAGAAAACTATTTTTGTGTATGAAATATATTTATACCATAATAAATTAAATTAGTCACTATTGGTTAATGATTTTAATAAAATTTATGTTTAACACGTTTTAAAATACATAAAATATTTTTTTTAGGCATGAGATATGAATAAAATGAGTTTTATTCTTAAAAATATCATTTTCTAAACACCGGGTTTGGTTGTGTTTTGTGGACTTATTTTAAAAATAATTTTTTTCTAGTAAAAGGTATTTAATTTTATAAAATTAATTAAATATTTATAATAATTATGTTAAAATTTGATAATTAGGGACCTTTTATTTTTAGTCAAAATTAATATTAACCGTAGTAAAATTTATCACCCTGATAAATGGTAAATTAGGTTAATATAGGTTAAAACTAAGTGATAAGGCCACAATTATTCATACTAATTCTTATTGGATGATTATTATTCAACAATTATCACCTTAGGATCAAATTTTAGTTGTTTTATGGAAATTGTTCCATTAAAATGACTTATATATTATTTTAATCAAGGATAGTTAAACAAATGTCACTCTTTTTTTAATATGTTTTATGTGTCCACATAGGAAAAAAGGAATATATGAATAAACAAAAATGTATATTTTGAGTATAATGAAATTATTTTCATTATAGAAATTTATTTTTAGTTTTTATAATTTATATAATTACCATAAATGCTTGTGCAATGCTCATACAATATTTATTTAACTAATAAAAAAAATAAAATAAATGATTTGAAAAATATTAATTTTGAGATAATTTGAATGATTTAACGTGTAAAATTAATTTTATTGATAAATATGGAATATTAGAGAGGTTTAAAACAATTACATTCTAATATACCCTTGGAATTTATGTATTTTAAGTCTAATTAAATGAATAGCTTCAAAATTAACAAACATGATATTTTATCAAAATAAAATTTTATTAAATTATTTTAAAATAATGTAATAATTAAATATTAAAATTTTGATATAATATGGTCTAAATGTTCATAAAATATCCTTTTATGTATCAATTTTAAACTTATATGTAAAAATTTCAACACTTTAATAAGGAAAAACATATTATCAAAGTTAAAATTAAAATTTATTAAATAAGGGTCAATCAAAATGACAAGGTTTAAAATTACAAAAAAACATGTATAAATTATATTTTATAATGGGTTTAAAATAATAACCTACCTTATATTTGAACAGATTTCTATTTTGAGGCATTTATCATGAGAATTAATTTATTATAATTTTATTTTCTGAGAAAATACAAAAGAGCCCCTCATCTCAATTAAAAAGGGAACCTCCTACCTCACTTTTTTCACACCATAATGATCCATATATCTAGACCAATAACAATAAATTTATTTTTAAAAAATACTTATCCATGTTCTGGAGATTCTTTTCTCCCTAAAATACCCACCTTAAGTCCCTTAAGAAAGGCTCTAAAGAAGGTCTCCCAGAGAATAGGTAATTGTCTTACCTAACTACTTTCAATTTATTTATTCTTATACATATTCTAAATCTTCGGACGTTATGATAAAATAATAAATTAAGTATAATAAATATAATTAAATTTTATTATGATTATGAAACCACCATTACCCACACTCTTTCCCATCAAATGAGAAGGAAAGTACAACTCAATTGTATGTACGGCTTATCATCTCCACATTGTGATACAATTCATTTTTCATTACCAAATTTCATGGCTATGAATTATGATGGTTTTAATATTTATATACGTTATTTATATAATTATTAAAATTATGGAGATTATTTTACCTTTATCAAAGTATAAAGACCGAAATTACTAAACTAAATCATACATGAAAAATAAAGAATTTATTACTAGAAACAGTGATTTTTAGCAAATAATTGTTAAGAAAAGAATGGTAAAAGATTATAAGTATGTCATAAATGCTATGATATATATTATCATGGTTCTATAATGTATATATATATATATAATATTTATAATAAATGTGGTTTGAACATGTATTAAGGAAGTCAGATCTGAGGTAAGATATTTTTATCTCGCATTTATTTATGTGGTATATATGTCTTATATACCACTTGTTTCTTCATTGTGGTGTATATACAGACCATGATTATATTATGTGATTATTGTCCTAAAAATTATGGTATTTTCATATACATATAATTTTCTTTATTTCATGGGTATTCTGATTCAAATGGTTCCAAAGCGGAAAGGGTTTATTTCAAAATCTCATCACTATATAAGATTGTTATTGTTTAAGTCTCCACTATGGAATATTTCTCTTCCATATTCATTTTTCAGAAAAAAAATATTTTTCAAAAATATTTTTATATGATTTTATGATTTTTTGAATTCATTTTACCATGTTTTTATTTTTATAAAATAATTTGAAGGGAATATTTTTTTTTATTTTTTGAACAAGGTACTTTTCAACCTTTTTCTAATAAAAATACAAAATGAATGTTTTTTTAACTTTAAAAAAATGATAATATTTTCCCACCACCATGAAAAATAAATTATTTGAATCTTACTTTATAATATTGCAACTTCGTTTTTAAAATATTTTTTTCTTTTATATGTGCATAATTTTTTGGAAATAATTTTATTTAAAGTGAAAAAGTAATTTTGATCAAAAGTATTCCAATGAGATTTTTAAAGTATTTTAAACTATATAAACTTATTTTCTTAAATTTTATGATTTAATATGTTTATTATATTATGGTAACATATACCATATTTTATTGGATGGTTTATGATTAGTTTTATTGGAGATGTACTATTTTGATACTAATTGCCATATTACATTGGATGGTTTATGATTATATTTATTGGTTGGGGGAATGACTAGCATTTAATGTTCTAGTTTAAATAAAAATGTTTATGTTGATTATGTTTGACTCCTATAATATGGGTAATTCATTAGACTTAGTAAGTGATGGGCATGGCCTACTATAGCCCCTTGATGCATCGTTAGGTCTCATGAGATAAACTAGCTTGGGTATTGGCTAAGGACTTATCCATTTATGTAAGATGTCTTGGAATAAGGCCTTGACATTATGTTTATGATGTTTAGAATTAAAAATTTCTATGATTATGATACTAGTTATTGATTACCATGTGATTATTTGATTAGTTATAATATCCTTGGATAGATTTTAGATCATGTGATTATTTTAATGGCGTTATTAGATTTTTTTTAATTCATGGCATATTATTCATGACTTATTTAGTTTTTATTTTCTGCATACCCTTAATAATATTTTGAGATCACTCTTTTTCCTATGTTTATTTTTTCTCAAGATTCTAAGAAGTATATTATGATTGATATACACGGATAAGCTAGGGGAATAATGGTGTTCTCAATGGAATTAATGTGTGTGTTTTATATTTTTAATTACAATATAAGATTCAAGTATATATTTGGTTTTCCAAGACTACTAAACACAGTGGTTCTTTAGGATGTGATTATTTGAATATAAGGCCAATGTAATAAAGTTACCATCAACTCTAGGATACTGGGGTTTGGGAATTTACAAGTTGTATAAGAGGAAGTTTAGTAGAAACCTTGGGAACTATATTTAGGAAAACATATATTAGGGAAATGTAACCCTATAATGGAATTTGAGAATATTCCCAAAGTAGCCAAGATTATTATTTTTATATTTTTTATACATAAATTTTCAATTTATGTTAAGTGCTTCACTAGTTTTTAAAATATACAATTTTATTCATAATATAATATAGTATATTCCATTGTTTATAAATGGTGCCTAGAAAAAGGCATATAAACCATATCAATGCACATAATCCATTTAATGATTATCCTCCTACGAAAGTTAATGATTCTGGAGTTTGATATATGATTTAAGATGAAAAAATTATATCTATATTGGGAAAAAATCAGGTTATGTGAAATGACCTTTCCCGTATGGTGTAGCATGCTGATCCATAACATTGAGTAACAATTTTATAACATTTTTTTCCTAAGAAACCTCCATCATTGAATGGGACTAGAAATCCATTTATAGGTGAGGAATGGATAAGTTCATTTGTAAAGATATTTCTCTATTTTGGAAGTAATAAAAGGGATGATGATTCCTTGGTAGTTTATCATTTATCAAGAGATGAAGGTCAATGGAGGTAATTTATTCAAAACACAAAATGGGAGGATGAAATAGACAACATGGATTGGAAGTATTATAGGGAAATTTTATTGGAAAAATATTTTACTCGTGAACAAAGAGTGGGTATGAAGATATAGTTATTGATTTTTAGACAAAAGAAAGATTAGAATGTTTCTAAGTATGAATCCAACTTTACAATGTTATATATACATTCCATAAACTAATTACATAATCTAAGGTGTAATATTAAAAATTTATTTGATGGTATTAATTCAATTATTCGAAGGGAACTAGTCTCCCAACCATTCTCATCATATTAAGATATTATATTATTTGTTGACAAGATGGATAAATAATTATCCAACAATTATGGAATTGAAGGGAAGCAAGATAAGATGAAGGATTTTGAGTAGTAAAAAAGGGAATAATGTGAAGGGGAAGAAATGAATGGTGAAAGTTTCAATTTTTAATAAATGTGGAAAAGAACATCATGGAACATACCTATTGGGAATAGTAGTTTTCTGGTAGTGTGGGAAAAAGGGCCACTATGCCTGTGATTGAAAGGGAAATAAAGAAGTCGGCAATGTGTAATGCTTAATTTGTAAGGATATGGGAAAATAGACCAATAATTATCCTAGGAATCAAGTGAAATTTCACCAAAAAATGAAAAGGGATCAAGGAAAAGATTATGTGATAAAAAAAGATAAGGTTTAAGTTCCTAATGATGGGGTGAAAGGTACTTTAATCATATCCTCAAATTTATATAATTCTTTATTTTACTCTGTATCATTTCATTATTTTATATATTCTCAGTTTTATAAAAGTATTAGAAATTTACCATTCACCTTAAGAAGGTATTTTCAGTCAAAACTCAGAGTGTAAACCTCATTGCAACAAATATGTGTCAACCAATTATTATTATGACATATAAACATTCTCTATTTTATGATTTTATTATCATAAATATGGTTCACTTTCATATATTCCTTGCTATTGGATTTAAAAATATATTGAAAAAAATTATTTCAAAGTGAAGGAAATTATGATTTGTCATGAAGATATGGAATTCCTTATCTTTAAAGGGGAGACTTCATCATCCGAGTCATGTATAGATCCACCTCCTATAGCTTCTCTAAAAGATATTCTTAGAGAAGAATAGAAGACACAACCTATGGAGGTAAAAGAAAATATTTAAATTTAGGATTTACCTATTGTGTAGGAATACATTGATGTATTTACTGAGGAATTACATAGATATCCACTAGAGTGGGAAGTTGAGTTTTCCATTTATTTAATCCTTGATGCATAACCTATATCAAAGACTCGTAACAAAATGACCATTGTGGAGTTAGTGGAGTTGAATAAATAACTAGAGTATTTGAGTGGTAAGGGATTATAGACCCCCAATGTTTCACCTTAGGGATCTCATGTTACTTTTTTAAGTAGAAATACATATCTATGAGGTTGTGTATTGATTATAGGGAAATAAATGCTTTGAAAATAAATAAAAAGTATCATATTCCTCACATTGATGAATTATATGACCAACTTCAGGGAGATAAATATTTTTCAAAGATTTAACTTCCATATAGATATCATAAATTGCAATTAAATAAGTTGGATATCCTAAAGATAGCATTTTGAATGAGGTATAGACATTATGAGTTTATAGTAATGATGTTTGGATTAAGTAATGAACCTCTATTTTTATTGATCTAATGATCTAAGTATTCAAGGAATATCTTGATAATTTTTTTGTGGTATTTATTGAAGATATATTGTTTTACTCTAAGAACTATGAATACTATGAGAACCACTTTAAGATATTTCTTGTGACTCTTAGAATAAAATATTTATATGTGAAATCTAGAATGTTTGAATTCTGGATTAAAAAATTTCATTTATTAGCAATATTGTCTCTATGGATGGAATATCATTTGATCCTACGGGGAAAATTTTAGTCCAATAATGGACTATACCAACAAAACTATCTGAGTTAAGTGGTTTCATTAGTTTTTCAGGTTGCGATTGGAAATTTGTTCAGAAATTTCGTGATAAGCTAATCTATTAACTGATATTACTTGTAAATAGATTATGTTTATTTGGAAAAAGGAATGTAAAGAATTTTAGGAATAATTAAATAAGATATTGTTGAATGATTTTATGTTGACTATACCATTTGTAAATAGTGGATGTGTGATATATAGTGATGCATCGAGGATGATACTTGGTTGTATCCTTATGCAGAAAGATTGAGTTATTTTATATGAATTGAGGAAGTTAAAAACTCATGAACAAAACTATCCAACTCATTATCTTGAGTTATTAGACAAAATATTTTCTTTGAAGATATGGAAACACTATCTCTATGGTGGAAGATGTTATATATATATATATATCATAAGAGTTTAAAATTCATCTTCTCATAAAAAGTACAAAACATGAGGCAAAGACGTTGGCTTAAGCTACTCAAGGATCATGATTTCTCAATACTCTACCACTCAGGGAAGGAGAAAAACGTAAAAGATACATTGAGTATAAATTATCACGGTGTTATAGAAAAAATAAGGATTGGAAGGGAACCTATGATCATTTATCTAGTAAATATATATATGGTAATTATTAAGGAAGTGGAAACATCATTATTTTTTCAAATGATATCCAAACTATATTTATTGGAAAAGATAAAAAGTTATCAATCTGATGATGGTAATTTTCCAAATAAAATTAAATATGTGAATGTTGGAAAATATAAGGGCTTCATATATGAAGATGTCATTGTGAAAGTTGGAAAGAGGCTTTGTGTTCCCTCTATATTGAGCTAAAAAGTGAATTATAGTATGATGCTCCCAGGTCAAATTTCTATATACACCTTGGTTGAACCTAGATGTATTGGGATTTTAAGGAAAAATTTTGGTGGTATAATATAAAGAATAAAATTGATGATTATGTGTTAAGATGTATAGTTTTTCAATAAGTGAATGTTTGGAGACAACATCCATGAAAAGTCTTGCAACCTCTGCCTATTCCAACATATAAATGGGGTGAAATTAATATATAATTTTTAACTATATTTCCAAATACCCAAAGAAATAATAATTCTATATGGGTTATTATTGAACCTCTTACAAATCTACACACTTCCTCTTGATAAGAGAAAAATTACCACCAGATCACCTTGAAGGACTCTATATTAATGATGTTTTAAGACTTAATAGTGTACCTATTTCAATTTTTTTATCATGATCCATGATTTACATTGAAATTATGGAAAATTAAAAAAAATGATCTTGATACCAAGATTTATTTGAGAACCACTTATCACAATCAAACTAACATGAAGTCAAAAAAGGATATCTAAACTTTTGAAGATACGTTGAGGTCCATCTCACTTTACTTTCAAGTTATATGGGATCATTATTTACCATTTGTAAAATTTCCCTATAAAAATATATTCAATTCAAGTATTCAAATGGTGTCATATGAATCATTATATGGAAGGGGATGTCGTACACCAACATGTTGGGATGAAGTTGGTGAAAGGAAGCTTGTAGGCTCATAACTTGCAAAGAAGAAAATGGAAAAGGTAAATACTAATAAAATCTGTATCAAAGAAGGTCAAAGTAAGAAAAGTAGTTGCCCCTAAAACCAAAAGATTTTTTTTGAAATTTGAAGTGGAAGATCATATTTTCATGAAGGTATATCTATATAATTCTGTTATAATATTCATTAAGAAATGAAAACTAAGACCTAGGTATATTGGACCTTTTGAAATCCTAGAAATAATTGGAGTTATGGATTATTATTTTAAAATTCCACCTATCCCTTCTAAATTACAGGATGTGTTCCATATATAATTGTTAAGGAAGTATATAAAAAACACCATGCATGTTACCACTTCTAAAGAAAGAGAATTGGAACCTTATTTATCTTACTATAACGAGCCTATCCAGATTCTGGACACCAAAGTACAAGTGTTGATGAATCGTACCACTTAGATGGTAATGTTACTTTAGAAAAATTATAAGATAGAAGAGGTGGAGTGGGAACCTTAGAAAATCCTGATGAATACCTAACCAAATATATTTATAAAGTTATATTTTTTAAATTTTGAGGAATAATTTTTTTAAGTAGGTAAGAATGTAACACCATAATATTTTATGGTATGTCTCTTTTTTAAAAAAATTAATCTCTTAAATAGCTTGTGTTGCATGCAACATCAAGTTCAAAGGAACCATGATCTATCATTATATAACTATTATAACCTAAAAATTAAATAGGATGATATAATTTGGAAAAAATAAATTTTTAAAAACATATGTTTTATAAATTTTTATAATAAATTTATTGGTTATAAATTGATTATAAATAAAATTTTAAAAATTAAAATTAAAAGAAGAGATTTTCTGAAAATCTATTTTTGGGAACAAAATATATTTTTGTCATAATAAATTTAATTAGTCACAAATAGTGAATTATTTTGATGATATATATATATATATATTAAAATTCATATAATATTTTTATTATGTGTGGGATAAGAATGAATCAAGTTTTATTCTTAAAAAATGTATTTTCTAAAAAGCGATTTTTATCGTATTTTACGCCCTTATTTTAAAATTATTCTCTAACACTTATTAGAATTTAATATGATAAAAGTTTTTAAAAATTTCAAATTTGGATGTTCAAATTTGGTAATTTTTCCCCTTTTATGTTTGTTCAAAATGAATAGTAACTATGGTAAAATTTATCACCTTAGTAAATGGTAAATTGGGTTAGTTTTTTTAAACTAATTGATAAGGATGGAATTATTCATAATAATTCTTATTGGATGAATAATATTTTACCCTTATCATTATATGATCAAGTTTTATTTTTTTTAATGAACACTTGTCCCTGAAAATTTCTTATATATTATTTCAATCAAAGATAGTTACAAAATGACGCTCTTTGTTATTTTATCTGTTGACATATGGAAAAATCAAGATATGAAGGAAATAAATGTCTATTTAGATATTAATGAAATTATTTTAATTTATTTTTAATTTTTATAAATTATATAATTACCATAAATTCTTGTTCAATTCCAATACAATATTTATTTAATTAATCGAAAAATAAAATAAATGAAATTAAAAATATTAATTTTGATATAATCTGAAATATTTAATGTGTAGAATGAATTTTATATATTTATATTACCTATTATAGAGGTTTTAAATAATTATATTCTAATTTTCCCTCTGTCTTAATGTATTATAGGTGAAATTAAATAAATTGTTTTAAAATTAAAAAAATGGTATTTTATCAAAATAATAATTTTTTAAATTAATTATAAATCATAAAATCTTGATATTAGATAAGTTGGATATTATATAGCCTAAAATTTCATTACTTTTCAATTTATAGTCCAATTTTAACCTTACATGTAAAAATTAAAACTCTTTAATATGAAAAAACTTGTTACTATAGTTAAAATTAAAATTGATTAACTAAGGGTTAATAAAAATGATAAGATTAAAAAATAACACCAAAACTTGTCTAAATACTATTGGTTTACGGGACTAAAACAATATCCTTCATTATCTTATAATCACTTTCTATTAGGATTAATTTATCATAATAATTAAGTTATTATAAATGAATCTTTTGATAAATTCTAAAAGTGCCCCTCACCTCAATTATAAAAGGGAACCTCCTTCATCACTTATTCACACCATATCGAGCCATCTAGATTGACCAATACCTATAAATGTATTTTATCAACATCCTTAGAAAAGTTTTGGAGCTTCTTTTCTCCCTAAAATCCCTACCTTAAGTCCCTTAAGAAAGAATCTAACAAGGGTCTCCCGAAGAAGAAGTAAGTGTCTTTCCCGACCTCTTTCCATTTTTTCCTCCTACCTATTATAAATATATGTATGTTATCATAAAATAATAAATTAATTATACTCAATTTACTGAAATGTTATTATGATTATTAAACCACTATTACCCACCCTCTTTCCCATCAAATTATAATTGAAGGTATCATTCATGCGTACATATGACTTACTGTCTCCCCATAGTGGTACAATTCATTTTTCATTAGAATATTTTATGGATGGTAATTATGATGGATTTAATGATTTTATAAAATATTTTTATCATTATTAAAATTCCTTATATTATTTAACCATGATCAATGTGTAAATACAGAAATTACCAAACCAAAACATATATGAAAAATGAAGTCATTATTACCCAAAATAATGATTTTTAGCAAAGAATTGTTAAGAAACAAGTGATAAAAATATAAGTATGTAATAAATGGTATGATATATAATATAATTATTTTTTAATAGATATATAATAAATCTATATTTATTATACATGATTTTTGAACAGATACGAAGGAATTTCAACCTTAGGTAATGGATTTTCATCTTACTTTTATTTATACGGGCCATATGTCATATATACAACTTTTTTATTATGTGTGGCGTATATACTACCTGTGATTTTATTTTATAGTTTTTATAATAAATATTATGGGATTTTTATATCCATATATTTTTATTTCCTTCATGGGGTTATGATTCAAATGATACCAAAGTAGAAAGGGTTTATTTCACAATCTCATCATTATCAGGGATTGTCTATCTTTATGTATCCAATAGAGAATATTTCACTTACATATCCATGATTCCTAAAAATATTTTCAAATTTTTTTAATAACATCCTTTGATTTTTTGAATTCACATTTAACCATTTTTGAATTTTTTAAAAATGGTTTGAGAGGAATTATCTTATTGTTTCCCGAACAAGATACTTTTAAACATTTTCAAACAAAAATATGAATGGAATGGTTATTATCTTATAATAAATGAGTTGATTTTACCACTCTCATAAATCATTAATTCGTTTTAGATTCCTTTACAAATTTACAAGGTTATTTTTAAATATTTTTTTTATTTTAAATGTGCATTGTTTTTTTAAATAAATGATTTTAAAGTGAAATGGGTATTTTCATTAAATTTTTTCTAAAGATATTTTTAAAGTATTTTCATATATGTCAACATCATTAGTCAAATTTTATGATTTACTATGATTTTTATATTATGGTACAATCTACCATATTTTATTGAATGTTTTATGATTAGTTTTATTGCTAATGTACTATTTTGATACCATTTATCAAATTATATTGGATAGTTTATGATTATATTTATGGTTTTGGATAATTATTTACATTCTGTAAGCTATTTTCAATACGAATGTTTATATTGATTATGTTCCACCTCCTTCATATAAGGAATTAATTTGACTTAGTATATGATTGGTGGGGCTGGAAATAGTACTTCGATGCATCGAAAGGTCTCATGAGACAAAATAGTTTGGGTATTGGCCGAGACCATACCCATTTATTTATGATGTATTGGAAATATGATATGATGGTATGTTTATGATGTTCAAAATTATAAATTTTCTTAATTATAATATTAGTTATTTATTTCCATGTAATTACTTAAATAGTTATGTTATCCATGGATGGTTTTTAGCTCATGTGAATATTTATATAACATTATTAGATTTCTATTTATTTAAAACCATATAATTAATGCATTACTTAGTTTCCGGTGTACACATACCCTTAATGAGAATCTGATCACACCATTTTTATTATGTTTATTTTCCCCAATATTCCAAGAAGTATATTATGGTTGATATATAGGGATAATTTAAGAGAATAATGGTGTTTTTAAATGAATTACTATGTTTTATTTTAAAGTTTCAATTATAATGTATGATTCAAGTGTGTATCTAGTTTCCAAGAATACTAAACTATTCAATCCTTTAGGATGTGATTATTTGTATCTAATTCCAATGAACTAAAGTAACCCCTAGCTTTGGGCTAATTTTTTTTGTAGTATTTATAAATATATTCATAAAAAGTAATATTTTTACATTGTAGAGATTAAGAATATCAAACTAAATGTAGATGAATAAAGAAAAATGATGTAATATTTTAGTAAGAAACTTCTTTCTAAGGAATATGGGGTTTTTAAAGTCAATCAAATTTTTTTAGGTTTAAATTACCCTAAATAATATTATAAAATGTTTAAACAAGGATTCATACATAAAGGATGAAGCATCTCAAGTTGTTGAGAAAACTCTTCCTAAGAATCAAGTGATATCTATACCCACTAAACAAAAAAATTCAACTTCTATTTCAATACATGATGATGATAGAAAAAGATTTGGGAAATATAGGATTGTTAAATTATGTGAAAATAACATAATTAACAAAATATTAAAATAAAATCCATATAAAATATACCCCATGATAGGGTAAATAAATATAGAATGATATTACAAACCTCAAAAAAATTTCTATAGGGAAAGATCCCACTTCTAAAAAAGATTAAGATTTTGTAGATATTTTGTGTGTTCTAGTGTATATTGGAACATGGTATATACTTTTCTTCAAAATGTGTATATTCCTAGAAATAGGCATGAACTAAGGGGAGTAAAATTTGAAGAAAATAGTGTAACTATATTTTGTTGTATGAATAAATAATTTAAAATAATTAGATGCAATAAAGTTTCTAATGATTTTATTGATTTATAGTGGAAGTTTATGGAATATGTGACAAACGTGATCACTTTTATTAATAATTTATGAAAATATTTTATGAAATATTTCTTATACTATAAAATAAAGAGTTAGAAAAAAGAAAGTTTAGGAAAGATATTTTGTTACTGAGATGTTCTTAAAAGATAAAAAAAGGAACAAACCTGAATGACTAAAAGTGGTTATTCCATACATATGATTTTTGATATATAAATCTTGAAAGATATTAAATAACTTGAAGGATATTAGTTACTTTTAGAAATTATAGTTCCTTAAAAATTAGAGTAATAAGAACTACTGAGATTGAAACTCATAAATTGAAGTCAAAGGATATTTTGTATATTGATGCGATCAAACACAACATACTAATTGTTATCCATTTTTTTTGATTGTTCGGAATTTATCTTTATAAAATATTCTTTCATCATCAAAATTTTGAAAAATAGAAATGTTTTTACTAGTGGAGAAAGAACCAATAAAATCCTAGTATAGATTCCAGATCATTATAAGTTGTGTGACTTATGTACTATGGGTGAAAATAAGTTTTGGCTCTGAAGACTTAAGAAACATGGCTTGAAAATTCTGGGCATAATTTATAAGGATGATTATATAAGAAACTTATAAAAAATTAAAAGGAAATATAATATTATTTGTGTAAATTTTTGTAAAGGGAAGATGTTTAATAATAAACATAAAAAAGTTGAAATCCAACTAACCAGAACTCTTGAACTCATTCAATATGATCTTTATGGGATGATGTGATATAAATAAGAAAATATGACTTTTAATTTATTACATTCATTGATTAATTCACTTGGATGAACAAAATAATGTTTAAAAAACATAAATCAGGGGTTGTAGAGTTGTTCAGATGTTTTTTTGAATGGATTTTGAAATAAAAATGAGTGTTTATATACTAAAGTTGATAACTAAAAACAAAAAAGAATACTAAAGAAATTATTTATAATAATATATGAAGAAATATATAATCAGACAATAAAAATTTATCAAAACACTCAACAAAATATAGTTTCAGAATGTAAAAATATAATTTTAATAGAAATAGGAAGATGCAAGTTGACAAAATACAAAATTTCAAAATTCTTCTAGAGAGAAGCAGTAAGTGAAGCATCTCAGGATCAAAATACATATTATTTATGGCTAGAATATAAAATGGATTCATATGTTATGTGGTATAATAAAAATCATTCAATTAAATACTTCAATTTTTTTGAGAGTCCTTGATTAATAAATATAAAAAATCTAGATCTGGTAAATTTTGATGAAAATTCAAAGGAATAAATTTTCATCAGATATTAATTCCATAGAATAAGTTACAAATGTTGTGATAAAAATCAAAAAAATTTGATGGATTCTTATTTTTTGAGTGTTTTTGAGAATCTAACTTCCTAAATAAAATTTGTTGATGATGTTAAAAAATAGATTTAAGATTTGCAACAAAGATATTGAAAGGTATAATGAGTAAAATATAAAATGAGTATAAGATGAGTCAAATGAATCATATAATGAAAAAGTGATTCCATGGGAAAATAACTAAAATTTGGTAATTTAGAAAAAAAAATTAAATCTGAAAAAACCATTGGAAATATGAAATCTCAAGTTTAGAAAAGAAGAAAAATAAAAATAGAGAATACAAAATCACTCATATCATATGTGGAACCACAATCAGTTTCAGAGGTAGTTGAACATAAAGAGTGATTACAATATATAAATGAATAGTTAGATCAGATTGAGAAAAATGAAACTTGTGAAATTTTTACATAAACTGAAGGAAATAATTTTATAGGAACAAAGTGGGTGTTTAGAAACAAGCTAAACGAACATGGAAAATTTTAAATAAACAAAGTTCAACATGTTTATGTAGATCCCCATGTTGGACTAAGTTCCACTAAGAGAGGCTTGAATAAGTGGTACACTAATTTTTACAAATTATTTTTACATTACTTGGAATTCAATATAATGAAATTTTTATGGTTCTCGATCCTCTCTATAATTATCTCTCAATCTCATTTAATTTGTAGTAATAAAATAAGAGAGGGAAGAACACCATATTTATAAGGTTAAATAATGAAATTATTACTCTATTCCATGTTGGTTGGACACCCCAACAAGGATTCTTCACTATAAAAAAAGTGAATACAATACTCTAACTCTAACTATGAGACTATTTTCTCTTTTATCTCCAAACAAAATACTTCTTACTTTGGTTCCAACTGATAACCACATTATTCTACTTAATCCAACCAGAACACTTCAACTTCTCCCAACACCAGCAAGAATAATTTACCTTTATTGAAGGCTTTGATCCACTATAGGTTGATATTTGATCCTCCTATATGAGATTGTATGATCTAAATTTCTCAGGTACTTCCTTAAGAACTTTAGTAGTGTTAGACTCAAGAGTCTTTCCAGATATGCTGCAATCTGGATTCCCCTCAATCTTTGAATTCTCAAACACTCTAGTTGTTTCTTATTCGAAGTATATTGAATTAAAAATTTTATTCTATTTGATACAAAAAATGTATCAGGATCTCAAAGGATATTTAAATTCAGTAAAAAATTCTCATCATCCATATGAACATATTTATACAAAACAATATGGTGCATGAGGTCTCAATAAATTGCATGATTTAAATTCTCCCATTTAAGTACTCAATTAAATGTGTTAATAATTAAACACATTTAATTTCCTTCTTTATTCAAGTATTAATACCTTAATGTGGGTATCATAGATCTCTAATTAAATATTCAAATGAATTTGGGTATTCTTTATTTCTCATTTATGAATACCCCATTATTTATGGGTATTATTTTATACTCATTTTAATACCCCATGAACATGGGTATTCATTTTTATATCTCACTATGAATATCAAAAAATTCATAGGTAATTAATTTCATTCATGCACATATAAAATATGAATGCATCTCAAATATCCCTTCAGGTAAGATGTAGGAGATGCTAAATAGTATTCACTTATTCCATTCTAATGGTATTTCCTCTGCTTTAGTTGAGATTGACTTAAATATTATTTGAAATTCTATGATAGGTATTTCTTATACTCTCTGTAATATCACTTAATTGATTCAAAAATGAAAGTCCCTATTTCCATATAGAACCAATCTATCCCACACATGGAGATAAGTGAACTAATTGGCTGATTTTTTGGACTCTAAGGCCTCCGATGAGGTCCCCTACAATGTGTTTATTAGAATAGGCTCGCTTCCACCTGGGGGTGCTGATATTTCCATGGTGGATGCTCTAGGTCTCCACTTATATAGCACCCCCTTGAAGTTTTTGTATTGTTTATCTCCACTATTATAATAAAAATCTATGGTATTAAGAGTATTTACTTTCTTATTCTTTGCGTGGGTTAGTGTTCACCCATGACATATTCCAAAAACCCAATGGATTCAAGTTTTATTCTACTTCTCATAATGTAAGGTGAATAGCCATGGCTCAACTAGAATGTATACATTCATGCATGATCATTTGTTCTCCATGCACAATATCTCATTATTTTGAAATACCCGAGAGACATGAGTATCATCTTCCCTTATGGATGAAAGCCTCTATAGATCACTATGAATGGTTTAAGTATCGGGTTTATAATTACTTCATAAGGGATATTTATCTTTGAATACCTGAATGTCCATCCCATCAAAATAAATGAATTGTCGAGTCCTTTGTTTCTTTATAAATATTGAAAAATATTCCTGAATCACTTATTTAGTTCTTTTATTTACATGCATAAAATGCGGTGTTTCATGAATGATTTATTTTGAAAATACCTATGCATGAATATCGACATAAAATTATTCCAGGGAATCTGCTTTAACATGCATCCTCATCATTTGAGTTTATTCTATTCATGTCTTTACATGTATGAAAACCATGTGAAATGTGTATGTAAGACTCTCCTGAATGATCTGAGATCATAGAGGCCTTCAGTTTGACTCATGAAATCAATACATGGTCATCTTGTCTGAAAAAATAGTTGAAGATCCACTAAAAAATCACCCTTGAATGTGGCTAGAGGAAGACAATCCTCACCACTTGATCTGATGGCCAAGATCAGATGCATTGTGTGTTCCATGTAATGTCCATCATTTCAATGAAGGATGAGTATTGTTGAAAACATCTATGTACCACATAAAATATTCTATATGTCTAGGGAATGATATATTAATTAACTTCTTTCTGTAGTCCTCCAGAATCATCTATCAGTATATGCTCCCAACCCCTTGCCTTGTTGTACTGCCTCCTATGTGGTGAAACCCAATAATTCATGGGCCTTATACACAAGCTCATCTGCATGTGGTTTATGTTACCACCTTCTATTTTCCTACTGGTTGGCCCTTACAAGCGTCCCTTGGGAAAGATAGACATATTTTCCCTACATGATCCCTTCTTTGAGGTCGTCTTAGATAGATTGTGGGTAGAAATAATTTTTTAGTTAACTATAAAAAAGAGTTATCCAACTTCTCACAAATTCATCATGAAAATAATTAGAATAATATTCATGGTCATCTTTAAAAATTATTTTCCACTTTAAAAATTAAATATTTCATGGGCTTTTATTATTTTTCATAGAAATATTCTCCAAAAAACTTCTTATTTATTCCATGAAAATTATATTTTTCATGGTATTAAGTCCTTCTATAATGTTCTTGTAAACATGGTGCAACCTCCATAAAACATTTATTTTTCATTTAAGACTATCCCAATCAATATTCATATTTAACAACATGGAAAATTTCTCTAGTGTGAGAACAAAATCTATGAATCCATATCCATTCTCTAGGAATCAATAATTAATCCAAACTCACCAAACACATATTGAAATATTTTTGACAACATATGAAATCATTAGGTCCAACAATCTCCCCTTTTTCTATTTTTTCAATATATCTTCACATATTACAAAGTCAATATGAGTGCTCAAAAATTTCCCCCCTTTTGAAAATCAAATTAAAAGGAATAGTGGGGGGCCTTCTCATCTCATATTGTTTCTTGAAAACATGATCTTCTCCCTTATATGAAAGTTTCTAGATCACTTCAATGAGAGGGATGATCTCACATGGTTCTCTTAGCATAAATCCTTTAGTTAATCAACTCTAAGTTCATATAAGAAAACCTGGTGTAGAAAACAAGAGAGATACAACCACGACTGTCTAAGTTGTCCATAAAATACCATTCATGTGAAATCATGCTTAGAAATTCTCAATTCTTAGATGAGGGGTTTTAAGAAATCATATTCATACAGAAATGTTAAATCCTTCACAAACTTCAACAAAAACATCATAAAGTTCATGTAAAAAAGTTATAGATCCCCCTTTATCTCATCATATCATCATCCAAGAACTCACCATTTATTGATTTGATTAATAAAATTAATAATAAAGGATGAAAGTTTTATTGGGACACCATATCATCAATTTTCAATAAGCTTTTCAGAAATTACACATTCACTATATAGTGAAGATTTAACAGTTTTGTCTCACCAATTCTCTCCCTCAAGGGATTCACTCTACTTAATTATCAAAAAAATTATGAATTCCTTTATGGGAAAATATTCTCCTTCAATTCCCTACATGTTAGCACAAAAAATGGGGAATAAGAAGAAATATATTATTTATTTAGAGGAAACATTAAAGGTGAGAGTTTTATCTCATCCCTACATTCTTATTCATTTAATGACAATTATGGGATGTTTTTTTCTTTCTTGCTGACATGCTTCATGGATTGTACATATATTTTACTTTCATGGACTTCTTATTTTAATGGAATTTATTTTTACACCAACATCATAGCTAGAAAAACCTATTTCAAAATTTGTTTTCTTTTCCACCAATATACCTGATGTGAGTGATAATATTTTTGTGCCTGATACACCATTTATTGTTTTTCATTTACATCTACAAAACATTAAACCTATTTTCCTGCTTAATAGGTCATTTTTTCAGGATAAGTTTTTTCCTTTTAAGTCATTGGATTGGAGTTTCTCCAAATGGCTTATTTACACATCCATACATTCCTCTAAGTAAAATCATTTGTTATATGAATGAGGATAGAACAAATAAAACATTTATTAAAAAAGGCATGCATCATTTGGTATCTCCTTTATTGATATGTTGGCACTGATGGGGTTATTATTATATCGTTGATTTTTTGGATTTCAAACATATACCTAGTACTTAACAAAATATTTCACAATAAAAACAATTTGGTGCATTTTTTTTGTGACCACCATTCTGGATATTTCATGAGACAAACCTTTACTTCCAGATTTCAGAATTGAGTTCCACTTTGTTGCTACACATATTGAGATATCTTTTGGGTGGATAATAATTTTCTCTCTAGAGGTTTTAAAATTATCCTAAAGGTCTATTAATTTTATAGATTTCTCTTTGAATTGAGAAATTTTTACTTACATATTTGAACCAGCATTCATACATTTTCTCTTTTCTCCATGTTTTTAAGAGATATGATGATAATATTCAACTCCATTTCCATGGCCATTTTTTTAAATTTCAATGGAAATGTATTCAATTATATCCCTTAGATCCTTCATCTTGGTTTCCATTTTATTTATACTCAAATTTAAAGCCACTTCTTCTCTTATCAGTCTTTTTTTTCAAGGACAAACATTTTGTCATTGAATAGTAAAATTCATGAATGATTCTCCCTTGGTATTTTATTTTATTTCATGAGTATTACTTGGAATAAAAATTTGATGTTTTTTTCACTTCATCTGCGAAATCTAATTTTCTTTTTAGCTTTATGTGGGAGTTTATAAGAGTACATTCTTGATCCATGACATGGTTAGAATTAGAAATATCACTAGGTTCAAGTTTTACATTGATTTGAGAGCAAAAATTTTGGGATGGATTCTTATTTTCATTAAAGGAAACAAGATTACTTTAATGTCTAAATTGGGATGAAAAGTAGGAATAAAATTTATTCTTTCTATTTCCCTCCTTCGTTTTACCCTTTTCTACATTTTCAAAATAAGGGTAATGAACAAACTGAAATAATTTTCTGATTCCATCATCAAAAAATCTTGAATATTGATAGATTTACAAAGATCTGATACTAATTTAATATCCCCATGAAAGATCAGGTTTCACTGAGAGGGGGTGAATCAATGGTACATTAATTTTTACAAATTCTCTATATTTTAGTTAGAAGGTTCCGGATGCAGGAAATCCTAATAAAAAAAATTATTTAAAAATAAAAGTATCAAAGAAAGAATTATAAGGGGGTTTACAAAATATGGGTATATATATCTCCATGTGAATCCACTTTAAATAAAATTAAAAAAAAATCTATGACCAAAAAGGACCATCTCGAGATAGACACCACAATTTATCTCCTTGTAATAGCATCCAAAACCTGATTTTATTCCCTATAAACATGTGTAACATCTATCCATAGATGATCGAAAAGGTGAATATAATCAATCTAGGATGTAAACATCCACCATGTGATGTTTTTGGAATGGTATCTAAGAATTTACACTACCACACATTAATTATATTCCATCCATAGATCCCCCAACCATAATAGAAAACATAACTGACTGGCTTGATCATAGCCCACAATTCAGCTTAAATTGTGTGCCCATTCCCAATGAAATGATAAAAGAATCCCTTAACAAGGCCTTGATAAGTGTGGAAGACACCACCATAACTTTAGGGGCCCATTGAACCCAAATACTCCCTATAAATATTAAAATTCATCCATTTAGGTATCAGAGGTATCCATCTAATAGGCTAGGTCACCAATGGATTCTTGGCCCTACCATTGACACCAATAGATTTCAAAATAATCAGGATAGAAAACTACTCATTATTTATATTTATATCTTGGATGAATTCATGAATCCCCTTTGGATTTCACCAATTCCAGTGTGAAATGAGGGAGCTTAATTCTTAAAGTCTAGTCAATTTCATTCTATTTGTATAAAGGAAATTATAGCAGCTGTAGTAAATATAATAAGCACCTGAACCTACATACTGAATCCATCTTCATTGATGGAGATCATGAACTACCCAAAATAATCAGATCAGGTTTTTCTTCCAAATACATCCTAAATATATGTCCACTGACTACAAGTAAAATAAAAAAAATAAAAATAGATGATCAGTTGTTTCATTAGCATTGAGACAAAGATGTCAAGCTGGTGCAAGTTTCAGCCCTGCACATTGAACTAGCATGTGCAGAGGAAGCCTCAACCTCCATATTCTCCAGAGAAGTAGCATAGTAGTGGGTGACATGTAGGGATACTAGAGGCCATAATCCATGAGATAATTATATAGGATCCATCACAATTATGTCTATAACACACCCTAGTATTAAATTTAAAATACATATCAAGTTTCTAGATGAGAATTTCTATGTCTGTATACTCATATCTGTCAATATCCATGATAATTTTAGATGGAAATAGCTCATGTTCACTGCAATTGAACTAAATATCAGTAATGAAAATATCTTTCATTGGTTTAGTTATATCCACATATTCAATTATTATCCTTGAAATACATGAAGTACTCAAACAATTAAGAGATGACTTCTTATAGATCATAAACTTTGAACATTGTATAATCTCATTGTAAGCATGCATAATAGTTATCCAAACTAATGAAGGGATGTATATAGAATAACCATCCTACAATTGTTTGATAAATATTCTAGATAGATATTATAATGAGGATTAAATGGTGGTGAGAAGACTCAATGTTAATTTTTTAAAAAGTTCCTAATTAAAGAGATCGAGGTCCTTTATTCTGATCCCTCTCATATCCACCAATTTGACACATTATTTCCAAGACACTGTAACAAGATTACTTTCATGAATAGAGCAAGTATAGAAAAAAATTATGCATCAAAATATGAAATTATTTGATAAGAGTTGTGGGAAATCTATATACTAAAACAAAATCATATAAAAACAAAGAGTTAATCACATACATGACTTGAAAAACCCTCCCAGATTTATACATATATTTATCATTACATGTTTCCATTTGACTGATAATTCTGGAGTATATGTTCTCCATGTAACACCTTCTATCATTACCCCAACAAAGGGGAACCCCAATATGGAAGAGATACTATATTAACACCAAGATCCCTAACCACTCTATTTTGTTTAGATATAGAAACCCCTTCTCTAAAGACCACAAAGGACTTGTTCTAGATAATAACATGGCTAAATTATTATTCATACTACCCCAATATGTATTTAATATAAGATATTTTGGTTCTATTATCATTCGAAAAAAGAATAATTTCATCAACATATAGAAGATGTGAGGGTTCAATAAGCCCTCTCCCAAACTGAATTTTCTATTAAATAACTGCATGGAAAAGATCATTAGGACAAGAACTCAAATAATACTTAGAAACCTCAAAAAGAATCCCAGAGAGTGGATCCACTTGCCTAACACCCTATATCATTGAAAGAAACCCATTGGAGACCCATTGATAATAACAAAAAGCATGTATCTCTTGAGGATTCTATTTACCATGATGATAAAGTATTTATAAAACCCATGCATTATCAGGATAAAAAATATGAAGTTCCATTTTATTAGGTCAAAAACATTGTAAATATCAACCTTAAGGGCCGTATTCCCATTCTTAAAAATTTCCCTCATGATGTTAACACATTTTGATGTATTTTATAGACATTTATTAATTTTATTTCTAGGTATAAACCCAAACTAGTTAGTAGTAATAAAACCATTGGAAATGCCTCCCAATCTAAGATCCATGATCTTGCTAAACACATTTTGAATTGAGTTACCAATAGATATAGGTCTAAAACCCTTAATATCCATAGCATAATCCTTTTTTGGAATTAAATAAATGAATTTTTAATTCAATACATATGGAATAGATTCATGATTAAAAAATTATCTCATAGAATTAGTTATCTCAATGTGAACAATGTCCCTGTTGAACCTAAAAAATTTGTTCAAAAAACCATCAGGCCTTGCAACACTATCAATATTCAAAGAAAATAGAGTTTCCTTGATTTCTTTTTCATTCAGTTCTTGAACATGACTTATCTTTTGAAGATCATAAATACTATGAGTGATATTTCTAACCATTTTGGGTATTTTCATCCCCTTTTTCATATAAAGATCCTCAAAATATTTGGTCACATAAAATGATATTTCATTCTCAAAGCTAAAAAATTCCCCAGTTATATTGAGGTAAGTGATTTTTATTCTCCCTATTCATGTAATTAAATAACATTGAATTTTTGTCTCCCTCTTACAACCACTTGATGTTATATTGGTTTGAGGAAAGATTTTCCTTGAGAGCCAGTTGATCATCAAGTTTAGAGAGGGCTTACATCTCATCCCAAGAGGGAACCTCTTGATTCTGATTGATACTTTGACACTAAACCATATTATTTTCAGCACCCTAAATATGAAGATAAATTTTGGAGAAGGACGTTTAATCTATTATTTAATCCATGATTTGAAAATTTTTAGCTTATTGACCCGAATTTATAAGGGGATACCAAGGTATTCAACCTTCCAATCATTCATGATGATTTCCCTACAACTAGGAACAAAAAGGCATGAATTGTTGAACATGAAGGGTAAAGGAGATGTCCATGATTTATTGATGAAAATATCCATTAGAAGAGGAGTGTGGTCAGAGTGAATCATAGGTAGAGTTGTTCTAATAATATCAATAACATAATTCATATCATCTACTTTTACATAACATCTATGCAGTTTGTTGGATTACCTCCCATTAAGAGCATATCTACTCCATGTATAATTATATCCAACTATAGGAACGTCGAATATGCCACACTTATTAACTCAATAAGAGAATTCATAAGCTTCCATGATACTAAAATTATTTCCAGCTTTTCCCTCAGGTATTAACATAGTATTGAAGACACCAAGAATGACCCAACTCCACCCATGTTCTTATATATACATTCTATACCCCTTAAAAGGCATATTCTTCATTTATTTAGATAAAAATCATAGATAAAAGTGAAAGAAATTACATTTTCATTCATTCTAATAGAAATAGTGATTGACTAGTGATATTGACTTCATGAATTTAGAGCGATTCTATCATTCTTTAGAACCCATAGAGACTCAAAAAATACCTTAATAATGAAAGTGATAGACAAATGAGTAGACAAGGGCATCACAGATAAAGTATTTCTAACTATCAAATCCCATTTATGGTTCAGTATGTTCAACAAGAATGTGTTTGTTGGTCACAATAATTTTACTAAGGGTTGTGACCATGAGAGAGTTCCCAAGCCTGTGGAAATTCTAGTAGAGTAACTTCATTGATGAAGATACTTGATCCTTGTTCGGGTCCCATCCTATTATTGTCTCCTCATTTTTTTCATTTTTTACATGACATTTTTTCCTCTTACCCTTAGTTTTTGCAGGTACCACATATCTACTAGTAGCTGGAAGAGTAGATATATTAGAAGCTGGATCATCTGAATTACCAGGCCCAGTAGCTAGATCACTTTCAATCTGAATTTTCTCAGCATGTGGTAGATTATCAATATACCCATCCCAAAAATCACCACATAAAAGGGTGAATTTATTTATGGAATGAATCTACTCTAAAATAACATTCACAAGGGCCTTACTTCTTATAGACTACGATACAGTAATATATCAGGATCTCCAAGGATATTTCCATTTTTTAAAACATTCTCATCACCTTGATTCACATATTAATACAAAACAATGTAGGGCATGAGTTCTCAAAAAATTTCATTATTTAAACTATCCTATTTAAATCCTAAATTAAATGTGTTAATAATTAAACCTATTTAATTTCATTCATCCTTCAAATATTAATACAAAAATGTGGGTATTATATTTATCAAATTAAATACCAAAATTAATGTGGATATTCTTTATTTCTCATTCCTGAATAGAAAATTACTTTTTTGTAATATTTCATCCGCATTTAAATATCCCATTAACATGGGTATTGAATTTTTCTTCTCAATATGAATACACCGTAAATCATAGGTATTTAATTTTTTCATACCTAAATAAAATATGAGTGAATCTCAAATACCCATTCAGGTATTTAATTTATTCTTCTCCATATGGGTTAGTATGTACCCACATCCTATTCCAAACACCTAAGGGATTTGGGATTGTTTATCCTAGTTACATGATATTGTGAATATCCATGACTCACTTAGAATTCTAGATCACATGCATGCTCATGTTGTCTTTATGCACACTATCTCATTATTTTGAAATACTTTAGAGACTCGAGAATCATATTCTCATGTGGATAAAATCCTATACGGCTCACTATAAATGCTTGAATTATTTGGATTAAAATTCATTCATGTGGGATATTCTTCTTTGAATTCCCAAATGTTCATCTCATAGAAAATTTATAAATACTTGGTTCCTCTATTTATTCATGAAAATTGTAAAACATTTGCAGATCACTGGTTTCTTCCTTCAATTTACATGCATGTAATGCATATCTATATGTATTATGCATCTTGATCAGACATGTACATGAATATAATCATAAACTTCTTCTAGGTGACTCTGATTCAAAATTAATCCCCATCATTCAACTTTCTTCTATTCATGCATTTCAATGCCCGAAAACCATGCACAATGTGTATCTCCAAATCACATGGATGATAGGATATCATTGGGGACTTCAATTAGACTTTCGGAATTCTTCCATGATCTTCATGGCCTAAAATATAGAGGAATATCTGGTGTGAATCACCCTTTAATGTGGATGGAGGAAGATAATCCTTGCTAGTTGATCAGACAGTTGATATTATTTGCATTGAACGGTCTTTGTTCTATCCATCATTTTAAGACGGAGGAAATATGTTTGGAACTTTCACATCCCACATCAAATCTTACTTATGTATGGAGCATGGTATATTAATTACAACTTTATTTAATCCTCTATAATAATCTAATAGGGTGTGCTACCAATCCCCTTGCCTTGTCATGCCACCAACCATGCAGCATGACCCAGTCCTTCACAAGCCTTATACATGGGCCCATCTATGTGTAGGCAATGAATCCACCTTTATTCTGCCTATTGGAAAGCCCTTACTGGCCTCCCTTGGGCATGGTATTCTTATGTGCCCCTCATGAGTGCTTAGTTGAGGTTGTCTTGGATAGCTTGTGGGTTGACATAATTTTTTAGTTGACTCTAAAAAGGAGTTATCCAACTTCTAAAAAATTCATCATGAAAATAATAATAATAATATACTTAGACATCATTAAAACTTATTTTCAACTTTATTAAATAAAATATTACATGGAAATTCATTGTTTTTTCATGGAATTATTCTTATAAACACTTATTCTTCATTACATGAAAATTCTCTTTTATATGGTCTTCAAACATTCTTTAATGTTTTTGTAAACAAAGTGAAACCTCCATAACACTTATCTTTGTTATTTAAGATCAGCAAAATCAATCTTCAGATTAAAAAACTAGGAGAATTTCTCAAGTGTGGCATCCAATTCTATGAATCCATAACATTTTTCTAGACATCACCGCATCATCAAAACTCACGAAACACATATTGAAATATCATTTAAAATAAATGCAATCACTGGTCCCAATAGGTTTTAGTGGTTACTTGTAGGTAGAATGTATTGATTTTGAAGGAATTTTTCCCATTTTTCGAGACTAAAAACTATAAAAATGTTCTTGGAATTTTTTTCATGTCGTTAACATAAAGTTTAACATTTAGATGTTAAACCATATTTCTTAAATGTATAAATTGAATAATAAGTTTATATTGAGAAACCATGCTGGTTTTTACTTGATAAATATGGACCATTTTGTTTAAACTAAATAAATGTTTGTGTGGGTTGAAACATTCTCCTCATGTGAAATAATAAAAACTCAAATCTTTCTTAAAGAAGTTAAAATTTTGTAATGATAAAGTTGATAGAAACCTGTATGCTAATCAAATGAGAATGGGTACCCTTATTTTCATTGTTTATATTGATGATATAATTTTTGTAAGTGACATGGATGAAACATCTATAGAATTTTATGAATAAATGGAGAAAAAAATTGAGATGTCAATGCTAAGAGAGTTAACTTTTTTCTGTGATTATAAGTTCAAAAAAATAAGGATATATATTTATATCATAGGAAAAACATTCCAAGTATTTTTTATATAAGTTTCTACTCCAATTTTCGTCAGTGTGAAGATGATTAAAGATGATACAGGGAAAAGTGTGAAGCATAAATTTTTCTAAAGGTTGGTAAGATGTTTACTATATCTTACTACTTCAAGATGAAAAATTGTTTATACTATTACATTATATGAACGATATCCAATTTATCATAAGGAATCACACATGATGGAAGATAAAATATTACTTAGGTATGTTAAAGAAACATTATCTTATTGTTCTATATATAAAATAAGTTATAATATGAACCTTCTTGGATACACTAATTATAATTGGATTAGTGATTTTAATTATATAAATTCAACATTAAAAGGAAATGTTTTCTTGGGAGAATTTTGTGTGTGATGGAATATTAAGAAAAAAAGTTCTATTACATTGAGTATAATGGAAGTATAATATGTTTCCGCCAACCCTTCTTGAATGAAAATGATATGAATGAAAGTTCATCTAGAATATTTGAGAGTGAATTTTAGAAAACCATTGAACTTTCTTTGTGATAATAAATGTACTAATGATATTTTTAAAGATCCTACACATCATTCAAGATCAATTCACATTGATCTTAAGTACCATTTCAAAAAAGATAATTTTTATGGAAATGTTATGGCTGATTATATTTCAACAAAGCATAAAATTATTGATGTTTTCACCAAAATCATGATAAAGGAAATATTGGAGAAATTGAGGTTGCAACTACATGTTTAGCCTCCACCAAAGATTTCATAAATTTTATAAGTATCCCTTTAACCTTCTTTGGATTTAATTTTAAATAGGGGGGTAAGTACAACTTTGTAAGAAGGTATAAAAAATTTTATATTATGATTATTAAGCTGTTGTTATAAAAAAAGGGGATAAAGAAATATTTAGGTGGAATTTATCATATAATGTCTACAAAATTTATTCTCACTAAGGGATGGAATTCCTTCAAAACATTATATTTTCAAGTAGTGTTGTATGTAAAAATTATCTATGATAAAGGGTGTGGTTTGATAAAAATTTGAGAAAATAGATGTTTTAAAAAAAACTAAATGTTGATGAAAATGTTGACATAAAATATAAAGCAGGAGATTAAAGACCCTTCATGATGTTTTTATTAAATTTTCCATATTTTCTTCAAAATATATTATTAAGAATGTTTTTTTAAATTGTGTAGAAAGAGTTGTTGATGTTTTTAAGAATGTTTTATATTATAACATCCAAGAGGATGTAAAAGAAGTTTCCATAAAAAAAATATGATAATTTATTTGAGTGAGAATATTTTATTCAATTCAAAATGATCCTAACATCCGGAATATTATCATGATCCAAGATGAAGTTCTACACATATTTAAAATGAGAGAGAAGTGCAAAATTTACAATAGATGAAAAAATGATATAATAATATGGTATATATTTATAATGAATCAAAGTTTGAGCTACAATGTTAAATTTGTACAATGTCACTAGATGGAAAATATACATTATTACCAGGTGGAAAGTAATAAGAAGTTTGAGGAAGTGAGTTTTTACACTAGAAAAAAGTGTAATAAGTCCAAAGTGTGAATTTTTTTAGATCAAATTAATTTTACAAAATAAAATGATGTTGAGATCATAGTTTATGACTTGATATGTTGAAGTTTTGAAAGTGATCAAATAAATAGTTTGTAATACCATCTGATTATGTTAAAGAGACATTTTCATATGAGGTCGGTCATTTAGTTTGTACTTAGTGAAAATCTATCGATTTGATTCCATCAGATAATGAACCATAAAATTGATTTTTGTTTTGAAAAAAGATGAAGTCACTCTAGAAAAGTTGAGTCTTTACATATCATTACAAATATCACTGTAACGCCTAGACCCCAGTTACCCAGAGTTGGTGAATTATTTTAATACATTGGCATGATTACAAGGAATCAAGTCCCGAAGGACCGATCAGTTTAGAAGTATTGGAAAATAGATTGCATAAATTAACATTACATTAGAATTTCAAACATAAAACACAACCTAAATAGTTCATTGAGAACGCCATTATTCCCTTTAGCTTAACCCTACATATCAATGATAATACACTTCTTGGAATCCTGGGAAAATGAAACATAATAAAGGGGTGATCTCAAACGCTCTGTAAGGGTAAGTAATATAGTGGAAAATGACATAAATATTAAGGAAGGTGAATAATTGAAACCACAAGCCTTTACCAATAATAAACATGAATAATTTTATGGAAATAATATGATCTGATTAAATAATGCCATAATAAAACATAATCATGGGTATTCTACTAGTCGAATGACCACATGAACTATCAATATTACTTTCATAATGAGGGAATGTATAATGTCATACATTCTGAAACATTATGTCAAGGCCTTGTCCAAGACGTCTAAAAATGATTAAGGCCTAGACCAAAACCATAAATCAAATTGGGAAAGGGCCTCGGCCAATTCCACGTCTAGTTGTCTCATGAGACATACCGATGCATCGAGGAGCTATAGCGGGCTCCACCCGTCACTTACTAAGTCCAATACATTCCTCATACGAAAAGGTTTAAACATATCATAAACATTCATATTAAAACTAACATATGAAATGTCAATAATTTAACCATAAACCATGAATGGTATAAAAATAGAACATCCACAGTCAAACATATCACAAAACCTTCAATACAATATGTAAGTTTTGTATCATAATAAATCAACTTCAAATAAACTTAAAATCCATCAAAGGATGTTGACATAGATGAAAATGATTTGTATAACTCTTTGAGATAAATATCCCCTTTTCATGAAAAAATTTAGAAGTTACATAATTTAGAAAGGAAGACATTTAAAGACATTTTTGAATCAAAGTGTCACATACCACTTTGAAAATTTTTAAAGGAATTGACATTTTTAAAACATTCATGTCCATATAAGTAAATCCTTAAAAACCATTTTGAAAACATGGACGTTAATGGGAATGGTTTAGAAGAATAAATCTTTATAACATTTAAAATGATGTTTTAGTAAAAATTCCCTTAAAATATTCCATTTTAAAACTATTTTATGAAACATGGAAATGGATAATAAATATTTCCTAGTAGATACTTACGTAAAAACAACCTCGGATAATAAAGAGATTGTGAAATTAACCCTTACCAATTTGGTAACTTACAAAAAATACACCCCATGAAAGAATTATCATACAATAAATATGTAAATACACATAAATTAAAGTTTTATATACAAATAATATAATTATGGGAAGTACATACACCACACAAAAGGTAATAGTGGCAATATGGCATGAATCTCACATGAATAAGGAGTGAGATAAAAACCACTTACCTCGTGTCTGACTTGACCAATTCGTTCTTCAATATCCTGAATAATAAACTAAAGTTAATTTATACTAGATTAATAACCTTTTTCAAATTTATTATCCCTATTATATCACTTATTACCAAGTTATAAATATTATGTAATCATTTAAGTTAATAACGTTCATTTTGTCGATATTTGGCACTTGAGTCAAAAATGAACACCTTATAGTTACAAGTTTTTTCACATGGTCAAAATTTAATTATATATAGAATGATATTAATGATTTAGATATCATATATGTCATATATATCCATTATATACATGTATTTATAATATTATATATCATTTTGGAGTAATAATTGAAATGCACCGTTCATGGAGACGGTAAGCCGTACGTACGCATGAACGCTACTTTAATTTTTATTTATTATTTTAATGGAATTAAAAAATAATGATACATATGTATATTATAATTCCAGTATAATATCATATAAAATATCATTAACTCCATCCTTTATATGTCCCACATATGGTATTAACGAGTCATATCACTTTGAGGGGGCGATAGTCCGCACTTCCTCAAATGAAATTATCGTGTTTACCCATAATGGAAACCATTAAGGTATGCTATAAAAGAAAAATAAAGAAGCATGAAGAAAAAATAAACATAATATATATCATATATAAATACAGGGCAATCATAATGGCCACCATGAGAGGTGGTAGGAGGTAATTGAACAATCATCGTTTCGTGAGGCGTTAGTTTTCCATCCACAGAAACATTATGTTCTTCACCCATTAGATGGAGGTGTGTGTAAGTGTAATTAGAATATTTATAATAAAAACATCCTAGTATATTTAGGATACTGTTTTTGTTATAAAAGAAAGGAATAAAAAGAGTTTAGGGGTTGTAGGAGTAAAATAAAAGAAAAGAAGTTAAGAGAAATGGTTACCTTTAATTTGGGTAACTTCCTTTGGTTTGAACCAAAAAGACTTCTTGAAGTGCCTTCTGCCCAAGGTGAGTCTTCTAGAAGAAGGAGAGGGATGTAGGAAGATTAATTTTTCAGAGTTTGTATGAGACAAAAAGCTTGACAGGTTTGAGGAATTGGTTAGAAGTGGTCTCCTTTTATAAGGGGGAGGATGGGCTCTTAAAGAAAATGTGAAAATATAATTTTATTATATAATAATATTCGGTTTCTAAAGGTAAAAAAATCATTAGGGTTGAATATAAGGTGACTCATGGTCAAAAGAAAATCATCCAATAAGAATTGGACATGTTTTGAATATTATTTTAATACTTATAATCTAGTTTATTTAAATCATTTATTAATGAGGTAAATACTGAATCATTATTGTTTCATAAATAATTTAATTTATTCAACGTCTAAAAATTATAAAAAAATACCATGATGTAGGAAATATTTTTATATTTCTAATGAATATTTATAGTAAAAAATATTACTTATATAACACCATATAAAAATTAATTACTAAAAGGTTTTTGTTTTTGTCAAATTTTCCTTTACATTAAATTAATTAATCCAAAGTGTCATTATCATTAATAAGTGGCTCCATGGGGTCCCAAAATAGATCCAAATATGACCATAGTCGTCTATTACTCATCCAGTAAGGTTATAACATGTGTTAAGATAATTTTGAATTATTATAATATTCTTTTTACATTGAATTACCATATTTACCTTTAACCGCAGAAAATAAAAGTAAAAAGTTACTATTCATAAAAAAATATTTTTATCTTATTGAACCACATTTTATTCCTTGATATTAACCATGTCTCTCAGATTTTCGAAATTAAACTCACAAAAGAGGTAAAATTAAGTTTTACGTGAATTTACAAATTCTCCTAGGAGGTGGGTAAAAGACGGTGAAAAGTTCAATAAAATTTTTATATATCAAAATTTATTATAAATCGGCTCCAATAAATTAAATGAAATTATATAGGTATTATGTATCTATTTTGAAATTAATTAATTTAAATAAAATAAATAATTATTTAAATAAAAATTCGGTTTTAAACTATAGCTCAGTGTTTTTAACTATTCATCAAAAATTGAAAATTTTCAGAAAAATACCAAAAATTCAACCTAAGATATTTTCGATATTCCGAATACAAAAATGAAGTCTATTTTACCAAATTAAAAACATAGAATATGCATTTATTAATTTAAAATTAATTCCTATTGTCAAAACCAAAAGGCGTATTTTTAAGAAATAATAACTATCAAAAGATTGACACTTGTTTATGTCCAATTTCAAAGTGAAATTACTTACAATGACCAGCATTGGATTAAATGGTAAAAATATAATCTATTTATACTTTTAAACCATTAAAATGTAAAACTTAACGATATAAATTATTTTTATTAAAAAAGTTGTTTTCAGTTAAAATATAGTATTTTTCACTATTCACCCAAATTTGAAAGTTATCAGAAAAATACCAAAACTTTATTGAAACTAAACTCTTATGTGTCGATTATAAAGAAGAATTTTATTTTGTCAAATTGAATATATAAAAGTTTCAAATATTGGATTTAAACAGGATTCTCCATTAAAAAAATGGTAAAATTTCATTTTTTGAAAAATACTTCTTTTATCTGAAAAAATGTATTTATTCTTAAATTATGTCTAAGAAAATCATAATATGGATTCAAAAATTATATGGATTATATAAATTTCAAAATTCAGTTAATACTATTCATAACCGCTTTTGAACGGCTTGTTTGGTAAGTCATGGTGTGCTAGAACTCAGTGTTGCGTGTAGTGCAAGTTATTGAATAACTTTGAAGAAATAACGTACTATGCAATCTAGGGGTGTTACATTCTTCCTTCCTTCTATAAATTGTGTCCTTGCAATTTGAAATTGTTCTTTGAAAATAAAATGTTGAAAATAGAAAATACCTTTGTGGGAAAACCCACATCAGAAATTGGGTTTATAAAATTTAGTCTTAATAAGAGGAAATGGGGAATGAAAAGGTCACCATTGAATTATGATCTCGATTAGAAGAACATTGGTGGAAATTAGGGATGCATAATTGGAGGAAAAACGTAAATATTTACAGGGAGTGATTGAGTTCATCAATCACAAAAAATTGAAGAATTGAGGGCCTCAAATCCATCAATCTCTGATGATTTAAAATATCACCGGTTCAAAAAAACATAAAGTAATAAGATAACACATTTTTAGTTTTAATATCCCTTACCTAAAGTTTAAGAATTAATTTCTTCATACAATAAGAGAAGAGAAAAATATATACTTCACAAGTAGAGTTCCATCCTTTAAATAATTTCTACCACAAACTCATCTTTCACTCTAAAAGATAATAGAAATTAAAACAAATATTCTATTTATCCTATATGTATAGGGTTAAAAAAATGAATTTATAATTCCCCTATCAGACCCTTTATAAAAAATAAACTATAGTATACAATCCAAGGACTTCACGTAGTCCAATGGTAGGCGATAAATCCAAATCGCACTATAGTTGTGGGTTCGATTCTCACAGCTTTGTCCAACGCAACAGGTTTTCACACGGTCTGCGTGTTTTCCTTATTATAAAAATCCAAAAATAACCTTAACTATAGTATCTTAATACATTCCAACCATTATAATTATCCAAAATAAATCTATCCAAACTCACAGTCCAAAATTTATAAGGAAGTTAAACACAATGAAGAACCTTTTTTCCACATAATAACATGTGAACACCTTCATCATGTATTATTTTAAAACTTGGTAACACCCTGAATTACCATAAACCCTTATTGATTACATTCATGCTCCCTTATACTTTATATAATACTAGATATATTCCTTATATAAAAAAATATTGAATATTCCAACAATGATAAAATAAACAAACTATTAATCAGTTCCAAGGAAGTCAAGAATATCCAATATAATTTATCCAAATCAACCACCTCTTATTCCAAAATCACTACCTCGGTATCAGAACCATATTATGGTTTATCTTTCTCTCAACCATATATTTTCCAAGAATTTAACCTGCAATTGAGTCACTTTTCTTGGTTCCACACATTCTCAAGTCCTTAATGAAATAGTATTGTAGTACAATCCTTATATACTCTATAATTCTTATAACATGTACATCATTAATACAATACTCAAATGACACAATACATTAATAACAATGTCAGAAATATAATCATTCCTCTTCATCTTTGGTAGTATCATAACTTTATTATTATCCAATAGCAGCATTTGGGGTATACTCTGGTGATTTGGACATTGATTCACGTAGTGTCCCAACTCCTTGCAGATGAAGCATTGTACATTGGAAAATTTTTTCTTGCCCTTACAATCACATACTTGGTTTCCATTTTCTCTACACTTGTAACAAAATACCATTCCCTTCAAGCATTTACCAAGGTGATTCTTTCCACAGTTATCACATGTGAGAATATCCTTCTTTTCCCTCTTAGATTTATCCATCTTTCTCTCTTCCACCCTTTTCTTATCTTGCTTCCCTTCAAAGCCATAAGACTTAGGGAATTCTTTAATTATCTTATTAACACATTATATTATTTCTTCATATGTTGAGAATATATGGGAGACTATTTCCCTTCTAAATGTTGTCTTAAAACTGTGAAAGATATGATCCTTCTTACTCTTTGGATCATACGTATTGCTGGAGTTCTCATTCCTTCTACAAGGCGCCATTTCTAAACAATGGCATACACTAGGTCAGTTTATGAATCCCAATTCATAATTACAAAAATGTAAAATACCTAATGTTAATTGAACGATTTATTGATACAATCCATAATCACAAAAATGTTTTTTAGGAGATATATACTCATAAACCCTTCATAGTGGTTTGTAAAGAAAACAAGAATTATCCTAAGAATATCCCCTGGGAGTGTCATAACCAAGAGTGCAACAAGGCCCGTTGTCGTGCACCAGTTCCCGTTTGAGTCTAGCTCAAAGAGATGTTTTCGGGTTTTACCCCTAGGTACATCTATGCCAGATCCGCCTCTACCTGCTCGTATCCAGACAGGGATGTATTTCTCGAAAAACTCACAAAATCTCTACAATACCAAAATTCTAGGAAGTTCTTCTATACTAATCCTCAAAGTCTATCTTAGTTCTATGTGTTCTAATCAAAGTTTATCTAAATCTAGCTACCAAGATTTTTACTAAACTTCCCTATCATACCAACTATAACGCCCCGACCACAGTTACCCAGAGTCAGTGCATTATTTTAATACATTGGCATGATTACAAGGAATCAAGTCCCGAAGGACCAATCAGTTTAGCAGTCTTGGAAAATACATTGCATGTATTAACATTACATTACACTTTCAAACATAAAACACAACTTAAATAGTTCTTTGATAATTCCATTATTCCTTTTAGCTTAACCCTGCATATCAATCATAATACACTTCTGGGAATCCTGGGAAAATGAAACATAAGAAAGGGGTGAGCTCAAATGCTCAGTAACGGTAAGTAATATAGCGGAGAATGACATAAATATTAAGGAAGGTGAATAATTGAAACCACATGCCTTTACCAATAATAAACATGAATACTTTTATGGAAAAAATTTGAGATGAGTAAATAATTCCATAATAAAACATAATCATGGGTATTATACTAGTCGAATGACCACATGAACCATTAATATTACTTTCATAATGAGAGAATGTATAATGTCGGACATTCTGAAACATTTTTTCAAGGCCTCAGCCAAGACGTCTAAAAATGATTAAGTCCTCAACCAAAACCATAAATCAAATTGGGAAAGGGTATCATCCAATTCCACGTCTAGTTGTCTCATGAGACCTACCGATGCATCGAGGAACTATAGCGGGCTCCACCCGTCACTTACTAAGTCCAATACATTCCTATTATGAAAAGGCTTAAACATATCATAAACATTCTTATTAAAACTAGAATAGGAAATGTCAATACATTAACCATAAACCATGAATGGTATAAAAATAGCACATCCATAGTCAAACATATCAAAAAACCTTCAATACAACATGGAAGTTTTGTATCATAATAAATCAACTTCAAATAAACGTAAAATCCATCAAAATATGTTGACATAGATGAAAACGATTTGTAAAACTCTTTGAGATAAATATCCATTTTTCATGAAAACATTTAAAAGTTACACAATTTAGAAAGGAAAACATTTAAAGACATTTTTGAATCAAAGTGTCCCATAACACTTTGAAACTTTTTAAAGGAATTGAAATTTTTAAAACATTCATGTCCATATAAGTAAATCCTTAAAAACCATTTTGAAAACATGGACATTAATGAGAATAGTTTAGAAGAATAAATCTTTAAAACATATAAAATGATGTTTTAGTAAAAATTACCTTAAAGTAATACCTCTGAAAACTATTTTATGAAACATGGACATGGATAATAAATATGTCCCAGTAGATACTTACGTAAAAACAACCTCAGATAATAAAGAGATTGTGAAATTAACCCTTACCAATTTGGTAACTTACAAAAAATACACCCCATGAAATAAGTATCATACAATGAATATGTAAATACACATAAATTAAAGTGTATTACACAAATAATACAATTATGGTCAGTACATACACCACACAAAAGGAAATAGTGGCAATATGGCATGAATCTCATGGGAATAAAGAGTGAGATGAAAACCCCTTACCTCGTGTCCGACTTGACCCGTTTGTTTTTTAATATCCTGAATAATAAAATAAAGTTAATTTCTACTTTCTTATGAACAATTTTCAAGTTTATTATCCCTTTTATATCACTTATTACCATGTTATAAACATTATGTAATCATTTAAGTTAATAACGTTCGTTTTGTCGATATTTGGCACTTGAGTCAAAAATGAACACCATATAGTTACAAGTTGTTCACATGGTCAAAATTTCATTATATCCAGAATGATATTCATGATTTAGACATCAATATATCTATTATATACATGTATTTATAATAGTAAATATCATTTTGGGGTAAAAAATGAAATGCACCGTTCATGAAGACGGTAAGCCGTACGTAAGCATGAACGCTACTTTCATTTCTATTTATTATTTTAATGGAATTAAAACATAATGATACATAGGTATATAATAATTCCAGTATAATATCATATAAAATATCATTAACTCCATCCTTTATACATCCCACATATGGTATTAACGAGTCATATCACTTTGAGGGGGCGATAGTCCGCACTTCCTCAAAGGAAATTATCGTGTTTACCCATAATGGAAACCATTAATCTATGATATAAAAGAAAAATACAGAAGCATGAATAAAACATAAACATAATACATATCATATATAAATACAGTTCCATCATAATGGCCACCCTGAGAGGCGGTAGGAGGTAATTGAACAATCATCATTTCATGAGGCGTTAGTTTTCCATCAACAAAAACATTATGTTCTTCACCCATTAGATGGAGGTGTGTGTAAGTGTAATTTGAATAATTCTCGTAATAACATCCTATTATATTGAGGATACTGGTGTTGTTATAAAATAAAGGAATAAAAAGAGTTTTGGGGTTGGAGGAGTATAATAAAAGAAAAGAAGTTAAGAGAAATTGTTACCTTTAATTTGGGTAACTTCCTTTGGTTTGAACCAAAAGGATTTCTTGAAGTGCCTTCGGCTGAAGGTAAGGCTTATAGGAGTAGGAGCGGGATATAGGGAGATTAGTTTGGCAGAGTTTGGACGA
The DNA here is from genome assembly GCA_963277665.1 of Viscum album. Classification (NCBI taxonomy): domain Eukaryota; kingdom Viridiplantae; phylum Streptophyta; class Magnoliopsida; order Santalales; family Viscaceae; genus Viscum; species Viscum album. Next base: position 540,380,394 of record OY728120.1, on the reverse strand, counting down.
GCCTAAAATCTTGAGAATTGTGAGAAATTGGTTAGAAGTGGTCTCCTTTTATAAGGGGGAGGAGGGGCTCTTTAAGAAAATTGTGAAAATATAATTTTATTATATAATGATATTCGGTTTCTAAAGGTCCAAAAATCATTAGGGTTGAATACAATATGACTCATGGTCTAAATAAAACCATCCAATAAGAATTGGACATGTTTTGGATATTATTTTAATATTTATAATATAATTTATTTAAATCATTTATTAATGAGGTAAATACTGCATCATTATTGTGTCATAAATAATTTAATTTATTCAATGTCTAAAAATTATAAAAAAAATACCATGATGTACGAAATATTTTACATTTCCAATGAATATCTATATTAAAAAATATTACTTATATAAAACCATATAAAAATTAATTACTAAAAGGTTTTTGTTTTTGTCAACTTTTCCTTTACATTAAATTAATTAATATAAAGTGTCATTATCATTAATAAGTGGCTCCATGGGGTCCCAAAATCGACCCAAAGATGCCCATGGTCGGCCATTACTCATCCAATAAGGTTATGACATGTGTTAAGATAATTTTAAATTATTACAATATTCTTTTGACCTTGAGTTACCCTATTTACCTTTAACCGCGGTAAATAAAAGTAAAAAGTTACTATTCACTAAAAATTATTTTTATCTTCTTGAACCATATTTTACTCCTTAATATTAACCGCGTCTCTCGTATTTTCGAAATTTAACTCACAAAAGTGGTAAAATTAAGTTTTATGTGGATTTGCAAATTCTCCTAGGAGGTGGGTAAAAGACGGTGAAAAGTTCAATAAAATTTTTATATATCTAAAATTATTATAAACCAACTTCAATAAATTACATTGAACATATATAGGTATTATTTATCTATTTTGACATAAATTAATTTAAATAAAATAAATAATTATTTAAATAAAAATTCAGTTTTAAACTATAACTTAGTGTTTCTCACTATTCATCAAAAATTGAAAGTTTTCAGAAAAATACCAAAAATTCACCCTAAACCAATTTCGATATTCCGAATTAAAAAATGAAGTCTATTTTACCAAATTAAAAACATATAAGTTGAATTTATTAATTTAAAATTAATTTTCATTGTCAAAACCAAAAGGCGTATTTTTAAGAAATAATAACTATAAAAAGATTGACACTTGTTTATATCCAATTTCAAAGTGAAATTACTTATAATGACCAACATTGGATTAAATGGTAAAAATATAATCTATTTATACATCCAAACCATTAAAATGTATAATTTAACAATATAAATTATTTTTATTAAAATGTTGTTTTTGAGTTAAAATATAGTATTTTTCAATATTCACCCAAATTTGAAAGTTATCAGAAAAACACCAAAACTTTATTGAAACTAAACCCTTATGTCCTAATTCTAAATAAGAAGTTTATTTTGTCAAATTTAATATATAAAAGTTTCAAATATTGGATTTAAAAAGGATTCTCCATTAAAAGAAGGTAAAATTGCATTTTTTGAAAAATACTTTTTTTATCTGAAAAAATGTATTTGTTCTTACATTATGTCTAAGAAACTCATAATATGGATTCTAAAATTATAATTATTATATAAATTTAAAAATGCAGTTAATACGATTCATAACCCCTTTTGAACGGCTTGTTTGGTAAGTCATGGTGCACTAGAACTCAGTGTTGCGTGTAGTGCAAGTTATTGAATTACATTGAAGAAATAATATACTATGCAATCTTGGGGTGTTAAATTCTTCCCTCCTTCAATAAATTGAATCCTCACAATTTGAAATTGTTATTAGAAAATAAAATGTTGAAAATAGAAAATACCTTTGTGGGAAAACCCACATCGGAAATTGGGTTTATAAAATTTAGTCTTAATAAGAGGAAAGGGGGAATGAAAAAGTCACCACTGAATTATGATCTCAATTAGGAGAACATTGGTGGAAATTGGGGACACATAATTGGAGGAAAACCGTAAATATTTATAGGGAGTTATTGAGGTCATCAATCACAAAAAATTGAAGAATTGAAGGCCTCAAAGCCATCAATCTCTGATGATTTAAAATATCATCAGTTCTACAAAACATAAAGTATTAGGATAACACATTTTTAGTTTTAATATACCTTACCAAAAGTTTAAGAATTAATTTATTCATAGAATAAGATAAGAACAAAATATATACTTGACAAGTAGAGTTCCATCCTTTAACTAATTTCTACCACAAACTCATCTTTCACTCTAAAAGATAATACAAATTAAAAAAAATATTCTATTTATCCTATATGTATAGAGTTCAAAAAAATGAATTTATAATTCACCTATCATACCCTTTAAAAAAAAGAAACTACAATATACAATCCAGGGACTTCACGTAGTCCAGTGGTAGGTGATAAATCCCAATCGCACTATGGTTGCGGGTTCGATTCCCACAGCTTTGACCGACGCAACGGGTTTTCACACGGTCTGTGTGTTGTCCTTTTTATAAAAATCCAAAAATAACCTTAACAATAGTATCTTAATCCATTCCAACCTTTAGAATTATCCAAAATAAATCTATCCAAACTCACAGTCCAAAATTTATAAGGAAGTTAAACACAATGAAGAACCTTTTTTCCACATAATAACATGTGAAAACATTCATCATGTATTATTTTAAAACTTGGTAACACCCTGAATTAACATAAAACCTTATTGATTACATTCTTTCTCCCTTATAATTTATATAATAGTAGATATATTCCTTATATCCAAAAATATTTAATATTCCAACAATGATAAAATAAACAAACTATTAATCAGTTCCAAGGAAGTCAAGAATATCCAATATAATTTATCCAAATCAACCACCTCTTATTACAAAATCACTACCTTGGTATCAGAACCATATTATGGTTTTTCTTTCTCTCAACCATATATTTTCCAAGAATTTAACCTACAATTGAGTCACTTTTCTTGGTTCCACACATTCTCAAGTCCTTAATGAAATAGTACTGCATTACAATCCTTATATACTCTATAATTCTTATAACATGTACATCATTAATACAATACTCAAATGACATAATACATTAATAACAATGTAAGAAATCTAATCATTCTTATTTATCTTCGGTAGTATCATAACTTTTTTATTATCCAATAGCATCATTTGGGGTATACTCTGGTGATTTGGACATTGATTCGTGTAGTGTCCCAACTCCTTGCAGATGAAGCATTGTACATGGGAAACTTTTTTCTTACCCTTGAAATCACATACTTGGTGTCCATTGTCACCACACTTATAAAAAACTCACATTCCTTTCAAGAATTTACCAAGGTGATTCTTTCCACAATTATCACATATGAGAAAATCCTTCTTTTCCCTCTTCCCTTTATCCATCTTTCTCTCTTCCATCCTTTTCTTATCTTTCTTCTCTTCAAAGCCATAGGACTCAGATAATTCTTTAATTATCTTATTAACACATGATACTATTTCTTCATATGTTGAGAATACATGGGAGACTATTTACCTTCTAAATGTTGGCTTAAAACCGTGAAAGATATTATCCTTCTTACTCTTTGGATCATACGTATTACTGGAGTTCTCATTCCTTCTACTGGGCACCATTTCTAAACAATGGCATACACTAGGTCATTTTATGAATCACAATTCATAATTCCAAACATGTAAAATACCTAATGTAAATTGAACAATTTATGGATATAATCCATAATCACAAAAATGTTTTTTAGGAGATATATACTCATAAACCCTTCATAGTGGTTTGTAAAGAAAACGAGAATTATCCTAAGCATATCCCCTGGGAGTGTAGTAACCAAGAGTGCATCAAGGCCCGTTGTCGTGCACCAGTTTCCATTCGAGTCTAGCTCAAAGCGGTGTTTTTGGGTGTTACCACTAGGTACATCTATGCCAGAGCTACCTCTACCTACTCGTATCCAGACAAGGATGTATTGCTCAAAAAACTCACAAAATCTCTACAATACCAAAATTCTATGAAGTTCTTATATACCAACCCTCAAAGTCTATCTTAGGTATATGTGCTCTAATTAGAGTTTATCTAAATCTAGCTTCCAAGGTTTGTACTAAACTTCCCTCTGATACCAACTGTAATGCCCTGACCCCAGTTACCCGGAGTCGTTGCATTATTTTAATACATTGGCATGATTACAAGGAATCAAGTCCTGAAGGACCGATCAGTTTAGGAGTCTTGAAAAATAGATTGCATACATTAACATTACATTACACTTTCAAACATAAAACACAACATAAATAGTTCTTTGAGAATTTCATTATTCCCTTTAGATTAACCCTGCATATCCATCATAATACACTTCTTAGAATCCTGGGAAAATGAAACATAAGAAAGGGGTGAGCTCAAACGCTTAGTAAGGGTAAGTAATACAGCGGAAAATGACATAAATATTAAGGATGGTGAATAATTGAAACCACACGCCTTTACCAATAATAAACATGAATAATTTTATGGAAATAATATGAGTTGAGTAAATAATGCCATAATAAAACATAATCATTGGCATTCTACTAGTCTAATGACCACATGAACTATCAATATTACTTTCATAATGAGGGAATGTATAATGCCGGACATTCTGAAACATTTTTTTCAAGGCCTCGACCAAGACGTCTAAAAATGATTAAGTCATCGGCCAAAACCATAAATCAAATTTGGAAAGGGCCTCAGCCAATTCCACATCTAGCTGTCTCATGAGACCTATCGATGCATTGAGGAGCTATAGCGGGCTCCACCTGTCACTTATTAAGTACAATACATTCCTCATATGAAAAGGTTTAAACATATCACAAACATTATTATTAAAACTAGCATACGAAATGTCAATACATTAACCATAAATGATGAATGTTATAAAAATAGCACATCCATAGTCAAACATATCACAAAACCTTCAATACAATATGGAAGTTTTGTATCATAATAAATCAACTTCAAATAAACTTAAAATCCATCAAAGGATGTTGACATAGATGAAATTGATTTGTAGAACTCTTTGAGATAAATATCCCTTTTTCATGAAAATATTTAAAAGTTACACAATTTATAAAGGAAGACATTTAAAGAAATTTTTGAATAAAAGTGTCCCATACTACTTTGAAACATTTTAAAGGAATTGACATTTTTAAAACGTTCATGTCCATATAAGTAAATCCTTAAAAACCATTTTGAAAACATGGACATTAATGAGAATGGTTTAGAAGAATAAATCTTTAAAACATTTAAAATGATGTTTTAGTAAAAAGTACCTTCAAATAATCCCTTTGAAAAATATTTTATGAAACATGGACATGGATAATAAATATGTCCCAGTAGATACTTACGTAAAAACAACCTCGGATAATAAAGAGATTGTGAAATTAACCCTTACCAATTTGGTAACTTACGAAACATACACCCAATGAAAGAAGTATCAAACAATGGATATGTAAATACACATAAATTAAAGTGTATTACACAAAGAATACAAATATGTTCAGTACATACACCACACAAAAGGTAATAGTGGCAATATGGCATGAATCTCACGGGAATAAGGAGTGAGATGAAAACCCCTTACCTCGTGTCCGACATGACCCGTTCGTTCTTTAATATCTTGAATAATAAACTAAAGTTAATTTATAATTTCTTAAGAACCTTTTTCAAGTTTATTATCCCTTTTATATAATTTATTACCTTGTTATAAACATTATGTAATCATTTAAGTTAATATCGTTCGTTTGGTCAATATTTGGCACTTGAGTCAAAAATGAACACCTTATAGTTACAAGTTGTTCACATGGTCAAAATCTCATTATATACAGAATGATATTCATGATTTAGATATCATATATATCATATATATATCCTTTATATACATGTATTTATAATAGTACATATCATTTTGGGGTAATAAATGAAATGCACCATTCATGGAGACGGTAAGTCGTACGTACGCATGAATGCTACTTTCATTTCTATTTATTATTTTAATGAAATTAAAACATAGTGATACATAGGTATATTATAATTCAAGTATAATATCATATAAAATGTCATTTACTTCATCCTTTATACGTCCCACATATGGTATTAACGAGTCATATCACTTTGAGGGGGTGGTAGTCCACACTTTCTCAAATGAAATTATCATGTTTACCCATAATGGAAACCATTAAGGTATGATATAAAAGAAAAATACAGAAGCATGAAGAAAACCTAAACATAATATATATCATATATAAATATAGTGCCATCATAATGGCCACCATGAGAGGCGGTAGGAGGTAATTGAACAATCATCCTTTCGTGAGGCATTAGTTTGTCATCCACAAAAACATTATGTTCTTAACCCATTAGATGGAGGTGTGTGTAATTGTAATTAGAATACTTCTCATAAAAAATCCTAGTATATTGAGGATACTGGTGTTTTTATAAAAGAAAGGAATAAAAAGAGTTTAGGGGTTAGAGGAGTAAAAGAAAAGAAAAGAAGTTAAGAGAAATTGTTACCTTTAATTTGGGTAACTTCCTTTAGTTTGAACCAAAAGGACTTCTTGAAGTGACTTATACCTAAGGTAAGGCTTCTAAGAGGAGGATAGGGATGTATGGAGCTTAATTTTGTAGAGTTTGGATGTGCCTAAAGGCTTGATAGGTGTGAGGAATTGGTTAGAAGTGGTCTCCTTTTATAAGGGGGAGGAGGGGCTCTTTAGGAAAGTGTGAAAATATTATTTTATTATATAATGATATTCGGTTTATAAAGGTCCAAAAATATTTAGGGTTGAAGATAAGATGACTCATGGTCGAAATAAAATCATCCAATAAGAATTGGACATGTTTTGGATATTATTTTAATATTTATAATCTAATTTATTTAAATCATTTATTAATGAGGTAAATACTTCATCATTATTGTGTCATAAATAATTTAATTTATTTAATATCTAAAAATTATATAAAAAATCCATGATTTAGGAAATCGTTTTATCTTTCCAATGAATATTTATAGTAAAAAATATTACTTATATAACACCATATAAAAATTAATTACTAAAATGTTTTTGTTTTTGTCAATTTTTCCTTTACATTAAATTAATTAAAGTTTCATTATCATTAATAAGTGGCTCCATGGGGTCTCAAAATTGACTCAAAGATGCCCATGGTCGGCCATTACTCATCCAATAAGATTACGAAATTTGTTAAGATAATTTTGAATTATTACAATATTCTTTTTACCTTGAATTACCATATTTACCTTTAATCGCGGTAAATAAAAGTAAAAAGTTACTATTCAGCACAAATTATTTTTATCTTATTGAACCACATTTTACTCTTTAATATTAACTGTGTCTCTCGGATTTTTGAAATTCAACTCACAGAAGCGGTAAAATTAAGTTTTATGTGAATTTTCAAATTCTCCTAGGAGGTGGGTAAAAGACGGTGAAAAGTTCAATTTTTTTATATATATCTAAAATTATTATAAACCGACTAAAATGAATTAAATTGAACTTATATAGGTATTATGTATCTATTTTGACATAAATTAATTTAAATAAAATAAATAATTATTTAAATAAAAAATCGGTTTTAAACTATAACTCAGTGTTTTTCACTATTCATAAAAAATTGAATGTTTTCAGAAAAATATCAAAAATTCACCCTAAGCTAATTTAGATATTCCGAATTCAAAAATGAAGTATATTTTACCAAATTCAATACATAGAAATTGTTTTTATTAATTTAAAATTAATTCACGTTGTCAAAACAAAAAGGCCTATTTTTAAGAAATAATAACTATCAAAAGATTGACACTTGTTTATGTCCAATTTCAAAGTGAAATTACTTACAATGACGAGCATTGGATTAAATGGTAAAAATATAATGTATTTATACTTTTAAACCATTAAAATTTATAATTTAACAATATAAATTATTTTTATTAAAAAAGTTGTTTTCAGTTAAAATATATTATTTTTCACTATTCACCCAAATATGAAAGTTATCAGAAAAACACCATAACTTTATTGAAACTAAAATATTATGTACTGATTCTAAAGAAGAAGTTTATTTTGTCAAATTGAATATATAAAAGTTTCAAATATTGTATTTAAAAAGGATTCGCCATTAAAAGATGGAAGAATCTTTGAAAAATACTTCTTTTATCTGAAAAAATGTATTTGTTCTTAAATTATGTCTAAGAAACTCATAACATGGATTCTAAAATTATAAGGATTATATAAAGTTCAAAATTCAGTTAATACTATTCATAACCGCTTTTGAACGGCTTGTTTGGTAAGTCATGGTGCGCTAGAACTCAGTGTTGCATGTAGTGCAAGTTATTGAATTACTTTGAAAAAATAACGTACTATGCAATCTTGGGGTGTTACAATCACCATATAGAAAGTTTTAAGCTTCATAATATTGGTCAATTTATGGAAATGTATTCTATGTAACAATAGTTTTTGATCAAATAAATCATTCATCCATCAGAAGTTTCATAAAAAGGAACACAGTCGAAGAAATGTCGATTTCAATGGAAAAACGTCGATTAGTTGAAGCTAATCAGATAGAGTGGAGTTGAATAGTGAGGATCACTAATAAAATAAATAGTATATGTCCAATAGATAAAGAAATAGTTCACTGAATTAAAGGATCTTATAAATCCATCCAATAAGCATTCCACCATATTTATTTTTAATAATACTTACATAACTTAAAAAATCCCTTAACAATGATAATGATGATTTGATCCTTCAATTTTTTATTATCTATCAAGGTTATGAATGTTTGAAAAAGATCATTAACATTTATGTCAAGGAATTTCAAATATGTTTGTAGATAATAGATTTTTATTGAAACTTTAAGAATATTCTAGAAGGCTTGAGAAGCATCCGTAGAAATTGAGTTGAGTGGAAGTTTTCAAATTTTAGTTTTAATTTAGTGGGAAAATGAATTTGAGTTCTCAAATTTTCACATATGAGTGCACTTATCAATAGGGGTGAAATTATAGTATTATTGAAATAAGGATACACTATTTATATGTGCACAAAGAGATGAAATTCCAAAATTTTCAAGGAGGCTTGAGTTTCTAACTAGGTTAAGATTTGGATGAAGAATTACACCAGAAAAAGGTGCAGTGGGAAGTTTTACCAAGTAGTGGTGTTGGTCAAAAACATAAAAAATCATCTATAAAAGATACTGTATAAATATTTCATTGGATAGATATTCCAAAATGATTTGGAGTCGTGGTTGTTTTTTCATCAAACAGTGTATAGAATACAAACCCAATTTCTTGAGGTGTACCAGATAAAGTATAAAAGATAAAGTCAGAAGGTTCCTTTGATAAAGATATGAGATTGAGTCATTAAATGGAGATTTTTCTAGAATAAATATAAGTGAGTTCTGTAGAAAAATTTATCATCTTTTTATAGCTCAACATCAAAAGAAAAATTTTATAACTCATGATAGTTAGTATAATATTTCCTAGTAGGATGTTAAAGAAGTATAATAAGAGTTGTATCATTGATTTAACTTCTATATTAGTGGGTTTTCATGGACCTATGGGATTCACCACGGGAAGGATGTAGTCACCCACACTAGGGGTGTACCTTGAAAATTTGGTGCGCTCTGATTTATTTTCCTAATATTGCATACAAAGCGTGGTTGAGGTTTTAAAAGTTAAAAGGGTTAAAACTATAACAAGTTAAAGTGGTTAATTTCAAGAAATAAGAAATTTTAAAATATTACCACTGATTTAATCCCCCACAGTTATTCTCACAAACCTATAGAACATTAATTAGATTCAAAGGAGGTTTCTCCTATTTGATCCTTACAATATATAATCTCATCTCAGTTAATAAAAGAGGTATTTTATCTTTTATGGTAAAAATATAATAGTTCCGAGACAAAATGATAAATTATCTTCTATCTCTTTCCCTGGAGGTAATTTATGTAACTAAGTTGGATTTTCACCCAATGAGAAATATCCTCTTATGACATTTGATAACAAAATATATCTTGAGTTAGATGGGAAATCTATAAATTCTAGTCTCACATATATGTTGGAAAATATTTTTATGAAGTTGATGGGTCTCAAGATAGTTAAGGAAACATTGGACAAACCATAAAGTATCTTTTAGGGAAATATCAAAGAAAAGGAACCAAAGATAAAAATCCTGAGAAGCAAGCTCAAATATATCAAAATAATAGATGATGAAAAAATTGATGAGAAATTCACTAGAGTAAATGAAATTGTTTGCAACGTCAAAGGATTCATAGATTTCATGGAATATTCCACCATTGTTATGAAACTCATGATGATTTATATAAGATAAAGATAATTTATCTCTTGATGAATTACATAAAGGTATTATTGCATATGAAATGAGGAAATCTCCATCAATAAAAAAATAAGATGAAATATGAAATATATTTTAATGTTATGATAAAGTTCTCCATTCAAGATGTTGATCATAATATTGTTGGCCTTAGTGATTTATAATATAAGGAAGATGATTTAATAAATAAAAAAAATCAATCCTTTTATCTCAAAAAATTATCATAGAGGAAAAAATATGTACACATCCTCCCACTTAAATGTTTGAAGTGTGGAGAAATTGGGAAAATTTCAATAATTTTTTATAAGAATAAAGTTGGAGAGTATGAGTATTATTCTAAAGAAATACCTCAGTGGAATAAGTGGAGAAAGAATTCCAAGGGAGATAAAAAATCCATTGGAAGCAAGAAAAAGTACACTGGAAAGAAATAAAATAAGTATATTAATTAATAAATTTGAATATGAATCAAATGATAAAAATTATGTAGAATATGAAAACCAGAGAAGCTCAAAACTTTCTTTGAAAATGTTGAGACAAGGGAAAAATCCTTAAACAGTAAAGAAGAAAAAGGTAAAGAAACCTACACAAAATATCAGATGAGATCAGAACATGTGTAATGCCCTGATAAAAATATAAAACATAAGAAATAAAATATAATTTTAAATAAATAAGGTGAGAATAATAATGTAAGAGACAAATATCTTCATAAAAAGGAATATGTGTACACTGAGGAGATTAAGAAACTCAAATTGAAAGTTGTAGAATAAAGAAATATAGTGTAAGATCGTAGTAATACAATTGAAAAAGAGGACTATGAGGTATCCTAAACTCAATATATATCTACCAAGGTTGAAAGTACCTTAAAGGTGATGAGTAAGAATTTCAACAAGGCTTTAGAGGTAAATAAATAGATATCTCAAGCTACTGAGAAAAATCTTCCCAATAGTTAACTGTAATCTATACGAACTAAATATAAAATTTCATTTGATCATTATAAAAATGTAGGAATTAGAGACAACATTGGGAAATATTGTATTGATAAAGGATGTGGAAAACACATCAAATCAATAATTGATAAGAAAACACTATAGAAAATATGTCCCACACCATAGAGAAACAAATACAGAAAGATCTTACACTACGGGAAAAAGGACTTTTTGCGACTGGCTTTTTGCGATGGGAATAAATCTCGTCGCAAAAAGTCCATCCAAGAGGCTATTTGTGAAGGGTTGTTGCCCTCATCGCAAATAACCGATTATTTGCGATGAGATTTCGTGTCCCGTCGCAAAAGGTTTGGCGCGGGTAGCGCGCCAAACCGCGCGAAGGTTATTTACGATGGGGGATCCGCCCGTCGCAAATAGTGAAGTATTTGCGATGGGGCCCGCCGTAAATAACCGGCGGCGGATAATAATTTTTTGCGATGGGATTTCCTCCCATCGCAAAAGGTGTGTTGGCAGGGACTATTTGCGACGGGACCAGTCGCAAATAACTTTTTAACCGCCGACAGTAATTAATGCGGGCGTAGGTATTTGCGACGGGTCCCGTCGCAAATAACTTTTTAACCGCTGACAGTAATTAATGTGGGCGTAGGTATTTGCGACGGGTCCCGTCGCGAAAGATACTATTTGCGACGGGTAACCCATCGCAAATAATCTAACCTATATATAACTCCATCTGTTTTTCTACTCATTCCGCTCAATTTCTAGATTTTGTTTCTCTCTAAACTATGATTTCAGAGGGAAAAAATTTCAAAGTTAATTTTTTTGGTCACGAAGAAGTTGTGGAGCCGTCTACATCAATAGAAAATCAAGTTTAAAGGTATTTATGTTTTATTTAATATATTATTTATTTCAATTTTTTATGTTAATTTTTATTATTGTTGATTAGTTGTAATTAAATTGAATTTAAATTGTTTTGGCATGACTATTTATTTGTACTAATAAATTGAAATTTTTAGTATTAATTTTTACTAATTACTTGTAATTAGAAATTATTAACGATAATTAGTAATGTATATAATTAATTTGTAGTAATTAATAATAATTGGTAATAAATACTAATAAATATTAATAATTAGTAATAAATATTAATAATTATTAATAAATAGTAATAAATAGTAATAATGAGTAATAAATAGTAATAAACTATAATAATTAGTAATAAATTGTAATAATTAGTAATAAATTGTACTAATTAGTAATAAATTGTAATAATTAGTAATAAATTGTAATAATTAGTAATAAATTGAAATTATTAGTAATAAATTGTAATAATTAGTAATAAATTGTAATAATTAGTAATAATTTTAAATAATTAGAAATAAATTGTAATAATTAGTAATAAATTGTAATAATTTGTATTAATTAGCAATAAATTGTAATAATTAGGAATAAATTGTATTAATTAGAAATAATTAGTAATAAATTGTAATAATTGGTAATAATTTGTAATAATTAGTAATAAATTGTAATAATTAGTAATAAATTGTAATAAATTGTTATAATTTGTAATAAATAGTAATAAATAGTAATAATTAGTAATAAATTGTAATTATTAGTAATAAATTGTAATAATTAGTAAAAATTTGTAATAATTAGTAATAAATTGTAATAAATTATAATAATTAGTAATAAATTGTAATAAATGTTATTAATTAGTAATAAATTGTCTTAATTAGTAATAAATTGTAATAATTTGTAATAAATCGTAGTAATTATTAATAATTAGTAATAAATTGCAATAATTAGTAATAAATTGTAATAATTAGTAATAAATTGTAATAATTAGTAATAAAGTGTAATAATTAGTAATAATTAGTAATAAATTGTAATAATTAGAAATAAATTGTAATAATTAGTAATAAATTGTAATAAATTGTAATAATTAGTAATAAATTGTATTAATTAGTAATAAATTGTATTGATTAGTAATAAATTGTAATAATTAGTAATAAATTATAGTAATTAGTAATAATTAGTAATAAATGGTAATAATTAGTAATAAATTGTAATAACTAGTAATAAATTGTAATAATTAGTAATAAATTGTAATAATTAGTAATATTTTGTAATAAATTGTAATAAATTGTAATAATTAGAAATAAATTGTAATAATTAGTAATAAATTTTAATAATTAGTAATAAATTTTAATAATTAGTAATAAATTGTAATAATTAGTAATAAATTGTAATAATTAGTAATAAATTGAAATAATTAGTAACAAATTGGAATAATTAGTAATAAATTGTAATAATTAGTAATAAAGTGTAATAATTAGTAATAAAATGTAATAATTAGTAATAAAGTGTATTAATTAGTAATAAAGTGTAATAATTAGTAATAAAGTGTAATAATTAGTAATAATTGTAATAATTAGTAATAAATTGTAATAATTAGTAATAAATTGTAGTAATTAGTAATAAATTGTAATAATTAGTAATAAATTGTAATAATTAGTCATAAATTGTAATAATTAGTAATAAATTGTAATAATTAGTAATAAGTTGTAATAATTAGTAATAAATTATAATAATTAGTAATAAATTATAGTAATTATTAATAACTTGTAGTAATTAGTAATAATTTGTACTAAATTGTAAAAATTAGAAATAAATTGTAATAATTCGTAATAAATTGTAATAATTAGTAATAAATTGTAATAATGAATAATAAATTGTAATAATTAGTAATAAATTGTAATAATTAGTAATAAATTGTTGTAATTATTAATAAATTGTAGTAATTAGTAATAAATTGTAGTAATTAGTAATAATTAGTAATAAATTGTAATAATTAGTAATAAATTGTAATAATTTGTAATAAATTGTAATAGTTAGTAATAAATTGTAATAATTATTAATAAACTGTAATAATTAGTAATAAATTGTAATAATTAGTCATAAATTGTAATAATGAGTAATAAAGTGTAATAATTAGTAATAAAGTGTAATAATTAGTAATAAAGTGTAATAATTAGTAATAAATATTAATAATTAGTAATAAACATTATTAATTACTAATAAACATTAATAATTATTAAAAAACATTAATAATTACTAATAAACATTAATAATTAGTAATAAAAATTAATAATTAGTAATAATGAGTAATAATTAGCAATAATTAGTAATAATTAGTAACAATTAGTAATAATTAGTAATAATTAGTAATAATTAGTAATAATTAGTAATAATTAGTAATAATTAGTAATAATTAGTAATAATTATTAATAAATTGTAATAATTAGTAATAATTATTAATAAATTGTAATAATTAGTAATAAATACTAATAATTAGTAATAATATTAATAATTAGTAATAATTAGTAATAATTAGTGATAATTAGTAATAATTAGTAATTATTAGTAATAATTAGTAATAGTTAGTAAGCGTCATCCATGTCCATTGTAAACTCTATAATTCTCCTTTCTTAGTTGATCACCTTGCAAGTAGCGTTGTAATAGGACAACCCAAGTCATGCCCTTCTCATCTATAAGAATTATCTCACAAGACCCTTTACATACACCATTCTTCCTTGAAAATTTAAGGGAAAGATACTAAAGTCCCCTTAAATTTTTAAGGAAGAATGATCTATATAATAGGAGCGAGATGATTCTTAGATACGGTAACGACATTGCTTTGGTCGTCCTATTGCAACACTACTTGCGAGGTGATCAACACTACTACTGCGATGTCGGTGTCCAGCTCGAGAGGAGCTCATGGAGAGGCATCATCTTCTACCTCACAGTATCAGGAGCAGTTCTGAGCTCAGAATGACCTTATAGAGAGTTTGTAGAAGCAACTAGAATAGATGTGTCAGCAACAACAACAGCAGAAGCAGCAACACGAGGAGGAGATGCGTCATTGGTGGCAACAGCAACAGGAGCAGATGGAGTACATGTGTCGTCTGTCTCGTAGTTTGGGGTTGGAGTTTCTTCCACCATCTACTTCAGCTCCTCCACCTCCTCTAGAAGACACCCCCCAATGATTTTTTATGTTAAAAACATCTGAATTTAACATTTGTTATAATATAAACTATTTACAGTTTCTGTCTTTTATATTGGTGCGAATATTAGTTAATTTACTTTTTAATATTTTATGATTTTTTTGTAAATATTGAGAATTTTAATAATTTTTATTTTTTTATTATTTTAATAATATTAATATTATTATTTCATTAATCACAAATTTATTAAATATTTTTTTAGTATTATATTTTTTAATGTTTTTTTATTTTACTAATAATAATAATAATAATAATAATAATAATATTTTATGATTTTTTTTATATTTTTTATAGTTTTTTCTGAATATTGATAATTTTAATATATTTTTATTTTAATTATTCTAAAAATATTAAAATTAATTTTTCAATAATCATAATTTTATTAAATTTATTTTTTAAAAAAAATTAATTTTTTATTTGCGACTGGATCTGTTGCGACGGGTTCCCATCGCAAATAGTCTAAATAATTTTTTTTAAAAAGTATTTGTGACGGGATTAGGGACTCGTCGCAAAACGTATTGGTGACGGGCCCATCACAAATAGTCCAAATAATTTTTTTAAAAGTATTTGTGAGGGGACGACGAGCCCATCGCATATAATGTTTTTTGCGGCGGCGTTTTCTACAACGACCTATTTGCGATGGGGCCTTGTCGCTAAAGCTTATTTGCGATGGGATCCCTTCGCAAATACCTTGAATTCTAGTAGTGTTATGAACCTCAACAGAAATTTTATAGGGAAATATCCCACTTCTATAAAAGATCAATATTCAATGGATATTTTTGGTGTTGTGTTATATATTCTCATAAGTAATATAATTTTTTTCACAACATTTATATTCCTAGAAATATACATGAACTAAGGGGAAGTAATAGTGAAAGAAAAGGGAGCAAATTTACTAATTTGTAAGAAGAAAGAAAGGAAAAAATATCAGATTCAAGAAATATTTCAATGTAAAATTCATATGATTGAATGTAGAAATGTTATGAAAGATGTGACTTGTAGGGTCACTTTTCTAAAGAATGTATGAAAAATATTCTTGGAAAATTTTATTATGTAATAAATGAAATGTTGGTCGAAGATAAGAATGTTTAGGAAATATATTTTATTATAGAGACATCTATAAAAGATAGAAAATGGAGTAATTATTATATTATTTATAATGGTTGTTATTTATATACAACATGTGATATAAATTTAATAAAAGATATTGAATAATGTAAAGTTGGAAAAATTTCTATTTGAAATGATAGTTCCTTAAAATTAGAGGAATAAGAACTGCTTTGATTGAATCTTAGAAATATAAATCAATGGAATTTTGGTATGTTAATGGTCTCAAACACAACATAATAAGTGTTAGACAACATTTTGATGATGATAAGGAAGTTATCTTCAAAAAATATTAATGTATCGTAAAAATTTTGAACCATGGAAAAGTTGTTACTATGGGATAAAGAACCAATGGAAACCTATTCTAGATTGGAGATCTGCATAACTCTTGTTACTTAAGTGTTGAGGATGAAAAGAAGTTGTAGCATCAAAGAGTTGGGAATATTTTCTATAAAAGCATGATAACACTTTTTAATAAATTTATCAAAATTGAAAAGGAAATATGATGTTGTTTTTATAACTTGTTAGAAAGAGAATATGGTTAATAAAAGACATAATAAAGTTGAAATCCCATCCACCAGACCTCTTTAGTTCATTCACTATGATATTTGTGGATTGACGAGACATCAATCAACAGAAGGTGTTTTTTAATTTTTTTACTTTTATTGATGACTTACATGGATGAAAAACATAATTTTTATGAAACATAAATCAGATGCTGAAGAGTTTATTGGATGTTTAGTAATGGATGTTGAAAGAGAAATGGGTGTTTATATGCTGAAGCTAATAAATAAAAATAATAAATCATACAACACAATTTCCATAAAATACATTCTAAAGAAACCTGGAATCAAAAAACAATATAGTGATCCCTATACTCCTCACAAAAATTGAATTGCATAAATAAAAAATAATAGTTTGGTAGAAATGGTAATAAGTATTCTTTCGTAATACAAACTTTCTAAATTCTTCTAGATAAAAGTTATAAGTTCAGTGGTTCATGTTCTAAATATATTTTTTTTGTGGTTGAAATATAAAATTACTTCTTTTATATGTGTTATAATAAAAATCCTTTAGTGAAATACTTCAATTTTTTTGGGAGACCATGTATAAAAGGACTAAAAATACAAATCTTGGAAAGTTTTATGAAAAAGGCGAGGAAGGGATTTTCATGGGATATTCATCAAATAGAAGAAGTTACAAATGTTTTAATAAATTTCTACAAATTTTGATGGATTATTATAATGTGAGAGTTATTGAGAATAAAAAATCCTTAAAAAAAGTTGTTGAATATGTTATAGAATATAGATTAAATCTTTCCAACAAATATAATGAAATAGATGAATAGTAAAATCCAAAATGTTTACAAGATGAGTTAGATAAATCTTGTGATTAAAAAAGTTAGACTGGTGTAAAATCACTAACATTTCATAATTTATAAAATAGGTTGAATCTAAAAACACCCTTGGAAATAGAAAATATATATTTTATAAAAGAAGAAAAATAAAAATAGAGAATCAAACATCACTCATATCATAGGGGGAACCACAATTTATTTCAGAGCTAGATGAATATAAAGAGTGGGTACAAGCTATGGATGAAGATTTACACCAAATTGAGAAAAATGACAAATGTGAACTTGTTCCATGAGTAGTAAGAAATAATTTTATTGGAACAAAGAGGGTCTTTATAATTTATATAAATGAACATGGAGAAATTTAAAGAAACAAAGAATGGATTTTTTTCAATGGTTACCCATAGGTAAATGGTGTTTATTCTAAAGAATGCTTCCCCATTTTGTGAGACTTTAAAATATAATAATTTTCTTGGAAGTTTTTTCAGATCAATGTTATAAATTTTATAAAATGGTTGTTAACTTGTTTTTTCTTAAATGGAGAAATTTGATAATATATTTACATAGATAAAAATAGTGGGGTTTTACTTTATAAATATAGAACCGTGGTTTTGGAATTGAAGAAAGTTTTGTGTGGGTTGAAACATTCTCATCGTGTGAGGCAGTCTAAACATGATATCTACCTAAAGAAGCTGGAATTTTCTAAAAGAAAGATTGATAAAAACATGTATGTTATGTAAAAGACCTCAAGAACCCGTATTTCAATTTTTTACATTGATTATATAAGTTTAATAGGTGAAAATGATAAAACATGGGATGAATTGGAGAACAAATGAATAAAATAATTGAAATTTCAATGATTGGAGAGTTAACTTTGTTTACGGTCTTACAAGTTCAGTAGAAGGAAAAAATATCTTTCTATCATAGGAAAATTATTTCAAGGAGTTTTTATATAAAGTTAGTGTGGCGGATTCCAAAGAAGTTTCTAGTCACATTTCTATTGGCATAAAGATGAATAGGGATGAAGATAAGAGAAGTTTGAATGAGGAATAATTCTGATGGTTGGTGGGATGTTTACTCTATGTTACTACCTAAATACCATAAAATGTTTATATTGTTACATTATGTGAAACATATAGTGATCCTAATGAATCCAACATTTTTTAAACTAAAAGAATAATCAGGTGTGTTAAAGGAACATCACATTATGGCATGTTATTTCAAAGAAGTTGGGACGTCAAATTTGTTGGATATAGTGATATTGATTGGGCGATAGATTTCTATGATAAATTTCAATATAAGGAGGAAATTACATACTAGGGGAATGTTGTGTGATATGAAATAGTAACAAACAAATATTTGTTACTTTGATTATAGTGTAAGTAGATTATGTTACTGTCGCCCACGATTATACCCAAATGATATCGATGAAAGTTTAGTAGGATTATTTGAGAGTGATTATTATAAAACCATTAATGATTATTTGTGATAATAAAAGTTAAATTTATATTTCCAAATATCCTAAGAAACATTAATGATTAAAGAACATTGATATTAAGTACCATTTCATAAAATATAACATCGATGGTGGATATTTAATTCAAGAGTATAATTCATCAACGTATCAAATTTATGTTGTTTTCAAAAAATATGTGACAAATAAAAGATTTTAGGAATTAAGGATACAACTAATTGTTTATATTAAACCAAATTCTACCTAAATTTATTAATGAAGTCCCCAACCAACTTTATTTGGATTATATTATCAAAGGGGAGAGAAAGTATAACTTTGTAAGAACGTGTACAATGAATTTTATTATAAATTTGAAGATGTTGTAATCACAAAAAGGGGGATAGAAAAATATTGAGCGGGATTGTATATTTTCATGGATATAAAAATTATTTTAATCATGGCATGGAATTCCAACAAAACATTTCTTTTTCTAGAGGTGTAGTGTTAGGAAATTCTCTATGGGTAGGATTGTTGTTTGATAAAATATTGAGAAAATGGTTTAAAAAAAGGTTAAAATTTTAAATAAATGTTGAAAAAAATACAAAGGGGGTATTTGAGATCCATTGGAATTTTTTTATTACATTTGTTTTATTTTTTAACATATCTTGTTTTGAAAGTTTTTTTTAAACAGGTGAGAAAGAGTATCTGAATTTTCAATGAATTTTTTTTCTTATGATGTGATAGAGGAGGTGAAGGATGTTTCCTTAACCATGTTAGTAAAATTTACTTAAGTTAGATAATGTTTTTACATTTACAAGTTCCTAACATTATAAAAATTACCACTATCCATGCTGAATTTGTACACTTTCATACAGAGGGATATAATTAAAATAGTTACAACATATGAATTGGGGATGGAGTTATTAGATAAATAATTTGTAATAACTTGATGTTTGAGCTACAGAGTTGAAGTTACAAAAATTTCACCATATGGAAAACACAAAATTTCACTAGATGGACAATGCAAATTATTAATAGATTGAAGAAAAATAATAAGTCAGAGTAAAATATTTTTCCCACTTGAAAAAAGTGTAAGAATTCCAAAGTGAATTTTTTTATTCTCGAATGAGTTTGTGAAAATACAAGGGGGAGAGATTAAAGTTTGATCATTGATATGTTGATGTTGAAAAATTGATCGTACAGATAGGTTAGGAGACCATCTATTAAAGTTTAGCAGAAAGAGTGAGATGAGCCTTCTGGTTAGACAGTTTTCACTTAGTAAAAAGCTATTGGTTTGATTCCATCAAAAAAAGAACCATATGACAGAGTTTTTGTTTGAATATAGATTAAGTCATTATAGTAGGAGAGTTTTTATACATCATTATAAACATCATTATATGTATAGGTACAAGCTTTATCATATGGATTAGTGAAATAAAATTCATCATATCTAGAAATTGTTTTTGATGGACCAGATCATCCATCGAATATAAGTTTCATAAGAATGAACTCAGTTAAAGAAATGATGATTTCATGTGATAGAGTAAATTAGTTAAAGATTATTGGACATAGGAGAATTTAAAAGGGAAGATCACCAGTCAAGAAAATAATATAATTTTACCATATGGAGAAATAGTTTACAATAATTTTTTTATTATAAAACCATCATAATAAAATTCCACTAGATGTAGTTTTGAGTAACTTTACAAAACATTATAAATCCCTTAAAAATAAAAATTTTGAGATGATTCTTAAATGTTTTACTTTATATAATGGTTAAAAAAGATTGATAAATTTACTTAATGAAGATATTAAGGAATTTTGATGAAGGTTTCAGATGCTATAGTTTTTATAAATATTACAGAAAGATATATAATTCTTGATAAGTATCTAGAATAATTGAGTTTAGCATGATATTGGAAGTTTGAGTTGATTCATATAGGAAAATGAATTTGAGTTCTCTCATTTTATCCTCTGAACACAATTATAAAAAGGTGGTTTAAGTATAGTACAATTTTAAGAAAGATACATTATTCATATGTTTGAAAATAGGTGAAGTGATGAATATTTCAATGAATTTTGAGTTTCTAAGCAGGTTAATATCTTGTTGAATAAGTAAAATGGGTATATGCGTGGTGAGAAGTGGTATCAGATAAATATAATGATTAGAAACATCAGAAATAGTCATTTATCAATGATACCAAAAATATATTGTATCAGATGGAGATTCCAAATATATTGGGAGGTGCAATTTCTTTTCATAAAACAGAGTATAGAAAACTAAAAAAAATTTGTGAGTCACACTAGATGGAGTATAATAGAAGAAGTCATATGGTGCAACATATGAATATATTTGATGGATTCATCATATATATATATATATTTTTTATGTAATTTAAGTTATATGTGTATAAATTTTTTTATCTTTTTGTGCCTCGGTTTCACAAGAAAATTTTTCTAACTCATGGGATTCATTCTAATATTTACTATTGGGAGATAGGAAGAGTCTAATAGGATTTGGATCATTGTATTCACTTTTCTATTATATTGAATTTCAAGGGACCAGTGGGAGTCTCCATCGAAAGGATGTAGTTACCCACACTGGAGGTGAACCTTGTAAATCTTGTGTTCTATGCTTTACTTTCCTAACATTGCATACAAAGTGTAGTTGATCTTTTTAAAATTGAAAAGGTTAAAAACAATAACATGTTTGAGGTTTTAATTTCAAGAAATAATAATTTGTAAAAGATCAACAACGATTCAACCCCCTTCCCATTCTCAGTTGTTCTCATGACCATAAAGAACATTAAAAATAATTGATTTGTGTTATTTGGGATAGAATTATATAATAATGTTAAAATTTCATTGATTTTATATGTGTCAAGGGATTTATATAAATCCATTGAATAGAGTCTTTGATATTAAATATAAGAAATTTGTTGTAGAAAATGAACCATTCATATCTCCACATCAAGAACATCAAGTTTTTCATAAAAATAAATATAATGATTTGAGAGATTTAAATGATTAGGGGAGTGTAATAAAAATGAAATCTCATAACGAAAAGTTTATGGAAAATGATATTAGTTTTTTATACGTGTAAAATATTTAATTTTTCAATAAAAATTATAAAATGAATTTATTACTAAAAGATATAAAAATATTGAGGATGAGACTCCACAATTAAGGTATAATGATATTGATAATGTGGATGATGTAACCAATGAATTATAAATAATTATAGATGCTAAAATTGAAGTTTGTATGAAAATTTATGATTTTGAGGGAGAATATAAATACATTGACACCAATGAATATGAAATTAAATATAACATGTGATGTATAGTTATTTTCATAATTAATATATGTGAAATGTTTTAAAAAATTATTATTATTTTTTATTTGATATACATTTTAAAACTTATTTGAAGATAACATTATTTTTTTATTCATATGGTTGAATTATATTTTAAATGTGTTATATCAAACACTCAGTGATGTTGATAAAACCATTGATGATCCTAATGATTTTTTATACTACTCACATGATGTTTTTACCACACTATAGGATGTGAGGGGTTGCGATCTATTTAGATTGATCATTCTGAAACCTTTTCCCAAGTGGGTTCCATAATTTTATTTTAATCCATTCTTGAGAATGTATGTTGAATTATCAATTTTATTTAATTTTAATTAATTTTTATATATTAATTGTGTGATTATATGATATTACTTAAATATTTTCATATATAAAACTATTGGGTATGTAGATGTGATTTTGTGGAATTATTTTTCTTGTCCATGGATTTCATGGGATTAGGTTCCCATTGATATTCAGTATCGTAAGATTGATTACTGGATTCTATATAAATAAATAATATATTTAATTTGAAATATATTTAATTACTAACAATATAATCTTATTTTGTTTTTGGGTTGATTTTATTTAATTTATGATAGTATGATAGCCTTCACCTCGAAGCCATGTGACATTTGTTTGTGTGATCATTTGTGATAATTTTTATACAACATTAAAACATCCATAGAGTGTTCTTATACTACTATTTTGGATGATTATTTCATGAGTGATTAAAATGAAAACATCCCTTCCAAGGATTGGGATGGATTGTGTTCTTATTGGATAAGAGAGACATTCCTGAGTAATTCAGTATTTGTTTGATAGAATCGAGGGAGGTAGGAGGCCACACGTAGAGCTAGGAGTCATACGTCTAGTATACATTAATGGAATATGATATATTTAGTTTAGTTTGTCTATTGTTGATATAATTTTATGGAGTTTAATTTCTATAGGATGATGTATATCAATCATAATTTGGGAGTGAATAGTGGTGATTTATGGTGTCAGGTTTCAGTTAGTATTTCATTTTTTTGTTTTAAAATTATTATAAACAATTGTTTACCACTTATATTTCTCATTATCTATAAGTAAGATGTATACGGTCCTGACATATAGTATGTGAAATATTCTAACTGAAACCAAGGATGTGGGATCATTCAATAAATGTTTTGATTAGGTGACTTAGATATGGGTGACCATGCATGGTATTGAGAAAGATCATGTGAATGGTATTGGTTCACAATTGACACTAATAAGTTATTATTGTATTGGAATGATTTCATAGGACATTTCCCAGGTAGATTTTGTTGAATCATTATTTACTACAGAGTTTGAGGAGAGGTTTTAAACTCATTATGAGATAATACAAAGATTACAAAGAGAGATAGAAGAGTAAAGTCAGCAGTTGGAGAAGTGGAATTAGCGGCATGAGTAGAAATAATAACAGATTATAGAGTACATATGAAAAGTTATAGATTGTTTAGGGATGGAGTTCCCTCCACATGATCTTATTGCTGATCTCCTTCCTCTCAGTGAAATAATTATATTTTTAGATGAAAATATAATTTTTTGAATGTTTATTGTTTTTATGAATGTCATCATGAGGATAAGTAGAATAAACAATAGGAGTAGAAATAAGAGAATATTTTGGAGTATATGTGATGAATTCTATATTTTTTATGGATGGTGTTCCATAAACATGATATTACATCTCATCCAATGCCTCCTAGTGGCTTCATTATGTTTTTAGATAAAAATATAATTTGTTGAATGTTTATTAATTTTTATGAATTTTTTATAATTTTTAATTTATTTTAATTTTTTTATACTTATTTAAAAAATCATTTTCATCTGATCGAAAAAATTATTTGTGAATAATAATTATTTGAGTCAAAAAAATATATTTTCGAAATAGTATTGATGATGGATCAAAATATAGTCACAAATATAAATTGTGAGGGATCATTATTTCTATCACATTTACTTTATAAATTATATTTTTTATGAACTAAAATTGCATAAAAAATATTATTTGTTATGGATACTTATTTTCATCATAAATACATCAATTCTCTACATATTAGCAATTATCCTTCAAATATACTACTAATTGTGATTTTTATTTAAATGAAAATTTATTTACGATGAAGTCTCATCACAAATGACAAAAGAATTTTTTTTTGTCTTTTTATACTCTATAGATCTTATAAATGTTCTACATGTGTCAAATCCACTAAAATATGTTTTTAATAATCCAATTATATTGAATAGTATTAACCATTAATGTTAATAAATTTTATAAAAACCGATGAGATATAAATATATAAATTATTTTGATGTGAATATAACCATGGCATGGTATAATCTTTCAAACATAGTGACTGTATTCATTGTGAATCTATGAAAATCATAGCCCCCATCACACCTCAATCACTAGGATATTGATCATTTTAAAAATATTAATAACCCTTTATATATAGTAAAAACTCATATTTATATCACAATATAGAGCAGTTTATAATATTTCATACTAATTTATCTACTCTTGATCAATTATTTATAAAAAACCAACCATTTCCTATTGCAATAAATTTTAATTCTAATACACAATCTTGATTATTTTTTCCTTATTGATCCCAGTCTACACAAAATGAACTCTAAATGTACTATGAATCATAACTCTCAAAATAGAAGGATCTTTTGAGTATGGTACATAATAAATTATCTATAAAAAATTAATATCACCATGAAATTTTACAAAATAAATAATTGATTATATTGTTCCTCCAATATAGTTTCCTTCCACATTTTAAAAACTAGTAAAAAATATCCAACTCAATAAAATTTCATTTATAAAATGTTGTTAGCATCAAATAAAGGTCAATAAAATAGTGTGGTTTAAGTTCTATATTTGCTCCTTACTATTTAAATTATTTAATATACTCCAAATTTTTCTAGGTTTATATATATATATATATAACATAAATTCCCAAATATCAAAAAACAGGAATAGTCATTAAATTATCTCAATGGTTCTAACATTTTCAGTTGTAAACTTTTTCTTTAAATTTTCTTCCATCACATTGATTTGATAAATAATCATGTTTCAGTTTTATCATAAATTTTTAAATTATCTTATAATATTGTTATACATTTTAAAAATAACCAATCATTCTGTAAAATGTTAATAATATATAAAATTAGGATTAATAATTATCAATTTTTATTCAAATCATTCATGAAATATATATAAAAATTATGTATATCACTTTTATAATTGTTTTATTTTTATGGAACCATCATTTCCAAATTTCATGGATTCCTCATTTTCACAAATCAAATTTTTAATAACTCATTTCTTTTGATTATATTTAACAAGAGTTCATTATTGAAAATTCAAAGACCATTATTATTTATGTATTTCTGTGTTATATACACTTTATTATCCTTTTCTTTTTTAAAATCATATATTCTATCTGTAACAGTCACTTTTTATAAGTAAATTTTAGTAAAGTGTGAAATTTATTTCTTAGATTAACTTTTATTACCAAAAAATCACTTGATTTATTTTAGTTGTAAAAAACATTTCTCAAATATAATTACAAATTTATTAGAATACTGTTAAAAAATATTATTTATTTATTTATTAATTATCCATATTTAGAGATTTAAAATATTTTTTCTATTATTATTATTATAATGTGAATAATCATTAAATAACACCTGTTAGGGTATAATGATTATTTTTATGGTTATTTTACTCTTCTATGTTGTTTTAAAAAATTTGTATATTTCTTTATAAGATTTTAATAATCTATTTTAGGTATGAAATATTCAAAAGGATAATATATCCTTTAAAAAAACTTTATAATCAACTATATTGATCATAACTTTCAAGATTTCCTTCTCTAAAAATTTGGATTTAACATTTCAATCACTACATTATTTGTATATTATATATCTCATCAGTTATAAAATATTTAAGACTATATTTTCTCATTTTATGTGCTATTGGGCAATGAAATGTTTCTCTAATTTTTTCGTCATCTTCTTACCTTTATTTATCCAATCTTAGAAAAAATTCATTAATATCCAAATATTTTGATAAAATATAATACTCTTGGTTATAAAAATCCTTTTTTGTAACTAATTTCACCTCAATATTTTTGTAGTAACCAATATTTTCATTCTAGGAGTTCATAAATATTATTGAGGGTATTTTGTTAAATTTTTATATGATGTGTGACCAAATAATTTCTAAAGGCCTCAAAATTTAATTTGGAGTGAACCATTATCTTTAGAAGAAAGTCTTTTCCTTAGGATGTGAATCTTTTAAGAATCAAATAAGGATGGGTTTTAGTTAAAATATTTAGAGAATTTATTTATTTATTTATTTATTCTAAAATACTTATATATATTAATTTTATTCCCAATTATTTTAATTTAGTAACGATGTGAGTATTTATTGAGGAGGAAGTTTACCATGATTAACTATATTAGGTGTAATATATTTCTTTGGTATTGAATGGAGAGGATATAAATATATATTCAAAGGTATAATTCAAAAATACAATTAAAAGTTTATATTGAAGTTATGTTAGGGAATTTGATATTGTGGGTGTATTTATAATGTATAAAATTACAACTTGAATATTTCATTTTTATATAATAAAAATATTCACTTCTCCTTTAGTGAGTTTCCTTAAGTTTTTCATTTTATATTAGACCAAGAGTGGTGAATAAGTAAAAAAATAATAAGGTATGAAGAGTGAGGAATATGAAAACATTAAGGAATTTATATAGGTAACCCAAGAGATTTATTATTTTAATATTTTTGGATAAATGAAGTATTTTTATTTGAAAAATTATAGATAAAGCTTGATAACATTGAGAATTGATTATTTTATTTTTAAAAATTATTAGAACTTGGTAGAAAAAATTATGGAATATTATTTTTCAATTTTATGATGAAATAAATAATATTTAATAATAAAATATTTATTTTATTACATTGTTATTTTTTTGAATTTATTTTAAGGTATGATTATTTTTGAATTTGAAAAGATTTTTTTTACCTAAGTGGTGTCATGACATGAATTAAACCCATGATATTGTATATTTTTTATTATATGATGCCAAAATACTATTTTATCTTTTAATATGGGGTCCTGGAATATTTACCTGGGTTTTATGCCACTTACTAAAATTTTCCATTGAGCTGTTATATTTTGAGAATGGAATAATAGATGATGTCCGGGTCTATGTAAAATTTCACAAGGGTCATTCCATATACTATTAAAAATGATAAACCATTTGGAGATATACACATGTTTCATGCTAAGTATATACAGGTTCAGGTGAAATCAATGCCACATTATGTAAAACTATATGGGTTTCACGGAACTTATAGTGTTTATTTTTCCTCTCTGAATTTTTATTTGGTAAATAAGGGATAAATTTGTAGAGTATCCAATACAATAGTTATAATATTATAACTCTTATTTTAAACTAGTAATGTCATTTTATGTAATATTGTGAGGTTGATTGATAACCTAGAAGTGGTTGATGTGATAAAAAAAGTTGAGTATGAGTGAATTGTGATAATTCTAGTTAATCAAAAGAGGATTGGGAGAATCAATAGTGCTAATAATTATGATTAATTATAAGGAATACGAGAATAAATGATGATAATGTGAATCTATGAAATTATTAAGTGAATAAGATATAAAACTGGATGAAAATTGGGTTCTATAATTCTTATGACATTACATACTAGGTAGTTTAGATGATAATTTCTGGAACATGTCATAGTATTTTGATTATAAACATTTTTGATAGTTTACATAATCCTAAAATTATTATGATTTTCTATGATGTTGATAATTTTAGATCTTCCAAATAGTCTTGTGATTATATATAGGGCTAATAATTCTAACTAATTATAAAATTATTTTAATTATTAATGTTTCTGATAAATCAAGTTAATTTTTAGAACTAGTAGAATTAATTATAGTTGATGATGTTATGTGGAAGAATATTTGGTGATGGAGGTTATGAAATGAGATTTAATTTATACTGATATGATCCAACCCATAAAATCCTTTTCTAGGCTAGAGATAATTTGAGAGTGTAGCCCCAATCCTACCTCAAATAGACTAGGGGATGGCGACTAGCACCAAGTAGGAATATAATTCCCTATGTGAGACTGTAGACTATAAAAACCAACAATATATACCTATCCCCAATGTAAAAAATAACCAGTATTATATACATATTAACAAAATATTTTTATACTACACATACATGATACAATCACTAAGATGAAAAAAGATAATCAGTACATAATCCCTAATGAAAAAGGAGGAAGATACACACCCAACATATAATAAGGAAAAAAAATATAAATAGTTAAGTAGAGTATTCTTGTGTAAGTTGGATCCAATCCCAAAGGCTTATAGCTACTATCAACTCCCAACACTACCAAGATCCTCCAATTTTGTACACACCAAGGTTACCATTGGGCATCAGCTTAGACAAATCCATACAAATACCATGTACATGAAGAACATCTCCAACCTATGTGTATAATACCTAGAAAAAAAGTGTCCAGAACAATTCTTGTTCAGGATTGAGTATAAACAGACCAAGCAGGATACCCTAGAAACCATAAAGGGAGAAAAAGAAATAATTTAACTCAAAAACATTTTAGTGAAATAATAACACTTATAAACCTATAAATGACATGAAATTAATTTCATAGGGACTTCAAGAGATCCTGGTCATCTTATTTCTAACCCACAAAGGTTTTTATCTCATGAACATGTAGGAATTATCAATGTACCAAAGCATCCCACAAAGACTAAAGTCTATATCCTAGAAATATATTTAAAATTTAACGAAATCTAGGGGTTCCTAAAGAGTCACAAGTCCTAGAGTATTTGAACTATCCAGACTTCCTTTTTCCTAGTTGTTAGAAGGAATAAGGGAAAACCCCTACTCATATAAGAATGAGTTTTAGTCAAAGGTAATACCAATACTTATCACCTACTACTCCAAATACCATCTCTGTTCTATAAACCCTTAAGGAAAACTACACCATGTAATGATGATCAATATGGGAGAACTATCTCCTACAACCATAACCACCCAATATATGAGTAATCCCACATCAATACAGAAAGAACCATAGTGGGGGACCCATGCCTCACAAGGGGGAAATTAATAGTTGAGGGGGAATAACTAAGTCATGTTGAAGATTCATAACTCGAGTATAACATAGTAAATAGGAAAAGGGTTTAGAAAAATATATAGATAACTAACTCCCCAATTAGTCCAAAACATGAAAAAGTAGATGAGGATAACACTCAGTATATGGAGGATAGGTATTGAACAACCAGGCACTATAATAACCATTTTTGAACCTCATCATCAATTATACAAAGCTAATTACAATGTCTTCCAATCATGTTTAGAAAATGGTCTAAGATGGGTGAATGAACCACACTATAATGATTTATGAGGAAAAATTTAGGATAGGCTATTTATCTATTGAGAATTTGAATCAGATGAAAATTATGAACTTCATAATATCTTTGATAAGAGACATTACATGATAGGACCCAATTATTGTTCCTTTATTTGGAATCATGTAGCACATATTGGTATTCTAAAACTTATCCCAAGGTTTTGTTGGGAGCAGCACAAACATATCATTAATTTGATGTCTTGAAAAAATTTACAACAAAACAAGATTTAATAATAATATTATTATTATTATAAAATATATAAATTATATATTATGGTATGGGTGATGAATTCATGACTCTCCCTCCTACAAGTGGCCTCCTACTTTGATATGCAAACCACACGACCCATTTTTTAATTTTATATTTTACATTCTTCCTATTAAATATGTATGAATATACATTCTATCCACCACAACCCTCATACTCTTCTCCCCATGTTTGTAATAGTTATCAACCTCTGTTTAATTGTACTGCTCACACATCCCTTATTGTATTATTCATCTTACACTTCCCCCTTCTCATGCCATCCACCTTGTTTGACCACCATAGATTTCCCTCAAACCCCTAACACCATTTGAACCTATTTCCCTCACATTGACCCTCACTGTCAAGAATTACCGACCATTCTACCACTAAAAACCAAACATTAAGTAATTTTCCTCCACCTAGTTTTATGTGAGTAGTAAGATAAGGGGTAGAGAGAGAAATAGGGGAAATAATCCACACACACAATGTTACCTCATTCTTTTTCATTATGATAATGAAAATTCATCACCAAGATAAATTATAGGGATAATAGACCCAAATATAATATCAAATCTCTATTCTTATATCATGGGTTCATAAATGAATAATAAATTAAGGAGGGGATTCAAATTTGATAAAAAATCAATGAAAATTCACAGAGGAAAAATCAGAAAACTGTAATATAAGAATAAAAAATTCCCCTTGAAGAATGAGGAGGATGGAGAAAAGTGATCAAATATAATTCCCTACCTCATGGATTCAATGATTAATTCTATAAACCATTATCATATCTAAGGTTTCATTCATCATAAATATGTGATCGAGTGTCATTCTACAATTTGATATCCTATCCACTCAACTTCTAATTTATCTACCCTCTCTTTATCTAGGGTTTATGCCAATGATAAATATCTCTCCCTAAAGAGGTAACATAATAGGGTTTAAATTAACAACATATGTGGGTTATCCAACCATTAATTAATTAAGTAAATATTAATAAATTTATTTAACCACTCACCCACAACGACTTGAACCCTAGGGCCCAATGAAAACTAAAAATAAATTTATCCTAGGGTAATACCATAATTTTATACTAAACCAAAAAATATGTTCTGATTAGAATTATACGAGGGACTTATAGTGATATTACCTTTAGAGAGTGTTGAATCAGGGTATGCACTGCCAGAGAAAATTTTAACTATATCTTCTTTAAAGTCTCACTTTCCCTTAGGGAACTTGACCTCTCAACCTTAAGGGTCACTTGTTATTCTCTTTAATCAAATGTAATTTAGATTTTTTGATCTATTTTCATGTGAATGAATAATTTAAATATGGACATGATATTTTACTTGGTTCAGCAAGAAGGGATAGTCCAGGAGTATGCTACCAACATTGTGTTGGTGCCTCAAACTTACTAATCCCAGTGCTTGTTGGTTTTTCAAGGTCACTCCTATGTCCATGCTCACTAACGTAAATGTTTAGGAATAACATAGTGCTTCCAAAGAGTCACTCTCGTAATCCTTGTTTCTTTTTCTCAATACTAGTGGAAAGAATCTACAAATTGTTTATAGACATATAGGTACCTTGATCAGAAAATATAATTGTATCTTCAAACAAGGTATATGCTATGATTAAGTCCTTGTTGGGATGTTACTTCATTCTTATGAAATAAAATTGGTTCAGGACCTATTATTTTCAAAAATATTTTTTAATGATACTTCTCTTAGATATATATACAAAAATCACAAACTCTTCTTCAAAAGATATTCAATTATTATCAAACCTTTGAGCTTCTAGCCCCTCACTGGAATAACATGTATCAGGACCTCAATTTGATCATGTATTATTGATTATTTTCTATCCTAATTACTAGAATATAGATTCAATCCAATGTAGATCAATAATTGTGAATATGATAATCACACCTTTAATTCCGTTATTTAAATGTGTAATAAATAAAACTTTTAATCTCCCTCATTTAAATGATAATACCCATTGAATGTTAGGTATTTAATTACCCACTCTTTAATAGCCAAAAATACATTCATTATCATTCTTCCTCATTTAATGCGTGGATACAATGGAATATCCATACCTTCCATGGTTTAGTACATAACCCATTTGTAATAGTAGTTCTTCCATGATGCATCACCCTCTTGATTTTCATAACCGAAAAACTCAAACATGTTTCTGTAGTGCTGCATCATTATTTACATCATAACCTCCTATAGACAGAATCCTTAACACTACCAATTTTTACCCATCTATAATGAAAGTAAATACACCATTGTATAATAAAACTATATCTAAAAATTTATTCTAAAAATTTAGAAGCCTCCATTGTAAAGGTAATACACTACGGTGTAACTCCCTATAGCTGAAAATCTTTCCACTACCAATTTTTAACATTCTAGATAATAATCCATCGCTGAAAAAAATCATTCTTGGTTGGATATGAGCCTTATGGTGATTTGAAACATCATATTAAATTTTTTTTAAAGGCAAAAAAGGAGATTACATGAGTCTGAAAGAGGAAATTTTATGACATTATTTTTCATAGAGAGGAAGAAGGTAAACTGGAAAATTGTCAAACCAAGTCATGTCCTGGTTGATACCTTTGTTAGAAAGACCATCTACCACCATATTAGCTTCACGGTAGGCATGTCTGGAAATCTATATGAGCTCCAGGAGTAAGTCAAGGCAGTTCTTCCAACTCGCAGTAAGAGGCCAAGCAAGATGGACCACACCATTCCAAATTTCTTGGACAATAGTGGTGGACTCACTTTAAATCCATATTTTGTTCAAGCATTTTTGCTTAAAAAAATTTATGGCATGAATCAGTGCCAACATCTCAGCTTCAAGGGAAGAGGTGACACCGCAACTGCTATAGAAACAACCATGGAAACGACCTCTAATGTCTCTAAAAATGGCTCCGCAACCCGTAGGTCCCGGGTTTCCTTTAGAGGAACCATCCACATTGATATTGATCTTTGCAGGAAGAGGGGCTTTCCAAAACACCTGAAATAAACGTTCTAGTGGAGGGAATATTCCATCTATCCTAAGACGTTGTAGGATAACAATTTCACCAATCGAGTTGTCACAATGAGCTTTCTAGATCGTGGCGGCATCCCTAATGGAAATCACAATCCTCATCCATCCCACAATAAGGTTGGAGGAGTAATTATTATGAATAATGGAATTTCTATCATACCAGATAACGTGTAGGAGCTCCGCAACAGCAGATAGGAAGAGGTTCTTGATTTTTCATGAAGAATCAAGATCGACACACCGTTTTAGCTATGAGAAAATAGGGTCAGAAATTAACCATCTGTAACCAAACATGTTAGTGATGAAATTCCAAAGAGCAGAGGTCGTAGCACATGACATAAATAGGTGAATGATTTCTTCTCTATGTTGATGACAGAGGTGACATTTATAATAGAGTTGGATACCAAAGGATTGGAGACAAGTCTCAGTAGGAATACGGTTATGCACAATATGCCAAATGAGATTAAGTCTTGATGGTTTAATCCAAGGTTTTTCGAACGACTTCATCCAGGAAAAATTGGACTCCGAGTTTTAGAAACAGTGATTGTCAAAACTTTTTGAATCCATAATACCATTTTGAGAAGGTTCCCAAATAAGAAAATCTTCATCATTAGAGAAAGGGTACCCATCAACAATCTGCATGATAGGGTCAAGGATATCCTAATTACTGGATCACATAACCTCTTTTATAGAGTAATTGATGTTGTTCGGAGACGTATTAGGAGGTAACATGGAAACAAGAGGAGTTCTAGCCCAGTTTTCAATCCAGAAGTGAATGGTGGAGTCAAAGCTAACCATCCATCTAGATTTATGCATGATGTGGGAAGACGAGTTTCTAATGGAAGACCAAAGAGATGAATTGATATATTTCAAGTTCCCTTTTTTGAGTTTTTCTAGGAACTTATTTTTAAGGAAGGCAATGGAGTTAGAGTTATTTTTGATCTGTCTCCAAGTGAGTCTAGCTTATAGAGCCTCATTTCAAAGTTTCAGATTTTTTATACCTAGGCCACCCTTTTCAAGAGGATTGCATTAGGTCGACCATGGAATGGTAACTAGCTTCCGTTCAAGAATACTTCTAACAGCCTGAGATTTAATTAGATATATTCCTTTTAATTTCTTTGATGTCTTCTATTGTACACTACACTAAGATTAGCTAGTACTATACGCAACACCGTATTATCTTGCAGTATATGAAACACTATTCTTGACTCGTGTTGCACACAATTTCATGTTCGTTTTGGGGAAATTATTCTACACAACATTAAGTATAGATTTTGTTTAATGAATAAATGAAATAAGTTTTGATTATGTTATTTGCAGAACCAAAGGGAGCTTGCACTACACACAACCCTGACTTGGCTTGCCGTTATGAATATTAATACCCACTTTTTGAAATTTTATAAATTTTATCATTCAAAATGGACTTCATTTTTGGATTTAGAATATCGAAATTATCCTAGGGAGAAATTTTGGTATTTTTCTGAAAACTTTCAATTTTTGATGAATAGTGAAAACAATGAGTTATTGGTTAACACCGACTTTTTTTTAAATAATAATTTATTTTATTTAAATTTATTTTAGGTCAAAATAGATACATAATACCTATATAAGTTCATTGTATTTCATTGGAGTCATTTTATAATAATTTTAGATATATAAAAATTTTATTGAACTTTTTACGGTCTTTTACCCACCTCCGAGGAGCATTTGTAAATTTATATAAAACATAATTTTACCACTTCTATGAGTTTAATTTCGAAAATATGAGAGAAACGGTTAATATCTAGGAGTAAAATGTGGTTCAATAAGATAAAAATATTTTTTGGTAAATAACAACTTTTTACTTTTTTTACCACGGTTAAAAGAAAATAAGGTAATTAAGGGTAAAAATGATATTATTATTACCCTAAAACATGTAATAATTCTATTGGATTAGTTTAATTAGACCAAAAACAGCCTTAGGAATAAAATTTGACCCTTTAGGTCCACTTGAATTAGATTAGGACATTTATTATTATTTAATTCAAAGAAGCGTTAAAAGAGTTAAAATCAAAGTTTAATAAGTAAAACATTTTTAATATAAGATTATACATAAGATAAATTCATCTATAAATATTTATTAGAAAGGTAAAACGATTTCCTACATAATGGTATTTTATTTATAATTTTTATACATAATATAATTTAATTTATTTATGACACACTGATGATTCAATAATTACCTTATTAATGAAATATTAACATGATTGATATTATAAATACCCA
Source organism: Viscum album (assembly GCA_963277665.1). NCBI lineage: Eukaryota > Viridiplantae > Streptophyta > Magnoliopsida > Santalales > Viscaceae > Viscum > Viscum album. The sequence continues at coordinate 540,344,671 of OY728120.1, read as the reverse complement.
AATGAATGAAATTTGAGACTTTTTATGAATTAAAATAATTTTATAGGTTAATATAACATATTCGGGTTGGTTATATGAATTTTTTCTAAGTAATAATGCTGTTATGAATTTATAAGAAACAAAATACCAAATAGTGTCAAAATCGACATAAAATATTTTTTAAAACAAATATTATATTATTAATTGATATAATGGTCCTAAAAATATAAGGGTCGGCCAAAAGACTTATATAGTACTATATATGACATTAATTAACCAATTGGGGTTCTATTGGCAGTTTATAGTAAGTTTATTAACCATATAGTGTAAGAATACAAGAAGACACGGTAAAAGTTAAATTATTTAACTTAGAGTTAAATCTAAATGATAAGGTTAAAATGGTAACCTAAACTTGTCTAAAACCTATTGGTTGATATTATTTCAACTCATCCCCAACCTAGCCTCTAAATATGTCACTTTGGATCCATTATAAACCGAATATGAATTTAGTATAAAATAATATTTTAAGTTTTTCCTAAGGTGCCCCTCACCCCTCTTAGAAAAGGGCACTCCCTCTTCTCTCACATTCACTCCTGCAAACCCATTTTTCTTGGCCAAAAACTACCCAAATACCCTCTAAAATATCCTAACTTAATTATAGAGGCATTCCTTTATTCATAAATCCAACCTAAGAAGCCCTTTTGATCAAATCAAAAGGAAGAACCCGAAGAAGAGGTAAATATCTCACCACCTATTTCAAGTTTCTTTCTTCTTTCAATTCCTCATTCTTTGTTGTTTCCATTCTAAAATAATAACTCCAGTATAAGAAATATACTGTGATGTTATTATAGAAATTGTAAAACCATATTAGTTATTTTATCCATCTTATGAATGAAAAAGTCACCACACGTGCGTACGTACGGCTTACCGTCTCCACGTCGTGGTGTAGTTTGTTATTAAAACATTTCATCATTTGGATGGTTATAATAATGAGTATAAATGATATAAATAATAAATATCACGTTATTATGATTCTTTATATATGATATACAATCCAATTATATACGATTTTAATATCAAAAGAATGATATTGTCGCTCATGCGTACGTACGGACTACCGTCTCTATGATGCGATGAGATTCATTCTCCATGTTAACCATCCAAGAATGATTATAAAGTATATATAATAAGTAATCATGAAACATATGACATAGTAATTTTATTGGATTTATGTATATATATATATGTCATTTAATTCCATTAAATTCTATAAGGAAACAAAAACAACATTCATGCGTACGTACGGTCTACCGTCTCTATGAACGGTGTATTTTGTTCCATTTATCGATCTAATATATATATTTATATTATGAATATATATTATAAATTAATCATTTTTTAAATTTTGTAAGTAATTAATCATTATATAAGTAATCATATGAATAATTACAAGTCAAAACACGTACGACAAATGAAATGATTTTACCCAAAACAATGCATTAACATGGAATTGACAAATGAACGGGTAATATAAAGTCGTAAGTGAATAATATATGATATAATAAATATTATTATGGTTCTGTTACAAGTTAAAAATATTTCTAAACCCACTATACAGGAGTCTTGGAAACATATATAAGAAATTGGACATAAGGTAAGGGATAATTTTTCAATCTCATTTTTATCTGAGATTTCTTATACGAAAGTATTTACTGGTGTTATATTTTTCATCCATGTCAATAAAAATGTTTTTCATAAAGTATTTAATATTATCCCATGTATATTTTAAGTCATATTTACCCCTATTTGACTTTTAATTTGTGTTATGGACTGAATCTTCCTTTTTTTACCATACGTGGTACTTTTTGACTTTTCTATTAAAAGTATGAGGTGAATGTTTTTTTAAATTATACGGCATGAAAAGATTTTTATAGTTTATAACAAATTTTTTCCATGAAGCATACACTACAATATTTCATGATTATTTTCAACAAAATCATTTTCTTTTAAAATTTCATGTAAATTTGTGAAAAGAAAATGATTTTGAAGAAGAAAGGATATTTTCCTCAAGAATTAATTTCAAGTGTTTTGTCAAAACTATTTTCCATCTAAGATGAAATTATTTAATATGATTTTGTTTCAAGTATAATGTCTCTATGATTTACATGGTTTCACTTTTCTTATGATGAAATTATATCCATTTGTTTTATATGGATTATGTTATGAGGGGATGATGTTTATGAAACCCATTTTATTCTTTGGGTTATGATGAATGATTTATGTTTATGTTGTGTAGAATGTAAGAACGATTTCATAATGAGATGGGTAAGACCTATATCTCTCTCCAATGCATTGGATAAAGATTTATATCTCAAGAGATAGAAACGAATGGAATGGAAAGTTAATCCGGTTCAGTGATATAGGACTGGAACGAGGAGTGAACTCGATTCAGTAAGGGACTTTGTCCACTATGATGGTCTTGACAGCAATTCCTTGGCTACTATGGAAATCATATCAAGTGATTAATGGTTTTCAGAATTACATGTTTTATTACCATGCTATTTTATCATGATTGATGTTCCTTTATGATATATTCCTTACATACTTCAAAGATTTATGTCATTGCTCAAGATTTTGATGTTAAGATTTTATGTTCATGTTTTTGAATTAAAATGTTTATGGATTGTTTTGTGTTCCCTAGGTTTACCCTTAATGAGCATTTGAGCTCACCCTTTTTATGTTTTCTTTTCCCCAGGATATAAATAAAGGTTTTAGGTAAGAAAACAAAGGGGGAAGATCTTTATGGGAGATGTTGAAGATCTTTCACCATGATTAGAAGATTATGTTTCGAGTTTCCAAAGACACTAAACTAATATGATCTTTGGGAGTTTGTTTTGTAATGTATTAAGTATTACACAAAAGTAATGTAATGTCCATGTACGTCAAGATTTGGGTATCTACAGTTAGTATCAGAGCAAAGGTTTAGTTAACCTTTGGATACTAGGATCTGAAAAACTTTAGTGAGATCCATAGAGATATTTCTAAGGTCTGTCTAGGGATATCCCTAAGGTTAAGTATAAGTATAGGTTATAGTCTTAGAATTATGGCAACGATATTAGAATTAAACATAATATGTTATATATTGAAGGTACTCCCACTTTATTATGTTGTTTTCCATAGCATGATTTTTTCCTCTCACACTATTCTTTTTGGGTTTTAGATGATGGATGGAACCCAAAGGAACCGCGTTGATCAATATAATGGAGAATGCAATGATTGACCTCCTGAACAAACCAATTTTGTGGGAGATGGAGTGAAAAATCTTATTGCTATACTTACACAAGCTATGAATCATTCTGGACATCCAAATGAGCAGAGAATGGAACAATATTCTATTGAGTCCTTCATGAGGCAACGTCCACCTTCTTTCAGTGGGTCTTCTTATCCACTTATTGCTGAAAAATAGATCAGTACCATTGAAAAGATATTTTCCATACTTCGCTATTCAGAACATGAAAAAGTCATTCTGGTTGTTTACTGTTTAGAAGGTGAAGCAGACCAGTGGTGGAATCTAATTAAGAATACAAGGTCCCAATATGAAATTGAATCAATGGAATGGGATGAGTTCAAGAACTTGTTTTTCAATAAGTACTTCCCTCGTATTCTTTGAACAAAGATGGAAAAGGAGTTCCTTGAGCTTAAGGAAAAGGATGATAAATCTGTTGGTATATATGAAGTGAATTTTACAAGGCTTTCAAGGTATTCACATGTCTTTATCATCCAACCTGAAAGTAAAGTTGATCGATTCTTCAGTGGCTTAAAACCAAGTCTTCGAAGTGCATTAGTTATAATAGACTTCAGTATCTATGGAGAAATTGTGCGTCATGCTATCAAGGTATAACTGGAAGTTGGTGTTACTTATCCATCTCATGGTTCTGAAAAAAAAAAGATGGAGTTCAAGGAGAAATATCATAACAATGGTGAAAAGAAGATGAAAGTTTCTTTATGCTCAAAGTGTGGAAAGAATCATGGTGGAGATTGTCTAAAAGGTACTAGAAAATTTTTTAAGTGTGGAAAAGATGGTCATCGAGTAGTTGAGTGTCAAAGTAATGGGAAAAAGGTAGCTAATGACGTGAATAGAGAAAAGAATATAGAGAATGCTCCACCAACACTTCAATACTTCAAGTGCAAGGAAATGGGGCATTATGCTAAGAAATGCCCTAATCCAAGGGTTAATTAACGTGAGCAACCTCTTAAGGCAAAGGATAAAGGGAAGTCACATGCGATCACTATTTTTGATGTTGAGTATGACAATGATGTTGTGGAATGATTAAGTGTTTATGTAATGGGATTTCAAAATAGTATCATGGAATCTCATTTATGGTATCGTGAAATTTTGGAATATCTATGTATTAGTTTTCAATAATTATATGGTCCCAGTAACCATGAAAAGTGATTGAAATATTTTTTGGAAAGAAGATGATATGAACATAATGAAGGGATAAAGAGAAAATGAAATGAGCTCATAACTGATATAAGGACAAAGGAATATCATGGTTTGAGAATATAGATATTTTGGGATTTTGGTATATGGAAAGAGTTAACTTTTAACACCATTCTGGTTTTCACTAAGGTTTAATGGGTATTCATTTTTCAAGAGAATACATTATTAAGGTATTCACATGTTTGTAATGTGACCAACAAGATATATCGTATGATATATTGGGGGATAAATGATGGTATTCCCATGCTCGGTAGATGACATTTTTAGTAATTGTTTTCTTTATACTATGAGCTTGGACAAAAGTATTTTGGATAAGCCTAAAGATTGGAATGGATTATGTAGGAAATTAATTAGTATTGTTTATGGCTAGAACTTTTTTCGATATTATTGATGGGATGTTATAATAATGTTGTTTTAGAAAAAGGACAACCTGTAGGATGGGTGACAACCTGTCGCGTCGGACAAGGATGTGGGAAACAAACCCACAACCGAAGTGCGACAGGCCTTTATCGCCTACCACTAGCCAACAGGAAGTCTCTGGTTAGTACAAACTAGTTTTATTTTATTATGAATTATGATAGATGAAGTATAAGTCCATTTTTGGAATCATATACGATTAACCTCACCATATATGGACTTCTGTATATTTAATAACTTTTGATAACTTTTTGTTAGAGGTAGATGGAAGGACCCATCATTCTATCGTATGATCTACTAACACTTCAAGAAGGAAAAATTCAACTTCATTTCTTTAAGAGATGAAGTGGAAATTGTTCAAGTCACGAACAATGGTGAGATTGTACCAAAATAAAGTAGGCATTTCTTCAAATTCAAATTCTTTAACTTTAGGGAAATGATCTTGAAAACAAAAAATGTTGTCATATTGTCCTCATATCCGATTAATCAGATGGTACCTTATATCATCACAAATTTATGGCTTTATGATTATTGGCTTTTTCATATCCATGTTCTCTACCACTCTCTATCAGAACTTGACGGTTAGATTTCTCTTCCATATCCATATTTCCACCTATGTTCTCCTATGTGGAAACCCAGTGATGAGTTACTTTGGGTATCTGTTATGTTTCTAATGTTCCTTTTTAAAATGATGATTTAGTATTCCTTTTTACGATGCAAGTTTCTATTAATGAAACTTTGATATAGTAAACCATTTATAACCCCAACGAATTTTGAGGGCGAAATTCATTTTAAGGGGGGTAGAATGTAACAACCCATGATTTTATGAGATATATTCTTTTTAATTTCTTTGATGTCTTCTATTGTACACTACACCAAGATTAGCTTATATTATACGAAACACCGTATTAGCTTGCAGTATACACAACACTATTCTTGACTCGTGTTACACACAATTTCAAGTTCGTTTTGTGGAAATTATTCTACGCAACATTAAGTATATATTTTGTTTAATGATGAAATGAAATAAGTTTTGATTATGTTATACACAACACCAAAATGAGCTTGCACTACACACATCCCTAACTTGGCTTGCATTAGACACAATTGCGACCTTCCTCGATAGCGTGTGTTGTAAGCAATACCAGGTTTCACTAAACAATGATATGTTATTAAAATATTATATAAACTAGTCGTTATGAATAGTAATACCCACTTTCTGAAATTTTATAAATTTTATCTTTCAAAATGGACTTCATTTTTGGATTTTCAAAATCGAAATTATCCTAGGGTAAAATTTTGGTATTTTTCTGAAAAATTTCAATTTTTGATGAATAGTGAAAACACTGAGTTATTGGTTAAAAATGAATTTTTATTTAAATTTATTTTAGGTAAAAATAGATACATAATGCCTATATAAGTTCAATGTATTTCATTGGAGTCATTTTATAATAATTTTAGATATATAAAAATTTTATTGAACTTTTTACCATCTTTTACCCACCTCCTTTGAGCATTTGAAAATTTACATAAAACTTAATTTTACCACTTCTATGAGTTGAATTTAGAAAATCTGAGACACATGATTAATATCAAGGATTAAAATTTGGTTCTATAAGATAAATTTTTTTTTTGGTGAATTGTAACTTTTTACTTTTTTTTACCACGATTAAAAGTAAATAGGGTAATTAAGGGTAAAAATGATATTATTATTACCCTAAAACATGTACTAATTCTATTGGATAAGTGTAATTTGACCAAAAAAACATTAGGAATAAAATATGACCCTTTAGGTCCACTTGGATTATATTAGGACATTTATTATTATTTAATTCAAAGAAGAGTTAAAAGAGTTAAAATTAATGTTTAATAAGTAAAAAAAATTAATATAGGGTTATACATAAGATTAATTCGACTATAAATATTAATTATAAAAATAAATATATTTCTTAAATAATGGTATTTTATTTATAATTTTTAGACATTATATAATTTAATTTATTTATGACACAATGATGATGCAATAATTACCTTATTAATGAAATATTAACATAATTGATATTATAAATACCCAAAAAAATGTAATTTGAGACTTTTTATGAATTAAAATAATTTTATAGGTTAATATAACATATTAGGGTTGGTTAGATGAAATTTGTAGAATTAATAATGCTGTTATGAATTTATAAAAAACAAAATACCAAATAGTGTCAAAATTGACATAAAAGAGTTTTTAAAACAAATATTATATTATTAATTGATATAATGGTCCTAAAAATATAAGGTTTTGAAAAAAGACTTATATAATAATATATATGAAATTAATGAACTAATTGGGGTTATATTGTCCGTTTATAATAAGTTTATTAACCATATAGTGTAAGAATACAAGAAGACATCGTAAAAGTTAAATTATTTAACTTAGTTAAATCTAAATGATAAGGTTAAAATGGTAACCTAAACTTGTATAAAACCTATTTTTTCAGAGGTTTTAGACCCATCCCCACCCTAGCCTCGAAATAAGTCACTTTGGATCCATTATAAACTGAATATGAATTTATTATAAAATAATATTTTAAGTTTTTCCTAAGGTTCCCCTCACCCCTCTTATAAAAGGGAACTCCCTCTTCTCTCGCATTCACTCCTCCAAATCCATTTGGCTCGGCCAAAACCTTCCCCAATACCATCTCAAATATCCTCCCTTCATTATATAGGCCTTTTATTCGACAGAAATCCAACCTATGGAGCCCTTTTTATCAAATCAAAAGGAAGAACCTGAAGAAGAGGTAAATATCTCACCACCTATTTCAAGTTTATTTCTTCTTCCACTTCCTTCTTCTTTGTTATTTCCATTGTAAAATAATAACTCCAATATATTATATATATTTTCATGTTATTATAGAAATGGTACAACCATATTAGTTATTTTATCCATCCTATGAATGAAAAAGTCACCACACATGCGTACGTATGGCTTACCGTCTCCACGTCGTGGTGTAGTTTTTTATTCAAACATTTCATCATTTTGAGGGGTATAATATTGAGTATAAATGATATAAATAATAAATATAATAATAATATTATTTTTTATATATTATATACCATCCAATTATATATGATTTCAATATCAAAAGAATGATATTGTCGCTCGTGCGTATGTACGGACTACCATCTCCATGATGCGATGAGATTCATTCTGCATGTTAATCATCCAAGAATGATTATAAAGTATATATAATAAGTATTCATGAAAAATATGACATAATAATTTTACTTAATTTATGTATATATATATTTCATTTACTTCCATTCAATTTAATAAGGAAACGAAAACATCGTTCATGCGTACGTACGGTCTACCGACTCCATGAACGGTGTATTTCATTCCATTTATCGATCTATTATATATATTTATATTATGAATATATATTATATATAAATCATGTTTTACATTATGTAATTAATTAATCATGATCTAAGTAATCATATGAATAATTACAAGTCAAAACACGTATGACAAATGAAATGATTTTACCCAAAATGATGCATTAACATGGAATTGACAAATGAACGGGTAATATAAAGTCGTAAGTGAATAATATATGATATAATAAATATTATTATGGTTATGTTACAAGTTAATAATATTTATGAACCCACTATACAAGAGTATCAGACACATATGGAAGAAATTAGACATAAGGTAAGGGATAATTTTGCAATCTCATTTTTATCCGAGATTGCTTATACGTAAGTATTTACTGGGGTTACATTTTTCATCCATATCAAAAAAAATGTTTTTAATAAAGTGTTTAATATTATTAAATGTATGTTTTAAGTCATATTTACCCTATTTGACTTTTAATTTGTGTTATGGAATAAATCTTTCTTTTGTTTACCATACGTGGTACTTTTTGACTTTTCTGTTAAGAGTGTGGGGAGAATGTTTTTTAAATTATACGACATGAATGGATTTTTACGGTTTATAACACCTTATTTACATGAAGAATACTCTAAAATATTTCATGATTATTTTCAACAAAATCATTTTCTTTTAAAATTGCATGGAAATTTGTTAAAATAAAATGATTTTGAGAAAGAAAGAATATTTTCGTCAAGAATTCATTTCAAGTGTTTTGTCAAAACTATTTTCCATATAAGATGAAATTATTTAATATGTTTTTGTTTCAAGTATAATGTCTCTATGATTTAAATGGTTTCACTTTTCTTATGATGAAATGATATCCATTTTTTATATGGATTATGTTATGATTGGATGATGTTTATGAAACCCGTTTTATTCTTTGGGTTATGATGAATGATTTATTTTTATGTTGTGGAACATGTAAGAATGATTTCATTATGAGATAGGTGGGACCTATATCTCCCACCAATGAATTGGGTAAAGATTTATATCTCATGAGATAGACATGGATGGAATGGAAAGTTAATCCGGTTCAGTGATACAGGGCTGGAACGAGGAGTGAACTCGATTCAGTAACGGACGTTGTCCACTATGATGGTCTTGGAAGCAATGCCTTTCCTACTATGGAAATCATATAAAGTGCTTAATGGTTTTCCACAATTATATGTTTTATTACCACACTATTTTATCATGATTGATGTTCCTTTATGATATATGCCTTACGTACTTCCAAGATTTATGTCGTTGCTCATGATTTTGATGTTTAGATTTTATGTTCAAGTTTTTGCATTCAAATGTTTATGGATTGTTTTATATTCCCTAGGATATAAAGAATGGTTTTAGGTAAGAAAACAAAAGGGGAAGATATTTATGGGAGATGTTTAAGATCTTTCACCATGATTAGAAGATTATGTTCCAAGTTTCCAAAGACACTAAACTAATATGGTCTTTGGGCGTTTTTTTGTAATGTATTAAGTATTCTACAAAAGTAATGTAATTTCCATGTACATCAAGCTTTGGGTCTCTACAATACTTCCAATCCAAACAATGTTTTCAATATAGGTATTTACTCTCTTGAGAAGACCAAGGGGTCATTTATAGATCATTAGGGAGTAAACCATTTTGGAGACAATAACCGATTTAACAAGGCATATCTTGAGAGCCATGGATACGGATTTCCCTTTATAGAAGGAAAGTTGATTAATCAGCTGATCAAAAACATCATTGAAGTATATGGATTTCGGCCAACCCAAAAATATGGGAACTACCAAATAGGTGAAGGGGAGGGTACCTTCTTTGATGCCCAAATTTTCTATGATGTGACGTTTCTTAGAAGTGGGGAAATGTTTCCCAAAGAAGATAAAGGATTTGTTACAACTAATGGCTTGACCTGAGACCTCTTGATAGTGGTATAAGGAATTTTTAAGGTTAATAATATTTCTTTTATCCCCATTGAGGAACAGGATTATGTCAATGGCATAAAGAAGGTGGGTCAGAACATTTAGGTTTCTGGCCGCTTGAATTGTTTGGAGTTTGTTTGGATAAACAAGAGAGGTGAGATGTCTGCTAAGATACTCTTCCACAATGGAAAATAAGATAGCAGAGAGTGGATCACCTTGGAAACCACTTTTAATAATTTAAAATATCCTTTAGGGGAGCCATTGACAAGAATGGAGATCGAGGCTAAATTGAAAAGAGAGTGAATTCTACTTATGAAGATAGATTTAAAACCAAAACTATGGAGGACTTTGAAAATTAAGGACCAATTGATGGTATAAAAAGCTTTACTAATGTCAAGTTTAATACCAATATTTCCCCTCTAAAATCTTTGTTCAGAGAGTTTGTGCATTCCGAAGCAAGTCATATACAATCTATTATGGACCTTCCTTTTATGAACCAGAATTGGTTCCAGGATATGATTTTGTTTCACATAGAGGAAAGTCTGTTTTCGAGGAGTTTGGTAATTAATTTATAAAGATATTTGATGAGAGAAATAGGTCGAAATAAATGGATTTCAGAAGCATTGGTAACCTTAAGAATTAAGGTGAGGAGTTGGGCATTGAGACCATGAGGAAGGGTACCCGTATTAAAGAAATGTTTAACAAGTTTGCAAACATCTGCATGAACAACCTCCCAGTGGTGTTGAAAAAAACCATTGTTGAAACCATTGGGACATAGATCACTATCAGGGTTAGAATAAAGATGGTGGATTTGATTTCTTGTTCTAGGGGAGTACTCAAGAGAAAGCAGTTGTCATACTCATTGAACAAAGTCGGGATGATTCCTAGGAGAATATTCTTATTATTATTTGTACCATTAAATATATTTTCAAAATAATTGACCATGTGATTAGTTATAGCTGATAAAACATCATATTACATGGTCATATCATTATCATAGAGATTATATGGTGTATTCATATCATCACACGACAACACATTCCATGAAACATCTTCTCATTTAAATGCCTATAGACTAGGGATTCACATGGTATCATTATTACCCATGAATCATTCTTTATTTAAAAGCATATTATTTAAAGTCTAACTACATGAATAAATTTGATAATTCATGTGGATTAAATCCAAACATTCACAACATCTATAGGCCCAAATTCACCATAGGTGACATCTCCACTAGAAGGCTTCTGTTCATGAACAAGAATTAATGAATACCATAAGTAATGAGTTCTTGGATAACAAATGAAACCCAATAAATCAATGATTCCTTAATAATTGGATAAAAAATTGAACCCGTATAATGGAATGATCATCATAGATATATAATGGATGAAGAACCCACAAACTATAATACCCTTAAACAAAGGAAATGAAGACAATGAAAAAATTTATCAGATGGATTAGATCTGCTACATCATGTGGCCCATGTTATATAGATAACATTTTAAATGGAGTAACAATACCCCTCTTTCTTCTTTCCAACATAGATTCTTGGCTTGGTTTTGTGGTGATTAATAAGTGATTTTGTGCCAGTGACAAGAAGTACTAATATAGTAAAGGATTTTCACCAACATATCATTCCACACATGCTCCATACAGGCATCACAATGCACTTTCATGATCCCTTTGTAACTATTGTTTGAGCCCTAATTATTCCATGCATTCCTCCATTTATGCTACATGTGGGCACTAAAAAAGAAAAAATTCCTTCTACTTCCCATGGTTCGCCATGATGTCTTGTCTCTCACGCGGTCTACCCCTATTCCCATGGGTGGTTGAGGGGTCCTTGGTTGTCCAAGGGTTATCAATTTCTCTTAATAAGGCTCAAATTAAAAAACCTTTAAATAAATCCACATATAACATTCTACATGTATTCACAAATTCCTCCTCTTCTTCAACATGATAAAAAAAATTCTTCATTGACATTAGTTAAACAAACATCAAGATGCCACATATATTCAAATGTATAATTCAAAAATATAATTACAAGTTTATATTGAAGTTATGTTAGAGAATTTGATGTTGTGGGTTTATTTATAATTTATAAAATTACATCTTGAATATTTCATTTTTTATATAATAAAAACATTCACTTCTCCTTTATTGATTTTCATTATTTTTTTCATTGTATAGTAGACCAAGAGTGGTGAATAAGTAAACAATAATAAGGTATGAAGAGTTAGAAATATGCAATCATTAAGGAATTTATCTAGGTAACCCGAGACATTTATTATTTTAGTATTTTTGGATAAATGAATTATTTTTATTGAAAAAATTATAGATAAATCATGATAACATCGAGAATTGATTATTTTATTTTTAAAAAATATTATAACTTGGTAGAAAAAATTATGGAATATTATTTTTCAATTTTATGATGAAATAAATAATATTTAATAATAAATTATTTATTTTATTACATTGTTATTTTTTTTGAATTTATGTTAAGGAAGGATTATTTTTGAATTTTAAAAGAAAATTGTTTTACGTAAGTAGTGTCATGACTTGAATTAAACCCATGATATTGTATATTTTTAATTACATGATGCCAAAATACTATTTCATCTTTTAATATGGGGTCCTGGAATATTTACTTGGGTTGTATGCCACTTACTAAAATTTTCAATTGAACTATTATATTTTGAGAATTGAATAATGGATGATGTCAGGGTTCTTGTAAAATGTCATAAGGGTCATTCCATATACAATTGAAAATGATAAACCATTTGGAGATATACACATGTTTCATGATAAGTATATACAGGTTCAGGTGAAATCAATGCCACATTGTGTAAAACTATATGGGTTTCACAGAACTTATAGTGTTTATTCTTTCTCTCTTGATTTTTATGTGGTAAATAAGGGATAAATTTGTAGAGTATCCAAAACAATAGTTATAATATTATAACTCTTATTTTAAACTAGTGAAGTCGTTTTATGTAATATTGTGAGGTTTATTGATAACCTAGTAGTGGTTGATGTGATAAAAAAGGTGAGTATGAGTGAATTGTGATAATTCTAGGTAATCAAAAGAGGATTGGGAGAATAAATAGTGCTAATAATTATGATTAATTATAATGAATATGAGAAAAAATGATGATATTATGAATCTATGAAATTATGAAGTGAATCAGATATAAAACATGAAGAAAATTTGGTTCTATAATTCTTATGACATTACTTACTGGGTAGTTTAGATGATAATTTCTGGAACTTGTCAGAGTATTTTTATTATAAACATTTTTGATAGTTTACATAATCTTAAAATTATTATGATTGTCTATGATGTTGATAATTTTAGATCTTCCAAATATTCTTGTGATTATATATGGGGCTAATAATTCTGACTAATTATAATTTTTTTAATTATCAATGTTTTTGATAAATCAATTTAATTTTTTGAACTAGTATAATTAATTATATTTTATGATGTAATGTAGAAGAATATGTGGTGATGGAGGTTATGAAATGAGATTTAATTTATACTGATATGATCCAACCCATCAAATCCTTTTCTAGGCTAGAGATAATTTGAGAGTGTAGCCCCAATCCTACATCAAATAGACTAGGGTATGGTGACTAGAACCAAGTAGGCATATAATTCACTATGTGAGACTATAGACTATATAAACCCACAATATATACCTATCCCCAATGTAAAAAATAACCAGTATTATATACATATTAAGAACATATTTTTATACTACACATACATGATACAATCACTAAGATAAAAAAAGGTAATCAATACATAATCCCTAGTGAAAAAGGAGGAAGACTCACACCCAACATATAAGGAGGAAAACAAATATAAATAGTTAAGTAGAGTATTCTTGTGTAAGTTGGATCCAATCCCAAAGGCTTATAGCTACTATCAACTCCCAACACTACCAAGATCCTCCAATTCTGTACACACCAAGTTTACCATTGGGCATCAACTTAGAAAAATCCATACAAACACCATTTACATGAAGAACATCTCCAACCTATGTGTAGACTTCCTAGAAAAAAAGTTTCCAGAACAATTCCTATTTAGGATTGAGTATAAACAGACCAATCAGGATACCCTAAAAACCATAAAGGGAGAAAAATAAATAATTTATCTCAAAACATTTTAGGTAAATAATAACAATTATAAATCTATAAATGACATGAAATTAATTTCATAGGGACTTCAAGAGACCCTGGTCATCTCAGTTCTAACCCACAAAGGTTTGTATCTCATGAACATGTAGGAATTATAAATGTACCAAAGCATCCCACAAAGACTAAGGTCTATAGCATAACTATATATTTAATATGCATAACTATATATTTAATATTTAAGGAAATCTAGGGGTTCCTAAAGAGTCACAAGTACTAGAGTGTTTTACCTATCCAAACTTCCTTTTACCCAGTTGTTATAAGGAATAAGGGAAAACCCCTACTCATATAAGAATGAGTTTCAGTCAAAGGTAATACCAATCCTTATCACCTGCTACTCCCAATACCATCTCTGGCCTATAAACCCTTAAGGAAAACAACACCATGGAATGATGCTCGATATGGTAGAACTATCTCCTAAAACCATAACCACCCGAGATATGAGTAATCCCACATCAATGCACAAAGAACCATAGTGGGGGACCCATGCCTCACTAAGGGGAAATTAATAGTTGAGGGGGAATAACTAAGTCAAATAGAAGACTCATAACTCAAGTATAACACAGTAAATAGGAAAAGGGTTTAGAAAAATATATAGACAACTAACTCCCCAATTAGTCCACAACATGAAAAAAGTAGATGAGAATAACACTTAGTATATAGATGATTGGTATTGAACAACCAGACAATCTATTAATAATGTTTGAACCTCATCATCAGTTATATAGAGCTAATTCTAATGTCGTCCAATCATGTTTATAAAATGGTCTAAGATGGATGAATGAACCACACTACTATGATTTATGAGGAAAAAATTTAGGATAGGCTATTTATCTATTGAAAATTTGAATCAGATAAAAATTATGAACTTCATAATATTTTTGATGAAAGACATTACATGATAGAACCCAAGGATTTTTCCGTTATTTGGAATCATGTATCACATATTGGTATTCTAAAACTTATCCCAAGGTTTAGTTGGGAGCACTACAAACATATCATTAATTTGATGTCTTGAAAAAGGTAACAACAAAAAAATATTTAATAATAATAATAATATTATTATTATAAAATTTATAAATTATATATGATGGTAAGGGTGATGAATTCATGACTCCCCCTCTTACTAGTGGCCTTCTCCTTTAACATGCAAACCACGCGACACCTTTTTTAATTTTCTATTTTACATTATTCCTATTAAATCTATATGCATATACATTCTATCCACCCCAACCCTCATACGATTCTCCACATGTTTGTGATAGTTATCAACCTCTTCTTTACTTGCACTCCTCACACATACCTTATTGTATTAATCATCTTACACTTCCCCCTTCTCATGCCATCCACCTTGTATGACCACCATAGATTTCCCTCAAACCCCTAACACCATTTGAACCTATCTCCCTCACATTGACCCTCACTGTCAAGAATTACCGACCATGATACAACTAAAAACCAACCCTTAAGTAATTTTCCTCCACCCAGCTTTATGCGAATAGTACGAGAAGGGCTAGAGAGAGAGAAATAGGGGAAATAATCCCCCCCCCCACAAGGTTATCTCAATATTTTTCATTATGATAATGAAAATTCATCACCAAGATAAAATATAGGGATAATAAACCCTAATATAATATCAAATATCTATTCTTCTATCATGGGTTCAAAAGTGAATAATAAATAAAGGAGGAGATTCAAATTTGATAAAAAAATCAAAGAAAATTCATAGAGAAAAATCAGAAAACTATAATATAAGAATAAAACATTCCCCTTGAATAATGATGAGGATGGAGGAAAGTGATCAAATATAAATCCCTACCTCAAGGATTCAATGACTAGTGCTATAAACCATTATCATATCTAAGGTTTCATTCATCAACAATGTGTGATCGAGTATCATTCTTCAATTCGATATCCTATCCACTCAACTTCTAGTTTATCCACCCTCTCTATATCTAGGGTTTATGCCGATGATAAATATCTCTCCATAGAGAGGTAATATAATTGGGTTTAAATTAACAACATCCATGGGTTACCCAACCATAAATTAATTATGTAAAAATTAATAAATTTATTTAACCACTCACCCACACCGACTTGAACCCTAGGGCCCAATGAAAACTAAAAATTTATTTATCCTAGGTTAATACCCTAATTTTATAATAAACCAAAAAATTTGTTCTGATTAGAATTATTCAAGGGAATTATAGTGATATTACCTTTAGAGAGGGTTGAATTAGGGTATGTACTGTCAGGGAAATTTTTTACTATTTCTTATTTAAAGTATCACTTTCCCTTAAGGAACTTGACCTCTAAACCATAAGGGTCACTTGTTATTCTCTTTAATCTAATGTAATTTAGATTGGTTGATCTATTTTCATGTGAATGAATAATTTAAATATGGACATTATATTTTACATGGTTTAACACGAAGGGATAGTCCAGGAGTATACTACCAACATTGTGTTGGTGCCCTAAACTTACTAATTCCAGTACTTGTTGGTTTTGCAAGGTCACTCCTATGTCCATGCTCACTAACTTAAATGTTTAAGAATAACACACTACTTCCAAAGAGTCACTCCCTTAAACATTTTTTTATAAATACTAGTGGAAAGAATCTACAAATTGTTTATATACATATAGGTTCCTTGATCAGAAAAGATAATTGTATCTTCAAACAAGGTATATGCTATGATTAAGTCCTTGTTGGGATAATACTTCATTATTATGAAATAAAATTGGTTCAGGACCTATTATTTTCAAAAATATTTTCTAATGATTCTTCTCTTTGATATTGATACAAAAATCACAAACTCTTCTTTAAAATATATTCAATTATTATCAAACCTTTGAGCTTCTAGCCCCTCACTCGAATAACACCTTAAAAATGTATCAGGAACTCAATTTGATCCTGTAATATTGATTTATTTCTATCCTAATTACTAGAATATAGATTGTATCCAATTTAGATCAATAAATGTGAATATAATAATCAAACCTTTAATTCCATTATTTAAATGTGTAATAAATAAAACATTTAATCTCCCTCATTTAAATGATAATACCCATTGAATGTTTGGTATTTAATTACCCACTCTTTAATACCCAAAAATACATTCATTATTATTATTCCTCATTTAATGAATGGATACAATTTCATATCCAAACCTTCCATGGTTTAGTACATAACCCATTTTTAATACTAGTTCTTCCATGATGCATCACCCTCTAGATTTTCATAACTGAAAAAATCAAACTTGTTTCTACAGTGCTGCATTATTATTTACATCATAACCTCCTATAGTCAGAATCCTTACCACTACCAATTTTGACCCATCTATAGTGTAAGGAACTACACCATTTAATAATCAAACTATATCTAAAAATTTGTTCTATAAATTTAGAAGCCTCTATTGTAAAGGGAATACACTACGGTGTACCCCTCTATAGCTGAAAATATTTCCACTACCAATTTTCAACCTTCTAGATAATAATACATGGCTGCAAAAAATACATCTTGGTTGGATATGAGCCTTATGTTGATTTAAAACATCATATTACATTTTTTTAAGGCGAAAAAGGAGATTACATGAGTCTGAAAGAGGAAATTTTATGAAAATAGTTTTCATAGAGAGGAAGAAGTTCAACTGGAAAATTTTAAAACCAAGTCATGTCTTGGTTGATAACTTTGTTATCAAGACCATCTACCACCATATTAGCTTCATGGTAGGAGTGGGTGGAAATTTATCTAAGCTCCAGACGCGAGTTAAGGCAGTTCTTCCAACTTGCAGTAAGAAGCCAAGCAAGATGGACCACACCATTCCAAATTTCTTGGACAATGGTGGGGGAGTCACTTTCAATCCAGATGTTGTTCCAGAATTTTTTTCTTAACAAAATTGAGGGCATGAATCAGTTTCAACATCTCAGCTTCAAGGGAAGAGGTGACACCACAACTGCTATAGAAACAACCATGGAAACGACCTCTGAAGTCTCTAAAAATGGATCCGTAACCCGTAGGTCCTGGATTTCCTTTAGAGGAACCATCCACATTGATCTTGATCCATCCAGGAAGAGGGTCTTTACAGAACACCTCAAATAAATGTTTCAGTGGAGGGAATATGCCATCAATCCTAAGATGTCGTATGATCAAAAAGTCACCAATCGAGTTGTCACAATGAGATTTATGGATTGTGGTGGCATCCCTAATGGAAATCAGAATACTCGTCCATCCTACAATAAGGTTGGAGGAGTAATTATTATGAATAATGGAATTTCTATCATACCAGATAACATGTAGTTTCTCCGTAACAGCAGATAGGAAGAGGTTCTTGATTTGTCATGTTGAATCAAGCTCGACAAACCGTTTTAGCTATGAGAAAATAGTTTCAGAAAGTAACCATCTACAATCAAACATGTCAGTGATAAAATTACAAAGAGCAGAGGCCATAGCACATGACATAAATAGGTGATTGATATATTCTCTATGATGATGACAAAGGTGACATTTAGAATAGATCTAGATTCCAAAGGATTGGATACAAGTCTCAGTAAGAATATAGTTATGCACAATACACCAAATTAGATTAAATCTTGATGGTTTAATCCAAGGTTTTTCGAACGACTTCATCCAGGAAAAATTGGACTCCGAGTTCGAGAAACAATGATTGTCAAAACTTTTTGAATCCAGAATACCATTGTGAGGAGGTTACCAAATAAGAAAATATTCATCATTAGAGAAAGGGTAACCATCAAAAATTTGCATGATAGGGTCAGGGAGATCCAAATTACTAGATTTCATAACCACTTTTATATAGTAATTGATGTTGTTCGGAGACGTATTAGGATGTAACATGGAAACAAGAGGAGTTTCATCCTAGTTGTTAAGACAGAAGTGAATGGTGGAGTCGAAGATAACCATCCATATAGAGTTACGCATGATGTGGGAAAACGAGTTTCTAATGGTAGTCCAAAGAGATGAATTGATATAGTTCAAGTTCCATTTTTTGAGTTTTTCTAGGAACTTATTTTTAAGGAATGAAATGGAGTCATATTTATTGTTGATTAGTCTCCATGTGAGTCTAGCTTGAAGAGCCTCATTGATAAGTTTCATATTTTTTATACCTTGGCCACCCTTTTCAAGAGGTTTGCAGTAGGTCGACCATTGAATGGTACCCAGCTTCCATTCAAGAATACTTCTAATCCAAACAAAGTTTTTAATATAGGTATTTACTCTCTTGAGAAGAACAAGTGGTTATTTATAGATTATTAGGGAGTAATCCATTTTGGAGACAATAGCCGATTTAACAAGGCATATCTTGCCAGCCATGGATAAGGATTTCCCTTTCCTGGAGGAAAGTTGATTAATCAGCTAATCAACAACATCATTGAAGTATATAGATTTAGGCCTACCCCAAAATATGGGAACTCTAAAATAGGTGAAGGGGAGGGTACCTTCTTTGATGCCCAAATTTTCTATGATGTGATGTTTCCTAGAAGTGGGGAAATGTTTCCCACAGAAGAAAAAGGATTTATTACAACTAATGTATTGACCTGATACCTCTTCATAGTGGGATAAGGAATTTTTAAGGTTAAGAATTTTTATTTTACCCCCATTGAGGAATAGGATTATGTCATCATCATAAATAAGGTGGGTCAGAACGTTTAGGTTTCTGTCCTCTTGAATTGGTTAGAGTTTGTTTGGATGAACAAGAGAGGTGAGCAGTCTGCTAAGATACTCTTCCATGATGGAAAAGAGGATTGTAGAGAGAGGGTCACCTTGGAGAACCCCTTTTGAGCATTTAAAATATCCTTTAGGGGAGCCATTGACAAGAATGTAGATCGAGGATGAATTGAAAAGAGAGTGAATTCTACTTATGAAGATAGCATTGAAACCAAAACTCTGGAGGACTTCGAAAATGAAAGACCAATAGATGGTACCAAAAGAATTCCTAACGTCAAGTTTAATACCAATATTTCCCCCTCTAGAAGCTTTGTTCAGAGAGTTGGTGCATTCTGAAGTAAGACAAATACAATCTTGTATGGACCTTCCTTTGTTTAACCCAAATTGGTTCCAGGATAAGATTTTTTTGCACATAGAGGAAAGTCTGTTGGCGAGGAGTTTGGGAATGATTTTATAAAGAGATTTGATGAGAGCAATAGGTCGAAATAAATGGATTTCAGAAGCATTGGTCACCTTGGGAATTAAGTTGAGGATTTGGGCGTTGAGACCAAGAGGAAGGGTATCAGTATTAAAGAAATTTTTAACAATTTTGCAAACATCTGCATGAACAACCTCCCAGTTGTTTTTTAAAAAAACATTGTTGAAACCATAGGGACCTAGAGAACTATCAAGGTTAAGAATAAATATGGTGGATTTGATTTCTTGGTCTAGGGGAGTACTCAAGAGAAAGCAGTTATCATCCTCATTGAAAAATGTCGGGATGATTCCTGAGATAATATTCTTATTAATATACAGACCATTAAATATATTTTAAAAATAAGTAACCATGTGATTATTTATATCTACTAAAACATCATATTACATGGCCATATCATTATCAGGGAGATTCTAGGGTGTATTCATATCATCACATGACAAGAAATGCCATGAAACATCTTCTCATTTAAATGCATATAGACTAGGGCTTCACATGGTATCATTATTACCCACGACTCATTATTCATTTAAAAGTATATCCTTTCAAGTCTAACTACATGAATAAATTTAATAATGCATGTGGATTAAATCCCAACATTCACAACATCTATAGGCCCAACTTCACCATAGGTGACATCTCTACTAGAAGGCTTTTGTTCATGAAAAAGAATTAATGAATACCATATGTAACGAGTTCTTGGATATAAAATTAAACCCAATAAATCAATGATTCCTTAATAATTGGATAAAAAATTGAACCCGTATGATGGAATTATCATCATAGATCTATAATGGAAGAAGAACCCACAAACTATAATACCATTAAACAAAGGAAAATGAAGACAATGAAAAAATTTATTAGATGGATTAGATCTGCTACATCATGTGTCCCATGTTATATACATAACATTTTAAATGGAGTAAAAATACCCCTATTTCTTCTTTCCAACATAGATTCTTGGCTTGGTTTTTTGGTGATTAATAAGTGATTTTGTTCCAGTGACAAGACGTACTAAGTTAGTAGGGTATTGTCACCCACGTCACACTCCACACATGCTCCATACAGGCATCACAATGCACTTTCATGATCCCTTTGTAACCCTTTTTTGAGCCCTAATTATGCCATGAATTCATCCATTTATGCTACATGTGGGCACTAAACAAGAAAAAATGCCTTCTACTACCCATGGTTTGCCATGATGTCCTGTATCTCACGCGGTCGACCCCTGTTCCCATGGGTGGTTGAGGGGTCCTTGGTTGTCCAAGGGTTATAAATTTCTATTAATAAGGCTCAAATTAAAAACCCTTTAAATACCTTTACATATAACATTCTACATGTATTCACAAATTCCTCCTCTTCTTCAACATGAAAAAAAAATTCTTCATTGACATTAGTTAAACAAACATCAAGATGCCACATATAACATTCTATAGGAATAACAATGAACTTTCTTGATGTTTGTATTCACAAATTCCTCCTCTGGTGGATTTTGAAAATGAAGGACCAATCTATGGTATCAAAAGATTTCCTAACATCAAGTCGGAGGGAGGGATGGGAGAAACTCTAAAAACCCAAGTCGGAGGGAGGGATGGGATTCCAGAATCTTCTTCTCTTCAATGAAACAATGTTGGCCAAGAAAGGATGGAGCCTTATTAACTGTCCATCGTCTCTCTGTGTGTGGGTACTCCGAGATAAGTACTTTCCCCACACAGACTTCCATGTTTCCACTCTTGGCCCCCCCCGTCCTAGCTTCCTCTAGAGAATCATTTGGGGGACCCAAAATCTCCTGGAAAAAGAGTTGGGATAGAGGATTGGGAATGGCTCATCTTTCAACATCTGGACCGATCCCTGGCTAATTGATAAGGATGGTATGCGGGCTACATCCCCTGACAAACCAGGTCTTGAAGAAACCACTGTCAGCTGCCTCCTTTTAGACCAGGGACTGGGGTGGTGTATGGAAAAGATCCATCTATGGTTTAATGAAAGAGGCCAAAGAATTATCCTGATCATCCCCTGGGTCCCAGATGTAGGCCCCGACCATCTATTCTGGACTAATGACATATCAAGCGACTACACGGTGAGATCCGGTTACAGACTTGCTCTTGGAAATCACTCTGTCGAATGGGAATAAAGACTATGGAAATCACTTTGGAAGATCAACATACCCCAAACAATACACCAGTTTTGGTGGCAGGTGTGCACGAGCACCCTCCCTACCACGAGCCTTCTCGTTTATCGACATATGTCCAGTGTTGAGTCCTTCCCTTTCTACCTGAATATTCTAAAAACCCCTTTGCATGCCATCATTCACTACCTGCGAGCTATGGAAATTTGGAATAAATGTGGCCCACCTTCAGATGCATCACTGGACATTGCCTCTGACCTCCCTGATCTTCTTATGCATTGGTGCTCCTCTCTCTCCTCGAATAATGCAGGTTCACTTTGCAACCTGGCCTGGTTCATTTGGGTTCGGCATAACGATGCTATTTTTCACCACGTTCATAAACCTCCCGAATTCTGGATTGAACGGGCCATTTCATGGATTGAGAGCTAGAAGAACCACAATGGACACTATATGCCTGTTGTTACCCCCTCATATCCCTCTCATTGGAATCCCCAAACGGAAGGGAATCTTAAGCTAAACGTGGACACGTCTCACCCCAATGATGGGCTTGTTTCTCTCAGTCTCCTGGCCTGAAATCATCTGGGGTAAATCATTGATACAAAATATGAATCACGTCATGCCTTTTGGGAACCTGCAGTAGCTAAGTCCTCTGCCATCCTTGTAGGTATGATGCTCGCTATGGAATGTGGATGAGTTGATATCATCATTGAGTATGACTACCTCACCATTATCGATGCCATTAACCACAACGACGGCAGACTCCAGTCATTTGGCTTCATCATTAAAAGAATTCGCTCGCTTTTCCAAGGGTTCTCTTGATACACATTCCCCTTTACCAAAAGAGAAGGAAACAATGCAGCCCATCAGCTGGCGGCCTCAGGCCCCTTCTATGACAACTAGCTCTAGATGGACAATTTCCCTTCATGGATTTGCATATGTACGTCTGCTGATCTTCGTCATTAATGTTATCTATCCTTCTTTTAAAAAAAATTGTTCAAGCATGTCATCTAATGGCAACAAGTGAATTCATAACAATTCACTAGGCATCACCACATCACTATCAAGAAAATCCATATCAATTCTCCAAGAATCATCACATCACCAATGAAATTTTTAACAAAACCAACAATAGAAATATTTTCAAAAAAACCATTCCACACTCTTTTGGAGTCCAATAATATCCCCCTTTGATTTAGTTGACAATATTCCTTTGATAATATCACCATGGGACCAAGTGAACCAAGAAAAATAGTATTTTGAATTCTCCCCATTATATTTAATAAAATATAAGGGTTTAGTATATGTGATTATTTTTTAACTAGACTTATTTATTTAATATGAAACATGTCATTGATGAAATAAAGTTCTCCTCCTATGAAAAATAGCTTCTCCCATTTTTATTTTGAAAACTCTCCCCTTTGGTGCATGGGATGAATCCAAGAAATCTAAACTACACTTGGGGGATTTCTTTTCCACTTATTTCAATACATCATTATTTTTGGCATAATTTTTTTGGATTATCCAAACCTTTTGAAACCACATGTTACACAAGTTAATATCCTTTCATGCTGAATTTTCACAAGAGATTCATTCAGTGAATTTACCACTTGGAACATGAAAAGTCTTATAATTTCAATAATCCTACTAAACTAGATATATTTGTAGTAAACAATAGTTTTTATAGATAATCAACAAGGTTGTTCATGTAACTCATGGATTCTAAGAAAAACATAAAAAATTTAGATAAAAATTATCAAAAGAAAACATATGATGTCTATCACTTCACACTAAACCATTAATTCTAAAAAATAATATTTTATGATAAACATACCACATGATGAGTTAATTGATACCACTTAATAAAATTTCACCACTTGATGAGGCCTAATAGCCTTTTATGTTCATTAAATTCCCCCTTAGACATTTCTCTTGACACCACTAGAAGATACCACTTGTTTGTGTATGAAATTTGGGTAACTACTTGAGTTGTGACCTAATTCAAGCACATATCCTAATACCATCTTTTTTGAACATAATCCAGAACTACATTACAAGTTATTTAAGCATGAAAATATTCCAAATTAATTAATGTTTAGTATTGAAACTAATTAATATAGGTAAATATCAATTTGAATTTGGATCATAACTAAAATCACAATTAACATGCATATTTAGGATTTCCTAGATTTTCTTTTATCTCCATCGACTCATTATTTTCTATCACAAACAACCATGTTCCTTTAAATCACATCTACCCCATGAATCATATCCCCCAATTAATTCTTAAACTATTTAAAAATAGTTTTAAATAATAAATCACATGGGGAGAGGGGTGCATAAAATTTCCTTATGTTTAGGAATTGGGTTGGTCAAGATAAACTAACTAACCACCATTCACTTTTCCTTTTCACTTTTTAATATTTTTTGAATGGAATGAGATCATCTATTTAAGTTATTTATCATCAATTTCAACAAAAAAAAATCAATATCTTACCATATGATATTACTTTTATGATTTTACTTGCATAATTATCTCAATGGGTGTAATCATAGACATCCTTCTTTGTCTTATGGTTTTCCTAAATTGGGTAATTAATCACATTTGAGAAAATAACCACTTGAGTATCATCGCTAGTGAATCTAATTTCTATATTTCTTTCCCATAGAATATTCCTCTTTTACCTATTAGAGGTTTTTAGGACCACTTTTTAAAACATATTCCTTTATTTAAAAGTGTTCCATCTTACAATACAAATCCTTTGAAGGAGTCATCTTTACATTTTTTCCCTCATTCTACATAGGTGGAAAAAACTTGTTATTTTTTTCCAAATTTTTCTTCATTGAATTGAAGAGGGTTACTATGAAAAATCATATTTTTGTTTTTAATAAACCATTAGTTTAGGATCATTTTCATTTTCTAATACATTGAACCTATTTTACAACTTTATAGTAATTTTTACAGGATATTTTTTCTCCTTGTAAATTATAGGAGTTGAGTGTCTATGCATGGGTTATATAGCCTTCCTAACATTTATTTTCAATTTAAATTCATTTTAATATTGTTAGAAAAAATGAAGAACCATCCAAAAATAATCCTTCCTCATTTTATTTCTCCTTAAATGAGAAGTTAAAACTATTGGAACACTTCTTACTTCTTTGGTGTTATTGGATTTGATGCATATTTCCATGATGTTCCCAAATATTTCAAAATAGAATCACTTTGGTTCCTCCTTTATTTATGGAACCACACTTCTTGCATATAAAAAGTATCATCTTAATTATTCTAGATAAATATAAGTCTTAGTTTCTACACATGTTATGATAGTTTTTAGATAGATATTTACCTTATCCAGTATTGTATTCATTATCTACTCAATTTATTTTATCTTCTTATCCTTTTCTATATATTTTCTTAAAACAAATCATATCTAAATTGGTATATCTTAGAATCCATATCCTATCTTTATATAGTATTCTTAGTGTAAGAATAATTTCCTTTAATTCATTCTATGTGGCCATTTGTTTCATGATGTTTGGGGAAATATATTAAATTGTGTCACTTTTCTCTTCCACATTTGTTCCCATTTTCTTCATATTGAAATTCCAGGCCACTTATTAAATCATTAACATATTATTTTTCAAGTATAATTATTTAATAATTGAATATTATACTCAATGAATGACACAACACTGATCATTAGTGTCATTTCATGATCATTCCTTGGAATAGAAACATGATGTTGTTCCCATTTCATCACCAAAACCACATATTTTTTCAGATCCAATTTTGGGTATGAGATTTCACATCCTTTATCCAAATTGTGTTTATAATCATTGATAACATTAAGTTTATATTTTAACTTGTTTTGAGAACTTAGTTTATTGTATGAATTCTTCTTAATCTTCTTTTTGTCTTTTGTCATAAGGCACTTTTCACCTAGCATTTCTTATTTTCCAAATAACTCTTCCAGTTATATCCACATGTATTTAAAGATATTTCCATTATTCACCTTTTTATTCCTATATTCTTTTAGATCCTCCCTCAATACCTCTTCGACTAAAGCATCAATTACAGTTTTTCTTTGATCTATTTCCAATAATACAAAATATATGATTAATAGAACAATTGTATCTTTAACCACTTCATGAGAAACTCCAAGAGAATATTCCATAAGTTAGATGAAATACTTTTTCCAATATTTCAAATTATTTACATCAATGATAAGGTCCTTTATAGTGGATTTCATATTTATCAAAACTAAAGATCAATTAAGAGTAATTACAAATCCAAAATTGAACCAACCCTTTAATAAAACTTATTAGACATAAGGGACTTCGATTAAGATTAAGCTGGGGGGGGGGGGTAAATAAGGGTATGCACTATTAATGAAAATCAAAACTCATCCTTCATTAAAGTCTCACTTTACCTTATGGAACTTGACCTCTAAACCTTGAGTGTAACTTTTTATACTATTTAATCCAATGTTATTTACATTGGTTGATCTCTTTTTTTGTGCATGCATAAAGTAAATATGGACATGAGATTTTACTTGGTTCAAAAAGAAGGGGTATTCTATGAATTATCCTACCAATATTGTGTTGGTGAACCAAATTTACTAAGTTAAGTAGTTTTTTAGTTTGGTATGTGCCCCTGCTATGTTAAGGATCACTACCTTACAAATTTAGGGATAGCTCACAACTTACAAAGGGTGACTCTCTCGAACCATCTTTCTTTTTCTCACTATTAGGGGAAATAATCCACACATAGTTTACAAAAATGTATGTACCTTAATAACTAATACTTAATGCATATTGAAACAAGGTAGATTCTGTATTGATGACCTTGTTGGGATACTACTTTATTCTTGTGAATTCTCATTGGTGAAACAAATATTATTTCTAGAAATATTTAGGTGTTATTTTTTCTTTGCTGTAGAAATAGAAATAAAAAAAAACTTCTTGAAATGATCTTCAATGATTAAAAAATATTCTTGCTTATATTCCCTCAGTATAATAACACATTCAAGATATATTGGTATCTTAGTATAATCGTCAAATAACTATTTACTTTTATCCTCATCATCTACATGAAGGTTTATCAATAACAAATCAACAATTTTTCATGTGATAATAACTCCTTTAGTCACATTATTTTAATATGATATAAATAAAAATTTTAATATCCCTCATTTAAATGATAACACCTGTTAATTTTTGGGTATTTAATAATTTACTCTTTGATACCCAAAAATATTATGGGTATTATTCTTCCTCTTTTAATGCATGTCTACTATGGAATAAACATAACATCCATGGTACATCACATAAACCATTATATTTTATTATTTCACACATATTGAAACACCCTCTTGATTTCCAAAACCATAAAATACAACATGTTTTTTGGGGTGCAACATCAGGATTTATGTTGTAGCCTCCTATATCGAAAATCCTTAACACTGCCATTTTTTACCCATCCATGGTGTAAGAAAAAACATTTCTACATATCAAAACTGTATGTTGAAATTGATTCTATAGATTTAGAATCAGCCATGGTGCAAATAAATACACTATGATTTAGAACCCTATAGCTACGAATCTTTCTAATTCCAATTTAAAACTTTCCATGTCACAATATAAGGCATCAGTATAGCCATCAAAATTTTCCATGAAGCTTACAGTGAGTTAAAAAAAATGTGGTGTGGCCATATCTTTATCACAGAGATTTTTTCGGCATTTTCATCTCATCACAAGGAAACATATTCCATGAACCACCATCTCATTTAAATTTGTGATGACGCAGGATCAATTTTTTCTTCACACGATATCATTATTACCCTTGTCTAATTATTCATTTAAAATTATATTCATTCAAGTGTGACTAAATAAATAAACTTTATCATCCCTATGGATTGAATCCCATATTTCACTGTGTTTGTAGACCCGACTTCACTATATGATATATCTGTTTGAGTCCTTCTGTTCATGCATGAAAGTTCATGAATATCATATGTAGTGAGTTATTATATCTTATATGGATCCTAGGAAGTCAATACGGCCTTTAACATGGAATAAAAAATAGAACCCATATGATGGAATGATCGTCATGTCTCAATAATGGTGGAATAACCTATGTATTATAACACACTCGAATGAAGGAGGAAGATGATGATGTCATCCTCGATCATATGGCTTAGATCAATCACATCGTATGACCAATTTTAGGTTTATAAAATTTTAAGTGGAGTGAAAGTACCCCACTATACTCTATCCAAAATTGGTTCTCGTCTCAATTTCTCAATGATTAATAAGTGATTTAGTGATGATGACAGGATTTTACAAGCCATTGAGGGATCAACACTCACATCACACTCTATACACACCCTGTATGGGCCACACCATAAACTTTTAGGGTCCCTTAGTAACCCTTGGGTTCACTTTGTGTGTGCCATTTGTTCCTCCCTTCATGAAACCTATGAGAACTATTCAATCCCAAAATGACCCATTCTACCTGAGGTATGACATGTTGACCTACCTCCCAAACGGTCGACCCATGTTCCCATTAGTGGTCTAGGTGTCCTTGGTTAGCCAAGGTCTAACCAATTTTCATGAATAAGGATGAAATGAGAAACCCATTAAATACATTCAAATTTAATATCTTTTGGGTCTTAATTAATTCCTCCTCTTCTAAATCATAATTAAAACAATTAACTCATTGACACAAGTTCAATAATCAACACAACATATAGAATTTATCAAGAATTTCATCTAATGACATCAATTGAATCCATAACAATTCTCCATGAATCACTACATCTCCATTAATAGAATCGATAAAATTTCTCTAGGAATGACCACTTAACCAATGGAATTTTCAACAAAACATAAATCACTAATATTTTCAAAAAATCCATTACATACTCCTAGGAGTCCAACAATCTCCCATGAATATTTAGTTGAAATTATTCCTTTGATAATATCACCATGAGACCAAGTGAACCAAGACAAACCTTATTTTTAATTGTCCCTCTAATTTTCAATAAAATAAAATGTTTTAGTCAATGTGATTCTTTAATCACTAAATTTTTGAATTTCATGGGAAATTAGCCATTAATGTAAGAAAGTTCACCCCTAATAAAATAGTTTATCCCCTTTTAATTTTTAATGCTTCCCCCTTTAGTGTATGGGAGGAATCAATAAAATATCAACTCCCCCTTTGGGGATTTATTTTCCAATTATTTTATAGAACCATCATTTTCTACATCAACCACGTGTTGATTAGACAAAACCATTACAACCACAAGTTACACAAGTTAATCTAATTTCCAGATGAATTTAACTAAGAGCTTCACCAAGTGAATTTATTACTTATCACTTGAGAATTAATATAAATTCCCTATACCTCATATGTTTGGTCTCATTATGGGAAACAATAGTTTTTATAGATAATCAATAAGGATATACGTGTCCCTCATGAAATACATGAAACAAAAAAAATATTTCTCTTTACATTCTCAAAAGTAAACCTATGATGTATATAAATTCATACTAAATTATTTTTATATAAAAATTTAATAGGTTTGGAAAAAAATACCATAAGATGAGGTAATTAATACCACTTAATAAACATTAACAACTTGATTAGGATTAATAACCATTTAGGTTCTTCACAACCCCCTCTTAGACTTTGTCTCCTAACACCACTTGAATATACCACTTGTTAGTGTATGAAATTGGGGAACCACTTCAATTGTTTCATGATTCAAGAAAAATCCAAATACCAAATTTGTTGAACATTGTCTAGGACTTAATTCAATGTAATTTATGCAAGTAAATTTTCCACTAATATGAATCTCCAATTTTGAAACCAATAGATATAAGTAAATATCAATTGGGATTTGGAACAAAAAATAAATTCACAATTAACATGAATATTTGTGCTTGTATAAATTTTCTTTCTTCTACATCCAATTTCTATTTTCTATCACAAAACATCATCTGCCTTTCATATAAAACCACCACATGGATCGTTTCTACCCTCAATCCTAATCCTTTAAAAAAATAGTTAGAAACAATAAAGCGCATGGGTAGAGGGGTGAATTTAAGTTCCACATGTTTGGTAATAGTTTTGTTCTAGATAAAACAATCCACCATCATTAAACTTTCCTTTTACCTTTTCTATATTTTGTAAAATGAAATAAATTGTCTCATCATGTATTTTATCATCATATAAAGCTGAAAAAACAATCTCTTTTCATAGGATTTTACATTAATTATTTTACTTTAATAATTATATTCATGGGTATAATAATAGATATCATTCCATGTCTTAGAGTTTTCCAAAATTATGTAGTTGGAAACATGTAAAAACATATCCTCTTGAGTTTCATTACTAGTAGATCTCACCTCTAGATTTATTTTCCATTGCATATTCCTCTTTATCCTCTTATTGGTTTGTTTGGGAAAACTTTTGGAAATACTCTTATTTGATGGATAAGAGTTTCATCTTGGGATACAACTTCTTTGAAGGAGTAATCTTCAAACTCTTTTCTTTTTTTTAATAGTTAGAAAAACCTCCAATTATTTCTTCTATATTATTATTCATTGCCTTAAGAGGGTTATTATGAAAAACTAATTTTTTTTAAAACACCCTTATTTCATACTCAATTTCATTTTCTAATTGATTTAAACTATTTTCCATCTTAATATGCCATTTTCTAGGATAAATTATCTCCTTGTAATTTATAGTAGTGGAGTGTCTCCATATAAATTCTTATCCCTTCCAAAAATTTTATAGTTTTAATAAATTTCCATATAATTGAGGTTAAAAAAATGAAATGCCCTCCAAAATAATGATAACTCATTTGTTTTATCCTAACAAAATGTTGGTACTAATGGATATCTTCTTACATATATGGGATTGTTGTCTTTAAAGTTTCTTTCCCTGATGTGCCCAAATCTTCCACAATAGAAGAACTTTGGTTCCTACTTTTTTTGTGGAGCCACACTTCTTGCATAGAACAACTGCCTTCTTCCAGATTTTAGAACTAAAACTTTTAGTTTATACAAATGTTGCGATACATTTTGAAGAGATATTTACCTTTTATTTTATTGGGTTTATCCTCTCCTCAGGCTCTCTTATCTTCTTATATTTTTCCTCTATATTTTTAGCCAACCTTTTCATCTCTACGATGATATATCTCAGCGCCAATATCCTTTCTTTATATTATGTTCTAAGTGAAAGAAGAATTTCCTTTTATTCATTCTATGTGTCTATATATTTCATGATTTCTTGGAAAATGTCTTCAATCATTTCACTTTTCTCTTCCATATTTATTCACATTTTATTCATGCCGAAATTCTAGGCCACTTATTCATTCATCGACCTTTTATTTTACAAGGTTAATTATTCAATCATTTAATAGTATACTCCATTCATGATACACCATTGATATTTAATGTCACTTCATTATAATTCCTTAGAATAGAAAAATGATATTTTTTCCATTTCATCACCAAAATCACATAAATATTTTTTAGCTCCAAGATAGGGTATGAAATTTCACATTATTTCTCCACACATGGGTTATAATCAAATAAAACATTAATTAAAACTTTTCCCCTATTTGTATAAAAAAATTTGGGATGAATTATTATTACTTTTCTTCTTCTTTATATTTTTCATAAGTCACTTTTCACTTAAATTTTATTCTTTTCCCAAAAACTATTCTAGTTTCATTCACATTTCTTTAGAGAATATTTCATTATTAACCTATTTATTCACGTCTTCTTTGAGAGACTCCCTTAATTACTCACTGATTGAAGCATCAATTTCATTTTTTCTTTGATCATATTCAAAGAAAATGTGGTGTCTTATTAATATAAAAATTCCATATTCAATAAATTATTAAGAAACTCCAATATAAAATTAAATAAATTGGATGAACACCTTTTTCTGAGCATTGAAACTCTTTCCATTAAATAAAGGATCCTTTACTATGGATTTCTTCTTCAAAAAAACATCATATCATGTCAGAGTAATAAAAAATAAAAATTTGAACATACCCTTTGACATCACTTTTTATAATTATATAAGGGAATTATAGTGAGATATCTCTGATTGGGGGTGAATCAAGGTATACACAGTTAGTGATAATTAAAACTCATTCTTCTTTATAGTATAACATTCCCTTAATGAACTTGACCAAAAAATTTTGAGGGTCACTTGTTATTACCTTTAATATAATGTTATTTATATTTGTGGATCTATTTTGGTGTGCATGTATAAAGTAAATATGAAAATATTATTTTACTTGGTTCACTACAATGAGATAGTTCAAGGAGAATGTAACCAATATTGTGTTGGGGCACAAAACTTACTAAGATCACTACTTGTTGGTTTCTTCTTGGTCACTCATATTCCTAGGTTCACTACCTTAAAATTTTCAGTATATCTCACTTCTTCCCAAGGGTCACTCCATCATACCATATTTTTTTATCTCACATCCAATGGAAATAATCCACACGTAGTTTATGGATATGTAATTATATTCATAAACAAAAATAAATGAATCCTAAAATAATATAGATTATCTTTTATAATCCTTGTTGTTATATAACTCCATTCTTATAAAATCACCTTGGTACATCACCTATTATTTTCATAACAAGTCTCGAATGATTCTTTCCTTTATTATAGACACATAAATCATTAACTATTCTTGGTATAATTTTGATGATTTCAAAACCTTCAGGATTTAGAGTATATTTGATAGTTTATTCATGAAAGTGTAACTACATAAAAATATCAATAACACCTATGCATTAAATCATTGAATTCACTATGTATGTAGATATGAATTCACCATAGGTGACATATCCACTGTATTTCTTATTTTCAGGCATGATAGTAAATGAATATCATATATAATGAGTGTTTGGGCCACTCTTAGATATCAGGAAATTAATGTGTCCTTAATTATTGGATGAACACTCAAATCATCTGATGGATTGATCACAATGGATAAATAATGGAAGAATAACACACATACCATAACACCCTAAAATTAATGATGATGTAAACATTGATAGGAAAACCTAATAGTTGACCAAGGTTTCTCTGAGTACAATTATAATAAAGATATATCAAGTAAATTATTAGATGATAGTGTAGAGGGAGGACAACGGTAATGGATTCATAGTCCAATGAAGAAGAAGGGATGGAAGGGGAACCATGATATAGGGGTATGTAGTTTGCTTAAGGGGAAGAAAACTAAAGGTCAAAAGGATTACTCTTAGCTACCTATGATGATGGAAATAAGGTCTTCTATATGGACCAATGTGATGTTCAACAGAAAAATGGCTCAAGAACAGGATTGTAACAACCTGAGATTTTATGAGAATTATTATTTTTAATTTCATTGATGTCTTGTGTTGTACGCTACACCAAATTTAGCTTGTGATATATGCAATACTGTATTAGCTTGCAGTATACGCAACACTATTCTTGGCTCGTGTTACACACAAATTCAAGTTCATTTTGTAGAAATTATTCTACGCAACATTAAGTATATATTTTGTTTAATGTATAGATGAAATAAGTTTTAATTATGTTATACACAACAACAAATGGAGCTTTCACTACATGCAACCTTGACATGGCTTGTGTTACACGCAATTGCGACCTTCCTCGATAGCGTGTGTAGTACGCAATATCAGGTTTCACTAAACAACGATATATTGTTATAATATTATTATGGACTAGCCATTATGAATAGTATTAACTAAATTTTGAATGTTATAACATTATTATTCATCTTACACATTTTCTATAACATCGTATGAGAACAAAATAAATATTTCGATTAAAATAAGTATTTTTCAAAAAATGCATTTTTTCTGCCTTTTGATGGTGCATCCACTTTAAATCTAGTTTTTGATATGTTTATAAGTTAAATTTGAAAAAATAAAATTCTTATTTGGAATCAGGATATAAAAATTTACTTTGGATAAATTTTTCATATTATTATGATAACTTTCATATTTTAATGAATAGTAAAAACACGCTATATTTTAATTAAAAACAAATTTTTTCATCGTAATAATTTATATGGTTAAATTATAATATTTAATGGTTTTAAAGAATAAATATAATATATTTTTACCATTTAATATAATGTATGTCATTATCATTTATTTTACATTGAATTAATAGGTAAAATCATTTCAATCTTTTGCAATGTTTTAACTTTTAAAACTTATTTTATTAACAGCGGGATTAATTTTAAATTTATTTCTGCAACTTTTGTGATTTCAATTTGGAAAAATGGATTCCATATTTGGTATCATTAGGTCCAATTTATGTTAATAATATACTTTTTATTTTTATTTATTATGAATAGTAACTACGGTAAATTTTATTTACAATAGTTAAAGGTAAATCGTGTAATTAAGGGTAAATATAATATTTTAAAATTACCCTAAAACTTGTCCTAATATAATTGGATGATTATATTTTACCCTAAATAATACTTTGGTCGAAATGGAATCTAATGTAACCCACTTGTATTTGATTAAGACCTTTTATTTATTTTATTTAAAGGAAAGTGAAACGTCTCACTCAAACTTTAATAATTAGATTATTTTTAATATAAGGTAATAAAGAATATAAATTCAATTATAAATACTAATTTGAAATCTAAAAGCTATTTTATCATGGTAATTAATTTTTAATTTTTAATAAATATTTAATTACATTAATAGCTTATACACTAATGATGAAGAAATTATTTATTTAGTGAAAAATCAATAATATATTTTTTATTAAAATAAAAATACCTATCAAAAGGACCCTAAACTTTACCAATTTTTTTTTGTAGAATATATATATACCCTAAAAATCCAAGGGTAGATTTTTGGACCATTTGGAGCCTTATAAAACCGATTAGGACATTTATATTATTTTATTTTAAATGACGTTAAAGATGTCACCTTCATAATTTAATAAATATAACAATTTAAATGTTGTGATTTTAAGATGATAAATTCGATTAAAAATATTATTATGAAAATTATTATATTTATATTCATCATATAATTTTATTTTTAATATTTATGCAACAAATAAGTATATTAAATAATTATAAAAAAATGTTGTAGTAATTATTTTATTAAGAGATATACCAAATAAATGGTTTTAAAAATATTAAAATAAATAATATATGAACAAATTAATGTTCCCCATGAATTTTTTTAATTCATATGACATGTTAGGGATCTATTATATATTTTGGTTCGAACATATATTCTGTGTGGTTTTTATTTAAATTCAAATAATGAATAGTGTCAAAATTGACACTATTGATATTTTATAAAAATAACATATTATTAAATTATTTAAAAATCACAAAAATATTTAAAAACTACAAATTTAAAATTATATGGTCTAAAAGGTTATATATTATACAATTATGGGAAATTTAAAACATTTAAGTATGTATTTATAATAATTTGAAATTTAGAATTTTATTACCACAAATAAAATTAAATAGATTAAATAATGATAAATCAAGTTGATAAGGTTTAAAATAAACTTAAAACATGTATAAATTTTATTGGTTGATGAGATTAAGATCCTATCTCATCTAATATTCTAATTGAGTCATTTTCGGAGGTTTTTTTGAGGGGTTTCATTTTATTATTAATTAATATTTTTAAGGTTTCCATAATTTCCCCCCTCCTCTCCTATATAAGGGCACCTCATTACCTCTCCTCTTCACACACATTTGCGCCTTCAAGATCGGACAACCCCTGACCATTTCACTTCTCTACTTCCACTGAAACCTACTAGAGGTCCTGGCCTTCTTAAAAGACCAACATTAGTGCCCTAAGAGGAGGATAAGAGGAGCCACGTCGAAAAAGAGGTAATCTCTTCTACCGATTCTTTCAAGTTTCTTTCTTCTTCAACTTATTATTATTTATTTGTTTCATCATAAATTAATAACATAAGTATCACCCATATACTGATATGTTATTATAAATATTAAACAACTGTATTTCACCTTCAATCAATCCTACGAAAAATGAAATCACCGCGCAAGCGTACGTATGGAATACCGTCTCCACGTCGTGGTGCGATCTGTTTTTACACCACCACCTTACTTGGATGGGTATAATGGTGTAATTAGTAAATATATATAGTTATTACAACATCATACTTATTCTGAGATATTATATCATCCACTCCAATTCAATTCAATAATTATGGGAACGATATCATAGCTCGTGCGTACGTACGGATTACCGTCTCCACGACGCGATGAGATTCATTCTCCATGTTAACCACTCAAGAATTATTATAAAGTATATATAATGAATAATAATGAAATATATTACATTATAAAGCTACTGTATTTATGTATATATATATATATATATGTCATCTCTTTACTTCCATTAAAGTCAATAAGGAAAAGAAAACATCGTTCATGCGTACGTACGACCTACCGTCTCCTTAAACAGTGTATTTCATTTCATTTATCTATATTATATATATATATATATACTAAATATATATGATATATAAATCATGATTTACCTTCTGGAAGTAATTAAATCATGATATAAGTAATAATAATATTAAGAACAACAAGTCCAAACACGTATGATAAATAAAACGATTTTACCCAAAACGCTGCTTTAACATGGAATTTACAAAAGAACGGCTAATATAAAGTCATAAGTGAACCATATATGATATCATAACAATGAATATGATTATTTAATAAGTCAATGACATTATTTAAATCATTATACAAGAGGTTCGGATACGTACGAAGCATATCGGACCAATGGTAAGGGAAAATCTCGCAATCTCAATTTTTATCTGAGATTGTTTATACTTCGGTATTTACTGGGGAATATTTATCATCCACATCCATGTTTCATCAATATGTAATATTATTTATATCCTACTAAAATAGATTAAATCCAATTTTAACTATTGGTGAGTTTTTAGTAAAAGATATGAAAGGAATCTTTTGTCATTTTCAGTACGAGGTACTTTTTGACTTTTACAGCCAAAGTACGAGAAGAATGATTATTTTTAACTTAAACGATGTGAATGGATTTTTATGATTTCATTTAACATTATTTAAATGAATCTTTATTTACAAGTTTTCGAGTTTATTTTCAATTAACTTCTTTTAGTTTAAAATTTGTGTGACATGTTGAGAAAGGAAAAATGTATTTGAAGAAGAAAGGATATTTTTCTCAGGAATGGAGTTCAAGTGTTTTATCGAAATTATTTTCCATATAAGATAATATAGAGTTCTGTTTATATACCTATTATTAAATTGATTTCATTATGTTATGATGGAATTATTTTTATGAAGTCCTTTTATAGATTATGTTATGATGACATGATGTTTATGAATCCCATTTTTATTACATGGGTTATGCTAT
This sequence comes from Viscum album, assembly GCA_963277665.1. Taxonomy (NCBI): domain Eukaryota; kingdom Viridiplantae; phylum Streptophyta; class Magnoliopsida; order Santalales; family Viscaceae; genus Viscum; species Viscum album. Next base: position 540,306,498 of record OY728120.1, on the reverse strand, counting down.
GATGTATGATTTATGATTTTGTGGCACACATAAGAATGGTTTCATTATGAGATGGGTGGGACCTATATCTCCCTCCAATGCATTGGGTAAATATTTATATCTCACGAGATAGACATGGCTGGAATGGAAAGTTAATCCGGTTCAGTGATACATGACTGGAACGAGGAGTGAACTCGATTCAGCAAGGGACTTTGTCCACTATGATGGTCTTGGAAGCAATGCCTTGGCTACTATGGAAATCATATCATGTGCTTAATGGTTTTCCACAATTACATGTTTTATTCCCATGCTATTCTAACATGATTGTTGATCCATTATGATATATGCCTTAGGTACTTCCAAGATTTATGTCTTTGCTCAAGATTTTGATGTTTAGATTTTATGTTCAAGTTTTTGCATTCAAATGTTTATGGATTGTTTTATGTTCTATATTTTTACCCTTACTGAGTATTTAAACTCACCCTTTTTATGTATTCTTTTCCCCAGGATATAAAGAAAGTTTTTAGGTAAGAAAACAAAAGGGGAAGATCATTATGGGAGATGTTGAAGATCTTTCACCAAGATTAGAAATTATATTCTGAGTTTCCAAATACACTAAACTATTATGGTCCTTTGGTGTAAATTTTTGTTAGGTATTAGATATTCTGTAAAAGTAATGTAATGTCCATGTACGTCAAGCTTTGGGTCTCTATAGTTGGTATCAGAGGAATGGTTTAGTTAACCATTGTAAACTATGATGCGAAATATTTAGTGAGATCCCTAGAGATATTTCTAAGGTATGTCTAGGGATGTCCCTAAGGTTAAGTTTAAGTATAGGTTATAGTCCAAGAATTATGGTAAAAATATTAGAATTAACCCTAAGATGTTATATATTGAAGGTACTACTCCTTTATTATGTTTTTTCTCTAGCATGATTTTTTCCTCTCATAGTATTCTTTTTGGGTTTCAGACGATGGCTGGAACCCGAAGGAAATGTGTTGATCAATGTAATGGACAATGCAATGATTGTCCTCCTGAACAAACCAATTTTATGGGAGATGGAGTGAAAAATCTTATTGCTATACTTACACAAGCTATGAATCATTCTGGACTTCCAAATGAGAAGAGAAGGGAACAATGTTCTATTGAATCCTTCATGAGGCAACGTCTACCTTCTTTCAGTGGGTCTTCTGATCCACTTTTTGCTGAACAATGGATCAATACCATTGAAAAGATATTTTCCATACTTTGATATTTAGAACATGAAAAATGTATTCTAGATATTTACTGTTTGGAAGGTGAAGCAGTTAAATGGTGGACTCTAATTAAGAATATGAGGCCCCGAGATGAAATTGAATGAAACGAATGGGATGAGTTCAAGAACTTATTATTCAATAAGTACTTCCCTCATATTCTTAGAACAAAGATGGAAAAGGATTTACTTGACCTTAAGAAAAAGGATGATAAATCTGTTGGTACATACAAAGTGAATTTTACAAGGCTTACAAGGTATGCATCTGGCTTTATCATCCAACCTGAAAGTAAAGTTGATCGATTCATCAGTGGCTTAAAACCAAGTCTTCGAAGGGCATTAGATATAAAAGACTTCAGTAGCTATGAAGAAATTGTGCATTGTCCTATCAAGGAAGAAATGGAATTTGGTGTTACATATCCATATCATGGTTTTGAAAAGAAATAAAAGATGGAGTTCAAGGAGAAATATCATAATAATGGTGAAAAGAAGATGAATGTTTATTTATGATCAAAGTGTGGAAAGAAGCCTGGTGGAGATTATATTAAAGGGACTAGAAAATGTTTTAAGTGTGGAAAATAAGTTCATCGAGCGACTGAGTTTCGAAGTAATGTAAAAAGGATTTCTAATGATGTGAATAAAGAAAATACTACAGAGAACGTACCACCAACACTTCAATGCTTCAAGTTCAAGGAAATGGTTCATTATGCTAATCAATTCCCTAATCCAATGGTTAATGATGATCAACGTGAGCAACCTCTTATGGAAAAGGATAAAGGGAATTCACATGTAATCACTATTTGTGGTGTTGAGTATGATAATGATGTTGTGTAATGATTATGTTTTTATGTAATGAGATTTCAAAATAGTATCATGGAATCTCATTTATGGTATTGTGGAATTTTGGAATATCTATGTATTGGTTTTCAATAATTATATGGTACCAGTAACCATGAAAAGTGATTAAAATATTTTTGGAAAGAAGATGATATGTGCATAATGAAGGGATAAATAAAAAATGAAATGAGCTCATGACTGATATAAGGACAAAGTGATATCATGGTTTGAGTATATAGAAATTCTGGGATCATTCATGTTTTCAAAAAGATTATATGGTTATACATGTTTCAAAAGAATACATGATTAAGTTATTCATATGTTTGTAATTTGACCAACAAGATATATCATATGATATATGGGGGATAAATGATGGTATTCACATGCTCGGCATATGACATTTCTAGTAATTGTTTTCTTTATACTACGAGCTTGGATATAATTATTTTGGATAAGCCTAAAGATTGGAATGGATTATGCTGGACATAAGTTATTATTGTTTAAGGCAAGAAATGTTTTTGATATTATTGATGGAATTTTATAATAATGTATTTTTAGAAAAAGGACAACCTGCAGGATGGGTGACAACCCGTCGCGTCGAACAAGGCGGTGGGAATCAAACCCACAACCGAAGTGCGACAGGCCTTTATCGCCTACCACTAGCCTACAGGAAGTCCCTGGTTAGTAGAAGATAGTTTTATTATATTAAGTGGTATGATATATGAAGTATAAGTCCATTTTAGGAACTATATATGAGTAATATCACTATAGATGGACTTATGTATATTTAATAACATTTCCTATCCTTTTGTTTGAGACAGATGGAATGACCTATCATTCTATCGCATGATCTGCTAACACTTCCTGGAAGACAAATTCAACTTCATTTCTTTAAGAGATGATGTGGAAATTGTTCAAGGCACAAACAATAGTAAGATTGTACCAAAATCAAGTAAGTATTTATTTTAATTCAACAATTCTTCAACTTTAGGTAAATGATCTTGGAAACAAAAAATGTTGTCCCAGTGTCCTTATATCCGATGGATCAGATGGTAGCTTAAATCATCACAAATTTTTGGCTTTGTGATTTTTGGCTTTTTCATAGCCATGTCCTCTACCACTCCCCATCAGAACTTGATGGTTACAGTTTTTTCCATATCCATATTTCCACCTATGTTCTCCTATGTGAAAACCTAGTGATGATTTAATTTGGGTAACCATTAGGTTTCATACTTCACTTTTTAAAATTAAGTTTTAGTATTCCTTTTTACGCTGTGGGTTTGATGAAAGAAACTTTCAAGTAGTAAACCATTTATAACCCCGACGAATTTCAAGGGAGAAATTCTTTTTAAGGGGGGTAGAATGTAACAACCTGAGATTTTATGAGAATTATTATTTTTAATTTCATTTATGTATTGTGTTGTACTGTACACTAAATTTATATTGTGTTATATGCAACATTTTATTAACTTGCAGTATACGCAACACTATTCTTGGCTCGTGTTACACACAATTTCAAGTTCATTTTGTAGAAATTATTCTACGCAACATTTAGTATAGATTTTGTTTAGTGTATAAATGAAATAAGTTTTAATTATATTATACGTAGCAACAAAGTTATCTTTCACTACACGCAACCTTGACTTGCTTGCGTTACACGCAATCGTGACCTTCCTCGATAGCGTGTGTAGTACGCAATATCAGGTTTCACTAAACAATGATATATTGTTATAATATTATTATGGACTAGACTTTATGAATAAGATTAACTGAATTTTTAATGTTATAACATTATTATTCATCTTACACATTTTATAGAACGTCATATGAGAACAAAATAATTTTTTCGAGTAAAATAAGTATTTTTCAAAAAATGCAGTTTTTCCGCCTTTTGATGGCGCATCCAATTTAAATATAGTTTTTGACATGTTTAGAAGTTCAATTTGGAAAAATAAAATTCTTCTTTGGAATCAGGATATAAAAATTTACTTTGGATAAAATTTTCAAATTATTCTGATAACTTTCATATTTTAATGAATAGTAAAAACACGCTATATTTTAATTAAAAACAACTTTTTTCATCGTAATAATTTATATGGTTAAATTATAATATTTAATGGTTTTAAAGTATAAATAGAATATATTTTTATCATTTAATATAATTTATGTCATTATCATTGATTTTACATTGAATTCATAGGTAAAATCATTTCAATCTTTTGCAATGTTTTAACTTTTAAAACTCATTTTCTTAACAACAAGATTAATTTTAAATTAATTTCTGCAACATCTGTGATTTGAATTTGAAAAAATGGATTCCATATTTGGAATCATTAGGTCCAATTTATGTTAATAAGCTACTTTTTATTTTTAGTCATTATGAATAGTAACTACGGTAAATCTTATTTACCATAGTTAAAGGTAAATCGGGTAATTAAGGGTAAATATAATATTATAAAATTACCCTAACACTTTTCATAATATAATTGGATGATTATATTTTACCCTAAATCAAACTTGGGTCGAAATTGAATCTAATGTAACCCACTTGTATTTGATTAAGACCTTTTATTTATTTTATTTAAAGGAAAGTGAAATGTCTCACTCAAACATTAATAATGAGATTATTTTTAATATAAGGTTATTCAGAATATAAATTCAATTATAAATACTCATTTAAAAACTAATTTTTTTTCTTTATCATGGTAATTTATTGGTAATTTTTATGAAATATTTAATTACTTTAATAGATTATACATTAATGATGAACAAATTATTTATTTAGTGAAAAATCAATAATATAGTTTTTATTAAAATAACAATACCTATCAAAAGGACTAGAAACCTGACCAAATATTATTTTTAGAGTATATATATACCCTAATCATCCAAGGATAGATTTGTGGACCATTTTGAGCCTTAAAAAACCGATTAGGACATTAATATTATTTTATTTTAAATGATTTCAAAGATGTCACCTTCATAATTTAATAAATATAAAAATTTAAATGTTGTGATTTTAAGATGATAAATTAGATTAAAAATATTATTATTAATTTTATTATATTTATATTTATCATAAGATTTTATTTTAAATTTTTATGCAACAAATATGTATATTAAATAATTATACAACAATGTTGTAGTAATTATTTTATTAAGAGATATACAAAATAAATGGTTATAAAAATATTAAAATAAATAATATAAGAACAAATTAATGTTCCCCATGAATTTTTTTTGATTCATATGACATTTTAGGGATATATTATATATATTTTTTCGAACATATATTCTTTGTGGTTTTTATTTAAATTCAAATAATGAATAGTGTCAAAATTGACACTATTGATATTTTATAAAAATAACATATTATTAAATTATTTAAAAATCACAAAAGTATTTAAAAAATAAAAATTTAAAATTATATGGTCTTAAAGGTTATAAAGTATCCAATTATGGGAAATTGACAACATTTAAGTATGTATTTATAACAATTTATAATTTATAATTTTATTACCAAAAATAAAATTAAATAGATTAAATAATGATAAATCAAGTTGATAAGGTTTAAAATAAACCTAAAACACTTTTAAATTTTATTGGTTGATGAGATTACCACCTTCTATCATCTCATATTGTAATTGAGTCATTTTTTGAGGTTTTTAAATGTTTTTTAATTTTATTATTAATTAATATTTTTTAGGTTTTCAAAAGTGCCCCTCTCCTCTCCTATATAAGGGCACCTCCTTCCCTCTCCTCTTCAAACACATTTGAGCCTTGAATCTTGGAAAAAACCGACCCATTGCACTTATAAACTTCAATATAAACCTACTAGTGGTCCTTGTATTCCTTAAAGACCAACTTTAGTGCCATAAGAGGAGGATAAGTGGAGCTGCGTCGAAAAAGAGGTAATCTCTTATACCGATTCTTTCAAGTTTCTTTCTTCTTAAAATTCTTTTTATTTATTTGTTTCATCATAAATAAATAACATAAATATCACTCATATACTGATATATTATTATAAATATGAAACAACATTATTTCAACTTCTATCCATCCTACGAAAAATGAAATCACCGCACGTGCGTATGTACGAAATACCGTCTCCACGCCGTGGTGTAATCTGTTTTTCCACCACCACCTTACTTGGATGGGTATAATGGTGTAATGAATAAATATATATAGTTATTAAAATATCATACTTATTCTGAGATATTATATCATCCAATCCAATTCAATTCAATAATTATGGGAACGATATCATCGCTTGTGCGTACGTACAGATTACCGTCTCCACGATGCGATGAGATTCATTCTCCATGTTAACCACTCAAGAATTATTATAAAGTATATATAATTAATAATAATGAAATAAATGACATAATAAATCTATTGGATATATATATATATATATATGTCATCTACTCACTTCCATTCAAGTTAATAAGGAAAAGAAAACAGCGTTCATGCGTACGTACGACCTACCGTCTCAATGAATGGTGTATTTCATTTCATTTATCTATATTATATATATATACTGAATATATATGATATATAAATCATTATTTACATTATTTAAGTAATTAAATCATGATATAAGTAATAATAATATCTATAACAACAAGTCCAAACACGTATGATAAATAAAACGATTTTACCCAAAACGCTGCTTTAACATGGAATTTACAAAATAACGGGTAATATAAAGTCATAAGTGAACCATATATGATATCATAATAATGAATATGATTCTTTAATAAGTCAATGACATTTTTTAAATCATTATACAGGAGTTTTGGATACATACGAATCATATCATACCTAAGGTAAGGGAAAATCTCGGAATCTCAATTTTTATCCGAGATTGTCTATACTTCGGTATTTACCGGGGCATATTTATCATTCACTTCCATGTTTCATCAATATGTAATATTATTTATATACTCCTAAAATTTATTAAATCCAATTTTACCTATTGGTGAATTTTTAGTTAAATATATGAAAGGTATCTTTTGTCGTTTTCAGTACGAGGTACTTTTTGACTTTTCCGGCCAAAGTACGAGAAGAAGGATTATTTTTAACTTATACGGTGTTAATGGATTTTTATGATTTCTTAGAACATTATTTACATGAAGCTTCCTTTACAAGCTTTCAAGTTTATTTTCAATTAACTTCTTTTAGTTTAAAATTTGTATGACTTGTTGAGAAAGGAAAAATGTTTTTGAAGAAGAAAGGATATTTTCCTCAGGAATGGAGTTCAAGTGTTTTATCAAAATTATTTTCCATCTAAGATAATACAGGGTTATGTTTCTATCCCTATTATTACATTGATTTAATTATGTTATAATGGAATTATTTTTATGAAGTCCTTTTATGGATTATGTTATGATGGCATGATGTTTATGAATCCAATTTTTATTACATGGGTTATGCTATGATGTATGATTTATGTTTCTGTGGAACACATAAGAATGGTTTAATTATGAGAATTGTGGGACCTATATCTCCCTCCAATGAATTGTGTAAAGATTTATATCTCATGAGATAGACATGGATAGAAGAGTAATTTAATCCGGTTCAGTGATACATGACTGGAATGCTAAGTGAACTCGATTCAGTAAGGGACTTTGTCCACTATGATGGTATTGGAAACAATTCCTTGGCTACTATAGAAATAATATCATGTTCTTAATGGTTTTCCATGATTACATGTTTTATTCCCATGATATTTTATCATTATGGATGATCCATTATGATCTATTCCTTATGTACTTCCATGATTTATGTCTTTGCTCAAGATTTTGATGTTTAGATTTTATGTTCAAGTTTTTTCATTCAAATGTTTATGGATTGTTTTATGTTCTCTATGTTTACCCTTACTGAGCATTTGAGCTGACCCATTTTATGTTTTCTTTTCCCTAGGATATAAAGAAAGGTTTTAGGTAAGAAAACAAAAGGGGAAGATCTTTATGGGAGATGTTGAAGATCTTTCACCAAGATTAGAAGATTATATTCCGAGTTTCCAAAGACACTAAACTATTACGGTCCTTTGGTGTCAGTTTTTTTATGTATTAGACATTCCGTAAAAGTAATGTAATTTCCATGTATGTCAAGCTTTGGGTCTCTACAAGGATTGCAAGAAGAGTTCATATATATTAAGTGGAATAAAAAAGACCAAGATAAATGACCCAAAGGAATAAGGGTATTGTGGTGGGTTTGGGAAGGTGGATGGGGAAATAAAAAAGGAAAAGGAAAACATCTAGAGCTCATTCTAAATTCTAAAGAATAATAGTCTCTAGGGTCCTTACAGATTACGACTTCAAAGGATGAGCTCGAGAGAATATTATAAAGAGTACCATGAGTCAATTTCGATGAGGATAAAAGGGTTAGATCAGTAAACAAGACCAAATTTTAAAATGTGGATTCAATGAAAGGATGATTAATGTGGAGAAATACATACAATATCTGGACAAGCTACAAAGACACATTAATGAATTAGTCAAAGATGAACCAGATATCAAGGTATATTCACTTCTATGGGGGCTATATAGGGCAAGTTATTCCAATAATTTTAGTATTTTTAGTAATTATTTTTTGATATATTACTGTGTTAGGTGAGACATTGCTTTAAACTATTTCATATTACCAATTTTCCTCAATATTACATTTATAAAAAAAATTAATTTTCAATCGTGATGTCGATATTAGCCTTTACTGTTGGGTCAGATGATCCACATCATGCAGACTATGTCATATGCATACAATTTTTTACATAGTATAATTTCCCTACTCACTTACATCTCGCATCGTTCCTCGGATTGGTTTTATGGTGCTTAATAAGTGATTTTGTGATAGTGAAAAGATGTTCCAATGTGGCAGGGAATTAGCACCCACATCACATTCTACACACACCTTGTATGGTCCACACCGTGCACTTATGTGTCCCCTTGGGCACCCTTGTGCATGATCTAATTACTCCATACATAACTCTCTTCATGTTTTATAGGGGAAATATGAATTCCCAAAATTCCTCCTTCCACCCATGGCTAGCCATACTAACTTTCCTCCTATACAATCAACCCCTGGTCCCATAGGTGTTTGATGTGGGTCCTTAGTTTTCGAAGGACTGGCTATTTTTTTTTGAATAAGGCTCAAATTCCAAACCCCTTAAATACTATAACACATAATATTTTTCATGTCTTAATAAATTCCACCTCTTCTTCAACATGATGAAAACAATGTCCTTATTGATACAAGTTCAATAATCATCGCAATGGGGAAGGGATGTAACTCCAAGGAAGAGATTCTCAGGCAGCTTGGGTTTCTACCGCCACATCACCCCACCTCTCCTCTCACTTTTTCTCCCTCATAGTGTGTTTTCCTCCCTCATGACTCCCTGAGCTGATGTCTATGACAATGATAATGCCTCTCCATCCCCACCACTGTGAGGTTGTCGACGTCAATGGATTGACCTTACGCCCCCACCGACATTTCATTGTTCTCTCTCGATTGAGGCATAAGCAACCTGAGCTTACCTTGTGGTTATCTATGCTATAATCCCACTAATGGATTCAGATTTTTGATAGTTCAGATCCATTCTCGTGTAGACTCGACATCCAGATCCGGTCGGCTGTGTCCGATCTTGTTCCCACTATCTCATCCCCTTCCCTGAATGGTGTACCCTGTCCTAAAGATTCCACGTATGTTTGATGTGGTATTTGGTGCTCCTCACATTAGCTTGACATGACTTTTTTAGGTGTTGTAGTGTTCAGACTAGCCTATTCTTGTGTCCTTGTTTCTTATTGGTTTGGTTTTGTTGGATTTGTATTGTGGAAGGGTCATCATCGACAACCTGGGTCTGTACGCGGACATGGATGGTCATCGCAGGAACGCTCGGTGTCGATGGTGTTCTTCTCCTCACCAAATCGATTCACAATTCCCTACAGGTTTTTCCTCTAGTTCTTTTGTTGTTTCTCGGTGCCACAATGTCTCTGATTCTCCTTGTTTCCTCTACCATTTCTTTGTGCTATTTCACACATGACCCCATCTTGGTTGGGTAAGATGGATTACATGATGTTTTGTATTGTTTTGGTGGATTCGATGAAGGTGGATATATTGGGGTTTCTATTTTGGTGTGGTGGGGTCTTAGAAGTGGTTTGATGAAGCACTTTCCACCGGTTATCCTCTGCCTTTGTTTTGGTGTTTTGGGTTGGTTCTGTCAGGTGTCTTCAATGGTGGATCCCCTTTAACATGGTTCTTTGCTTGTGGTTTATCTTGTTTTGGTTCTCACTTAGTCTCAAATTGATTTTTTTTAGGTTCTCACTCAACCATAAGTTATTTATTTGAAAATAATTTTTTTTGGCAATAATCATCACAACATGGATAATCATTCAAGCATGTAATCTAATTCCAAATAGTGAATCCATAAAAATTAAATAATAATCACTGCTTGACTATTAAGAAAATTAATTGTAATTATAAATACTTCACCACCTCCCCAATGGTATTGAGAAAAAAAACCCAAAAACACATATAGTTTTCAAAATACATTCCACACTCTTTGGAGTCCAATTATTTTATAGTGTGAGGACCTGTTTTTAATTTGTGGGAGCTAAAATTTTCAATATTTCTTTTAATTTATTTGAGGTCATTACCAAAAATTTAATCTCATTCCCTGGTAGATTTATAATTTTTTGAAATTATTTCATAAGACAGACTTAATATGGAAATATATTTAGATTTTATTTTTTTATTTAATTTTTAGAAATCGAAAACTAACTTCATCATTTAATCATGCGATTTGAAAAAAAAATGTTTTTTCTTTATAAACCATCAAACATAGAAATGGGTTTGATCAACTACATGGAGAAGTTAGAAAGACTAATTTATTTTCTCATCATCAATAAAATTAAATAAAAGATGTAAACATAATATATTAACCATGAAACCCCTTCTTATGGTCTATCTAGCCACCAAGAGTGGTATTACACAAGAAAAATTGATAGTGACTCCTCTTTTTATGATTAATCATCCTACTGAAATTTCCATGGTTGATCTATAAAAAGGAAGAGGGAAAAGTTGATTGACCATTGAGAAAATATGGACTGATTGAACCTTTAAATATTGGGAATTTTTAGTTAATACCAACCACACAATATAAAATGATCATCCATGGGGTTAAAATGAATCTTTGGTAACTACAGAAGTGATAAAGGAGAGTGACTATGAATTATAATCTAAGTGACCATACCTTATAACTTACATAAATTGGCATAAAACCCCCAAAATAATATAAAGGGAATGGAACTACCATGGAAAACAAGTGTAGAACCATACACAATCCTTCTCATGCTTGATCAACCTAATTGAATGTACCACCATTTTCCCACTTTGGATCTTGACCAACTATGTTTGGTAGGATGAAGGAAAACTCCCTTGCTAAGGGAGACACATTTATACACTAATAGGACTTGATCTACGAAACAACCCAAGCTATGATCCAGCTAGTTACACCATGATTGGATTTCCCCTGCTTGGATATCTTTGAATATTTTAAATTCCACTCAACCTTGAATTAAATTGTCACCTAGACCCATTATAACCACAAGGAAAGTAACCAATCTCCCATATTATTATTAGTGTATCAAGCCACATTTTTTTCCTAGACACTTCTTCACCTATGGATCCATTATTTTCTTTCTATTGATGTCATGAAACTGTCCGTCAAAGATCCACAATGTATCATCATAGGAGACGATCATAGGTGGATATTGGAGAATACCAGGTATAATTTGAACTATAAATACTACACCTTCATATTTATCTGACCATGTCATTTGAGAATCTCAACTCCCCACTAAATATATAAATACATAGTGAGAGTGAATATCAATTTCGAGATAATAAACCACATTGGAGAAGTCACCTTGCTAATAGTGGCAGTTCTATTGACAGTGGATGGTTTAAATTCATTGGTCGATAATGGAATGATTAGAGTTTCAGATGCTATTTAATATACCAAGGAGGAAAAAATTATAACATAATCATGGGGGAATGTGATAGTTCCTAAAACTAAAAATAATAATAATAACTAATCCCATTCCATTAATATATAATAATATTTTTAAGTCCAAAGGATCATCATATGAAACTCATCACTTGAGTTTTCACTTTCTAGTAAATCCGTGGAGCAGTATATGAATTCTCTACAAGAAAGTACAGAGTTAGATTATATAAGGGGAATTTTTTTCAATTTGATGGGTGATCACCAGATGAGTGTGATATTTTTTGCATGAAAGAAATAAAATAAGTGTATATAGGCTCATAATTTAAGATAAAAATTAAGTATAATGGGTTCATTGGACAATATTAATGCATGTCTAAGGGAAGTTACAAAATATTGAGGAGGGAAGGGAAAAAATATGTTGTTTAGTGGTGGAACAATAAGATCCCTTTTACTACTTTTATTTAATTTTTATTTCTTTATATTATACAAGGATGAAAACTAATACAATTGTGGTTGATCCAAGGAGACCCCCCAAGAGATTAATTCTAGTTTTCAATAAGAAAATATCCTCTATTTTAATCTTAGGAAGTGTTTAGATGCATAAATTTTGGGAGGTTTTTATTCATCTAAATATTTAAAAATTATTATAGCCTTATTCATTGGTTTTACACACATTCCACTTGGTAATTTCAATGAATATGACAGTTAAAAAATGGATAAATCAAGGTTGATTAGTGATATCAGATCACTAAGTTAGGTAAGGGTAGAGGATACAATGATCAATTTTTCCTTGTTCCAAATAAAAATTTCTAGGAGAATATAATCCTGGATATTTTCCTTGATTGGAGAAATGAAAGGGAATCCAATTTTAATAATGGTTCATAGAAAAGTGAGGAGAGTAAATTTTGGTTTTACCTCTATGTTTTTATCATTTAGTTTTTAATCAATCAATATGTTGTCTTCTATAAATAAAACACAGTAAACAAGATTTCAATACACACCAACATTCTCTTTTCCAGATACAACCTGATTCCCACTAATACTATATTAAATTTGGGTTTAAAGATTGTTTTATTGAGAACCCCATTAAATTTTTTCATCAAACATAGCATTGTTTTTAGGGATTCTATTTTTTTTATTTCATTTAAAATGATTTTCAATAACTAGATACAGTTATACCAGCCATGTTTGTATTGATATGGAGGTTAAGAGAACTTTATTAGATAGACTTGGAACTCTAAAAACATAGAATAAGAGGAATAAGAGTTTTTAAGTATCCCATTGATTAAAACTCCCTCATTATCTTATTCTTCAATAAAAAGTTATATTCGGTAGTTAAAAAATGGAAGATAATCTTTATCATGTCAACAAGACTCTAAGCGAAATGAATCCAGAAAAATTTCAAAATTAATACAAAAAATTCAAGTAAATTAAATATAATATGAACTTAAAATAGTAATGATAGGAATTATGCCTAAGTTTCATTGATTATCATGTGAATACCCTAACATACACTTGACAAAGTTTAATAAAGTCTGTATTGGATTTATAACCAGAGGGGTCACTGTGACTGAAATCAGTTTTTAGGATTTCACTTTCTCAATGGAAGGGGATTCTAAGGAGTGGATCTAAAATTTAAAGCCTAGAAAAGTCACCTCATGGGATGAGGTATATAGGTATTTCCCCAATAAATTATTCTTTTCATCAAGTATTGTTTATTTAAGGAAATAAATATATGGAATCAAATAAGAAACTAGAGAAACCCTCAATGAGTTTTTTGAAATGTTTAAAATCTAACAAGATCCTACCCACACCATCTCTATGAAGAACATCATTTTTTGGTATTATTTAACCAATAATTTATGGTTAATGATTAGAAACTAGTGGATTCATTTTCAAGAGGAGTGGCGATTGATAATTCACAAGTTGAGTTTATATAACTGATCAAGCTAATATCTAAAAATTCCTACAAATTTGTAATAAGAACTAGAACTAGAGGTGCTCATGTGGTAAATAGTTATAACTCAACTTTATTAGAAAATAAAATTAAATAAGTATCATATATTATGAGGTAGATAACTATGAACAAAGTGAAAGATTCATCATCCACCACACCCCCTCAGTTTTTCTAGATATGCATCTCTCAAAAGAATTTCTATGATTGATTCCCTCATGTTTAAGGGAATAAAACCTATAATCCCATGTTCTAAGGGAAAATTATGAATTATAAGGATAAAAATATATGATTTATATACTTAACCACTAATCAATATGGATATTGGACACAAAAATAATAAATATCACTATTTCAACAGGTTCCTCAATAGCTTTATCAACCCAATCCATTACAAAGAACAAATTTCCAACCTTACACAAGTTAAAAACAAGGACAATCACAAGAGCCATTAATGAGGGATATATTTAAATATTTAATATAATTTCAAAACATTTAACATACCACTCTCACCACTCATGGATTAAAGATAAAGGAATTAAAATTACAATTCATACAACTCATCACCACCCTTAATAATATTTTTAAATCAAGGAGTAAGTAATTTTCATGCTCAAACAATTCAAAACCATGAAGTAAATTTCAGTTTTATTACATTAGTGATTGGTAAAGATCTAGAAAACAATAAATAATCACCCCTGGAGATCAAATCTAGAACTGAACAACAACACGTAACTGATGAATCTACCTAAAAAATAACTTGAGAATAAATTAGTGAAGAGACCCATGAGAGGAAATATATAGGAAAATATAAGATCAAAGATCCAAAACAACCCCAACCTTCCTTCCCTAGTATAATATAATCCCCAAAGAATACCAATGAATAATCAATACAATAGGAGATACAATAAGTATTCAAAAAAGTATAGATTGATATCCCTTTACAGGAATCCATTTACCAAATTATAATCTTGAAAATTTTATTTAATAAATTTGAATTGAGAGAAGGATATTATAGGGAAATGAAGTAGTGGGATTACGTAAGAATATCTCTTACCTTGTTTCCCCTTAAATCCCAAAAAGATTCCAAGATCCAAGTAGTTTTTTATCCCTTGAACTATTGGTAAGCTTACTTTTAAAAATGAATTGTGTGATCTTTGATAATCAATTAACATCATGAAATATTCTATTTATTATTATTTATAAATGGTATAACATAAACCAACCTGAGTATAACAACCCTGCTTTTTATTACACACTTAAACATGATTTGTTACATAAAATATTAACTTGATACAACATGGAAGATCAAGAAGTATAGTGTATTTGGGGATTAGAAACATTACATAATGACTTAAAACATGAATCACAACATCTTTATTTAAAACATCATTTACATGACCACTAAATTCCATCATACTTAGCATTTAATGTGATAACTTGAGGACATGCATAAGAAAAGGGTGAGCTATAAAGCCCAGTAAGGTAGTAAACATGGAATAACGTGAAGAATAAAATAAATTTTAGCCAATAAGAATATCAATGGAGAATAAAATAAACATGAACATAAAGTCATGTAATATCATGACTATCATAACATGGAAATGTTGCAACAACAGTTAACATGGTATTAGCATGAGACAAGGATCATTGCACAAGGACCATCAGTAAACCTTCACTGTAATTGAATTAGCAAGAGTAAAACCTCATTGCACTTGAATTAGCATGAGTAAACCCTCATTTCACTTGATGTATCATTATACTAATCTTTACTCAATGCATTGCAACACTATCAGGGCGCACCCTTCTTAATCATTTCATTTCATGCATAAGTGTGCCACATGGATCATAAAACATGGATTCCTTAATCATAATCATTTATTCCACGATAAAGTAATTTGGAATTCATACATGAAACTCTATAATCAATAAGTAAATGTGCATAAAGTTGAATACCCTTGATAGAGAAATTGGCATGGTATTCACTACACAATGACTTTGGCTTGGAAAATCACGGTGCAATTTCGACAGCATAACAGCGTGAATAAGAATTCATAAAAATGGTTGATGAGAGGGAAAGGGGTGTCTCATAATATGTACAAAAAATTTATAGTAAGGGGGTCATATAGATACATGTCCCAAAATAATCAATGGAATTTGGATACATGATACAAAAGAATTTCTTGAATATAAATGATGAGACAGAAATTCCTTACAAAATTTCGGCAGGGTAACATGTGCACATGGGAGGAATTAATGAGAGATAAATGGGATCTATCATCATTAAAACATAAAGAGGAAGTATGGGGTAGGTGCGAAATCATACCCCAAAATTTTTAATTTAAAATAAAAGGGCATAACAACATAATGGAATTTGGACCAAAATGAGAAAGGAAGAAATCTCTTACTTGGAAGTGTGATCCCAAAGGCTTGGGAGGGGATTGAGAGATGCTTCATAGGAGATTGGGGTGACTTGGGAGGATTATAGAGAGATGAGGGTAGAGGTTTTTCGATCTCCAAAGGCATTGAGTGAATAAGAAGTGGGATCTTGGGTGGGTTTATATAGGAAAAGAGAGGGAATTCATTATTATTTAGGTTTTGGACACCACATATTAAACTAATCAAAACCACAAACCATCCCATGGTTTTTCCCATGGTTTTTTCCAAAGGGGAGTGTAAAAAAATTATTTTAAAAGGCCAATTTCTGAACTTATTAAAATATTAGTCTTGATTATGTGGAGGTGAGTCACACTCTCAAGGAAATCATTTTAAAAAGATAAAATGCTTTATAAGTCTTGGAGGGTCCACTAAGGCTTTCTAAAATAAGTCAAATAAACCTAAAATCACATTATATTAATGGTAAAACATATATTGTCCGAAAATATTGTTTATAGTATTTTATTACATCACTATTAGATCATTATGATGTCATAAAACACATTATATATTTAAATGGTATTTAAATTCTACCAAAAAATTCGACTATCTTAGAAAATTATGAAAAATTCACTATTGGATAATTTCAATGTCCTGATTCCAAAAATAATATTCATTTTATCTGAATAAATTTCTAAATATGTGAATTTTTAATTTTAAAATAAAAACCTACATTTATAGAAAATTAATGGGTATTGACAAAAATAACTTGTAAACCTTAAAAAATGAAAATTTTATTCATAAAAATTATATGATAATTTATATTTAATAAAACTTTATTAGTGATAATATTTAATTAAAATATTATTTAATTTAACAATCCATTAATTCATCAAAATAGATTTCTTAATTAACTAAAAATGCTATTTTTTCTTTAAAAACTGTTTACAAAGTAATAATAATAAAATGAATGTATATTCTCTATATAAAAAATAGTGTACATAATCATAGTATTAGGGTATCATTACATAACTCCTTGTAACACCCACATACAACCGAAGGGTAAGGTGTGTGATGGTGACAGAATCTTGGGGTTGCTCAAATAACATCGCTCGAGTGGTAATCTCTATCAACTTCCACAAATCACATAGGTAGTTATGTTCGAGCTTAACGTGTTGAAGATTGGATTGGGCTTGGTCAAGAGTGAAGCTCAATGACACCACCTCCTTTCTGATCTCTGAAAAATGGGCATCGTATGGAGCAATTCTGTTGGAAGAGGCTATCACTACCTTTGTCTGAGTGAATTGGATTTTTTAAAGCCCTATATTTATACAAATGAAGTGATCACTATTTAACGGATATATCAGAAACAGTCACAATTCTTAATGGTATTTTAAAATACAAAAACATAAAACAATTTTAGTGTATGAGTTATATAACCATGAGACATTTAATTAGATCAATAGGCATTTTCATTAACCAATGTTTGGATTGTTACAATATTCCCCCCTTAAGAAATTTCACCCTCTAAATTTCCTTTTCGTACACTAAACAATTGTAGGTAGCTCTTCTTCATCACTTCCTCTGATTCCCACTTTTCACACCACTTTTACAAGGGTCATTGTCTTATTTCGTACAACTTTTTCCCTACAATCTAAGATCCTCAATGGATTCTCTTCATAAAAGAGATAATTCTACAATGGTACCACCTCTGGATTGAGTACATGTGAAGGGTCAGGTATGTACTTCCTCAAGAGTGATACATGGAATACATTATGCACTTGAGTTAGGTTCGGTGGGAGTTCTAGTTGATTGGACACTACTCCAATGCGATCAAGGATCTCAAAAGGACTGGTGTACCTTGGAATAAGCTTTCCCTTCTTTTGAAATCTCATAACTCTCTTCCATAGTGATATGCGGAGAAATAAAAGGTCTCCAACATCAAACTCTATATTTCATCTACGATTATCAGTATAGATCTTTTGTCTACTCTGAGCAGTTTCAATGTGCTGTTGGATG
The DNA here is from genome assembly GCA_963277665.1 of Viscum album. NCBI lineage: Eukaryota > Viridiplantae > Streptophyta > Magnoliopsida > Santalales > Viscaceae > Viscum > Viscum album. Next base: position 540,288,072 of record OY728120.1, on the reverse strand, counting down.
GTCTTAACCTTTTCCACTATTTCTTTGACCATTACTGGACCTAGGAGTTTTATCTCCCCAACTATATCCAAACATGTTGGTGTTCTTCACATCTTCCCATATAGGGATTTATAAGGATCCATTTGGATGCTTGAGTGGAAATTGTTATTGTATGAGAACTCAAAAAGAGGAAGATGTTTTTCCTATCCTCCTTTTAAGTCCATTGAGCACGATCTCAACATGTCCTAAAGTGTTTGGATTATCCGCTCCGATTGGCCATCAGTTTGAGGATGATAATCCGTACTAAATTTCATATAAGTATCCAGAGCATGATAAAGACTCTTTCAAAACATATAGGTGAATCTTGGATCTCGATCGGATACAATCGATAGTGTTAGTCCATTCAGCCTTACCATATCTCTGATGTATATATGTTCCAGTTGATTTAGTGAGAAATCCTCCCAAATTTCAATGAAGTGTGTAGTCTTTGTAAGACGATCCACAACAACCCAAATAGCATTGTTTCCTTTGGATGTCTTTGAAAGTTCGGTGACAAAGTACAGGGTGATGTTCTCCCATTTCCATACTGGTATGGGTAATGGTTGCATCGTCCCCTTAGACTTCTGCCTCTCAGACATCACTTTTTGATATACCAGGAACTTTTATGTATACTCAGTGATCTCTTTATTCATGTTATCCCACCAAAAATTCTCTAAGATATCTCGATACATCTTTGTGTTTCTTGGGTGAATGGGGAAATTTGAACTATTTGCGTCATCCAAAAGTTCCTTCTTTAACTTCGAATTCGAAGGAACACAAAGTCTTGACCCAAATATCACAATTCCTTCTTCAATGACATTTAACTCCAAGGGTTTCCATTTTTTTTATAGTTTCCACCTTCTTCTAAATTCCCACATCATCCTTTTGAGCTTCCTTTAACATTTCCAAAATATACAGTTGAGAAATCATTTGTTAAAGGATTGATGATGTTCGCTTCATTATGATTCACATGCCCATATTCATCAAATCTAAAAAGATTGGATCCATTTAAATTCTCATCAATGATACAATTGTTGGGTACTTTCTACTTAGAGCATTTTCCACCATGTTCACTTTCCCAGGGTGGTAATGGATTGAGCAATCATAGTATTTTATCATCTTTAACCATCTTCCTTGGCACATGTTCAACTTTTTCTATGTGAATATATCCTTACGTCTTTTGTGGTTTTTATATATTTCACACTTCTCCCCAAAGAGGTAATTCCGCCAAATTTTTAAAGTGAATATCACTGCGGCCAACTCTAGATCATATGTTGTATAGTTTTTCTCATGAACTTTCAATTTTCTTGATGCATATGCAGTGAATTTTTCATTTTCCATCAACACACAACCCATGCCCTTCTTCGAAGCATCACTAAATACCACAAAAAATTCTACACTTGTGAGTAGTGTGAGAATTTTCATAGTGATAAGCCTCCTTTTCAACTTCTTGAAGCTATCTTCACATTCATCACTCCATGAAATCTGGACTCCCTTCTGTGATAGATTGGTAAGAGGGTTGGACAATCGTGATAAATTTCCCACAAATCAGCGATAATATCAAACTAACCCCAGGAATCTACAGATATCTATCAACTTTTCTGGCCTCGTCCATCCCTCAATTGTAGCTGTCTTCGAGGGATCCATAGATATTCCACTGCTTGTGATGATTTGACCCAAGAACAAGACCTCCTTTAACGAGAACTCACACTTTCTATACTTTTCATTGAGATTCTCCTTTCAAAATGTCTCTTGTAAAGTTATTAGATGCTCCTCAGTGTCCTCCTTGTTTTTGGAGTATATTAGAATATCATCTATAAATACTACCACAATTTTGTCGAGGTAATCTCTAAAGACTCTCTCTATCAAGTCCATGAAGATTTCTGGAGCATTAGTGAGTCTGAAAGGCATTACTATGAATTCATAGTGTCCGTACCTCGTACGAAAAGCAGTCTTGGGGATATCCTCCTTTTTCACCCGTAATTGGTAATATCCCGACCACAAATCCACCTTGGAGAAGTATTGTGATCCATGTAGCTGATAGATTAAGTCATTAATTCATGGTAGAGGATACTTGTTCTTTACCATGATTTTGTTGAGATCATGATAATCAATGCAAAGGTGCATTGACTCATCCATCTTCTTGAAGAAGAGGATCGGTGCACCCCATGGTGAAGCACTTGGGCGTATAAACCCTTTATCTAGATTCTCCTATAGTTGTTTCTTCGGCTCATCAAGCTCCACAACATCCATTCTCTATAGATTCTTGGATATTGTCAATTCCACAGGTATAAGGTCAGTTTAGAATTCAACATCTCTTCTAGGAGGAAGTCCCAGAAATTCCTCAAGAAACACTTCAGTGAATTCGCTCACAATAGGCATGTCTTCAAGGATGGTTGCTTCCTTAGACTCAATTACCTGAGCTAGATATGAATTCTCATAGGTAAGTAATATCCACACTTGAGATGATGGTTCTAAAGAAGATTCATCTTCCTCCTTGAACTTGTATAGAATCCGGGGTCGATTCTCCATATGGAGAGTGACTTTTCTCTCACGACAATTTATGTTGGATCTATATAAGGAAATACAATCCATGCTGATAATTGCATAAAATTATACCTGAGGGAGTATGAAGAGGTTCTTTGGGATGTTCAATCCATAAATTATGACAAGGGAGGAGTTATATTCATGGGAGGAAATGATTTCCCCATTTCTTGTACTCACCAACATCTTTATTTCCATGATTTTTGGTGGTGTTGAGATTTTTCTACAAATCTTTCAGGATACAAAAGAATGTGTAGAACTAGAATCAAAAAGTAAATTCACTATTCTTGAATGAATACCTAGAATACCTATCACCACTTTTTTTCTAGGGTTCACTTCGGCATTAGTTATGGAAAACGCTTGCCCTTGCTGCCTTGGAGGTTATTGGTTGCCTTCGAAAACCCTTGGCTTAGGGAAATGATTTCAAAGGTGAACTAGTTATTTGTAGTTTAATCAATGATCAATGTATTGAGGTTAAAATGGATCATTCCTCACCCCTGTCACAACTGCAGGTTTCTCTTTTCGGTAGTTAATGCTTAGGTGCCCTTATCTTCCACACCTAAAGCATTTCCTCATCCCTTTCAAGCAATTTCTGGGGTGCTTCTTTCCACACCTTTGGCAAGTGGGGTGCTGAGTTTTCTTTGCACCACTGGATTTATCCATCAAACTACAGGAATTGAAGTCCACCTTATGCTTCTTATCCTCATGATACCCTTGATATTTTTTGATCTCTATTTATACCTTGAGGGAACATCAGTCAATCTCCTCATAACTATCAATGTCAGTGATTGCCAGGGATTTTTGTAGGCTAGGTTTCATCCCACCAAAGAAGTAGTCAACCTTGATTCTAGGGTATTGATAAAGCTAGAGGAGTATCATGAAAACCTTGTGAAGTTTACCTCATATTCTCTAAGGAATTATTCATCTTTTTTCTTGATACTAAGGATGTCCCTTTCCATCTTAAGTTTGAGGGTACGCGGATAATATTTTTCGATTTTTTTTTCTAAAATCCTTCCATTCCAACACATTGATCTCCTCCTCAGGCTTCGTATTTTTGATAAATTTCCACCATTGATCGGTTTCACCCTCCATATGATAATAATCTAGAAGAACCTTCTCTTGTTCGAAACATTGAAGGATGTATACGATCTTTTCAATGGAGTTGTTCCATTGTTCAGAAATTGAGGGATCAAATGATCCATTAAAAGTAGGAGGCCTTTTCTCGGGAAGCTTCTAATTATAACTTGTTCTTTCTTAGGAGGGGTTGAACATTCCTCTTGACCCATTTTTTTATTCAAATCTTGAGTTAAGTGAGAGAGTATCATGACAATGTTCGTGATTCCCTCTCCCATTGGATTGAGCATCTCATTAGAATATTCATCACATTGATCTTCACATCGGTTTTTAGACTGAGTCCTCCTATTATAGGCCACTGGATGGAATAAATGAAAGTTAGAGTTAACATATAAAGGGTAATCCAATGACAGAAATAGATGACTTATAAATAACTTTTATTCTTGTAACATATGAATCTATTGGAAACAATCTATGTTATCCCTGATCTACTTCCCAACATATATTCTTAGGGACATTTTTTATTCCCTTAACAATGGTTCATTATAATCTTGTGAATTTACCAAATCATATCCCCCGAGAGTGTCGTAACTAAGAGTGAATTGAGGCTAATTTTCATGTACCAAGATACCCTAGGTCAAGCCTGAAACTCCTGGTTTGAGTTTTCACTCATAGTTACATCTATGCTAGAGCCTCTACTACCTACTTGTATCTAGATAGGGATGTTTTTTCTTGATAAACTAATTACTCAATACTCGCCAAAATTTAGAGATGTTTTCATTATAATTATTCCTATCTCTAAGGATTCACTAGGGTTTTCTAATCCTAATCCAAAAAATAACTAAACCTATCCTTTGATACCAACTATGACAACACTACTTTTTATTACACACTTAATCATGATTTATTACATAAACTCTTCACTTGATACAACATGGAATATCGAGAGGTATAGTGTATTTGGGGATTAAGAACATTACATAATGACTTAAAACATTAAACAAAACATATTTATTGAAAACTTTATTTATATTACCACTACATTCCCCCATACTTTGCATTTCATGGGTTAACCTGGGGACATACATAAGAAAAGGGTGAGCTATAAAGCTCAGTAAGGGAGTAAAAAATGCATAATATGAATAATACTATACATTTTAGGAAATAGGCATATAATTTGAGCATAAATGAAATATGAATATAAAGGCATGATATAGCATGCTTATCATAACATGGAAATGTGACAACAATATTTACCATGGTATTAGCATGAGCCAAGGCTCATTGCACATGAAGAATGACTAAACCATCATTGAACTTGAATTTGAATGATTAAAACCCAATTTCACCTAAATTAGTCTGATTAAACCCTCATTTCACTTGACGTATCATGATTCTAATCTTTTACCCAATGCATTAGATCGTTATCAGGGCACACCCTTCTTAATCATTTCATTTCATGCATAAGTGTGCCACATGGATCATAAAACATGGATTAATTAAACATCATAATTTATTCCACGATAAAGGAATATGGAATTAATACATGAAAATATATAATCAAAAAGTAAATTTTCATAAAGTTTAATACCCTTGATAGATAAATGGGCACGGTATTCACTGCACAATGACTTTGGCTTGGAAAATCACGGTGCAATTTCAACAGCATAATGGCGTGACAGAAGAATTCATAAAAATGGTTGATGAGAGAGAAATAGGTTTCTCATAATATGTACAAAAAATGGACAGTAAGGTTTTCATATAGATATATGTCCCAACATACGTAATAGAATTTGGATACATAATACAAAAGAATTGCTTGAATGTAAATGAGGAGAGAGAAATTCCTTACAGAATTTCAGCATGGTAATGGGTGTACATGGGAGGGATTAATGAGAGAGAAAAGGGGTATCTCATCATTCAAAAATGAATAGGGAGGTATTGGGGAGGTAAAAAATCATACACCAACATTTTTGATTGAAAATAAAATGGCATCACAACATAATAAAAATTGGATAAAAATGAGAAAGGAAGAAATCCCATACTTGGAAGTGTGATCCCAAAGGATTGGGAGGGGCTTGAGAGAGGCATCTTGGGAGAATGGGGAGACTAGGGAGGATTCTATAGGTAGGAGGGCAGATTTTGGTCATGCTAAAACGTCTTTGAGGGAAGAGGAAGTGGGTGATTGGTTAGGTTTATATTGGAAAAGAGAGGGAATTATTTATTATTTAGGTTTTGGACACCACACATTAAACTAATAAAAACCACAAACCATCCCTTGGTTTTTCCCTTGTTTTTTTCCAAGGGGAGTGGAAAAAATTATCTTATAAGTCGAATGGCCGAAATTATTAAAATATTAGGCTTTCTTATGTGGAGGTGAGTCACACTCTCAAGGAAATCATTTTAAGAAGATAAAATGTATTATAAGTCTTGGAGTGTCCACTAAGGCTTTGAAAAATAAATCAAATAAACCTAAAATCACATCATTTTAATGGTAAAACATATATTTTCCGAACATAATGTTTTTAGTATTTTATTACAACACTATTAGGTCATTAGGATGTCATAAAACACATTCTATATTTAAACAGTTTGTAATTTTTACCCACAAATTCGAATGTCTCATGAAATTATGAAAAACTAACTGTTGGATAATTTTGACATCCTGATTCCAAAAAAATATTCATTTTATCTAAATAATTTTCTAAATATTTTAATTTTTTACTTTTAAAAAAATAACTGACATTTATCGATATTTCATGGGTTTTGACAAAAATTTCTTTCCAACCTTAATAAAAAATAAAATTTTATTCATAAAAATTCTACGATCATTTATATTTAATTAAAATTAATTATTTATAATATTTTATTAAAATATTATTTAATTCAAAAATCCATTAATTCATCATAATAGATTTCTTAATTAACCAAAAATGCTATTTTTTTCTTTAAAAACTATTTATAGAGTAACAATATTAAAATGAATGTATATTCTCTATAAAAAAATAGTGTAGATAATAATAGTACTAGGTTATTGTTACATAACCCCTTATAACACCCACACACAATTGAAGGGTAAGGTGTGCGATGGTGAGAGACTCTTGGGGTGGCTCAGATAACATCACTCGGGTGATAATCTCTATCAACTTCCACTTCTCACATAGGCGGTTCTGTTCGAGCTTAACATGTTCAAGCTCAAATTGAGCTTGGTCAAGAGAAATTCCCAATGAATCCACCTCCTTTCTAAGCTAAAACAAATGGGCTTTTTATAGAGAAATTATACTAGATGATTCCATTTCTTCATTTTCCTAGGTAAATTGGATTTGTTAAAGCACATACTAATCATTTGATCGCTGTTTAATGACTATATTAGAAATGGTCACAATTATTAATGGTATTCTAAGATTCAAAACCTAAAACCAAGTAAGTTCATATGTTATATAACCATGATACATTTAATTATATCAAGATGAGTTTTTTTAATAAAAGTTTGGTTCGTTGCGCTGAGTGGTTGTGAAACATGCCAACTATGCCACTACCTACCTAGTAGGTGTTCTTGATGATGTTTTGAAAAGTGTATGGGATTAACCATTACATGTCAACTTATAAATTATAAACATGGAATAAGGAAAATTTAAAGATCACTCTTCAATCCTTATGGTAATATCATTCCTTAAGGATGATAAAACTATCATAAATTACAATTAAGAAACCTTTACATGAATTTTGGAGAGGAAAAAATAGATTCCAACATCATTGATTCAATGAAGTACAATATATATTTATATTAAAATACTTTGAGTTAAATTTCACTTTTATGGAGGAAATTTAAATTTTTTATGATATAATAAGACTAGAAGAATCATTATAAAAGAACAAACTGATTGAGAAATCAATTTTGGAAAATTAACGGAATCATGAGACAATTCCATGTGTTGAACAAATTAAAGAAATTGAGGGAAATTATTTTGATAACTTACTCAATTATTATAGTAATACTTCTTCCCTATATGTGCAGGGTGACAACATGGAGAAAACTAATATTGAAACATCTCTAGAAAACACTGTGTGTTAGAATTAAAGTTGGTTCCATCAAACTTAAAAAAATCATTTTTAATGTAAAATTATAAATTGCTAGTAATAATCTCGAATAAGAGCCTACCCATGAAAACCAAATTCTGAAGATTTTGTAACATGATGTAAAGGAAATAGGATCATAATTTGGATACATCCCAAGGATTAAACCTACCACCTTCATGCATAGTATTATTCTTGAAAATGAATCCAAAACAGAAATAAATTCTTAAAGGAGGATCAACCCTACCCTTATAGAAAGAGTAAAAAAAGAGGTAAAAAAACTTTTAGGAGCTAGATTAATCAACCCCATATTGGAATCCCAATGAGCGAGTCCCATAAAAATTGTTTCAAAGAATATTGGTCACAAAATTGTGAAAAATAGTTTTAATGATTTAGCACCCATATGAATTAAGAACAACTAGATTTTTCCATACATTATAGGATATTGAACCATGTGACCATAAAGGACCACTTCTTCCATACCCTTTGTGGGAAAAATGTTAGAAAGACTAGCTAGGAAGTTTCATTATTTTTCCTTGATGGTTTTTCTAGGTATTTTAAAGTTACAATATCTCATAAGGACTAATACAAGACCAATTTCACATTCCCCTTCAGTACTTTTTTCTATTTATGAATTCCTTTTAGTCTTTTTAATGCCATAGGTAACATTTAGCACTATATGGTAAGTATATTCTTAGACCTGATTGAGAGCTTTCTGAAGGTATTCCTTGATGACATCACTATATATAGAACTTTATTTCAATGTTTTTTTGGAAATACTAAAATAGGTTTTAAAGATATTTATTGAGAAAAAATTAGTTTTAAACATTGTGAAGTTCCTTTTGTGGTAGAAGAAATGAATTTTTTGGGCCTATTTAATTTCTAAAGGTGGAATTGAATTTGAAAAGGAAAAAAGATGATATTATTTCTACTATACCTTACCCTAATACTATGAAACAAATTATATCATTTCTACTAACCATGTAGAATTTGGATATTTGATTAATAAAATTGATGCAAAGCATAAAATAGTGAGATGGATGTTACTACTATAAGAATTTGACTTAGATATTAAAGAAAAGAATGGCTATGAGAAAATATTGGTAGACCACATGAGTTGGATTACTCAAAATGTTAAGGAGGAACCAACTATAAAGACCAATATTGATGATACATTCCCTAGAGAGAAATTGTACAACCACACACAAGTACCTGGGTACACTTACATAGTTATTTTTACGGTCAAAGAAAATATGATCCCTTCTTCTCAAAAATATTAGGTTTCTAAATTGAAATATAAATTAAAATATTATGTATGGTAGGATCCTCATTTATGGAAAATTTTTAATGTCCATGTCATTAGAAGGTTCATCCCATAAGAGGAAACGAACTATTCACTTTCTATTTTCTATAAAATTTCACGTGGATTACATTCAAAAACTGTAATTGAGTTTCTAAAGAAAATTTGTTTTTTAGGTTTGGAGTACCTTGTCTATAATCCGTGATCCAATAACCTTCTTTAGCAACAAGAACATGGTGGTCATCATGAAATAATATGGAGTTCACCATAAAAATTCTACTTTCTACAACCCACAAAAAATAGATTTGATGAGGGGTCTAAAATAGTGGTTAAAAGAATTTTGGAGAAAATAGTGCTGCCCAATTATAAGGACAAGAGTAAGAAATTAGAAGTTATGCTATGGGAATTAATAACAACCTATAAAACCCCATTATTTATTTACCTCTTTATAATTTTTTACTTTAAATATTGTCACTCGACTAATGAGCTACATCACAAATATTATAGGGTTTTCAGAAGAGTGAACCTAGAGTTTTTAAAATCTAGAGAATAGAGGAATCTCTAAACAGTGGAACCTAATGATATAAGTAGAGAGGAATATGGGAAGTCACTACTATAAAAATAAAAAAAAATTAGAAAAGATAATTCTATGTTAGAGACAAAGTGTTCTTAATATCTTCGAGGATGAAACTCTTCCCTAATAAGTTTCATTCAATTTGGAATGAAATATATAAAAAAATGAATACTTATTCTTCTGGTGTAGTTGAGATTAAAGTATACTATTCGAACTATCAATTCTAGGTTAATGGATGAAAACTAAAGAAGTTCTTGGAGGATTTCTTGATAGGAACAATAGAGGAGTCCAGACTCCTTCCTGCTACTAATAAATAAAGAACTAATAGTCTGTCACCTTCCCTCATATTGGTCTAGCTGCTTATTTTATTTTGAACTATTATCCTTGAATAAATTCATAGTGAAATTAAATTGGAAGTACATTTTAACTAAGTATGAGGGAGAGGGATGAAGTTTCAAAAAAATTTAAATATTGTTATTTTTATGTTTTAAATTAAAAAAAGAACAAAATCCAATTTTTTTAGGAACTATAAACAATTTTCCATTATTTTCAAACTTTCTTTGAGATGAGTTGGAAACCTCAATGAAAATTTTTAACTCCATGATTTTGTGAGGAACATGATCATTTTTTAAACTCAATGGATAAAATGATTTAGGAAATGATTTTGTTTTCTTAGGATATTATTTTCAAATATTTACCTAATTTTTTATCATATATTGAAATATAGAATGACTAGTGACTATCTAAAATTTTTATTCCTATACTAAGAGGTTTCTAATCCATTTTGACATCATATTTTTCTTACCCTGACTTCTTAAGAGAGGCTTTAGATTTTTTTTATAAAAAATCTCCTGTTTTTATTCTCTCTAAAATAATTGGAACTCATGAGGCACTTTCAATATGATGAATACATTTGATTGGAAAGCCCCAAATTCTTCCATTAAACCTACCATTAATATTTTTCATAGTTAATGGATTAAATAACCATGAATGGACTAATTAGTTTATGCCTCATTACAAGAAAAATTATCCCTTACCAAACCATTCCTGAGAATAAAGTTTCATGATGAATTTGAGTTTATGTCTGGGAGAAAGGGGCTTCCATGTTTTTTTCTATATTAAGTGTTGAATTAAAAAGGGTCTATGAGATGTTTGAGTCACCATTTAGAGAATTTGAGAGATGATAAATGGGTATGAGTCATCTTATCAATATTTTATTTTTATTATCCTCCTCTCCTATAAAAAAGGTATACAAAAAGTGATATGTGCTTGAAATATTCCTTGTACTCGTATAAGTGAATCATTACCATAATCATAGGAGACAACATGATCACTATTCAATATGCATAAATTAACAACTCATTTCCCTAAAAAAAGAGGATACTAAGATGACACATTCATTGGATTAATTTCCTGACTCATTCCCAGTGTAAAGAAGAGTACATTTGGGATTTTATGTCTCATATTTAACATAGGAAATTGAGTGATTCTTTCATGATGTATTTGATAGATAATTCACTATATTTAAAGAGTAAAACCTATCCGTTATTGTAGAAGTATTTTTCAAAAAATTCCCACCAACATCAAATCTGTTAAACAAAAGTTTCAAAGACCTCATGATTGATTATGTTTTTCATGATTCACATGGTTGAGATATGATTGTTTTACCAAGACTATAATAAATAATCACTTCCCAAGTATGATCAAAACTCCATATAAATACATTCCATTGAGTGAATAGTATGAACATATTACATGTGAGGTGAATCAGGAAATGGTTTTTAGAAGGATTTTGAAGGTTGAATTTTTTTTGAATAGGGTAATTTCATACTTTTGAAATTAAACACATGTATGAAGAATTATGTAATTTTTTTGGTAAAGAACGAAAAAAGTTTCCCTCATATTCTTCTGAATATTTTAGAATTTACTGTGAGCATTTATTTTCATTTTATTTACTTCTTTCCTTTAAAATTTTCATTGAAAATATATATATTTATTTGTGTAAATATGTAAATACTTGAATAAAAGAAATAAACTTCCTAAGAGTTCAATAGTTCAAGTATGGGGGAGTGACGTAATGTGAAATTTTCTTCATTTTTTCTTTTATTCATTATAAATACCCCTAATTTAACCTCATTCCAAAGATGATTTAAAGTTTTTAAATTCTTTCATAAGATAGTCCTAATTTGAATATTGATTTAGATAGTATTTTGTAAATATCTTTTTAATAAATCCAAAACTTATTTCACAATTTAATCATTTAATTTGAAAAAACATGTTTCTGCTTTGCTGGCCATCAAACACAGCAAAGGGTTGGATCGACTACTAGTCAATGTTAGATCAACTACAGGGTGAAGTTGGATTATGGTAGATATAGTTTTTACAAACATGGAAAAGGAATTGACCAACACTAGTGAAGAAAACGTTTTTTACACCATCATTTTTTACGTCAGTTATATATAACCAACGTGATAATCTGTGAAACGTGGTTTTTTACGTCGGTTATTTTATAACCGAGGTAAAAAATGCAGCGAGAATATTTTTAACATCGGTTATTTTAATAACCGACGTTATAAATCGAGTGCGTTCATTTTTTACGTCGGTTATAAATTAACCGACGTAAAAAACCAAAGCCCGGGGGGATTTTACATCAGTTATTTAATAACCAATGTAAAAAATGAGATATCGACGAGTTTTTTATGCCGGTTATTTTATAACCAATGTAAAAAACGAGTCTTCTAAGACCTTTTTGACGTCGGTTATTTTATAACCAACGTAACAAAACAATCCGCAGAAGTTTTTACATCGGTTATACAATAACTGACGTAAAAAACTACGATTTATGATGTATTATTTATGTCGGTTATTCCATAACCAACATAAAAAACCAACACGCGGATTTTATAACGTCGGTTATAAAATAAATGACGTAAAAAAACTGTATGTGATACATTTATAATGTCGTTTATTATAATAATCGACGTTATAAATGTAATAAAATAGTTTATAACGTTGGTTATTAAATAACCGACGTTATAAAACATTTAAAAAATTTACAAGCCGCGTGGACTGTCATTTACGATTTTTCGATTGAACGTCCGATGGCTTGTCTCTCTCGCGCGGTAAACCCTAATCGGCTCGTCGATCTAGCTGCGTTAAACTCATTTTTCATTCATCGTTTATCATCCTTACTCTCCTCGGATCCATCATCTCAACTCGCAAAACTCAAGTAAGCTTCTATGAATTTATTTCGTTCGTTTTTTTTCGCGGATAGTCTATATTTCTGTTTTGCGTTTTTTGTGTTTAAACTAGGTAAGATTCTTCCATATCCAAATACATAAAAACCCATTTGAGGTGGTAACTTGTAACAACAAGATACACATAATTTAAACAATAATACTATGAGAAAATGGTAAAGTCCACCTACCTCATTCTCATACAGAACCTCTCAACACACATTTACCCTAGACGACACTTGTCACGTTATTAGTCATCCACTTTCCCTATATGGTTCTCATAACCACACACATGTTCTTATAACCACTATATTACCCTTTTTAGAACTTCTATTGTATAAATAATTACCTATAAAACCTCAAACTCAAGCATCACAATGTACTCGATGCTTCTACCACTCCACTGTTCTCAAACATCCACAAGAATACCATATTACATTGGCATCCAAATTTCCTTGAAAATCAACTAGAATGGACATACATATACCTTCTAAACATCAACTAAATACAACTTGGTTCTTACCCAACATCTGAACCCATTCAAAAAATGTATTTATCATTTAATAACATCAAATAGAGGTGGAGTACAACACACTACATGTATTTATTTTAACTAGCTGAGGGGAGACATCACTGACCAAATCATCATAGAAACACCAAACATTACTTTTGGCATGTACCAACTTAGATACGATACCTTCTAACTGAAGTCACATAATCACCACCTAAATTCACCTAGTTGAGTCCATACCTGACTCTATAAAATATTCCAACACCGCTCCTCCATTTCCTGCAACCTTCATCATTCCTCATTTCCCTGTCAACACCTATGACATTATTACCTCAGATCACTTTTTTTAACGACACTAAGCTCAATTCAATTGCTTTTCTCGATTAAACACCACATTTGTGCTCAATTCAATTGCTTATGTTTATCCTCTTTTATATGAGAATCTATTATACATATAATGTAATGGCTATTGACCTCTATGTCATTTCGATGCATCGCTATGTCTCATGATTCCAAATAAAAATGGCTTCTGCTGAGGGGTGGGGGTGCTGTCTGGAGGGGTGGGGTGCTGTCTAGGGGGTGGGGGGATGTCCAAAGGGTTAGGGGTGTCCATTGGGGTGTCCAAGGGGGTAGGGGGTGGGGGTGGTGTTCAGGAGGGGTGGGGGGTGCTGTCAAGAGGGGTGGGGGCTATCTAGGGGGTGGGGGGCTGTCTAGAGGGTTGGGGGTGTCCAGGGGGGTGTCCAAGGGGGTAGGGGGTGGGGGTGGTTTCTAGAAGGGGTGGGGGTGCTGTCAAGAGGGTTGGGGGATGTCTGGAGGGTTGGGGGGTGTCCAGGGGGGTCCAAGGGGGTGGGTGGGTGTGGGGGGTTGTCTAAGGGGGTGGGGGCCTGTCCAGAGGGTTTTGGGGGTTGTCCGGGGGGTGGGGGTGCTATCAAGAGGACTGGGGGGCTGTCCGGAGGGTTGGGGGGTGTCCAGGGGGGGGGGGGGGTCCAAGGGGGTGCGTGGGTGTGGGGGGCTGTCCACGGGGGTGGGGGACTGTCTAGAGGGTTTTGGGGGTTGTCCGGGGGGGGGGGGGTGGGGGTGATTCTCAGGTTTACTCCATTTTCTCCAATTTTCTATCAACCATGTAGGCGCTATGGTTTTCTTTGAGTCAATGGAATTTAAAACTGTTATATCAAACTATATTTTGTTTTAAAAATAATATTCAAGCATATTTTTTTAAATACCCATAGATTTTTTTTATATTTCAAAATTGTTTTACATTCAAATCATGACTTTTTTCATATAAACATATATTTTTCTTATCTTAAAAGTATATATATTTTTGATATTTGTTATAGGTAATAATGAGTCGAAGTTGGATTATGGCACATTGAATGAGCAATGAATTTGAGGAAGGTGTTAATGCCTTTTTGGAATTTTATAAACGAAATGTTCCAAGTAGTGACATTTTTTTCTGTCCATGCCTGAAATGTTTGAATATGAAGAAGTTGAAAAGTAGAGAGATAAAAGATCATCTGATTTGTCATGGTTTTAATCCGAGTTATAGCCCATGGATTTGGCATGGTGAAACTGGACGGAATTTCACTAATGATAATGATTCGCAAGATGGTAACTCCGATGGAATTGAAAAAATGATTTGCGATATTGTAGCAGAATAAATTGAGATAGAACCGACAGTTGCGTGTCTATATGGTGATGCTGAAAAACCATTATATCCTGGTTGTACAGATTTTACGGTTTTTTCTGCAGTGTTAAGATTGATTAACCTGAAGGAAAAACATGGATGGAGTGACAGAAGTTTTACAGAACTGTTACAATTGATGAAAGACATTCTTCCACAAGATAGTGATCTTCCAGATTCACATTACAAAGCCATGAAAATATTATGCCCGATGGGATTGGGATACAAGAAAATGCATGCATGTTCGAATGACTGCATTATATATAGGAAGGAATATGAATTTCTATCAGAGTGTCCTAAATGTGGGACATCATGGTATAAGGTGAAATAAAAATCACAGGGTGATGTAGAGATTACAAAGCTCCCTTCAAAGGTATTTTGGTATCATCCTATAATTCATCATTTCAAACGTTTATTTGCTAATTCACATGATGAAAAAAGGTTAAGATGGCATGCTGATGAGTGGGTATGTGATGGAAAAATACATCATCCAGCTGTTTGTCCACAATGGAAGAAAATTGATGCACAGTATTCTACATTTGGAAATGAAATTAGAAATATCATACTGGGGTTGTGCACAGATGGAATGAATCCATACCGAACCCTCAGTAGCACACATAATTCATGGAATTTTTTATTGGTAATTTACAACCTCTCTCCTGAAGTTTGTAGGAAGCACAAATATGTCATGTTGAGTATAATGATCTCTGGTCCAAAGCAACCCAACAATGATATTGATGTTTACTTGTCACCGTTGATTGATGATTTGAAACTGTTATGGGCTGATGGTATTAGGGTGTATGATTCTTATAAAATGGAATATTTTCAACTGCATGCAGTGCTCTTGTTCACTATAAATGACTTCCCAGAGTATGGAAATTTATCTGGATACAGTGTTAAAGGTCATAAAGCATGTCCAATTTGCGAACAACAGACGTCATATTGTCAATCGCATCATGGGAGGAAAACAATGTACATGGGTCATCGAAAGTTTTTGCCTATGGATCACCCTTATATAAGACTAAAAAAGGAATTCAATGTCTCAAAAGAATTTGATACTGCTCCAAAACCTTTATCCCCTGATCTGTATTTTGATGGGGTGAAAAACCTTGATGTGACATTGGGAAAGACACATAAATCTGGTAATGAAAGACATATTTGGAAGAAAAGGTCAATATTTTTTGAGCTACCATATTGGAGGTATCATGAAGTTAAACATAATATTGATGTCATGCACGTGGAGAAGAATATATGTGATTGTTTGATTGGAACATTGTTAGATATTAAAGGAATGACAAAAGATGGGTTGAATGCAAGATTAGACTTACTATCAATGGGAATACGTTTGGAGTTAGCTCCCACTCCTAAAGGAAGACGAACATTTCTTCCCCCGGCTTGTCATACATTATCGAAGAGGGAGAAATTAGCTTCTGTCAGTGTCTTCATGATATCAAAGTGCCTCATGTTTATTCTTATAATATAAAAAATTTTGTCTCATTGAAGGACTTGAAGTTGATAGGTATGAAATCACATGATTGTCACATCATGATGCAACAAATTCTACCAGTTGCATTGCGTGGAATATTTCCCATTCATGTCAGAAAGACTATAATGAAGTTGTGTTATTTTTTCAATTTAATTTGTAACAAGGAGATTGATGTGAATGCTTTGAACATTTTGTAAAAGGATGCAATTTTTATACTTTGTCAATTGGAAATGTATTTTCCTCCAACTTTTTTTGATATAATGGTGCATTTAATGATTCATCTGGTTCTAGAAATAAAGCTTTGTGGACCTGTATATCTTCGTTGGATGTATCCTTTTGAAAGGTATATGAAAATATTAAAGGATTATGTTAAAAATCCATATCGACCTGAAGCCTCCATTATTGAAAAGTATATTTCTGAGGAGGTAGCAGAGTTTTGTACGAGCTACTTGGCTGCGGCGCAACACATAGGTTTGCCTCCATCTCTCCATGAACGAGTTAATAACGAGGGAAAGGGGATTCGTGGATTGAAAGTCAAATCATTGTCAGCTGAACAGATGAAGAAGTTAGAATCATACATCTTGAATAACATAGTTGATGCTCAACCGTATATCACATTTCATATTAATGAGTTGAAACAATGTCATCCAAAGAAGAAAGAAATGTGGATTTTTAATGAGCACAACAAAAATTTTTTGTCATGGATTAAAAAGACTTTGCTTGGTAGACCAGATGTATCAGAGACATTAAAATGGATAGTGGGTGGTCCATGTTTAAATGTGATAACATGGTCCAGTTATGACATTAATGGTTATACATTTCATATGAAAGCTCAGGACAATAGAAGTGCAGTTCAAAATAGTGGTGCATTGGTGTTTGCAGAAGCAATGCATTTTTCGAGTGCTAAGGGAAAAAACCCAATTTCTGCATCAAGTGCATATTATGGAGTGATTGAAGACATATGGGAGGTTGATTACTTTAAAATTAAAGTTCTTATTTTTAACTGTAAATGGTTTATCAGTAACAACAGTGTCAGACATGATGAATTTGGAATGACACTTGTTAATCTGAATAGATTGGAAGACACAATTGATTCTTTTATAATGGAAACACATGCAAAACAAATTTTATATGTAGTAGATTAATCAGATATACAGTGGGATGTTGTTTTACAAGGGAAAAAACAATATGTTGGTGAGGATGAACTTGATGAAGATGATGATTTATGTGAGATCCCTACTTCCATGGAAAGATTAACAGAACATAATGATGAACATGTTGGAGACATGGATTGTTCCATAAGGAACAATCACGAAGAAGGAATTTGGGAAAACAATCCATTTGTAAATTCCTAAAATTACAGGTAACATATGTTCATTTCTTGTTTACATTTATTTTTTTCATAAATGTTAAATATTGTAAGTTTTTTATTTATTAAAACATGTTTTAAAACAAAATAAGTATAAGCTATTGTTTGTTTTAAGTTTGTTTAGTTTACTTTATCATGTTTATAACCATTAAATGAATTATATATCTATTATTTTTGTTCAGTGACAATTACTTTACCATGTTTACCATGTTTACCAAGTTTACCATCTTGACCATCTTGACCATATTGAGCATCTTTACCATCTTTACCATTGTTTAACATGCTTACCATATTACCAATGTTTAATATTACGTAACTTAGTACACTTTTCTATTTTCTGATTACAGTAGTATTAAAATATTTGAATTTGTATATTTGGGAATTGACATTTGTTTTTTTGATTTGAAGGATAATGACAGATCATTCAGTTGATCAACCACATGATTCTGGAGATGAGCATATTGCTGGTCATACCTCTAGGGATGAAAATTCACATGCTCCTATTACGACAAAGAGTTCAAAGGTTGGTAAACGTGGGTGCACACGTTTACCAAAATTATCAGTTGCCCGTACGCAGGATCAGAGGATAGTCGTTGAGTTTGATGATGATGATATTCCTAGAGGTCCGAATGCGAAAGATTTTAATAGTTTTGTAGCAACTCAGGCCAAGAGCAAAGTAATCATTCTGTATGATGATTGGAGAAGTGTGGATAAAGCGATAATCTCTCAGTTGTGGGAGATGATTTTGGTAAGATCGTTTTTCATTGTTTGACTATTATTTTAATGTTTCTAGTATATATAATATGTTTAACCTCTTCTTTATCAGATGACATTTGATATTCCTGACACTGGAGGAGTCAGGAAGAAATGCTTATCGTTGGCAGGCAGGAGATGGAGGGATTTCAAATCCACCCTCTCATCTGATTTCATTTATGGTCATAGGATTCATGACAATCCATGTTGTATATAATGAAGGCACATGGAGATAGTTTTTTGAATGTAGAAGAAAAGAGTCATTTCTGGTAAGGGAAATGTAAAATTTTATAAACTTTCTTATATAAATGATTTTATTAATGTTTTGTTAATGATTTCTTATTCTTAAATTACAGCAAACAAGGAAAGGTCATCAGGAGATCCAATCTAAAAATGTATAACCTCATAGTTTATCTCGGGGAGGGTATGCATTATTGGAAGAACAAATGATGGCGGAAAAATTTCAACAACTAAGAGCTGAGTCTTCAAGCTCTGGAGAGGTGGCCCCTCTATCTCCTCCATCTAGACATGAAGAATGGAAGAGAGCTCGGAAGGGAAAAAAGGGAAATATCTTTTAGATGAATCGAGAATCGTAGCTGAGAGGATTATAAGATATTTATTTTATTTTTTTAAGTTAACTATTCTCTTCATATAATTTCAATCATTACAGAAATGTTCAATTAATTAATACAGGACTCTCTTGAGGAGCAGAGTTCATAGGGGACATTTACAGCTACTGGGAGGGAATATATTTTATCTGCAGCATTGGGAAGGCCCGAACATCCTGGTCGTGTAAGAGGATATCCGGCAGGTGTATCGGTAAGAAAAGTGTTGCCACGTTATTCAAATTCTAACATTGAGGGGGTTTATAAAAAAATAGAATCCTTGGAGGCTGAAGATCATAATATTAATGCGACGATGGAGGAAAAGATTAGAGCGTCGGTGCAGTCTATGTTTGAAGAAATGCAAAGACAATTTCAGACTGCAGCTCCCACTCCTCCACCTCCCCATGCAGACCCCATTATTTATCCTCCACCTCCGCCGGTAGCTTCTACTCCCCCACCTCAGCCCGCAGACCCCATTTTTTATCCTACTCCTCCACCGCAGCTTCCTACTTATTGCGAGTTGTATGTTGATGAATCTCAACATCATATAGTAGCATATGGGTTGGTATATTGTATAGGAGATACAGTTCATCATCAACAATTAGAGGTTGAGAATCAGAGGGTCTCTGTACATTATATTATAGATAGATCAGCTAGGGTACCAATACCTATAGATGAGGTGGCGACAGTTGGACAGAGTATCGACCATTTTTTAATTTGGCCATCCAGACTTCTTCGACTCATTACCATAGAGGTATGAATGTTATATCTTTTATTTTATTTTTTTATTATAGTTGTTTTATCATTTGAAAACTAATATATTTTTCAATTTATTTTTACAGGAATACTTCAAAGGTAAAGAAATACTGTATGGACAACAACAAAGACAAATGGATATGACATCAAATACAGATTCTAGTAGTCTTGACAGATTTTCAAGATATTTGAATTTGTTGGCGGGTCGTTATGAGTTTCCCATGGAAGCTCATATTTGTGGGCGTGAAATAAATGTGGGGATTATGAAAAGTGATATCATGGAGCTTGTTACTGGAGATAAGTTGGGCATCAACGTGGTGAAATTGTTTTCCATGTAAGTCTTAACACCTTTTCCCTGCGTTATATTTATTAAAAATGTATACTTATGTATGTTTTTTATTAGGTATCTTTATAAAATTTGTGAGAGGAATGAGCTCACAGATGTATATGGATTCATGGACCTGCAATTGATTTCCCCTAATGCATGTGCATTGAATGAGGAACAAAGAATGGTTTATATTGCTGAAAGACTTGAAAAGAATATAGTCACACAATGTTGGATGATGCCTTTTTGTGAGAGGTATGAAACACATTTCTCTCAAAGAGTTAATTATCTTTTAACATAAAAAACCACTAACATTAAATTCTCTTTTATCAGTGATCATTGGATGTTAGGGGTTTTTTGCCCAAGGGAGAAATCACTTTATTGGATATGCTCTGTCCATGATGATGTGCGGGAAAGTTTTAAGAATATATTGGAAAAGTAAGTTTCAATTTCTCAATAGTTTTATATATTATAATGAATTTTAAATTTACCCCATTCGTATTATTTTCTAACAGTGCATGGGCCTACTTTCGAAAAAACACAAAGAAAAAGAGTGCAAAGATCAAATATGTAAAGGTGAAGGTAAATATCCATTTATAATTTGTACTTTTTGATTTATTACATAAAAATAATATATTGAATTTACACCCATTCAAACAAAATTTTCATGAACAACAAGGCATCATAGAATGTGGATATTATATGTTAAGATTTATGTATGAAATAATAAAAATTGGGACAATTGTGAATTTTGACCTGGTACGATTTCCTCTTAAACATTGCCATAATATTTCAATTTGATTTATTCATTATACACGTTAACTACTTTCCTTTTCATTTGTAGCTTTTTGATTACCCTCAACCCTATACTGCTGAATACATAAAACACTTACAAGTGGAGTGGTAAAATTATTTTACAGGTTTGATTAAATTTTATTTGTTTGTAATGTAAAATGTAATTTTGAATATTGTCGTTGTAATTGTGTATTTGGTAGTTGTTTAGGTTGTATTTTGTTTTTTTGAAGTTGACAGTGTATTTTTTGAATGTTATATATGTGAATGTTTAATTTTTCTCTACGTATTGTTTGTTCTACTTATGATGGTTTTTCTGGTATGGATTTTGGTCTGTGGGGAGGGGTTCCAAGGGTGTGGGGGTGTGTTCAGTGGGGATGGGGGTGTCCAGGGGTCTGGGAGGGCTGTCCGGTGGGGTGGGGGGGGGGGGGGGGCAGACCAGGGGGTGGGAGGGCTGTCCAAGGGTGTGGGAGGGCTATCCAGGGGGTGGGGGGGTATACAAGAGGGTGGGGGGGGGGGGGGGGTTGTCGAAGGGTGTTTGGGGCTTTCCAGGGGTGTGGTGGGGGCTCCAATGGGGTGGGGGCTGTCAAGTGGGCTGAGGGGGTGCTGTTCAGGAGGGTGGGGTTGTCGAGGGGTGTTTGGGGTTGTCCAAGGGGGTCGGGGTGCAGTCCAGGGGTGTGGTGGGGGCTCTAATGGGGTGGGGGAGGGCTATCCAGGGGGTATACATGAGGGTGGGGAGGGGTTCCAAGGGTGTGGGGGTGTCTGGTATGGATTTTGGTCTGTGGGGAGGGGTTCCAAGGGTGTGGGGGTGTGTTAAGTGGGGTTGGGGGGTGTCCAGGGGTCTGGGAGGGCTGTCCAGTGGGGTGGGAGGGCTGTCCAGGGGTGTGGGAGGGCTGTCCAGGGGGTGGGGGTATACATGAGGGTGGGGGGTTGTCCAGGGGTGTTTGGGGCTTTACAGGGGTGTGGTGGGGGCTCCAATGGGGTGGGGTCTGTCAAGTGGGGTGAGGGGATGCTGTTCAGGAGGTTGGGGTTGTCGAGGGGTGTTTGGGGCTGTCCAGGGGGTCGGGGGGCAGTCCAGGGGTGTGGGGGGGGGGGGGGCTCCAATGGGGTGGGGGAGGGCTGTCCAGGGGGTATACATGAGGGTGGGCACTACAATGGGGTGGGGGAGGGCTGTCCATGGGGTATACATGAGGGTGGGGGCTGTCTAGTGGGGTAAGTTTTATATGTTATCATTGTAAATGTTTAAATTTGATCTCCTTCTGTTTTTGTGGTACGATTTCTGGATTTGTTTTCTAGTTTATTCTGGGGGAGAGAAGATGACTGCATTCTATTTTTTTATAAAAAAAATTGGTTTATCACATTAGTTATTTCATAACCGAAGTGCTAAAAGGCCTGGGAAATGGTTTATCACGTCGGTTATTTATTAACCGACGTGAGAAACCCCCCCGGACTATTTTATCATGTAGGTTATATAATAACCGATGTGATAAACCTTATCCCAGGAGTTTATCACATCGGTTAATTAAAAACCAACGTGAAACACGGGGGGGGGGGGGGGGGTGGGTTTATGACGTCGGTTATTATATAACCGACGTGATAAACCCCCCGCCCCCTGTTTATCATGGCGGTTATAAAATAACCGACGTTCTAAACCAGTCTGGGGGGGGGGGGTTCTCACGTCAGTTATTTATTAAACGACGTGATAAACTACTTTTATCACGTCGGTTATTTAATAAACGACGTGATAAACTATTTCCCAGGCCTTTATTCACGTCGGCTATGAAATAACCGACGTTATAAACCCTTCCCGTTTTCTTTATCACGTCGGTTATAAAATAACCGACCTGATAAACATCGTGATATTATGTTTTTGACGTCGGTTTTTAAATAACCGACATAAAAACGTTATTTATAACATCGCCCGTATTAACGTTGGCTAGAAACCGACGTAAAAAATGAAAAATAACCGACGTAAAAAACGTTTTCTGCACTAGTGCAATTATAAAACCCCTTTTTACAGTCTATTCATCCACCAAGAGAAAGTTTCTATAAGGATAATCGATTGTGAAACCTCTTAAAGTTGATCATCTTATTAAAGACTATGCATTCTATCTATAAAAAGGAAGTGGGAAAATCCAATTTACTGTAGAGTAAAGATAAATCTAGAAAACCAATAAAGACATGAAAATTTTACCTAAGGAAAACTTAAAAATATAAGACAACTAACTATGGGATAAAACACATATATCATAACTATATAAGTGAAAAAGGAGATATAATGGAATTATAATTGATGCTATTATACCTTATATCAATCATGGGCCATAAAAAAACACAAAATAATGGAAAAGGCATGGACCTATCATGAAAACTAATCGGATAACCATAAGAACCCCATATCACAATTGATCAACATGATCGACCATGCTACCTCATTCCCACCTTAGATATTAACCAGTTTTGTTTCGTAGGATGAAGGAGAATTACCTTGATAAGGGAGTTAGGATTGAAAATTGATCATCCGTAAGCTCTACACTAATCCAAGATTAGATCCACCTAGTTACGCTATGGTTGGAATCACCTTTCTCATGTTATCTTGGAAGATTTCCAATTCCACACCACCGCAAAGGAAATCTTCACATAATGCCACCAAAGTTGTGAAAAAAAAGAACTAAGCTCCCATATTAATTTTAGGGGATCAATACATACATTTTTCTTTCATGAACCATGACCTATACAACCATGTTGTGGTTGTTATTTATATTGTGCACCTTTAAAAAGGATATTCTGAGTATACCACTATAGAAGTTGACCGGATCTAAATCTGGGAGAACCCTTAATGGCATCCAAACTAAAAATAGGATTCCATCAAATTTTTATAAATATACCATATGAGGAGATCAATTAACCCCTGGATATACAGATACATAGTGAGGTAGAATATCGAAATTGATATAATAATTCTCATTGGAGAATTAAATATTCTGAGAATATCAATTCCAATGATACTTGACAGATTGAATTTTTTGGCTGGTGATGGAATGATTTTATTTTCATATCTATTTCAATAAAGTAGAGTAGAAAAATCATAGCATGAAATAATCATGGGTGATGGTGGTAGTACCTGAAACTAATTAAATAAAAAAGAAACATCTAATTATATTAAAACCTAATAATATATTTAATTCCATAGGCCTATCATGTGAAACTACTTATACGTTTTTTCACAATCTAGTCAAGTAATGGAGTAGGAGATGAGTTCTCCATTATATAGTATGGATATAGATTTTGTAAGGGATAGGTCTTTCTAATTTGATGTGTGTTGACTGGATTACTGTGAGATTTAATGCATGAAATTAGTCAAAGAAGTTGGTGTGGGTACACAATAATAAATAAAAATTGGGCACACTGGGTTTATCATAATAGAAAAAGATGCATGTCAGTGGGAAAATATAAAATATTGAAGAGGTAAGGGGAAGAATGATGTAGTTTGTTGGTGGATAAACAATATATATTTTACTAAATTTCATTAAATTTTATTTATTTTTATTCTCCAGTGATGAAACACTAATCCAATAGTGGTTGATCCAAGGAGATTTCTACCCTCCCCCCTCATGATGAATTCTTGTCTTCAATAATAAATTATCCTCTATTTTATACTAAACAATTGTTTAGATTAATATATTTTTGGAGATTATTTTTCATCTACATGTTTAAATATTATTCTTGACTTCTTCACTAGTTTCACATAAAGAAAACCTGGTAATTTCACTGATTATGATATTTAAATAGTGGGATAATTCAAGAGTAATTGGTGATATCTAATCGCTATGATAGGTAAGGGAAGAGAATACAATGATCATTGAATTTATCTATTCTAAATATAAATATCTTGGAAAGAAAATATAAGAGATTTATTTTTATTAGAGAAATGAAAGGGAATAAAATTTTAATAATTATTGATAGATAAGTGAGGAGAGTAATATGAGGTTATACCATTATGTTTTTAACATCTGGTTTTTAATCAATCAATTTCACTAACTGTCTCTAGTAAATTGAACCCATTAAACACTATTTAAACACACCTATAACAATATTTTATCTGAAGAAAACCCAAGTAACATTAATACTATGTTTAATTCAATTTCAAAAATTATTTTTTTGAGTGTCCTGTGATATTAAAACTTAAAGAAAGTATATCTAATTCACAAAAAATATGCAAATGTGAGAGAAAAATATTATTTTTATGCTTAATATATATTTATCAAGGCCCTATTGCACCCATAATTTAGTACTGACTCAGAACAAGGATAAATATCACACCCATGAATTAATAAAACTATCAAGTTATTTTTACGAGGTCCATTAGTAGGGTAAATTTACCATTTTACCCTCAAAAATTTATTAAGACATTAAAACTCAAAATTGATCTATGTATTATCTAGGAAAGTACCCAAGTAACTATATATACATGGTATGTTTATGTTATATAAGTGGGGATGGCTGATCATCATTTAATATTTAACAACCACCCTTGATTCAAGGAAGGTTTCAACCCAATATCCAATTGGTGGTAGGTTACTGGATGTTTGTTTGAGTGTTTCAAAAAAATTTCCTCCCCTATGAGTCATATTTAAACTATAGATCAGACATTTTAATTGATACTAAGGGGTTTTATTATTGGGAGTTTTTTTTGAGATACATTTTTTAATATTTGATTTTAAATTCTCATCATGTGATTAAAATATTATATATCTTACTAGTGAGGTTGTTTTTAGCGAGGAATAAGTAGAATTGGATGATTTAAATTGTGGTTCAATCTATATTATATTTTTCATTCAATAGATGCATTAGTATGAAATATTATTATGGAGGAATACTAGATTCATGGGAGGAGCCTACTAAATATATTTATGATTACCCATATTATATATATGTGTGTATATATATTTTGGGACCAAGTTGAATATGTACAACTTCAAGGAGATGAACCAGGTTGTATCCTGATTAATACTTTTCACTTAATCATGTTCCCCCTTTTAACATATCATGTTATCTTATTGGAAGGAATAATATTCAATATCTTAATCACTCAATGGAATTCTCACTAGATCATTCAACAAATATAAAAAAATGTAAAGAATTAAAAATACATAAGGATTTTACTAGGCTAACCAAAAAGGTTTTTGTTCAAGCAGCACACATTGATGACGTATCAATGTGAAAAAAATACCCTACTACCCTGGTTTGATGGACACATGTTTAGGACTATGGTCACTCCATTCCATGGCATGATACCTTTACACGGTTTTGGAAATATCCAATATCAATCCAACAGTCAATCTTTCTCCTCATCATTCATTCACTACTTTAGGGAAGGCTTGGATAGTTTAAAGACATGTGGATATCTCCATAATTATCATGCTGATTTGAAACTCCTTGTATCATAACTCTAGAATATATGGTCTAATGAAATCCACATTCACTTTACTATTCCCCTCAAAAGGTAGATGAGTGACTTATTATTGTAAGGATCATGTATTTATCTTCAGAATAATTATAGAAATGAATAAACTCTTCCTGATTAAGCTAACTCACACTAGAATAATTTTGTTAAACTCTATATTTAATTATTTAATCATCCAAATATAGAAATGGAATTATGTCCTATTCTTGTTCCTCTCTTAGAAAATATACTTTTCAACAATGTGTTTATTATTATTATTATTCATTAAGAAATACATATTTCAATAGTGTAATTCCTTTCTATATTTTCATATCTATATTTCCTATTAAAACCATATATTTAATATTTCAATTAATTTATAAAACTTCTATCAGTATTTTTTATAATATTTTTTAAGAATCCAAACATTTGATCAATGGTTGAGATCAATAATCTTATCTATAATCCAATATTATCATTACATGTATTTTTTATGACAAAATATGGTCAAATACTTCTAATTAGGTCAATTTAATTACCTGAATTTCAAGAAAAATATTCTTTTTTATGAATTTAAACTGAATATTCAAGATATTCTAGAGACTGGCATATCATGGTACAAGTTACTACATTGTGGTGTAGTGTACATAAATTCTACCTAGTTTGTGACGTGATTTCATTTACTAGGGAATGATCCTTTTTGGTAAGGAAATATATACAATATCTCTTTTAAATATTTACCTAAGGTCATAGTGTGATCTTCCAAATATACTATAATATTGATCAAGTTGTGACATGTGACATGTCTTCACAAAACAAAGACCCACTTCCTCAAAGAACCATGATTTCATCCTTTCTTCTATAAATATACCTATCAATGTGTGACCACCATATCTATATATGATCCCTTATATTCCCTTTATTAGTCGCAACATGGTACCCAAATTTCAGTGTGATCTCACCAACAAAAATATTTATGAGTTGTAATAATTTTTCTTAGCTTTTCATGTTGGAGTATCATCATCCCACAGTATTGGCTTCATAAATAATTTTAATCTTATATATATTCTATTTAGGAAAAATGATAATAACAAACCTATCAGTGATCATACAAAAATAATATTTATTTTCCTAGTCTATCATAATAGCTGAAGAGGGTCATCTCACAAGAGGAGACTTTGGTGTCAATCAATAACTAAATATTCCAAAATCTTATTATATTATTAATATTTTATAATTTATGAAAAAAAACTAATTATGGTTTGAGAAATTAATTAAATAAAATAGAAAAGTAAATAGGAACTCAAAACTACAAACATTATAAAGTGGGATTTAAGGAAGTTAATATTCCAAAGATAATTTCACTTAGTGAGCATTTACTATCTCATTGCTAGCCACATACCTACAAAATGAACATGCTCTATTTTTTGTGTGGTCAACCTCTTCATACATAGTTGTTGACACAAAAGATACCTAATGATCTTCAATCAAACTTCACATCCACCTCCTCCATTATTAGTAATTTAATGGGATCCTAAATCAATCACACCCTTTGACTCACCTTCCTAGTATGTAATTACACCCATTCAACATAAAATCATCAAGGATGTGTCATATTACATAGATATTATAAAATAAACTGAGAAAAGTGTAGAATAAGAGGATAAAATGAGAAAAAAATGGGGATACATTATAACATTTCCCCACTACTAATTATTTTCATAATAACTCTAAGAAGATAAGAATAATTTAAAATATAAACGAGAAGGGACATGGGATCAACAATACATTCATCCCGAAAGAAATAAATTGAGGTAGTTCTTCAACATTTTGAATATTAGATATCAAAATGAAGAAAGTACTGAAAGGAAGAACATTTTTATTAAAACATACAAAATAATAATTACAGATGAAACAAAACTACATAAAACCCTATTCTACTTCAGCTGAACTTAATATTTCTATAGTGGTGGAAAAATATATAAAAATAGGAATTGAAATTAGTAGTGGGTTTTATGTAGGGTTCATATCATATGAATAATACCTTCCATGTGTATATTGATTGAACAATATCATATTACCATGTGGGTTGAGGCTTGCTTTATTCCTCTTAGAATCCCTAAAATGTTCTTGTTATCTTCATTCCTCCCACTTCACATGTGATCTTGTTTCCTTTATTGACCATTAAATTTTAATCCATGTGGTTAAAAAATATATTATAATTTCTTAAATGGATAAAATTATCATGGTTCACACCATGTTGTAATCACTATATTCAAATGTATCTTGTAATTAAAGGTTTATAACCATGGAATGATTTATAATGATCTTATTATGTCAAATTACTTTTATCCTCCACAACATGACTATTATTACCAAGTCATGATCCTTGAAAGTTAACATTATTTAAATATTTCTTGATTAAAATCATGGTGAAATTATATTATTCATGTCATGAGAACCTCCAATTTGATAGTAGAATTAGACTTTCCAGAGACTCATAATGACATGGTTTAAATTCCATAGTGTGGTCTTCTAATATTCCTATTTTTTAAAGTATAAATATTCATTTCAATAACATGGAAGAAATTTAAAAAAGTTCATGGATTTTATTTTTGATTTTTCATATGGAAATGACCCATATTTTATGTTATTTAATCCCTCATGGATAAGTAAATAAATCTTACATACTATAGTGGATAGTTAGTTTACTCTTATTTATCCATATACATAACAAAATAATTAGTGTAAATTCATAAATAATATTTTATATCTTAGTGACAAAGATGAGGTTACTTTTTTGTTCTAAAAAATGACTTGTTCTTATAAAAGGTAAGATTAATTACTTTTACACTTTTATGAGTGGTTGTTTCAATTAGTTTTATGCATGATCAGGGTTTATTTTTTATATTCTCAAACTTAATAAAATTTCCCCCACTATTTATAAATGACTCTCACATATGGTTATGGATGACTTGTACATATTCCATTATTTTACGAATTTTTCATTAGTGGTAGTAAAATGTATTTTATGTATGGAAATAGTAAAAATTCATCTTCATGATTCCAAATAACTTCTTAAAAACATCATATAAATTAATCCTTTGATGATAAATAAACAAAACCCAAATTAATTTCAAACCTTAAAAATTAATCCCAAAATTAATTAAAACATTAATAATACGAAAATATTTATTTCAAAATGAATTTCAAAAAATTATAAAATAAATTTATGTAATTTTCAATTAATTTTAAAAATGAATAAAACCATTACAACCAATAATTAAGGTATTTTCACATATAATTTAAAAATATTCCTAAAATCTAAATATTTTATAATTACTCTTAATGTTTTGGGGATTAAGTCACTAAAATACAAATAGATTATAATTGAATTTTTAGTTCTATCAATTCAAACACACATAAAAAATTTATTCTTAGGTAATCATATAATAATAAGGAAAAAATATTTCCCAAGGTATATTCAGAGGAAATTTTCAATTAAAAACACCCAACGAAATATCTGGTTACCTACATGGATCTCAATTCCTTAATTCATCACCAATCATAAAAATATATTCAATATCATATTAATCACCCTGATCATGTTTAACTTAGGTGTCTATAAACATATCTATCTTCACACATAGATTTTAAAATGAATATCTTCTCATTCTCAAGATCATAAAATATTTTAATTTTATTTTTTTCATCCAAGTATCATCACTTAATAAAGTATAAAAGTGTGTTAATCATGATGAATTTTTTGGTTGGTTCTATCCTTAAGGGTTAAAAAGTTTCAAATGTTAAAAATTAAATGGTGAATGTGGAGGTTTTGGATCTAATATGAAGAAAACTGCATGACCAATACATTACACTTAAGAATGTATCCTCACTCACTCTCTTTTTCAATGATTAACCACCTAAAACATTTGATTTCCTTTATTTACATGGATAGTTCACATATTGAACACTTAAAAATAATTTTCATATTCATTTATTTTCTTATCTCTTCCTCCTAAGAAGAAGAAATATTTTCATATTATAAGATATGTAATTTCAACATTTGTTTGTATTTTTTACGAATAAATATATCTTTGGAAATTAAATATTAGTGTGAACTCCCTTACTCCATTCTGAAAGGTTATTTTTTTCCTTTCCTTCCATCTTCACAACTTGATGTTTCTCCCCCAAATAGATTTGACTGAGAAAATACTTCTCAAATTAGCTTCAAAAAAGTTTTGAATAGGATAGTATATAAAAATATCCAACTCCTAACACCACATTTTAGTTCAGCCGTGATCATTATTTTACTTCTAGATCATATTGAAAATTGATTAATTATTTATATTTTGGTTTCATAAAATAATATTCATGTATATTAGGGTCTTATTAAAAAGTAAAAATATAATGTAATGCATAAAATAGAAGAAAATGTAAAATGGGGATTTTAAAAATGGTGAATCAATAATATTTGACAATTTCCATGAAACATAACAACTTTTAAAAAAAATTTCTAGATCTCAAAACATACCGAGAGACTCTCAAGAAAATGAAGAATTTAAAGAAGATGTGAAAAGGGTTTATAAAACACTTGGGTTTTGTGAATAACAATAATTTGAAAACACTAGTTCATTTGAATTTCATATTTCAAAAAAATTATTTAAATGATTGGATTTGAAATCAAGGAATAAAATTCTTTTTGATAATCATTTAAATACACAAAAAGTAAAATCACGTAGTTTTCTAAAAAAATAATGTTGGTATGAGTTTAAAAAATTATTTAGTGAAGTTAAAATCCAAAAATTTAAAAAAAATGAAAATTGTAAAACCTTTCCATCACGGAGCACTCACTAGTGTCTATACTGAGTGTTTTATGTGACCTCAGACACACCTCCATGTATTATAAAGGCTGTTGACTTGTAGAGAGGGTCTAATTTGTTGTTTTGGGTAGAGTATACCTTTAAATCATTGTAAAACCCATGGAAAAATAACCAAGAAACATATATAATAATAATAATGAGAGTACACATAGAAAATAAACAAAACCATTACATATAAAATTAATTAAAAAAGCATACAATCATACATCTAAACCAGTCTCCCAAGGGTTCAAGCCTCAAAACAAACTAGTCCCCCATCCTATCAAGCTACTCCAACCCAATAATTCAATGATAGTACTCTAACATACCTAAACTAGGTAAAAATATAGTCTACTTAAGTACCCATGTTTCATGGTTTCCTGAGTAGGGTGTGAGTAAAACTCAGTAGGGAACCACCAATGGGATACCTAACATAACTAGTAAATGCATGCATTCACATGTGACGTGATCTAAAAATAAATACAATGTAAAAGTGAAATAATATAATCACCATTGAAACTTGGTTTTTAAAGTGAAATTCCTGATCAATTATACCTACTTCAGCTAGTTCCAAATGTCTCTATGAATAATACTATCATCTAGAACCCAGGGGTGTATACAATCTCGGGAAGGAAACATCAAACACATCCTCTATGACTCAGGGGACAACTCCTCTAAAAAAAAACATATAACTGGTCATATATAACTTAAGGGAGCAATCTCTCTATAAAGAAACTCATGCAGATCATCTGGAACCTAGGTTGAAACTCTCCCAACAAGGAAATGAAAGTTTATATTCTAAAACCCAAGGGAAGACTCTGCAAATCAAGAAACAAATATAGATTCTCTATAATATGGGGGACAACTCTTCCTATTGGGAAGCACAAGCATACCATCTATAACAAAGGGTAAGACTTTATTTTCTAGGAAAAATAAACAAGATCATCTGGAACCTGGGGGCATGATTACTCCCTAATTTTAAACATCAATCACATCACACATAAGGGGTGCACTATCTCTATAAAACCATCACATAAAACAACATGATTTTAGACACCTTCCAAAACCCATAATGTTTCTCTTATGATGGCCTCTCAACTGCATAACCTATATCTCTACATAACATCTTGAAAAGACAATCATTTTCAATCCTCAGGTGCCAATGTAACATGTTAGATCGATGATATCTAGCTCCCTAAACTAACCCACTCTCTAGGGAAACCTGGTAATTTCAAGGAAATTAATGTGTCCTTAACCAACTACACTAATCCATATCGTTTCACTAGTACATATTTTAAAATGTACATTAAATAGTAATAATTTCAAAAAGTTTCACTAATCCATATTGTTTCACCAAAACCATAACCAACTACACTTTAAGGGTCCATGAAACCCTATCCACTAACACTAATTCATCCATAATTTTCATTAAATTTCATTGAAACCCCTAGAAAAATTTTAATAGTGATATGGATCCAATGAATAATGAATAATTACATATGACCATAATACTAGGACGTCATCTACACACATAGAGAAAAAATACCCATTGTTATTGGATGATTCCACCATGCTATAGTGGACTCATAAATAAAACCCTAAGTCAGAGACAAAAAAATAAATGGAAAAAGAGACTGAAGAAAAATAGAGAAATAAAAGTTGGAAACATATCTTGATGTTCTATGGAATGCTATAATAACACCCCATGTCCAAGGTGAATTTATGGAGGAAGTTAATGGGAATATCCCCATGGATTTAGGAGCCAAGTCATGTGAGTGGGAAAGAAAAGAGGGGAGTGGGACTTATCATGAGTGGAAAAATGTTAAAATCAACATTTTCTTAAGAAATTTGATTATTCATATGGGTTATTTTCATGGTTGGACAAACAATGCCCCAACCACATGCCTTGATCAACCTCAAATATGTACTGGCATCACTTCAAGGGACCACCTATCTCATACAGTGTCATTTCCTTATTATAGACCCATAACTCTCACCCAAACCCATAAAAGTATTGTATCATCACTTGATCCTGTATCTCAAGTCACAAAACATAAATCAATTAATTATAAAAAATTTCCATTTATTTAAAAATTTATATTAAATAGTAATAATTTCAAAAAAAATTCACTAATCCATATCGTTTCACCAAAACCATAACCAACTACACTTGAAGGGTCCATGAAACCCTATCCACTAACACCAATTCATCCATAATTTTCATTAAATTTCATTGAAACCCCTAGAAAAATATGAATAGTGATATGGATCCAATGAATAATGAATAATTACATATGATCATAATCCTAGGATGTCATCTACACACATAGAGAAAAAATCCCCATTGTTATTGGATGATTCCACCATGCTATAGTGGACTCATCAATAAAACCCTAAGTCAGATACAAAAAAATAAATGGCTAAAGAGACTGAAGAAAAATAGAGAAATAAAAGTTGGAAACATATCTTGATCTTCTATGGAATTCTATAAAAACACCCCATGTCCAAGGTGAATTTATGGGGGAAGTTAATGGGAAGATCCCCATGGATTTAGGAGACAAGTCATGTGAGTGGGAAAGAAAAGAGGGGAGTGGGACTTATCATGAATGGAAAAATGTTAAAATCAAAATTTTCTTAAGAAATTTTAGTATTCATATGGATTATTATCATGGTTGGACAAACAATGCCCCAACCACATGCCTTGATCAACCTCAAACTATAACCCCTTGAATGGTTGGGCCGTATGGTTTTACAAATCATGGGATAACCTTGTCACATACTCTGAGAAGAATTAGCACTATGTTGTTTTCCTTTTATGGTTCTTGAAATTTTATACCTATTTCTCAAGATAAACCAATAGTGAATTGTTTCCCTTGGAGTCTCACATGGTTTTCCCAAACCATCCAGTAATCATGAATAGGGAAAAACCTCTTTCCAAAAACATCAACACCAGCCCAAATCTCTTGAACTTCACTTGATCACTTGAAACCTCTCATGATCCTCTAACCATATAGAAAAATATATACTTGAGATTTTCCAACTGTCATAATCTTTATCTGAGTCTTTATTATCAACAAAAACCCTTCCCAAGGATCAAAATTCAAATTCCACATGAAATTCCTAACCTATAAAGCCACAAGGTTTTACAACCTCCCTGCCATATCACTTCCCATCATTGAGAACCTTGGTGGTCCTTTATCTATCAATACAGACCTATCTAGGTCATCAATTTATAATAAAATCAATATGTTTTATCCTCAGATATTGGATGATCTTCTGTTATGCAACTTCCCAACATAAGCCACATTATTTATTAAAACATGAGATACCCACTCATCACCATCACCAACACTGAGACGAATCTTGTAATGACCTAGAATTATATCAATTTAAATTCAATTCTTATAATTATTAAATATAGTATAAATCACATAAAATAACATATAAGAAGAAATATAAACTTTATAAATGAATAATGAATGGAATAAGAGATATTTCTAGAAGTTATGCACCCTATACCAAAAGAATAGTAACTTGACCATTAAAATAGTAATGTGACCATTAGGAGTAGTAATCCAGTCAATAGAATAGTAACCTAATCTATAAAAGTATAAATCAAATTTAGGCATCTTATAAATGAAAATGTGATATAAATATATCATAGTATAAGTAAATATCTATTTCAAAAAATATTAATTGAGTGTAGGTATTTTTTATAAAAAACATTTTTATTTATAACTTTATAATTAATATAATTATTTTAAAAATTTATTTTCATAAAATAGATTCAAAAATTAGTATTCTTTTTTTCTTATGATTATCAGATAATTTTATGAGGCCTTAATTAATTTTTCAATGTCTTATAAAATCAGTTATAATTTTAAAAACTGTATTTTTAGAGTAAATAAAGATTTAAATTAAAAATAAAATTTATCATATTTATAAAATTGTTTTCATAAAATGGATTTAATTTTATAATTCTACACCTTGATAAATGGTTAGGGTGAATTTTGGGGATTTTTCTGAAATACTTGAATTTTTTAGGAATAGTTAAATACAGTAATTTACGACATATATACATTACAAATTAAATACACTATTTCATGAGTCATGGATGATATAAACACCATAATATTGAACTCCCCTTAATTATTTAATATATTTATTGATAATATTAAAACTATTCATAGTCTTGATCCAAAATAATAAAATAATGAAAAAATATTGAGAAAACACCCCTCTCTTCCCCTATAAATACCACCACTTCTCCTCACACATTCCAAGATTTTATCCTTGTCTAAATTATTCTCAATATTATTCCCAATCCTCTTACCCAAGTCTAGGATCCTTTTTTCTGAAAAATAATCCAAAACCAATTTCCCTAAGGTGGTTCTCAAGTAGGATAATTCAAGAGGTAAAACATTCTTTCATTTTCTTTTAATTTCTTTTCCGTTTATTTTCTTTTCTCATTCTCTCCCCATATACCCTTATACAAGTGGAATGGTAACTCTGGTATCTTGTATATATTTAAATTTTATTATGTTAATGTAATAATCCATCATCAAACCTATTCTCCTCTCTCTTTTATTTGAAGAAATAAAATCACCATTCGTGATGTGTCGATTTAACGCCATCATGGATGATGCATTTTCATTTTCCTATATAACCTTCTGGTATGGTCAATAACCCATTATAATGGTTGAAATAGGTTATAAATTTATGTTATAAATTTGTCTACATAACACTATATAATAAAACAAAACAATTTTTCTATGATTGAAAACTGCCAAATTAATCTAAAAAATTATCATCAACATTTTATCTAATCCTTATATCTAGAAAATAATAATATATAAGACCAATTACACTTTTTTATGTTAATTAAGAACATGTAATTTTAATTTTATATAATTATTCTCATTTTTCAGGACCTATCATACATGTATACAAGTGAACTGATAATGAAAACCTAGAAAACAAACACTCCAAAACGATGAAAATGAATATTATAAATCATCAAAAAACCCATAAATGAAATTAATAAATCTATAATAAATCAAATACATGTATATTAGGTTCTGATTTTTTTTCAATTAATGAATTTAATTTGATTATCCAGAATATTATGGTGAAGAAAGCATTCACACATAAGGTAAGGGGATTCTCGAACCCAACTCTCTTCCTTTGGGTTTCCCCTCTCTCACTCTATTTTTAGAATGAACATTCCTTTAATGTTCCTTAAATATCATTGATTTTCCTTCCCTTTCCCTTTTTGAGATATATATTTTTGGAATTTTTTTTGGAAAACTGTAAATATTTTTCCAAAAGAAGTCTTATTTATAAAAAACAACTTTTAATTCTCTTGAGATTGTTTCGTCTCCACTCAATATTGATGATTCTAATACCAAGTATATAATTCCCTTTTTTATTTTGGGAACCCCAAAATTTATTCATAAATTTATTCTTTATTAAATTTTCATGAAACCCATTTCCATTCCCTAGGTTATTTTATATCCATGATTGATATATGTTCTCTGTGGAAATCATGATTATGTAAATTCTATTATGTGACAGGTGCACCCAAAAATTATATAGTGATTCAATTAATTGATTAATGTGATGTATCTCATGATATTATGTGAAATATTTATGAATATGATACTAGATTTATTCTCATTTTTGATGTTACGGTTATGTATATATGTTATTAATTAACAAGATGCTAGCTTTGTTCACAACTACATGTGGTATTTTGACCATTTAGACCTGATATTTCATTTTTATACATTGCCACATCCCTTGATTTTATCTAATTATTCCTCCCATCATTATGATGATGATCCCATGCTTATTTTATAATGATTATGATTATTCGCACCCATGTTATATTGATTGATGTTCTTATCTATCCTCTTACTAGGTTTTTTGCTCACCCATTTCATTGATGTATATCCTCTTGTGATTACTTGTACTAAAGAGAACACAAGGTCATCTGAGAATATATAGAATAAGGAATTAAATAATTTTTATGTTTTATTATGTAAATTTTATGTTTGGTCCTAAGTTTTCAAATACATTAAACCTTTGAATCGCATTTTTATGACACTATTATATTATTTATGTTTAAAATGATGTAATAGAAATGTAAGAAATAAGAGGGTCTCTATAGTTGGTATTAGAGCACAGTTTAGTTAGTTTGGGAATTATTATTATAGAAAATTAGTGAAACCCCTTAGTATTATACTAAGTATATGAAAGCACACAAGAATATTTTTTTAGAAGAATTTTGAACATATCAGATCCTAAAAGATATTCCTTCAAAGTTAATTATAAAAAGGAATAATTTATTTATTCATTACTTGTTGACTAATGTTTTATTCAAACCCTTTCGATTTTATAAAATGGAGGGAATGAGGAGAATGTAGAACAACAATCCTTGTGAGGGGAAATACATTGATTTCTTAAATTTCATCCCTAATGTCATAGGAGGTTGAGTTCAATATTTCATGGTGTTTCTTACCCATCAGGCTCAATTTATGAGTAATGACCTGAATAATGTGGAACATACTCGTTCACCTAAGAGGGAGGAACTAGATGTCAATACTTTTATGTGGTAATAACCACTAACATTTAGTGGATCTTTCAATCCACTAGTCATGAAATAGTGGGTCTTCTCAATGAAGAATATCTTTTATGTGATTCATTGTTCTGAGATGGAGAAGGTGACTATCCATTTATTGTCTATATAGAGAGGCCAACCATTGGTGGGTATTAATTAAAAAAACCAATCCAAAGTAATTGATTTAAGAGATGGATTATTAATACTATATGATAATGTTTCTTAACAAGTATTTCCCTTGAACTCTTTTTACGAAAAAGCAGACAGAATTCATAATGTTGAATCAAAAGGAAGGTGAATCTATCATAGTCTATGAAGAAAATTTCATAATGATTTCATGGTATTCTTAAATTATTTTTATCAACAATTATATAAAAATATATAGATTCATTAGTTGTTTAAAACCACACCTTTGAAAGGATCTATGAATTCTAGACTTTGGTAGTTTTTATATGTGCTCTCAAAGTGGAGATAGAGTTTAGAGAATGGTCCCATGGATAGGGTGATAATAAATTAAAGATATAGTTTCATGATAGAGGATCAAATGAAAAAGTTGGAAGGAAAATTCAACCAATCACATATAAAAAATGTTGGAATAATCACCATGGGAATTTCTTAAAAGGGATGGTGAAATTCTCCAAGTGTTGGAGAGAAGGCCACCAAGCTCATGAATGTCAAAGAGACATGAGGAAGTAGGATGATGTGGTGGAGGAAAGGAGAGAACGACCCCTGGTTCAATGATTCAACTATAGGTAGAAATGGCACTTTGTAATCTAGTGCAGTAAACCTTGAATCCTCAAGGGTAATTAGTGTTAGCATCCACCAAATAAAAAGGATCAAGGGAAGTCTTATTCCATCCCTACAGCTGAGGTAGATCTCTACAATGATGTGGTGACAGGTACAATAGTTATTTATCCGGGAATAATGAATGTTCTATTTGATTCTAGTTCTTTGAATTATTTCATATCTTTCATGTTTAGTATAACAATTAAAACACCACCTCAAAATATGGAGGTTAAGTGATATGTAAGAATAGAAAATGGGGAAATTATTGCATCCAAAGTATATAACTCCTCCTAGATTAATGTGTGTAGACTGAACCTCCCAACTAGTCTTGTCTTACTTCCTTTTGTGGAGTTTGACGCTATATTAGGTATGGATTGGATATATTTATTAAAATAAAACATAAATAGTTAGGAAAGGGAGATCACTCTTCAAATCCCGAGGCATCCTCCAATTTTTCTAAAGTGTAAGGAGGAAGATGAATCTTCTTTAGAATCATCATCTCAAGTGTGGATATTATTTCTTTATTAGCATTTATATATAGCTCAAATGAATGATACAAAAGATAAAATCATGATATAATACATACCCACTGTAAGGGACTACACTAATGTGTTCCATGAATAATTTCCAGGTCTTCCCCCTGATCGAGAGGTTGAGTTCTCAATTGAACTTATCACTACTCTATTACACACACTTCTGACAAGTGGGGAACACTTTGTGGTGTACAATGATGCTTCAATGAAGGTATTAGGTTGTGTACAGCTACAAAATGACAAAGCGATGGCCTACACATCAATGAATTTGAAAATTCATGAGAAAAAATATCCCACACTTGATCTAGAGTTGGAATCTATGATATTCACATTGAAAATCTCATAGCATTATCTCTATAAGAATAAGTGTGAAATATATATTTATCATAAGATCCTAAAATAAATATGAACATAGAATTATATTAATCTGCACCAGTGAAGATGGTTAGAGATCATTAAGGATTATGACTTCATAATATAATACCATCCTATTAATGAAAATAAGGTGGAATATTCTCTAAGTAGAAGGGATCCTACAATATTATCAAATATGAGAATTGAGAAGGATAAAATCTTCTTATATTTTCAAAGTATTAACATGAGAATAATTAATTAAAGAACATCATAAATCCTTTATCAAATTATTTCCCAACCATCCCTTTAGAGAAAATAGAGCTAGCTCAAAGGAATGTTGTGGAAATTCAACAGAATGTGGAAGATCTAAAAAAATAGAAATAATTAATGTTCAAATTTGATAAGGAAGGAGTTGTAATATTTGGGTCATAAATATGTTTACCATACAATCTAGAGAAAATGAAGGATATTTTTAATGATTCACATAGCTCAACCTTCTCTATTCACCCAAGGAGCACAAAGATGTATCAATATCTTTGGGAGAACTATTTGTGTGACAAATGAAAAAAAGGGATCACCAAATATACATCAAAGTTCCCAGTATGTTAGTAAGTGAATTTTAAAAGAAAAAAGTATAAGGGGATAATGCAACCATTACCCATACCAATAGGGAAATGGGAAAACATCACCATGGATATTCTCACTGGACTTCTGAAGACATCTGTAGAAAACAATTATATATGGGTTTTTGTGGATCATCATGCAAAAAAAGATCACTTTATAAAAATTCAAGAGGAATTATCACTATTTCAACTTGCATGGATTTAGATATTATAAGTGATAAGGTTTCATGCATTACCACTATAGATTGTATTCTATTGAGATATGAGATTAAAATATATGTTCTGAAAAAGTCTCCAACAAGTTCTAAGCACTGAGATGAACTTCATTATAGATTATAGTCCTCAATATGATGTCCAATCTAAACAGTAAATTCAAAAACTAGAAGAAATGTTGAGAAAATGTTCTATGGACTTAAAAGGAGAAGGGGACCAACATTTTCCTCTGGCATATTTCTCTTACAACAATATTTTCCACTAGATCTTCCAAATGGATCCATATGAAGCTCTTTATGGGAAAATATTTAGAACACTAGAATGCTGGGATGAGGTTGGTTAACTTAAGCTACTAGGACCTGAAATGGTTAAAGAAATGGTGGAAAAGGTGAAAATCATTCAACAACACATCAAGGAATCCAAAAGTCAATATAAGATCTATATATAGAATCATCAATGAGACCTAGAGTTTGATATTAGAGACATGGCATTCCTTTGGATATCTTCCTAGAATAGGATCAAGAGATTTGTGAAGAATGGAAAGATAAGACCTAGATACATCATCTCCGTCGATATTCTTGATCATTTGGGAGTTGAGGCATGTCGACTAGAACTTCCACCAACCATGTATCAAGTACAATATGTCTTTTATGTATCCCTCTTGAGGAAATACATATTATATTCCTCACTTGTATTAAATCTAGAGGTGGTACAGTTGGAAAACGATCTCTCTTATGAGGATCATCAAGTGAAGATCATGGACCGTGTAGATTAAATTCTATGCAACAAGACAACTCACCTAGTCAAAGTACTATGGATAAACCATAAGTATTAATAGGAAACATGGGATTTGGAGGAAGAGATGAAGGAGAAGTATCGGTACCTGTTTTAAACTTATAACGTAAAAATGAAATTTCAAGGGTGAAATTTAATTATGGGGGAGAATTTAATGAACCAAAATTTTATCAATTCAAATTCACTTATTATAATTATTCCATATATTATAAATTACATAAATCACCTAGAGGGCACAGTATAAAATTTATAAATAAAGAATTGATGGAATAAGATTTATTTTTATATGTTAAGGAACCTATACTAATGGAATAATAACTTCACCTTTGAAATAGTAATGTGACCATTAAGAATAGTAATATGGCCAATAGAATAGTAGCCTTATCTTGGAATGTATAAATAATGTTTAGGCATCTTATAAATGAAAATATTATATAAATGTATCATATTATAAGTAATTAAATATTTTAGAAATTATTAATTAAGTGTTGGTATTTTCATAAAACATAAAAGTATATTTATAATTTTACAATTAATATAATTATTTAAAATAAAATTTATTTTCATAAAATAGTTTCATAAATTAGTATTTTTTATTCTTATTATTATATTATAGTTTTATCAGACCTTGATTAATTTTCCAGTGTGTTATAAAATCAGTTATAATTATAAAATCTATATTTTGTGAGTAAATAATGATTTTAATTAAAAATAAATTTTTTCATATTTATGAAATTAGTTTCATAAAATGGATTTAATTTTTTAATTCTAAATGTTAAAAAATGGTTATGGTGAAATATTTTAATTTTTCTGAAATACTTGAATTTTTGTGAATTGTATAACACGGTAATTTATGATATACATACATTATAAATTAAATATACTATTTATTGCATCATGGATGATGTATGAACCATAATCTATAACTCCCCTTAATTATTTAATATATTTAGTTATAATGATCAAACTTTTTAGAGTCTTGAGCCAAAATAATAAACTAATGAATAAAATAATGAGAAAACACCCCTCTCCTCCGCTATAAATATAAACCATCAAAACCTCTTATCCTCACACCTTCCAAGATTTGAGACTTGTACAAATTCTTCACAATACTATTCCTGAGCCTCTTCCCCAAGTCCATGAGCCTTTTTCATCAATAAATTATTAAAACCAATTTCCCTATGGAGGTTCTCAATGAGGAGAATTGAAGAGGTAAACCCCTCTTACATTTTCTATTAATTTCTTTTAAAATTATTTTATTTTATTATTCTATCTAGATATCTCACTTTACAAGTGGAATTGTGACTATAATATCCTATATATATTGGATTTTTTTTATGTTAATTGAATAATCCATCATCAAACCTCTTCTCCTCTCCCTTTTATTTTAAAAAAATGAAATCATTATTAGTCATGTGTCGATTTACCACCATCATGGATGATGAATTTTCATATTCCATAACACCTTCAAGTATAGTAAGAAAACAATTATAATGATTGAAATATATTTTAAAATTTATTTTATAACATTTAAACATAATATTAAATAATAAAACAAAATGAGTTCATTGTGATCTAATACTGCCAAATTCATCTTAATGATTATTATTAACATTTTATCTAATGAATCGTTATCATATCTGAAAAAAATATAAGACCAATTAAAATTTTTATATTCATTAATAAAATATAATTTCAATTCGGTATAATTATTTCCATTTTACATGATGTTCCATACATGTGTACAAGTGAACCGGTCATGAAAACCAAGAAAATAGACACTTCGGAACAATTAAATTAAAACCAATAAATCATCGAAAATGCCATAAATAAACTTAATAAAACTAAAATAAATCAAATAAATGTAGAATAGGTTATATATTTTTCAATTAATGAATTTGATTAGATTATCCATGACATTAAAGTGAATAAATAATTTAGACATAAGGTAAGGGGATTCTTGAACCCAACTCCCTTTCTTTAGGTTTTCCCTCTCTCACTCAATTTCTAGTATAGATGTTCCTTTAATGTTCCTTAAATATAATTTATTTTCCTTATATTTTATTTTATGGTATATAAATGTTTCTGGACTAGTTTTTTGGAAAATGAAAAGTTTTTTCTAAAAGAAAACTTCTTTCTAAAAAACACATCTTTTAATTCTATTGAGATTATTTCTTCTTCACTCAAGACTGATGATTATTATTAAAAGTATGTTATTAAATTTTTATTTTAGTAACCAAAAATTCTATTCATGAATTTATGTTGTATGAAATTCATATAAAATCAATTTCCTTTCCATGGGTTATTTTATGTCCATGATTGATATACGTTCTATGTGGCAGGCATGATTATGTAAATGTTATGAAGTGATGGGTGCACCTGAAATTATATAGCACCCCAATGAATTAGGTAATGTGATTTATATAATGAGATAATGTGCAATATTCATGAACCAAATGCAAGTTTTGTTCATAATGATGATGTTATGCTTATGTGCATATGTTATGCATGAACACGATGCTTTCTTTGTTCAAAACTATGTGTGGTATTTGACCACTAATACATGTTGTTTCATTTTTATGAATTTCCACATTATATGATTTTATCTAATTCATTCTCTCATGATTATTATAATAATTCCATGATTATGTAATAATTATGTTTTTTATTATCACCCATGTTATATTAATCCGGGTTATCATATATCCTTTTATTCGGGTTTTAGCCCACCACTTTCTTTGATGTATATCCTCAGGTGATTACTTGTACTATGGAGAAGTCAAGGTATACTGAGAAGATATATAATAAGGAATTAAATAATGTTTATGTTTTATTATGTAAATGTTTTGACA
Source organism: Viscum album (assembly GCA_963277665.1). NCBI lineage: Eukaryota > Viridiplantae > Streptophyta > Magnoliopsida > Santalales > Viscaceae > Viscum > Viscum album. Next base: position 540,243,888 of record OY728120.1, on the reverse strand, counting down.
CTAAAAATTTGTATACTAGTTTAGTAACACTGTTATATTGTTTATATTTTAAATAATGTAATAGTAATGTTATAGAAATAAGGGTCTCTATAAATCTCACCCACAACGGACTCTCCAAGGAAACCACTATGTCATAAATTAATTCACCCATGATATAATGGTGCTCCACATCACAAGACTCGACTCATAAAGGTCTATTCCAAGACATAGTTCTTCCCACCACTAGAATCACCTACTCAAAATTCATTATTTGTGATCCAATGACATGATTGATGTTATTCCCATATTAACACACCCAATTACAAGAAAAAAATAGTTGTTCTTCATCTAGTGGACCTATCCTGAAAATTCCCATTCACACCCACTAAGGCACTATCAAATCACCCAATCACAATGCCTAACTATCAATGGATTAACGATATCATTCAAACCCCCACACCAATGTCCAAACCAAACCTTGATGTATCTCTATGGTTGTATCCTTGACCAAACTTACCATTATTCATTCCATCACTCTGAGAATAGGAACACCACTAATCTGGCTCACCCTCAGATCACACCAATACATCACAATCTCGATGCTAATAGAAAAACCCCATCACATTTATTTATTTAAAATCCTAAATCTAACATTCACTATGGAACTATATAGAATAAAATTAACATACCCACTAGTATCTTGGTTCTATATTGACTTTCTTATGACCGGTCTCACCGCATCCACAACCATTCCAACACAAAGGGAGTTCATCCCTGGCCTATAGGATCATCCCAATCATAGAAGTGTCCTTATCATTAGTCCACTGAATAAAAAAACTTATTAATATGGACCATTCACTATTCATTACTCCATGTAATGACTATACATGGAAATCCCTCTAAAAATCAAGATCCAACTTGAAACATCACCCACAACCCATTTATGTATAACTAGGAATATTGTCTTTGAAATCCACTGAAATCCCATCTACAAAGAAGGTTGTATCCTATAAAGAATCTACCAATGATTTTATCTCCAAGGCCCTTAGAAGACTGGGTTAAACCCCCTCTCAAGTTAATCTCACATACCACATCTTATCTCATAGGAACTAGGATCTCCCACCTAGCCAATAACTATATCTCATATAGGTTATTTCACATTTCATAACATTCATTTTCCTATGTTAAATATTACAAGGGAACTCTTATGCTAAACAACAACTCTAGGGTTTTCACATATATACACGAATCATGAATCACATTCCAAGTAATTAATGCACTCCATGTAACTAATCATTACTATGAATTGACATTTGAGACTACCCCATCTAGAATTATGATCCCGTCCACATTCATATAATGACATTTTCGTATGATGATTCGTATTGGGTAAAACCAAATTCATATCGTTTGGGTAAGTATAATACCATAAAAAACAATATGGGAAAACACCATACAAGTTTTTGTTGACACTTTATGTAAATGAAACCGATTTTGTTTTTAAAAACAAAATCATTACTAGCCATAATGAGGTTAATCATAAAGTCATATAATGTGTTTAGTGAACTGCTAAGGGTTATGATACATCCCTTAGATAGAGGGGTTATATGTTTATCCTCAAGGGGAATCCCTCTTTAATATCTATATGAACGATAGTAAAAGGAAAATATATTCTTGTTTAACTAAGAAAAATGAATCCTAAAATTTATAAAGGAAAATACTATATAAATTATTATTGAAAATTTAAAAAATTAAACCCTCGTTGTTAGTGATATCAATCACATACAAGTACACGAATGTCTTGTGAGTCCTATCTGTCAAGAATGATGCATGTAAACTTAACTCTTACTAATGGGATAAGATCTAAACCCACAAAACATCTCAAATACACACATAATTTTGAAAAAATATTTCAACTATAACACCAAAAACTATGAAAACAAAATCCCATATCCCTAACTACCTAGGAACACCATTGAAAAAGGTTTCACAACACATCAATTCAAGGTCTATGATAAGAATTTACACACCCATATTCCCTATACACTATACCATAAATAGCAAGAAAAAGAAAATGATGCATTGATACCACTTTGTAATACCTCTCTTACTAGACCACTTGCCAGTGTTCGGACCATGGTTTCTATACGAACACATGGGTTCCTCCCTATAATTCAGATGCTACCAACTAGTATTAAGGGTATAAGGTATTACTGTGGGGAGACTATAGCCTCATATTAGAGTAAAAAAAGTGGTAAAATAACCTATAAATCATCTATAATAATATTCATAGTACAAATAAAAAATAATCATAACCATGCAATATCAAATCAATGAAGAGGCACATAGACATACCTCCCAAATAGTCTCCCACTAGGCCAACCACATATTAAAAATAAATGCAAAAATAAAATACAAGGATGATATAATATTATACCCAAGACTAAACACATCCTGGTCCCAATCCCTATTGATACACTCCATCCCAATCATGTAACACTTGGACTCTTCCCTATATGAACCCATGAACATGATATCTAGTTGGGTACCCAATTTCCATGGACCACTGATAAAGGTAAAAGTACAACATAGCAGGTCACCACCAATGTGTCCTCTATCATAACTAGTAAATGAAGTGCATTCACATGTGATATTCTTATAATATAAATATAGTTTGGAAGTATAATAATATAATCACAATCCATTCTCAGGTTTTCAAGGTGACAAGAGAGATTGAATACACTTTCTTTAGAAAATTATGGATGTATCTTACTATAATAACATCATCTAGAACCTAGGTTTGTACATGAACCCTATTAAGAAACATTTTAAAACCTCGTTTAAAACCTTGGGGTAGACTCTCCCAATTAAGAAACACAAACAGATCATCTAGAACCTAAGGGAGGACTATCAGTTTTGGGAAACACAACCAGATCATCTGGGACATAGGTGTAAAATATCCCTACTAGAAAAGACATATAAATCATTCAAAATAAAGGTGAATAATATCCATTACAGTAAGCCCAAGCAGATAATCTGAAACCCAAGGAAAGACTCTCCCTATCGGGGAACACATACAAGTTCATTTAATCCCCATGGATATAATCTCCCTAACAAGAAATATATACAATATCATTCGAAACATGGTAGTGTTCCCACTCCATACTGGGATACATCAATCACATCAGACATTGTGGGAACACTCTCTCCTAGAAACCATCAGGTCAAACAACATGGTTCATTCACTTACCTAAACCCCTCATGTGTCTCCTAGGATAGAATCTCAAGTTCACAATCCTTATCCCATCATAACATCATTTCTAGATGATCACCATCAATCCTTGGGTTCAGGGTGACACCCAAGGTTGGTGATTCCTACCTATATGATCCACCCTCTCTATAGGTTCAATGTAATGCCAGATCACCTGCCATGGGTCCCCTTATCCATATCATGTTTGAACACCCTATGTGGGTTACTCTTTCAAATTCTCAACTATTGGGACAATCATGTCAATTAAAGGGAATATAATCCCTCATTATAACCACATTTGTATCATGGATTCACTATCCTCATAGTAAATTCTATATGGGAATCATTCTAGAAATTTTTTATAATGTGAATATCCCTTCCCAATCTATCCTAGGCTAGTCCACTCAACCAATCTATCATATATCTTCCCATGGTATTCCCAACCATGAACTCACATAATATTAGGGGAGGAACACTCACCCCACTAAATAATCAACAAGATCATAGTGCATAATGAATCTCATGGTTCTTTCATATCCTACCACCATTTTCTAAGGTTTCACCAGATATTTTCTATACCAGGTCTTTCATTGCTCCCTATAAAGGGGAGATAAGGGAGCCCATATATTGGCCCAATAAATTGATTCACTAAATTGAAACCCCTATCTGGTATCCATACCTCAGGTTATGTATTTATAATAAATTCCCTTCCATCATTATTTGAGGCACCAAACTAGTGCTCAAGGGTCCATAGTGGACCTTGGGACTCCCATTATATCCATAGGAGGTAGTGAAAAATTCATTTGAAATATAAGTTTAATAAACTAAAAGTGACTCTAATTCATATCACATGCACATAAACTAAATTTATATACATATGGAGATGTTTGAGAGAATACCTTCCTTATACAGTATCATTTCCTATATTCATAGTGTAGTGTATCTCACCTAAGATTTTCTAAGTATTGTTTTTACTAATTGAGAACCTATCCCAAGTAACATCACCCAAATCAATTTGCTATAATAATTTACCATTTATTTTAAAATATAATTCAAATATTTATAATTTCCTAAAATCTCACAAATCCATCCCACCTTGCTAAAACCATGACCATCCGCACTTTGAGGGTCCATAGCATACTCCTAACACCCTATTGAGCTAAATATCTATCAAAAGACATTGATAAATACATTAATTTCATCCAATTTAATTAAAATCCATAGAAAAATCTATAGTTAAATAAACCACTAATAAAATGATAAGAAACTATGTGAAATCATCATCCTGGGATGTCCTCTAGCCATACTTAGAAAAGTCCCCAACATTGTGGGATGATTCTACCAATATTTTATGGAATCATTAATAAAACCCTAATTCATACATAATAAAATTAGTGGATAAAGAGGGAGGAAAATAAAATAGGATAAGGAGGAGGAAACACACCTCAATCTACCATGGAACTCTATAAAAATGTCTCACATCCAATAAGAGTCAAAAGAGGGTGGTAAGGGAGGATATCCCCTTAGTTGGGGGAGCTTGGTTTTATGAGATAGAAATAAAATAGGGGGTTTGTGAGTTAAAAAAGTGGGATAAAATATAAAATTATTCATTTATTAATAAAATAAGTAAGTAACATGGTTTAGACACATGGTTGGACAAACTATGCACCAACCATGTCGCTCACTCTTCCTTGAGCCACAATCCCTTATATGGTTTCACTACATGGTTTGGAGAACCATGAAATATCCTATCCAAACAATAAGAACTAGTCATTATTATATTCAAATGTGCAAAAATAAATGTGCTTCTCCCTTAATAAAAACCAACCTCAAATAGTTTCCTATACAATTCCACATGGATTTATCAAACCATTTAGTCACCATTCCAGAGAAACAAATCCTTCCAAAACCATGCACTTCAACCCAAATCTCCCAACCATAAATTGAGAACTTGAATCATCTATTAAACTTTTGACCATACCCAACAAAAATATCATTTATATGTTCTAACTATTGTAATATCAATCTAAATCATGATTCTCAAAACCACCCCTACTCTGTGATAAAATTCAAATTCCCCTGAGAATTCACAACCCATAAATGTAAGGGGTTTTATACGTACCTAATAGATTAGTAACAACTCACCCATACATGAACTGGTACTACCCAATTTTTCATAAACAATTATCACAATAGATTTTCATATATAATTTAATTGCAAAATTAACAAAATAATGGGGAAAGGGAGTTATAAAACATAACTTATTAGGATTGGTATCCTTGAGTTAAGATCCTATATTCTCCCAACTATTATACTATAGGTAAATGTAAAAAAAATGATAAATTTATTAAAAGAAAAAATAAATGAAAATAAATAAAAGGGAATAAAAATAAAATAGATAAATCTTGTTTTAAAACCAAAGTTGGTACTAGATTTTGAATTCCCTCAGTGAGGCAAATTCTAATTTTTATCCAAAATTAGAAGGTGGGTTGTTTTTCTTTGACATAAATCCATACATTTTGTTTATTTAAGTGTTAAAAACTCACACTAGTTGAAGAGGATCTCGAGGATTGAGTAATAAAAATCCAAACCCATAACTACAAGATACATCTTTCATGGTGGCGGTAGGAGAAAATAAGACTCATATTCTTTTATCACTTTATGCATGACATATTCTTCAATTTCTAGGGCCTACACATATGATGCTTCATTATAAGATTCATAAAATGGGAATTTATAATAAATTTAAATCTTAATATTATTAAAATAATATTAATCAATATTAAAATCTTCTCCTTTAATTAATTATATATATAACTCAATTTCCTTTATAAAGTCCTTTAAGAACTCTCTATTCACTTCTCCTTATAAATGTTCATTGGGTTTAAATAGATTCAAGCATTCCCTAATTGGTTAATATTCTTATTATTCTTAACATTATAGGTATATCCATGGATTGGATTAATAAAAAAAGTCCAAATAGTTAGAGGTAATACTCATTTCAATTTCAATGAAATTATATAAAATGAGTTCAAGAAAATATTACATCCTTCTATGGGATTTTCAATAAATTCATATTTAATAAAAAGTACCTCTTGAGGTTTGGTTTTTGGAGTTAGAGGAAGATATTTAATCTACTCTTAATTCTTTTCAAATTACATTAATATAATGGTTTCTTATTCCAAATCCATATAAAAATAGAGAGGTGTCAATTATGCATCTTCAAAGATGAGTGAATCATATTTCAAACTAACTTCTAAAAATTGATTCATATTTAATAAAAAAACTATTTACCTCCCACATGTGTACCATATAGTAGTTTTAGATTAGTAATATCCTTTATAAAGGGATAATAAAGGTTTGATATTAAATCTTTATATAGTTATTTATCTATCTTTTCAGGTTCTTATACTTTAAAAATCAATGGGGGATTCTCTTACTCCACTTATTCTGATTATTTTTCTCAATTTTAAGTTCATTGGATGTAAGAATATATTCATCTATAAATTTCACTTGATTACTCAACTCTTTTATTTATACATGAAATTTTCTAAACTAGGTATATATTTTTTAATAAAATTATTCCTCTTATTGCACCTGATTTTATTGGTTAATCCATGCACAAATAATCTGAATTAGAATACATCATGGACATATTTTCTAAGTTTTTTATATGAAAAAAATAAATAATATCAATAAAATAGAAAATAATTTCTAAATTTATTTATGGGATTTTATTTTTAAAAGTGGCTCTAGATTTTTCACACACCCATCACAAGGTATACAAATATAATATTTATCTTCCTAGTAGAGAAAAGTAGGTGACCAGGGAAATCTCTCCTGAGGAGACTTTGGTGTTAATAAATCACTAACTATTCTAAACACTGATTATATTCATTTTATTTTATATTTTCTGAAAACAAGGGAAAGTAATAGGGGTTTGATAAATGAATGAAATCAAATAGAAAATAAAATATTTAATTCAAAATATAGATAGAATGAATTAGGTTAGAAGAAAGGTAATATTCCCAAGAGAGTTACCCTGAGTGGATCTTCAGTATCTCATATTTAGTCTTGTACGTACTTAGTGAACACACTCCATAATATTTTAAACCATTTTATTTTTCCATAGTTTTGAACATAAAGGCTACCCAATGATAACCAAATACACTACACATCCACCACCTCCGTGGTTCATAAGTTAAAAGGATCCTTATTCAAGGGAACCCTCTAACTCACCTTCCCAGTATGAAATCACACCCATTTAGCACTAAATAATGAAGGATCCATTGTATTACCTAATTATTATATAATTGGGACAATAGAGTATAATAATATGTTAAACCTTAGACAACCATAATGAGGACATCTAATCACATTTCCCCATTATTAAATACGAAATAACCCTAAGAAGATAAAAAAATATTTAATACTTGATTAATTAGGGACTTAGTTTTATCACTAGATTCCTCCCTAGGAGATACCATGTGTTACTTCTTAAATATAATGAAGATTAGGGATCATAATCAAAGGAAACAATAAGTGAGAGAGAGAGAGAAGTAATGAACACTTTTCTTAAAACATACAAAATTAAAATTAAAGATGAAAAAAACTACAACAAACCTTAGTCTAATTTGACTAAACTAAATATATTTATAATGGATGGGAAAGATATTTAAATGGTTAGTGTAAATTTTAGTGGGATTTTAGCAGGATTTGAAACACATTTTCAAGACCTTCCTTATGTGATATGACTCAAGAAATAACATTTTTTCTTGTGAGTCGTGTCTTATTTTATTCCTCATTGAATCCCCTAAATCATATTAATAAATTTGGTACTAAAATTTCCTATATTTTCTTATATCATTTATTCTACCTTTAATTTCAATGCATGTTATCAATAATGAAATTAAAATAAGACAATTGGACAAAAGTATTTGGGTTTAATCCTTGTTGTAACAGTTGTTATAAAATGTATCATGTTGTTGAAGGGGTATGATCATGGTATTATTTATAATGATATAACTATCTCAACTCACTTTTAACCTCTATGGGTTGACTTTTACATCCATAGTATGATCCTTGTAAGTTATTTCTATTTCAATATATCATGAAAAACATCACAGTGAAACTATATTATTCACTATATGAGCACCTACAATTTATTAGAACCACTGAACTCACCTAAGACTCATCATATAATGGCCAACCATCCATGGTTTGGCCTTATATTCTACTAATTTAGAAAAGTATAAATCTTAATTTGAATACCTTGGATAAAAATTCACCTAGTTTATGAATTTTTTATTTCCCTTTGGAAGTGTAAATTACTTATACACATTTAAATTTTATCCCTAGTAGCTAAGTAAATGTCTATTACTTATCATTGTGTTTTGATGGTTTTAATCATATATTAGATACATCATGTTCATATGTGTTATGGAATTCATAGGAAAATAGACTTTTTTATTTGGTAATGGGTTTTTTTATAATTGTGACTCGTATTGAGATTATGAGTGTTTTTAAATGTCACAAATGTGTTTTGGATATAGTTTGAGGCTCAGGGGATTCACTAGTGGTTTGGGTGGATGTCCAATGAGTGGTCAAGTGGTTGGTTTATTGAAATTTTACAACATTAGGCCATTCAGATCATAAAGAGACATTAATTCCATGAATTCCCTTCATGGGGTCCTTTCATTCTATGAACATGGTATCCTATAGAGAATCTTATTACACTAGAGAATTCACAACATGAACATGGTTCACACCATAAACATTCCAAGGTGGAGGAGTATATATTACTTTGGAAGATAATTCACATCATAAAACCCCTTTTGTGTCATTAATAAATGCCGGTAGACCCCTTTTTAGGGGATTTCTTATAATTTTACCTGGTTTCATTTTAAGAACCACGTCAGGTTCCTCTATTATTTGTCAACTAAATAGATAGGAAGATTCCTATTTGGATATCATATTCCATTTAATTTGTGTGTTTCGATCTTGGTTATTTTGGGATGTTTCATTATGATGATATGTGGTAATATCCGTCCATCTCTTCCTTTGGATCCTATTCATTGTTTATCCAAGATTTTGGGGTTCTAATTCAGGTTTCTTGGGAGACAATTTCACCAAATCATGTTTAAATCATCCCACTTTATGAGGCTTTCATTTTTGGCTTGTAGATGATGTCCCAAAACAAAGAAATAATGTTTTTGTTCATAATTTATCTAAAGGTATTTTTTTGATGATTTTTCATAGGGTTTTCGGAAAAATTGCATAAAATTGATATATATTATTAGTTATTAATATTTATTTTTTATGTCTTATGTTCAAGTTTGTGGCTTTATTAGACCACACACCATTTCTTGAGGATTCAACAAGCCATTATGGTTCAAGGAATTGTACCAAATTATACCTAATTGAACAAAAATTTAGATTAAATATATTTTAAGTGATTTGAATAATTAATTATAAATTTATATAATTAATTATTTGATTTTATGAATGGATTTAGGGCATAAGGTGTTAAAACAACTGTTGTTGTACTTGTACAATATTGGGTGAGAGTTATCAGGATATGATTTAAAAGGTAATAACCTAAAATATTATGTACTTTGAATTTATGCATTTCCCTATGGTTATGTAATTTATTTATGGTATCTGACATGTGCGGTCTCACAAATTCCTATGAATTACATTCTTAAATTATCAAAATTATTTAATTAAAATTTAATTCATATGAATGAAGTGAAAAAAGTGTCAAGGGATGTGATAGCCCCTTCTGAACTAGCCTGATTTCCTCAGTCATCGATGACCAATGCCTTGTTAATAAATATATGTATTGTGATACTCATACATTAAGGGGTGAGATTTAAATGAACTTGTTAATTCCATTAGACATTATAATAGGTTCACTTGATGAATTTTAGTGGAGGTGAGTGTTGGATTAAGAGTGTTTGGACCAAGTAGGCCCCGTGTGAACCTCAATATTCTTTAGAGGAATTAGGCTAGCAGATATGAGTATGGTGTGAGTGATACTCCCCTTCTGATATGTGATTAACAAGGTGGGTAGACCCTATGGATATTGATAGATAAGTTTGGTGTAAGGATCAACCTTGGGTGAATTCATAAGGGGATGGTCTTGAGTCCATATTCCTTATGTGATACCAATATTGGATTACCTATGTGGATAATGGGGATATGTGATGATTAAAAGGTGGTGAGGGATGTTATTACATTGTAGTGGAAACTATTTACCCAAGACATGAGACTAATACTGAAGATCCCATGTGAGGGGTTTGGATGATGGTGCATCCCATGGGACCCAAGAAGGTTCCCTAGTGATATTTTGACCCCAGAGAGGGTGAATGTGGGAAATAGGTAGTGAAAATCACTAGTTTTACCTTATAACTTGGATTGTTGATATAATATAAAGGAGTATATGGTGACTATGTCATAATATGATTCAGGTGGAATACACTAACCATCAATTTGTATGATTCTTAGTTTCCATTTTATTTCCTTGGTTCATCCCCTTATAAATTGGGGATGATGCCTGAGGACTGTGGATTGCCTAGGATCATCTCTCAAGGAATCAGTGTTGATGTCTAATTATTATAGGATAACCTATGATTAACTCCAATTAATTAAATATTATTATTTATGATTATGGATCACCAATTATTACCTCTTACGGATCGATTCTATGCTTGATGACAATTGAATGCCTAGTATCACCTCCTAGTGACCAGTTTTCAATCTTCTCCGATGGGATGCCTTAGACAAGCTCCTTGGATCTGAAATTTATAACTGATATTTATAGATACCTAGGATAATTCAGAGGATTGGTAATTTACTGATAATTCAACATAGTCATTGGGCCTAGTATGGGTTTCCCTGGTCATGTGATGTGCTCACAGACACTTCTTCATTGGATGAAGTGGGTATAGTTGACCTTGAGTATCACATTAAAACTCTTGGATTAACATTTATTATTTATTTTTTCTTCTATAATTAATTAATTAATTAATTTTATCATATCACTTTTTCACATACATAATTTACTTGTAATATATGGGACCTCATTGGTGTTTCTCTACTGAGTTATACCCACACCCAGATCGGTTGGCCAGCACACATGGGTACCTTAGTATCCATAAATATTTACAAGTTCAGGTAGGGAAGTATCTCACTCTATTTTTATTGAGTGGGATATCTCAGAAAGTATTGGAGATTAGTATGACATGAGGTTCAGGGATTTAAGTGGATCCTTAGTGTCATTTATTCTTTATTGTGTTATATATTTGATTGTCCCAGTGGGAGATGAATAATTATATACTAGCATGAACGTGAGTATATATGAATTCATAATTCATTTAATTTTGATATATCATTCCACGTTTTATTACTTTAACTTTCTATATTTTATTTTATGAATGATTATTGGTTTATTTTTATCTTTCATTACACACTCTAATATGGGGGGTATAGTATCCCCATAGTAACACTTTAAACCCCTGCAACTGGTCAGCGGCCTTTGGCATATGGGGATGAATTTATAAGGTCCCATAGTGAATTATACGATTTGGGAATCACTCGCTGCCTATGAACTAGGGAAAAACATTACAAATTGGTATTAGAGTCTATGTAACTGATATCGCAAAGTGTATTAGAGTTTTATTTTTTATTACTATTTGGGGGGATGTAGACAAGTGATGAAGGAATGTGTCAAGGATTATGATGGTTATCATACTAGTGAATCATGAATACCTTTTATTTTATTATTTATAGGTTACCAATGATTTTTTATTTTTGATCTTGGTTTATATTTTTATGACTTGATGATTTTCCCAAGTGTGTCACACTTGAGTTTTAGGATTTATGATTTATGAGTTTTTGTCTCTTGTCCTATTGGAAAGATGTAAATGTAAAAGCATCATATTTATCATGTAGTATTCACATTAAATTCACATTAATGTGTTTTATTGATGTCACCAAATATAGTGTTTTGTTTTTTAATGTCTCGGTAAAAACTTATATGGTGTTTTCCAATATACCTTGTTGGTAACATTCTACTCAGCTACACCATAATATATTATTATATAATGATAGTTCATGTCAATATATGGGGATATAATTATTTATAACTATGCAGTCCCTTCGTGTAAAATATGCATAGTGACCTTTAGGTGGGTCGATATGGGCATTTAATGCCTTTATGTCAGTTCTGACATAAAATAAGTTCGGTTATTTAAATTTTCAACACCAACCTATATAGTGTTTTACCATTAAGTTCCTTCGATGAAATATAATTAATAAAACCATATGAATATGGTTATTCGATAGGAATAAACTAGGAAAATGTTGTTATACATGTATAAAAATGTTGACGAACTTGAATTTGATCCTCAAGGGGGTGGCTCTCAGGTGTAGAGGTCTGATGAGGGTTAGCCTGAGATCATTATTATCAAGTGGGTAGTATAGTATGTAGATTCTTGATGAGGATCAATTCCTTAGTGGTATGATGACTGGGAATACAACTCTTTATATGAGTATTGATGTGTGAGATCCTAAGATGGGTGTTTTTGGTCATGAGATGTCACTTGACTATTGAAAATAGGAATTGAGGGGCGTTGCCAATAAGTTGAAATTTATGTGAGTTATGACATATGGGTTAGTCAGAGAGACTTGTGGCCCTTTTTAAATGTGTCTCAGGTTATTGGTGATTAGGTTATGGTCAATATATGTTGTGTCGAATAGGGGTCACTCGTGACTGGAATTAACCTAGGTTTTTGAGTGCCCTTACATACGATAAGCATTGGTAGATTCTCGGGTTATTAGATCTATGCATGTGAGGTGATACCATGTATATGTTATAGGAATGGTTATGTATTTGGATTTTGTGATGAAAAACACTTCATGTTATTTTGTTATCAAATTTTAGTTTTAGAGGGAAAGATCAGTGGGATTTCTTACCCCCGGTGTTTTTAGGAGTGAATGCTAATGGGATAGTATATCATGATCCTAGATGGTTATATATAGGATGGGTATATTGTGGGTAAAATATTGTAAATTTGAGATTATATATATCGGTGAGTGGTTTTTCTATAAACCATGGAATGAATTAGGCACCAGATTTTGAAAAGGGGAACTGAGGTTGCTTCTAGTTAGATGAGATTGGCATACTGAGGATCACAGTCAGTTTCAAGGAATGTGAGATTAGGGATGATGAGATATAAGACTCATGTGGATGTGATTTGGGATGTGTGACTAAGTGGTAAGGGAGAATATTTTAGTTGTGTTTGGATGAGATAGGTTTATTACATGCTGGTTACACAGTGTTCCATTTGAGTTACAAATTAGTGAGTGGCCATGTGTAGGTTAAGGACTAATGGTACCAATAAAATTATTAATGAAAAGGGGAAATGTCTTTACATTGTAGAGGATACATTAGAAATGGATTAGTGGTGGTGGAAAATCCAATTTATGTTAATACTAGTCAGGTATTGATAGTATGAGTGAGTGTGGCTTGGAAAGAGTGACATAGATGTAATAATGGAACATATTGAGGTTATAATTGAGGATTGGTATAAGTTAATCCATATGGTGGGGAGTACACCATATGTAGTTAGTGGCTGTCACCATCATTTTAGATGGTCTTTTGGAGGGTGTCAATGATGAAATTATTTTCAGATGGGAATGGGTAGTAATCTATGTTTCATTTTGATCCTTGAGTGTGAGTGGCATGGTCATGTTTAGTCATTACGTGTGGTAATATAATGACCCAATATCTTATAAATAAAATTTCTTTTTGTGATTGAATTAAATACCCTATTATGTAATATGGTTATAGAAAACACATGTAATTATTTAGTTATATCATATTGGATTTAAAAGACCATTCAAGATCATGACCATTGATAATATAGTTTTTGAATAGTGATAATATGATTAGTAAATATTAGGGGTTACGATAAGGTCTTATTGACACAGACAAAAGAAGTGATGACCTTGACCAATAGGATCGTACCCTATGAAGCTCATTTGTCAAAGCTTTTGAGGGAGATAACATTTCTTGGATTTTCTCTAGATCAATTCCAATTTGAGATCCATAAACTGAAGAATGATTGAAAGCTTTTATGAGAGAATTTCAATATCATCGAGATAATATCCCAAAGCCTGTTCTTCAAACCACCCCATGAGGATCTCACTATCACACACCTTACCCTTAGAGAATTCACTAGTTTAATAAGGGGTTATGTATCTCAACCCTAATAGTATTAATTTTATATTTTATTTCCAATAAATTATTTTTTATATTTATTACTTATTTTTTTACTTTTTAAATGATTAATTATTGAGTTTCATAAAAAAATATATTTTAATATGGCTGACATGGAATTGTATTTTTGGGTAATATTCAATTTCTATTAAGATATTAATTTTTATTAGTCCATAATTTAAATTATATTTTAATAAAATAATATTATAAAATATTATTTATTAAATAAAAATGATAATATAATTTTATGAAGTGAAAATCTAATTTTTATAAGCGTCTGAAAACGGTTATTGTCAAAAAAACTGTTTTTTTCAATAAATGGAAATTTTAAGTTAAAATATTAATTTATAGTATTTATAGAATATTTTTAATAAAATAAATATAATATTTGAAATCATGACATTTAAATTATTCAATAGTTAAATTTTTACAATTTTTGGAGGCAGCTGAATTTTTGGGTAAAAATTAAATACTATATAAATATATCATGTGCGTCATAATGAACCAAAAGTGATGTAATATGTTATATAAAAGGTATCCAATAAAAAATAAATATTTCAAAATTAAAAATTATGTTTTTAATATACTTTATTAATTTTATAAACCCTTTATGAATCCTCCAAACCTTATATTATATTTTAATGTTTTAAAATCCATTCTTTGTAAACATGGCTCGCTTCTACAACACCAAGGGTATAATTTTAACTTTCTCAGTTCCTGGACATATAAAATAATGAAAACCACTCTTATTTGGAAGAAAACTTGGGCAAAACCATGTTAATGTTTGTGGTTTTAATTACCTTATATTATAGATTCCAAAACCAATGTTTGGAAAATAATAATGAACTCCCCTCACATTTCCTATATAAACTCAACCATGATCACATTAATATTCACTAAAAAACCCTGTATAAAATATAAAATCATTCCTTTAATATCTATATTCCACCCAAGGTTCCCCCAAGTTCATAATAAGATCATCCCAATATTTGGAAACACCCTCTCAAATTATGGGATCCTCTTCATATCTTCTTCATTCAAGCTCCTTCTTTATGTAGTGCCTTTTGTCTTTCAATTAATATTAATGGGATATGATTTTCCACATACCTATTACTTGCCTTATGATTTCCAAGTAATGATAGACCTATTTCACTCTCCCTAATACCTCCCATGATTCATTTTCTTTACATGTTATTCCGCTGAAATAATCATGTGATTTCTTCATTCAAACCCCTTAAATTGTGAATACCATCACCATTTCCAATAAATGGTATTCACCTAGACACAATTTTCCATATTTTTTGGGTACATCCATGTATTTATTCCACACTCCTTAGTTTTGGTATTAAATTTTATGAAATAGTATCCTATATTAAATTATCTATGTGGCACACTTATGCATGTACATGATATGAAAGCGACAGGTGCACCTAGAATTATATAGTGCTTTAATGAATTGGGTAATGTTTTAGTCTCATTAGAAATCATGTATAGATTATGGAGTAAACTCAATTAATTATGGGAAATTTTCCACCCTTTTATTATTTATTGGTTTTTATCCTTGACCTATGTTTATGATTTCCTGTTTTACTTTGTCGCAAAATTCCCATGTTACATTTATGATATCAGTTTCTATCATGCCTCATTATACAAGATTATGATTCTCACTCATTATTGGGTCCCATTTAAGTGTTTATTGATGAGTATTTAATACTTTAATCAGATTATGATTTTTTTATTATCTTAATGTGATTTATATCTAACCTATTTCTTATGTATGTCCCCTGTTTGTACCATGATGTTTTAAGAGAAATGGAATTTTAGAGCTTGTTAAGGAGGTTTTAAATAATCTTGTTATATAAATGTTTCCAATTGATGTGATATGTTCCTAATTTCTTAAATAAACTAAGATTCATGATCTCATGGGTTGTACTAAGTATGTTTTTATGTAATACATCATGAAATAATGTGGATTAAATATAATGGTTTTCATAGTTGGTATTAGATGAAAGGAAAATTATTTTTGAGATTATGATTAGAAAACATTAGAAAAAGCTTTAGTGAAAATAATAATCATAGGAATATGTCCCAATATTTTGGTAAATTAGAGATAAACTGATTTCTTGGAAAATATGTCCCTACCTAGAAGTTTATATGGTCAAGGACAAGCTAGAGGATGTTCAACCTCATGATTCTGTGTAAGAAGTCTCAGATTCACAACCTGGGGTAGTGGCTACCCATGTCATGGGGGATCCATTCACCTAGGTTCCTCTTGGGAAATTGGACAAGATACAAAACTCTTAATTACCGGACATGGGAATAAAACAATCTCCAAAAAAATTTATACCCCTCAGTGGAAAATTATGGTCTGAAGATAGTGGGACATCCCTCTCTGAGGTACCTCCTATTTCCCCTGAGAAGGATGATGAATGCCCATATGGAAAGGCTCCTAAGGGAAAGGCCAAAGGGAAGATTAAATCAAATAAAATGGATACCATTAAGAAAAGGGGGACTCAAACTAGAGGCAAATGAACTTTAAATAAATGAAAGAATTATTATGGAATACCCATGGGCTTGGGAACCCTCCCACAGTCAAATACATTAGGAACATTATTATGACCAACAAAAATTTGGTGATTGGAATTGCTGAACCAAAAATGAAACTCTCAAATTTTAATTCTTTCAAATGGAATTAAATTTGATACTCACATTTCTCACAACATATGAATGACAATGGGGCTTAAGATCTATGGGTTTTCAAGAATGAGAGTGTTCATATTCAATCCTATACTAACTATCATCAGAGTGTCTTAGTTGATGTGGTCATAAGGATGTTATTATATCCACCTTTTTTGTTTATACCTCTAATTCATAACTCAAGAGAAATAATATTTGGAAGGATATGATTTTTATTTTTGTGAAAATATCACGTAGTCAGATGGATCTAGGTGATTTTAACAATATTATTCGACCAAAGGAAAATGATGGTGATAACTTCAATCGGTTTGTAGCCTCTGATTTCTCTTCCTTTATTTATACATGCAAGCAAGTTGAAGTTCCCATTCTAGGGGGTGATCACACATGTATTGGGTACACCATTAATGGGAGGAAATCTAGTAAACCTGACTGATTATTGGTATGCATTGATGAAGCAAATGAGCCCCTAAACATCTCTGGACTCATCTTACCAAAGCTTCACTTTGACCATAATCATCTCTTGATTGAAATATGTGCTACAAATATGAGGATTCTACCTTTCCTTTCAGATTTAATAACTCATGGATTGTTGTGCATTGTTGTCGAGAGGTCACTTTAAATTCCTAGAATTCTAAGTTCTCTAACATCCCTTTATTTTTTCTTTCCAGTAATCTCAAAAATGTTGAATAAATAACTAGATATTGAGGCAGGTCATCCTTCTCTAGTCTATAAACTGACATTAAAGAGGACGAGAAAAGACTTATTCAATGCCAAAATGATAACCAACCGTAGGATGCCCCTTCAAAGGATGAGATATAGATCCTTTCTCATCTTGATGACCTTCGGAATCTATAGGAAAGGTTTTCCATAAGTCACTATAGTGTTTTATGGTTTCAAGTGGGATATAGGAACTCCAAAAAAAATTCAGTGTCTAGATAGGGATATAAGGATCCGGAAAGGTTTCACATCTCTTGAAATTAATGAATCTATTTTTAAATCTGTGGCCGAGATTTAAAATTTTTTGGTCAGATTATTTGAAATTTTATACTTAGGTGAGGAGGAGGACTTCACATATAGAATAAATTAAAATATTTCTCTTACAAGGGATGATCAGAAAAATAGGATGTTGGTTGAGGTTCCTTTGGAATATGAAATCAAGGCCGCCCTCTTTTCTCAAAACCTTGACATTATGGAAGGTCCTAATGGATTAACTAAAAAATACTTTATGATCAACTAGGATATTGTTTGATGGGATTTCATCAAGTTTTCCAGATATTTTTTCATCCATGCTTCAATTCCTCAGGGTATGAATACCTATTTCATTGCCTTGACACCAAAGAAAGACAATGCACTAGATATTAAGGACTTTTGGCTAGTTTCCTTTGGGAATATTATCCCAAATATTATTAGTAAAATCATTGCCTATGGATTGGGGGGTCATTTCTAGGAGAGTTATAACACCCAACCATTTTTGTTTTTGTCCTTGGAAGAATCATCCAAAACTACCTCATCATTACCTATGAGTGTGTAAAAATCATGAGAAAGAATGCCAGGTATTGAAAATTTTCTCTTAATCTGGATAACATGAAGGCCTTTGATACAATTAAATTGAGACTTATTTTTTTATGCTAAATAAACCTAGAATTTCTATTTCATTCATTAAGTTGGTCCACACACTTTTTATGAGTGATAGATTCTCCATCCTTATAAATGGGTCCCCAAGAGGATACTTTCAATGCTCTAGAGGGGTCAGAAAAGGTGACCCCCTCTATGGATTTCTCTTTTCCATGGACGAGGATTACTTAAGTTTCTATTTTAATGATTTGTTCCAAGCTTTCCTTTATAAGAAAATGAAATCTGAAAGGAATTTTTTTGCACTGTCACATCATCTCTATGTTTCTGACATCCTCATGTTTAGACAGGCTGACAATGATACTATTTCTTATATCCAAAATATTTTTTCTCATTTTGAGGAGGTATAGGAACAAGTTATAATATGGAAAAATTCTTTTGTGATTTCTAGAAATGGTATGATTTTTCACAACCACAAAAAACTGTCAGGAATCATGGAGTCAATTAGGGGGATCTCCCCTTCAATTATATGGGGGTTCCCCTATTTTGTGGAAGGGTGAAAATAAATTACCCTGAAAACATATTGCTAAATATTATTTCTCTGATGGCCACCTAGAAAGGGAAAACCATGTATCAAGAAGGGAGGGTTTGTCCTGTTATTTAGGTGACCACATCCATGTTTTTATATGCCTTATCCATCTATAGATGGCCTAATAGTCTTCTCATTGAGATAAAAGTTTTGATCATGAAATTTATCTAGACTAGATCCATTTAAGAGAGGAAGTTCATCACTGTATCCTGAAAGGAATGTACTAGACCCATTTACAAGGGGGGCATGGGACTGAAGGATCTTAAAATATTAAATGAATCATCTCTATGTAAATTAACCTGGAACTTAATGACATCTAGTGAAATTTCTATGGAGTTTATTTCCCATAGATTTCTTGGGATGTTTCAAGATGGTTTTTCTATGCATTTGTTCTCCTCCATTTTTCCAGAACTTAGACACTCTTATCAGAATATTATGAGATATCTAAACTGGATGGTCTATAACAATTCCAACCTAAATTCATGGTCTACACCCTGTCATGGAAGACCTCTTAATGAATTGACTATTGTTCCTCCTAACATGAAGCACATTTTCCATTTATGATGCAATTTAAATAGATGATTTTCATGGATTCATCCCTACTGATATCTATCTTAAATTTCAGAGTTATAGTTACATTGATATTTATTCCTTAGCCTAGACCACCTAATCTAATGGAATTATTTCTTCTAGGTAATTATACATTCATATGTGCGATGGGTTTTCTTCTATACCTCAATGGTTAAAAATGTTATGAACCTGCTACATCATCCTTTCTTACAACCTACTTTTTTGGTGGATTTGGAAAGGCCAATTGTTGGTTCATAGTTTGTTAAAAAAAATATAAAATTCAATTGGATTCTACTTTTTGTTTATATCTGTAGGATGATGAGTCTATTACTCACCTATTCATGTATTGTAGCTTCTCTTGTAGGTTATGAATTTTTTTGAAGAATGTATTTGGTATTTATCTGGATCTGAATAGCCTAGATGAACTCATGATTTTTTGTCTAGCATGCCCAGCTAAGTGAATAGATTGGATCTATACTCAAAACATTGGTTGCTTCTATTATCAAGGTTATATGGTAGACTAGAAATGCCACTATCATTTAGGGGAAACAAACATCCATACAGGATGGGCTCCATGCTATGTATAAGTATTTCTTAATATCTTCCAATATACATACAAGAATGATTAGAAATGAATTAGTTGAGGTTGTCATAATGAAAACATTTGGTTTCACCAGTAGAATCAGGAAACCTCTTATCCTCAAGTCCATTAGATGGATTCCACTGATTCCAATATGGATGAAAGTGAATGTAGAAGGTGAGGATATAGGTGCACCAGGGCTTTCGGGGTGTGGTGGTTTCTTCCACATTCATCGAGGATTCATTAAGGGATGTTTCAACCACTTTATTGTAAATATCATGATAATTAAAGCATAATTACGGTCTATGGTCAAAGAAATAAGGTATTCCACTCACCTTGTATAGAGGCATATTTGGGTGGAATATTACTCCACCACTATGGTTCACATTCTCAAGACTCGGTCCAGATAGGTTCCATGGAAAATAATCCCTTAAATAATTAAAAGTCTCTAGAAGATTGGGAATATTCAACTAGATGTCACCCATTTTTACAGGGAGACCAATCAGGTTCTGGATTCCCTTTCAAAGAGGGAAGTTTTGGAGGCTTCCTTAGGATGGTCTTTTATTGATCCGAATTTCTGTTCTAACTTTATGAATTTGGATGCAGATGGTTCTTTTTATTCCCATCTTTTTAAACCCCCTTATAATGACACCTTCCCTTTTATTTAATAAATTTTCTAGTAATGAGCTTTACCAACTCCTGAACTTGTTTGATTTCTCATTTTACTCATGTTTTTAACTGAAAATTGTATTATGAGGAATTCCCAAAAACCCCTAAGAAAGAGAAAGTTTTAATTGATACCTTTATATGACAAAGGATTATAAATTTTAGTGTATCTTTAGATCCCTTAATTTCATAATAATGGATATTATTAATTGAAAATATATTCTCCATTGTTCAATGATCTAAGAAAGAGACGGTTGTGATGGTTATTTATTGTATAGAGGGATAATATCATCAATGGTGGACATTGGTCCAGAGAACATAGCCTAAGGAGGATATTGAAGATATAGAGTATAACGAATTATGGAAAAAGTTTTTTGATAAATATTTACCTCAAACTATTTGACTAAAAATGGAGAGGGACTTCTTTATCCTCAAGAAAAGATACGATGGATCTATCAGGGCATAAAGTGAAAACTAACCAAGACTTAAATGATATGACTCTATAGTTTTTATTTCCCCTAAATGTAATGCTGACTGCTCCTTTGGTGGACTGAAACCAAGTCTACGAATATTCTTAACCATTTAAGACTTTGATGGTTGTCATGAATTTTTTTAATATTTACTCAATGTCAAAATAGAAATCAGTGAATCTCACGGGTATCCCAGGGATAAGAATTGGAATGTGGAGTTTAATTCTGGTGGAGTGATATATAAATATAATGTTGGTAAGAAATTTCAACATCCCACTTTTCAAAGGTGTAGGAAGAAGTACCCATAAAATTTCATGAAGGGGACAAGGAAATACTTTAGGAACATAAAGGAAGGGCACCATGCTAGCGATAATCAATGGGAAAAACCCACTAATTTGATGGAAGAAAGGAATGCTTTGTTTAACCCTCATCCCATGTTCTAATGTTTTAAATACAAAGAAACAAGGAAAAAATGTTAGTCGATTCACTAATCCAAGGGTTTTTATGAAATAAAATTATAGAAACCCCTAAAGACTAGAGAAAAAGGGTGATCTTATTCCATCACAACTATAGAGGTTCATACCTAAAACAAAGTGGTGATAGGTACTCTAGTTAATAAAAAATTATATCAAATGTACCTTTTTATTCTAGTTCTCTACATTCTTTTTCTTCTCACTAGTTTTTTAGAACAATTAGACACCACCAAAAATCATGGAAGTAGAGCTATAAGTGAAAATGGAAAATAGGGAAATTATTGTGTCCCTAGTATATAACTCCTTTCCTATGAAAATTTGTGGGAATAAATTCCCATGGAACCTTTTGATACAACTTTAAATAAATTTAACGCAACTCTAGACATGGATTGGATTTACTTATATAGATCTAACATAAATTACTAAGAGAAGGAAATCACCCTCTATATCGTGAATCACCCTATGATTAAATAAAAGTGAAAGAGGAGGATGAATATTATTTAGTACCATAATCTCAATCATGGATATCATTTCCTTGTGAACAAGTGTATCTTGCCCAAATGATTGATATTAAAGAAAATATCATCCTTAAAAACATGCCCATTATTAGGGAATATGTTTATGTGTTTCTAAAAGAATTATTTTGTCTTATTCCTAGTATATAAGTTGAATTTTCAATCAAGATTATACCCTAGCCTTTGAAAGTATACAGGAATCCATAGATAATGGTTTTTGTTAAACTTGAGGAGTATAAGAAGTAAATCTATGATAATCTAGATAAGGGGTTTATTCTCCCAAGTGCACTGTCATGGGGTTCATCACTCCTCTTCATCAAGAAGAAGTATGAGTCAATGAGCATCTGCATTGATTGCTGTGAACTCAAGAAGATCATGATAAAGAAAAATTATCATTTTACATGGATTGATGACTTGTTCGATTAGCTATTTGAATCCTATTATTTATCTAAGATTGATCTTTGGTAGGGATATTATCAAATAATGATGAAGAATGAGGATATCCTGAGGATTACTTTTCGTACATGGTAAATTCACTATGAGTTCATAGTGATTCCATGTAGACTCATTAATGCTTCATCAATATTGATGGATTTGATGAATAGAGTCATTAGGGATTACCATGAATTATTTTTGGTAGTATTTATTACTGATATTATTATCTACTCTAAAATTATGAAGGAACATGAGGAGCATTTGAATATTGTACTAATGAACCTATGGAAAGAAAATATGATTGGAAAGTATATTAAATGAAAATTCTTGTTGTATCAAGTATCATTAATGGGTCATATCATCACCTGTAAAGGGATATTTGTGGATCCCTAAAAAATGTAGATGATTTAAGGGTGGCCTAGACCAACCAATATAACAGAAATTCATAGTTTCCTTAGATTATATGGGTATTTTCACTGATTTGTGAGAAACGTTTCATTATTTTCAATCCACCAAACTAAGATAACTTGGAAATGATTTAAGTTTTTCAAGAATAATGAATATTATTATAGATTTATATAACTAAAGAAGATTCTAATCACTATACCAATAAACACATTACCCACCAGTGGGGGAGTATTTTTGATATACAGTGATGAATCTAAAATGTTATTCGTTTGTGTACTCATGAAAAATAAAAAATTAATAGCCTATTCCTTTCTCCAAATCAACATCCATGAGCATAACTACCTTACTCATGATCTATAATTGGCTATAGTGATCTCTGTATTAAAGATTTGGTGACATTATATCAATGGGAATAAGTGTTATATATATATAATTAAAGCCTTAAGTATATATCCACACAAAAAAAGATTAATATGTTCCAATGGAGGCAGTTATAGATAATAAAGGATTATGATTTTTCAATCCATTACCATCCTTGGAAAGAAAACAAAGTGGCATATGCTGTTATAAAAAAGGATCATGTGACTATATCCATGATGAGGATTCTAAGGGATCTAATCTTCTTAGACATTTAAAGGATATATATGGGAATAATAAAAGGATATACATCCTACATTTCTCAAATAACTTATCAACCATCCATTCTTGAGATAATAAAGGATTCTTAGAAATATCTTGAGTTTCTATAGAAAAAGGTATCAAATATCATAGAGTTGAAATTTTATGAGGATGGAGTTATAAGGTTTGGAACCCAGATATGTGTCCCAAAAAGAATAGAATAATAGGAGTGGTAAGACTGTATGTAGTTACAATATATATTTTATCTGATTGAGATGTGAGGTTTTCCTCTAGGTTTTCAAGAATCCTTTAGTAAGCATTGAATACATAATTTTTCTTCAACACTGCTTATGATCCTCAAAAGGATATTCCATATAAAAGGACCATTCAAACTCTAGAGGATATATTTAGATCATGTTTAATGTACTTACATGGATGTTTGATTCAACACCATTCCCTAGTGGAATTATCATATAAAAATAGTTTCTATTCTAGAATTTAAATGTCAAATTATGGGGATCTATATGGGAAGAGGAGTCAGACTCCAATATACTGGGATGAAGTTGGAGAGTGGAACCTTATGAGACCTAATCTTGTATAAGTGATGATAGAAAAGTTTCAAACCATTAAGTATCATATGAAATACCCAAAAAGTTAGTAGAAAAACTATGTGAACAATATCTAATGATACATAGAGTTTTAAGTCATTGATAAAGTGTTCTTTCATATATCATAATGGAATAGTTTCATGAGGTTTGGAAATAATATAAATCTTAGTCCTAAATACGTCATCCCCTTTGAGATCATTGATCACATTAGAGTTTTATCCTATCGACTATAACTCCAACCTAACATACATCAGGTAAATTATGTGTTCCATATATCCCATTTGATAAAGTACATACCATACCCCTCACATGTATTGAATATGGAGGTGTTTTCAATTGAGAATGATCTTTCATATGAGGAGCAACTAGTTAAGATTTGAGATAGTAGAGAAATATATCTAAAAAACTAAGATAAATCACCTGATCAAAGTGTTATGGTGGAACCAAAACATTGAGGAAGCGTCTAGGGAATCGAAATAGGTGATGAAACAAAAAATCCCACATCTATTTTAGTATATAAAATGAAAATCTAAAGGGTGAAGTTTCCAAAGGGGAATAATGTAACGACCCAAACTTTTATAAATGAAATTTCCTTTGTTATCAAATTAAATACTCTATTATGTAATATGGTTATAGAAAACACATAAAATCCTTTGGTTATATCATATTATATTTAAAATACTATTAATCATCATGAATATTAATAATATATCCATTGAACAGTGATAATATGGTTGGAATATATTAAGAGTTTCGATAAGAACTTATTGACATATACAAAAGAAGTGATGGTCTCAACTAGTAGGATTGTACCCTATGAATCCCATTTATTGGAGCATTAGAGGGAGATATCATATCTAGAATTTTCACTTGATTAATACCAATATAATATCCAATGAATAAATCATGATCAAAACTATTTATAGGAGAAGTTCAAGATCATCGATATCATGGAACAAACCATATTCGTCAAACCACCTCATGAGAATCACATTTTCATGCACCTTACACTTAGAGTGTTCGCTGATGTAATAAGGGGTTATATATGTTGACCATAATAGTATGAATAGGTATATTTTATTTACAACTAATTAATTATTATATTAATTACTTATTTTTTTCTTTGTAAATGATTAAGTGATGAGTTTGAAAACAAATTGATTTTAATACAAAAAAACTCGAATTGTATTTTTGGGTAATATTGAATTTAAATTAAGATATTTCTTTTGATTAATAAATGAATTAAGTAATATTTTATTAAAACATTATTATTATATATTTTTTATTAAATATAAATGATAATATATTTTTACGAAGTGAAAAGGTAATTTTTAGAAGAGTCAAAAAACTGTTATTGTAAAAAAAATCAATAAATCGATTTTTTGAATTAAAAGTGTGATTTCTCTTGTTTAGAGAATTATATTGTTAAAATAAATATTATTTTTTATATTAGAACATAAAAATTATCCAATAGTGACTTTTTCATAATTTTTTTGAGACATTCAAATTTTTGGGTAAAAATTGAATATGGTAGCAATATACTTTTTGTATTATGATATCATAATGACCCAAAAGTTATATAATATGTTCCATAAAAGGTATACATAAAAAATAAATATTTCCCATTTAAAATAATGCGTTTTAAGATTATTTTATTAACTTTATAACCCCTTTATGAATCCTCAAAAACATATATTATATTTCAAGGATTTAAAATCAATTCTTTGTAAACAAGACTCACATTCACATCACCAAGGGTATTATTTTAATATGCTCTATCACAAACCATCCCAAAGGGGCTAGAGCTACAACTTCCCAAGACTGAATCCATTGGCTAGGGGCCTGATTATAGTGTTTATTTGGCTATCACACACATGCAAGGTCTTAGCCTATAGAACCTATACGCACACACCCACATAATTCTCCATGAAACGTTGTGAAGATATATAAAAACTAGAAGAAATTCATGCATACTTCTATACCAACCAGAGTACATCTAATTATATAACGTGAAAATAAAAGTTCCATCAAAATAAATTAATAAAAGCATCCAACCTTCTCATTAGGAGGGGATCTTTGTCAAATACACCCATCAGAAATCACCTCTGTCATGTTCTGATAAACTCCCCAGTTTGTCTAGATCATGACCTCCACTTGCTCTGGGTCCTCCTGGGACTCCTTAGAATGGTATGTGTAGGGTTGAGTATAAATATACTCATTAGGTTCCCCAAAAACCCCAAAATAAAATGGAGCAACTAAAAGGAAACAATCAACTCAACCCAGCTAAAGGGAACCCAAACAAGAGAGAATCTCCATCTCGACACAATCCATAGGTAACCATGACTATTCAGATCATACCCAAGGGAGTTTATTCAAATACATGACAATACCTCAAGTAAACCTATAAAAGAAACCTAGATATACTCATCTTAGTCACTAATCTTCATGAGGTTTCTACCTCATCGCCAATGACATGTTCATACTTGAGTCTCTAAAGCAACACCAACAGGAACACACACTCCATGATTTGATTCATACCAGATAACAATCATATAAAGGATACACTCCATTGGGAAACATTAAACCATTCTTAATAGAACCACATATAGATACAACTCAATTGGGTATCACAAACCAATAAAAACACTGCCATTCCAAGGGAATACATCTCAGAGAACACACTCTTCGGATACCACCAATAAACATGTCTTGCTTGAAATCAACGTATCTTGTTCCTTAGAAAATGGATCCCTCCAAATATTTTATAGGGTACATAATTAACCTATTCTAGAAAGAGGTGAACCACATATCCTTGGATGGGGGATCACTCCCAGGGTCTGTTAGGGGATACCACTACCCAACCTGCTAACCCAAATATCTCACTCAGAATAGGGATAACTTCCAAGAACCACTAGGGAACACCACAACCCAATATGTTTTCAAAGAGATCATATCACATAGATATAGTATTCTCACTTGATTAGTGTTATTCATGAAGATTCAACAAACCTAATATGGTATAACTTTATGAGAAAGGGATCGTATAACCTATCATGTCGCAACCCTACTAGAAATGCCCACTACATAGGGGATCATACTCCCAACAATACCATAGACCCAATAGGTCTATCCTTCTAGATAGGGGATCATCACCCATGTAGTGTTGATCACATCAATACCTAGAACCCAATATAGGGAAATGGTAACAATAGAGGATTCAACCCTAGCTTCTCCCGAGCAATACCACAACTCTATCCAAGCTTATCCTATCGATGGGGTCAAAATCTTGTATCGAGGAAGTAATGCCAAACCAACCCTAATAGGGATTAACTAAGGGATATCACTAAAAAAAATACTAGTCTATGAATCACTATCCCTAGATAACCACATATAATCACCAACACATCACACCTCCTCTGCCCAAACCATGTCCACCATCGTGTTCTATGTAAAAACCAGCTCATGATAAGCTACTAGAGGGCCTGAATCCAAGATTCAAAGGAGGAGATATGAAAGGTAGAAACTCCTACAAGGGGAGACTCCATGAAATTTAAGGGGGGTATAAATAGCATGTGACACTCCTAAACACCTGGTCGTGTCCCTTTTCCACACAGTTTGGATGGGCATGTCGAACCACATGGCATGTACCATTGGTACACAGTATGTCTCACCTCACCCGAGCCTCAGCCATGTATTCCATTCACATGGCTTAGATAGCCATGTACACCACATGGAAAGTACCTCTTGGTATATAACATGTCCCTACTACATGGACCCTTGTCCGTGTCTCATGTATGTGTCCAATGGCCGTGTACTTACACGACCATTTACATCATGCGGCTTCCCCAGCCATGTTCTCAAGCCACAAAAATTTGGTTCACTAGATGGAATGTAACCCATAATACATTGTTTGTAATACCCAAAGGTCATATTCCAAGAATGGGAAGAACAAATAGCATGTCCCTCTAGTCTACACATTGTGCAGATAAGAAAATCCATTGGAAATTCCCAACAAACGGCCCAAATCACCCTCATTCACCCCGAAATATACAGATCAACCCTCAAGGGGTCCCGAAAATGAATATAGGGGCTCTACAAACCTAAAACAATGAATAAAATAGATATCATGACTTAAAACTCAAACCACCTACCTCACGGATGAAATGTTGAAGCTTCAGGGCTGAATCAGTGCTCTAAAGTTGTTGATGCAAGATCTAATAACGATCTCCATCAAGATCTAAGACTGATGGCACTTTGTTTCATTGATTTGGCCTTTGGGTAATCCATCACCAAAGGGGAATAAGGGAGGGGATTCATCTCCTCCTATCATGCACCCCAAGGGGTGGTGGAGGATTAATATTGGTTTAATTTTATTAAACCAATATACTCCATTTAACACCCCACTCACGATACACCTCCAACCTGAACACCCGGCGTCGAAAATTTTTATATCTCACCTAGGGTAAACACCATGTTCTGAACTCAACTGCAGTCTCAGAAACTTTATCCATGAATCTGTTCAGGAGTTTTCCACATTTCAAAATAAACTATGTGAGGGTTGTAAAATATATTAAATATTTTTAAAATCACTGCGCTAAGGCTCTCCGGGTCCTAAATTCTCACGCGAAATCAGCACCTGACTTCAAAAATATTTATAGGAATTTTCCAAAGTCTTACAAGTCAAAACACGAGTCTTTACATCCAGCCCACCTTAAGGCTTATCATCCCCAAAAAAAGAATGTGAGGCCCATGGAAAGAGATTGAGCTCTTAACAAGGAATCCAATGCCAGTGAGCTCACCCAAAACCACCATAAAGTCCATTAATGGTTTTTGTGATTCCAACAAGTATGAAATATGAGAAATTCCAAGGTCTAACTCAACCAAGTCCAGATCAAATAGGTCCAATATTTTTCAACCAAGCAACCCAAGTCGCCTTAGTTGCGACACGTGGAAAACACAAAGCACCTTATCAATGTGCAGACATAGGGTCTAGCGGAACACCCCCCTCACTAAACTGACATAGAGACCAAAAAACCCAACTACGAACTCACAACTCAAAGGAACTCATCCATCGTACCTTGATATTATCCATTTTGGGTGGCACTAACTCACCTGCATGGTTTGTATTGCCTATCAAGAATGTGTATTATTGGGGAATGATTCCCTCATTCTCGTGAGATTGAATTCATGTTAAACCACACCATGAACTCCTTAAGTGTCTCTTATACAATATGAGGCTGAGAACATGAGGGTATAAATGAAAAAACAGGGGTTCCCAAGTGCACACATTGGGTCTTACCCTACCCTTCACATAGAAACCTCAAACACACAACCCTTCCCTAAATGCTCAAGTCATAGGGACTCACCCACCTCACCAAAAAACTATCCTCTTTGGGTAGAACTTTCTCTCCATCATGGTTTTAATCATGTCACAAAAATGAATATCGGTGGGAGATGGATCCCTCTTCCTCATGATTTCAAATTTATCTCAAACAATATTAACACATGGTCTTACTGAAGCCCTAAACAAGCCTCAAACAAGAAACAAAAGGAAAAGAGTACCTCCCAACATTGTCTATCAATACTATTAGAAATTTTAAAAATGACATAGATCATACATTTATCTATCATTAGAGCCTATGGGTCAAAGGCCTCAATATTCTGTAGTTGCCTTTTCCCCATCCTTCAGCTCCTTGATCCTTTTGTGGACCACCTGGGGTGGTGGTGGCCAATTGTACCGTCAACCACCTCATACTGATCCACCCGCTCCTCCACCTCATTCGCCACCCTACAGACCTCCGTTCTAAAAACACAACTTCTACCAAGGAGGTCTATCGATGATCTCCCTATAATCAATATGACAGGTCATAAAATATCTAGCAAGATGTCACTGGCCATCACAACCATAACACTACCTCTCCAATGTCTTACCAAAATCAGCCTGAGAACACTGAGCCACATATCCCATGTCCAAGGATTTTCTCCTATAGCATCACGAATTCCAAGATCTCTAAGTCTTTCATCAGCTACCAGTTATCAGGGTCTCAGCTCCCGCTTTCCCAGCACTGGTGGTCATAGTCCGATCACCCAGAATACTCTCCACCACTAGGGCATACTCGATCACTCCAGTATATACAGGAATGCATAGTGGCTTCACTAATGCCCTGATATCTAGATGCAAGCCCTTACCTAAGGTCATCCCTCTAAATAATGGATACCATACCATATCTAGGGAGTAACACAATAGGTTTTTGAATCTTTACAATTACTCCTCCACAATCCTAATATCCTATCAAAGTTATAGAATCTCTTGGGTATGCATAGACCTCAGCATGGCCGGATAGAATTCCTCACTAAAGATCCACTCAAACTCTATCCAAGAGAGAATACCCTCATCATGGGTCTGCATCACAAGATTCCACTATCACCTGGCCGAAAAATAAAAAAGTCTTACTGCTAGGACCACCATCTGATTGGGAGGTGTCCTTTTAAGGAAAAAAAATTCTTGACTACCCCGATCCAATAATCAGCTACCTAGTGGTTTGGGTCACCCCAGAACCTCATAGGTCGCTACCTTTGTAACTCATGAAACAGAATCAACTTTCAAACATACTCGTCCTTCACTACCATAACAACCATTACTTGACGGGTGGTAGTACGATAGGTGGACTACCTAGAGGTCTAGCCTCATAACTAGTTCCCTAAACTAAATACTCATATCAATGCAGATCATTACCATAGTCCCTCCATGGAACCCTGTCTGGCTATAATCGTGGAGTCATCTTGAAGTAAAATGAAGATGCACCACATTCAAAGAGTATATCTTGGTATATGACTCAATAAGGATAGGAAAACCCAAAACCTTTTCCTATATGATGTATGTACCATTATTTTCCCACAACCAATTTCCTAATATACTGATTCAGAAAGAAGGTTATCAGAGTCATGTTTATTGGATACATCGGCCACTACACCAACCCCAGATTCCCTAGCCTAAAATCCGAACATAAAACACCCTAAAATTTTTTCTATACACAACAATGCAAGATCAAGACATTGTGGTCCCAAAGAGGAACAAAATCTAATAGAACTCTATCATGACCCGACCCTACAGGGCCCGAGATGAAACTCCCCAAGCCCGCCTCCATAGGGTAGGGGCTAGCATTTAGCACAGAGTAGACTCTCACATACATGGGAGGCCTTAGCTTATAGAACCCGTACACATTCACCCACATACTCCTCTATGAAATTGTGCAGATATATATAAAAACTAGAAGAAATGTATATATACATCTATTCCAACAAGAGTACAAAAAAGTACAAAAGGGGAAAATACAAGGCCCACCATAAAAAACTATAAAAGAATCAAACTTTCTCTTTAGGAGGGGAAAGTTTTTAAATTTTCCCAATAGAAATATACCCTTCCATGTTTCAGTAAACACCACTATCAGTCTAGCTCACTAAGATTCGCCTTCTCCGGGTCCTCCTGGGACTCTGTTGAAAGGTATGTGGTCTACACAAGACACAACACATTTAGAAAAATCCCATGCAGGGGTGAGTATAAAGATACTCATTAGGTTCCCCAAAAACCCAAAAATAAAATTGAGAAACATAAAGGAAACAATTAGCTCAACCCAACCTGTGGGTTCCCAAATGAGAGAGAAAATACATCTCAAGACCATCCTTAGCTAAAGACAGCTAGTCGTCTCTTACCATAGGGAGTTTCATAAAAGATGTTACAACACAGTAAGGAAACCTAGAAATGACACCCATATATATTCATCTTAGGTACTAACCTCATGAGGTTCCAACCTCATCTCCAATGATAGGTTCCTACTTGAGTCTCTAAAGAAATACAAGTGGGATCACACACTCCACGATCCAAGACATCTCAAATGAAATGTGTCTGATAGATACAGTCCATTGAGAACAATGTAACCATCATTTATGGAACTACCAAGATATAACACTAAATTAGGTATCAAAACTGATGTCAACGCTGCCATTATATGGTAATACATCTGATAGAACACACTTGTTGGATACCACCACTAAGCACGTACCACATGAACTCAGAAAAACTCATTCCTCAGAAAGGGGATCCCTCACAAGATCTTCTAGGGGACTTAACAAATCTATTAAAGAAATCCATAAGAAATATCTCCTTGGTTAGGGGATCACTCCTAGGGTCTGCTAGGGGATACCACAACCCAACCCGATAACCCAAAGATCTCACTCATATTGGGGATCACTTATAGGATCTGATGGGGAACACCACAACCCAATATGATGTCCAGAAGATCATATCAATTAAATATAGGATCATCTACCAAGTAGTGTTGGTCATGAAGATTCCACAAACTCTATCTAGTATAACTCTCTTAGTAGGGAATCTTAAAACTGATGATTCTGCAACCTTATTGGAAACACCCACTATGTTGCAGATCGTACTCTCGACGATATCAAAAACACTGCAAGGCTATCCTACTAGATAGGGGATCACTTCCCATGTAGTGTTGGTCATAGTGATACCAAGAACCCTATCTAGGGAAACAATTATGATAGAGTACCCCACCCTGGACTATCCAGAGGGATATCACAACTCTATCCAAACTCATCCTATCAAGGAGATTAAGAATCATGTAATTAGGATGTAATTCCACACTAACCCTCATATTGATGAACTAAGGGATATCACTCAACCACTAATTGTCTAGGTGTCGTAAACCCATGTGACCCACACAAAGTCTCGTGAAAATTGGACCTCCTTGTCCCAAACCGTTTCCACAATCTTGTTCTACATGGAAAACTGCTCAGGATAGGCTACTCACAGGCCTGAATCCAAGCTATGAATGAGAATATACAAAAGGTGGAAATTCCTCGAAGGGGATACTCCATGGTTTGTAAGGGGTTCTACACAACTTGTAACCCCACCTAAACACACATTCATGTCCCCTATCTATATGGCTTGGCTGGTCATATAGAACCCGACGGCGTGTACTATCGGTAAACGGTGTTTCTCACCTCACCCAATCCCCGACCATATATTCCATTCCCATAGCTCAATTAGACATGTACATCACATGACATGTTCTGACTACATGACCCCTTTTTCATGTCTCTTTCCCATGCTCATGTATGGCACCCCATGTTCGTGTACTATGGTCGTGTACTTTTACATGGCCATGTACATCACACGGATTCACATCCCATGTACTTAGGCCATATGACCTAGGTTCACTACATGGAATGAAACCCATAGTACATGAAATATATCCTCCAGAATTCTTCTTCCCTGAACATGAATAACACATGGCATTTTCCTCTAGTCTACACACCATGTATATGGGAAAATCCATCAAATATTCTTTTCAAATGGCTCGAATCACCCCCGATCACCCCAAAACATACAGATCAACCCTCAATGTTTCCTTAGCAACTATCTAAGGTCTCTAAAACCTTAAAACTATGAATAAACAAGGTGATATGGGATTAAAAATCAAAATTAATACCTCATGGGTGAAATTTCAAAGCTTCGGGGTTGAATCGGTGCTCGAAAAATGATATTGCACGATCTGGGAGCAATCGTTATCAAGATCCAAGACCGATGGCGCTTCGTTTATTTGATTTGGACTTCAGATTATCTAATGCCAAAGGGGGCAGGGGAAGGGAGGGGCTTCAGATCCTCTTGTTGTTCACACAAAGGGGTGGGGAGTAGGAATATTTGGTTGATTTTATTAAAGCAATATCCTCCATTTAATAACCCTCTCATGATACATCACCAACCTAAACACCTGACACTGAAAAATTTTATGTCACACTTAGGGTAAACATGATGTTTTTACTCAAAGATGATCTCAGAAATATTATTTGATACTTCACTCAAGATTTATCCATGCTTCAAAAGAAACTGTGTATGGGTGATAAAATATATTAAATATTTTTAAAATCACCATGATGAGGCTCTTGGGCACCTGGATTCTAACACCGACTCAGCACTGGGCTATAAAAATATTCTTAGGAATTTTCTAAAGTCTTACTGATCAAAATTTGAGTCTTTATATGCTTAGTTCATGTCCCTATAAAATAAATAAATCTATTAATAGATTTCAGAAACCATGGGAAAAACCATGGTATATTTTTTGGTTTTGATTACTTTATTATATAGATTCCAAAATCTACGTTTGGTAAATAATAAAGAACTCCACGATCATTTCTTATATAAACCCACCCAAGCTCATAATCATCTTCGTTAAAAAAATGTGTAGCATGAATAAATTTTACCCTTTCCTTTCTATATTCTTCCCATGGTTCCCCCTAATCTCTCAATAATCTCCTACCAAGCTTTTGAAAATACCCTCTCAAGGTAAGGGATCCTCACCTTATTCTCTTTATTCAAGAAATATCTTTATGTAATTCCTTTTTTCTTTCAATTCCTATTGATGGTATATGATTTCATACATCCCATTTACTAAACTTATTATTTCCAAGTACTTATAGATCCCTTTCACTCTAATTAATCCCTACCATGATTCATTTTGGATACATGTTATGCAATCAAAATTATCCTATGATTTTTCAATGTCAAACATTTGTATTGTGAATACCGTTTCCATTTCCACTCAATGATATTCAAATAAACATACATATCCTTGTTTTATTGTGGAATTACATGTATTTATTCCAAAATACTTAATCATGGTATTAAATGTGATGAAATATGATCCTATTTTCAATGATAAATGTGGCACAATTATGTATGTACATGATATGAAAGCGATGGGTGCACACATCATTATATATTGATTCAATGTATTAGGTAACATTTTAGTCTCGTGAGACATCATGTATGGTATTAACAAGTAAGCCTAATCTATTATGGGAAATTTTCCACCATTTTATGATGACTTCGTCATTATACTTCACCTATATTTATGAAGTCATATTTTATGTTCTCACAACATTCCCATGTTTTCTTTATGCTTTCATGTTCTTTCATGCCTTATTGTTCATGATTATTATCCTTGTACCATTTTATGTCCCATTTAATTTAATATTGACTAACATGTTATACATTAATCATGTTAGGCTTTGTCAATTCTCTTACTGGGCTATATAGATCACCCATTTCTTATTTATGTCTGTAAGTTATCCCAAGAAATTTTAAGATAAATATAATTTTAAATTTTGTTCAGGAATTTTTAAATAATTTTGTTATATACATGTATCAAGTTGATGTTCTATGTACCAAAATTCCAAAATACACTATGATTTATAATATTTTTCGGCTCAAATAAGTGTGTTTTTATGTAATAAATCATGAAATAAAGTGTATTAAAGATAAGGGTTATCATAGATAATGGATAGAGAATAGACCATAGAGTACAACCCCTTGTTTGAAATGTTATTGAAGTACTGAGACTAGTTATTAGATAGATTACTTGGAATTGGGTATTTATGTGAAGATAAATATGATTTCATATAGTTCCATAATGATTAAAAAATTTAGAATTTGGGTTTGGTATTGGATGGAATCCACAAATAGGCACCAGGATCAAGATGATTTCAATGGGATATGTGGGAGAGTTGGACAGATGGTACATAGATTCTTATGATGAGAGAATTATGGATAAGTTGAATGGTTTAGGATATAATAATACAATTTCACCAATTTTTTGGTTTAGACTTTTATGTGGGTGCCTTTTAGAGTTGATGCACTGCGATCGAGTAGTTTCATAGTGTATTGGTGGGTGTGAATAAGAATTTTTGGGGGAAATGGCTATGAATGGGGGTTTGATCAGTGGTTTTTCATGTAACTAGACATGGTGGTTTGGAAACCACATTGGGAGCATCATGTTTCATATGAAGAGTGCTTTTTGGGGATTATCCAGAGCTATGCAGAAAATTTGGTGTATCCCAGCGTGTGTATGGGTGGTGGAGACTCATCTAATTTAATTTGCAATTGAGATGAGTAGTATAAGGTTCAGATTTTTTTTATTATAGGTTATAGTGATATGGATACTACACTAGGTGTATCATTGGACTGTCAATAGTGTGTTTTAGTAGGTGGTTCCAATGGGGGGAGAATCATGGATCAAAATATGTCTTTTCTAGCAGATTATTATAGAGGGAAGCACTATAATCTTGGTGAAAATGAGTAGATGACACTATGATGTCTTATGATATATGGGTTTCCTGCAGCACTACCTTGGTTTTTCAGTTATGGTAGGGATTTTTGAATCAGGTTTTGACAAATATTGCTCCATGGTTTTGGATTTCTATAGAAGATACTCATTTGGTATTCTAGAATAGAACATGATGTATTGATCATGATTTTAAAACTATTTTAGGTTAGTTTGAGTGGTTTAAATACCAATGAGGATTCCCAAAGGTGATAAGTTATATGGTGGGGAGATCGTAATACCCCATGTTAGGAAAAGTTTTGAAATTCAGAAGAGATTTTTATTATTGATTTTGTGATGGGATTATTTTGAGAATTTGAACTTTGATCAGAATTCTAAGTGTTTTTTCATATAAAACACATGTTTTCAGATGTTATTTGAGGATTAGTGGATTCCCTGATGGTCATGTGTAAGTTATAGTAGAGGTCAAGTGGATGGGCTGGTATAATTTTGTAGTAACTGGCCCTTGATAGAATAAAAGTTCATTCATTCCATAAATGGACTTTATAGAGGAATTTCATGTCAAGAATGGGATTTCCTAAGGAGGTTGGTAATTCTATGTTGAATTAACAACATAAACATGGTTCACACCATAAAAGTGTTTATCTATAGTGGTTTCCCTATGTATGGACGAGGATTAATGGAAAGAATCTGTTATTCACACTATGAACCAATGTTGGAAACCCCCGTTTTCATGGGATTATTTTATTTTCCCTGAGAAGTGTTTTTAGAAACCCGCTTGATCTCGTGTGTTCTTAGTCAACTGAATATAGAGGGATATCCCTCATTGTAAATCCTCTTCCCCTACCTTGGTGTACTCGATAGAGAATGTTTGGGGATGTTTTGTCATAGTGGTTTGTGGTAAGATCCCTCCCCCTCTACCTTTAGTTCATATTCTTTATTTATCTATAATTTTGTGTTCTTAATTTAGATTTCTTGGGAGATTACTTCATTATAGAATATTTAAATCGTCCTTATTAATGGGGATTTTATGTGTTTATTGTAAAGGATATCTAAAAATGAGGAAATCAATTCATCATTCATCATTTACCATAAGATATTCTACTCAGTGATTTTATTAGGTACTATGTAAAAATTGGATAAAATTGATAGAGTAATTACTTTATAATGATGGTTGTTATTCATGTCATATGTTTGGGTGTGTGATAGGAGTAGAATACACCCCATTACTCAATTTTTTGGCAAGTGGTTAAGCCCTGATGATTTTTATAGAATTATTCATAATTGAATTAAATTTTAAATTAATTATAAATTATTAAAAGTGGGTCAAATAATTAATTATAATTTTTGATATTAATTATTGGATTATATGATTGTAGTTAGGGAGTAAAGTGTTCAAAAGATGGTCTAACAACTTTAATGATCTTGGGAGAGAGTTGTTGAGTTTATCTTTAAAATTTAATTACTCTAAAATTGAGGTAGGCAGTCCTTGTGCATTACCCTATAGTTATACACTTTTTTTATAGAATGTGGCATTTTGAGTTTAACCACTTAGGAAAATTTACCTTCATAAATTTTGTAAATTTTTTGATTAAAATGGAATGCATGTGAAATAAGTAAACAAAGTTCCAAGGGCCATGATGGACCCATGTGCACCATATTGATTTCCTCAGTAATCGATGGTTAGGATCTTGATGGCAAATGTGTGTCTTCTGATACATAGACCCTGAGGTGTGAGATTTAAATGAAATTAATGGTTCTATTTTCCCTTAGCATAGGTTACCTTAATCCCTTATAATTTAGGTGAGTATTGGAATTAGAGTGTTTGGCCCAAATAGGCCATGTGTGGACATTTCAATGATTTGGGTTTGTTGAGAAAGGTGGGACGTGTATGGGGTGAGTGACCCTAAAATTATGAGATATGATTGCCAAGGTGAGTAGTACCTATAGATATTTATAGATAGGTTGCGTGTTAGTACCTACCTAGGGTGACTTGGGAAGGGGGTCGTCTAGATGAAATCTTCCTTATGTTATGTAAATAAGGGATTACCTATGAGGAAAATTAGTATATGTGATGACTGTAATTAGCCGAGGGACATTATTTGTTCTATGTAATAAGTTATGACCTAAGATAAAAGACTGAGACTGAGGATCCCATCTAAGGGTTCTAGATAATGGTATGACTAAGGGGACTCTAGAGTATTCACTGATGATATTTTGACCCAAAAGAGGGTGTTTCTTTTAAATTGGAAGTGATGATCATTAGCATCACCCTAAAACCTAGATCAATGATGTAAGATAAATGATATTTTGGTAACTATGTTGTGATATGATTTAGGTGTTACTCACTACCCAACATTACATATGTAGATATATGTGATTCCTGGGAGGTTCTACTTGGGTCCATCCTTCATTCTTTCTATTATGGAATTCCCATGATTACCTCTTAGGGTTCTAAATTCATGCCTCGTTATTATGATTTCCTAGGATCACATCCCATGAATTAATGATTATGAATAATTAAAATTGATTACCTAGGATCGTATCATAGGAATAAATGTTTATGGATGAAGATTGTATATTTCCTAGGTTCAAAACTCTAGGAATCAGTGTTGATGCATGATAATTATGGCATTGCTTAGGATTGTCTCTTAGGGATCGATGATGTCTCGGGATGATTATATATTTCCAAGGATTTTACCTAGGGATCATTGTTACACCTAATGAATATTTATTAGCTAAAACCACCTCCTAGGGATCATCTTGCAGGCTACTACTATAAGATTCCTTAAACATGCTCCTGGGATCTAGCAATTATCTCTGATACTATGTGGATTCCTAAGATCTTGAATTTCAACCAACTATTATATGGTCTTTGGTCCTATTATTGGTTTCCATGGTCAAGTGACACGATCAAAGACACTATGGAATTGTAAAAAGTAGGTATGGTCTACCCCGTGTATCACATTTGAACCATAGGATCAATAGTGGTCATTTATTTATGATTTCATAGTTTATTTATTTATTAAGCTAAGCATATCTGATGTGTGAACACTGAATTTATTAATTATGTATGGTACTGAATTTTTGGTTCCCTATTAAGTTTTAATCACACCCTTGTTGGGTAGCTATGGAACTTGGGTACCAAAGTAGCCTTCACTATTTGTAGGTTCAAGTTGGGCAGAGGCTCGATGTAGCTTAATCGAGTTGGATAGCTCAGACATGATTGGATATTGGGATGAAGTCAGTCTTAGGTGTATCATTATATCCTTGGTTTCCTTTTTCTTTATTGTATTTTATATGTGATTAGAATAGTGGATGATCAGTTATTGTATACTTTCATGGTCATGAGTATGTATGGCTACCAATAACGTTTCATTTTGATATTGCGTGTAGTTTTTTATTTCTCCGTCTTACACTGGTTTATGTTATGAATGGAACTTATTTATTTTTATTTTTCATCAAAAAAATATGATATGAGGGTATAGTATCCCCAAGGTAACACCCTATACCCCCACTACTATTCTAAAACCTCTAGCATATGGGGTGGCTCACCCAAGGCCCCAGTAGCAACTTCTTTGATCTGGGCATCACTCAGTAGCTGTAGAATAGGGGGATTTAACATTACATATCCTTATACTTATCCACATATTTAGTATATAGTCAAAATACATTTTACATATCTCAGTACCCTTCTAATGTTTCTTTTACATTTTAAGAAACCGCACTTACATAACCAAAACAAGATTCTTTACTTTGAAACTTTCTTAAGCAGCTACTACATTTACTTTTATACATGCTCAAGGTTACTTTTTCATATACATGGACATAACCAAATTTTCTTCACTAATTATGAATGAGTTTTATGTATGGGTTTATATGACTTATACATATTCTAGGACTTCACTAATTTTATCCCATCATCTCTAAAATTAATTTTATGTATGTTATTAGTCAAAATTCCTCTTCTCTAGTGCAACAAACATATTTATAGACATTATAAAAATTATTCTTTTGCTGAAAAATCAAAAAAAAAAATTAATTTCAACCATAAAAATTATTTCCATAATTAACTAAACCATTAAAAATATTAAAATAGTTAGTTTCCATTTTATTTTAATTGTTTCTAAATAAGTGTATGATTTTTCTAATTAATTCTTAAAATGAATAAGTCCATAAATAGTCAATAGTTAATCCATTTCCAATTTAAATCCTAAAATATTATTATATTATAAATATAATATAATTATACTTAAAATGATAAAAAAATGGGAATTAAATCAATGAAATAAAAATTGAAAATAATGAAAATTTTAGATCAATTAAATACATATTTTGGAATGGTACTCCAAATATTATTCTAAAGTAACTGTGATTGTGGTGTGGTATGTCCTCCAATTATATGGAATCCCAAAATTTTATAAATTTAATCTTAAATTATGTTGTTATTATTATTATGTGACACATATTATGTTATAGTTTAATATTCCATGATAAACCATCAATTTAACTCCTGGTTTATTCTTACCTAGAATAAATTAAACTCCCAAAACCTTCAGACTTCATGATTTAATCTTATGTATAGTTTTTCATGGAATGAGATACAACATCATAGTGTGATGTTATTTTTTCCCCAATTATTCACTAAATGAATTCATGAAAGATCATAATTCTTATAACACCTCATTAAACAAGAATAGAAATTGGTTTCTTGATTATAACAACCTTCTAATCAAGATTTATCAGCACACTCAAAGTCAGGATCTCCTTATTCCATGGTCTAGGGGTATAAAACCATCAAGTTATCTCCTTCAACTAAATGGAAAATGTAGTGGCTCCAAAAACTCCTCAGTAGATCGTTCATGAGAATCAATATTGTTCAATGTTATGTTTAACAATTTCATTCATTCCTCACCGGTTATGGATCCCATGTATGGTAACCATTGTCATCCCCATTTAGTGATAAAATTGGAATGGATATTGAGTGATCTTTGTTCAGAAATGGTGGGATATTAGGAGTTTAATTATAGATCATTTTATATAAATTTTTATGTACATTAGGGTTTTTATTATTGTTGTGTTGATGTTATCTATAATTTTATTTTATATATTTATTAACATTTCATTAATATTATTATAAATATATCTATATATTGGATTTGTATATTTTAGTGTATAGAGATTTATTTTAAGGTGTAATGAATTCCATTTTGGTATTTATACCATTAACATTTTTCATAAACCTTTGACTTATTGAAGATATGCTTGGGGTATCATTCTTATTATTGTTTTCAGACTAATAAGAGTCATATGGGGTCACTTAATGAAAAAGGAGTATAAGAGAGTGGTTTATGTTGTTTTTTAGAGTGAACACTAGTGAAGACTATATTTGATAGACAAATACATAGTATATCTAATATTAGGATGTTATTTATACTAGGAAAACCGAAAAAAGGGAAGTGTTGGTGGATTAATTCATATATAAGGTCGTTAATCATATACTAACTATAACCGAGGGGTGATTTACTATTTACCTAGTATTGTATTATGTTAGGGCATCAATCATATAATATTCTGTTCATAATTATTATATGTATTGTAGATATTTAAATAGTATACATGGGGTGGGACATATAATATTTATGTTTTCGTATACATCCATATACATAAGATAATAAAACTAGATATTATGATTTTTTATAGACATTACCTATGTATATCTCCAATATGATAAGAAAAAAGAAGTTTGTAAAGGACTAACTATATTAAAATGAGTAAAATATATGAATCTAATAGTTGATTAATTTAGGGAATTAGAATTATAGCTTTTAATATAATATATGTTTTGAAGGTTTGAGGGAGTTTTTTATGATTCCAGGACCAAGTTATGGATCCATGAGGTGAATGTAGATTTTCATCTAGTTTATACTTCGGATGAGTACATATTTCCATTGTTTTGATATTTATATGAGATGTTTTTATAAAATGGTGGTATTTTTATATAGGTGATATATATATAAATATATGATTATATGGACTGAATTTTGGAATCCTTTCAAGAGAGACTTTATTTGTGACCCTCAAAGTAGAGTGTTTGTAGGATATATTGTTTATCCAGAAAAATAATTCTTATTTTTGAGAGTTCTTTGAATGATTCATGAACCTTGTACATTATTTATATGATATAATTATTGATGTGGAGTTAATACGTTAACATTTGGTGTATTCTCTATGAACTAAGGTTGAATGTCAAATAACATCTTGTAAATTGTCAATATATTAAAAGGTAATGAAGATAAAAAAGGTTATTGAACACATGTTTTCTAAAAATATTATAAAATATTAGATAATAAGAAGATATATAATACATTATATTATTGGATATATGCATAAAATATTTCACTCTTCCAAAGTATCTAGTCCACATTGATGTATTATATTATTACAAAAGCAATCTCACGATGTGGTATGGGTTTTTTAAATTATATAGAGTTCTACAAGGTATAAGAGGGTTCCATTTTGATTTTATGAGTTATATCTAGGCTATATATTTTTCCAATAATAATTTTAAGAAGACCTATACAAGATATGAAGATGTGTGTATACTGGTTTTTTAAATTCCTTTATTACACCAAACCTCGTCTAT
Organism: Viscum album; assembly: GCA_963277665.1. Taxonomy (NCBI): domain Eukaryota; kingdom Viridiplantae; phylum Streptophyta; class Magnoliopsida; order Santalales; family Viscaceae; genus Viscum; species Viscum album. The sequence continues at coordinate 540,200,387 of OY728120.1, read as the reverse complement.
GGGTTAGATATTTTTATAGAAAAACTTTATTGAACACTATATGTATCTATTCATATATAATATAAATTGATATTGACAGAGGTATGTTTCAATTTTAGGGTAGTTATGGGACACAATCAATCATTATGTGATCTAGTTTTATTATAGATATAACAATATAAGTTCACTATTTTAATAGAATGGTTATATTTTATACAATATTGAATGGATTATTATTAAAAAGGATTTTCATTTTTAACCTAAAATGGGATCATGTGTTGTTTTTTGTATAAATATATACCCATTTGGGTCATATATGGATCAATATACAGAGCATTACCCCTTAGTTTTGATGTTTTGTGTTTTATACGTATGTGTAAAATAGGAATGAGATTTCCATATTGGTAAGGATTTTTTTAAGATTTTCAAGAGTAAGTCACAAGTTTTAATTTTAATTGTAACATTGAGTATATGATAGATTTAATATTGATGATATGTGTAAATTATCATCAATTAAATAAAGTAATAGTGAATAATTATTATAAACTTACAAGGATTGATGATATCTTTGATAAATTAAAAGGTGTGTGTTCTCTCTTAAAGATTCATACACTATCTTTATAATATAAAATGAGATTTAAATATGAGGAAATTAAAAATATATATTTTTCATTTCACTGAGATATTTATAATTTTTCATGATTATATTCAGAGTCCTAAATTATTTAGATATGTTTTTTAGGTTTATGTATTAGAAATTATAACTTTACCTTTATCATTTTTCCATAGTGTTCATAAATAATATTCTTCTCTAATAAATGATGGAATAGAATTAGATAGAATATATTAGTATGGTTTTCTAATAGCTCATGAATAATCTATTATATGGTAAATTTTTTAAGTTTTATTTTTCAAAAAGTGAAGTTATATTACGTTAAGATATCTTGGATCATGATGTCTTTGTAGACATAGAAAATATTGACGTGATTATTTCTTAGAGACCATTGAAAAATATTTCATATGTGTAAAGTTTCTTAGTCTTCTCTAGTTAAAATATGAGGCTTTTATCTAAATTTTCTTAGATTTTGAGTCTATTATCTTCTTTGAAAAATTAAATGTCATGAATTTGTTTGTTATGAAGAATATCATTTTGAATGTTTAAAGAATAAGTTAATGAGTGAGACAATTATTTGATTACTTGAAGAGGGGATTTACTATTAGGTATATTGTGGGGTTTCAAATTAATGATTGGGATGTGTTTTGTCATAGTAAATAGAAATATTTTCATATGGTTCTATATAGTTATGTATTCTTATGAAAATTTATTAGGAAATTAATGTATCCATATGTGATTACATAGTATTATAAATTTGGGATTATTTATACCATGATAAAAGGAAATATGTGATTTTATTCTTTTAATTGAATAAAATATACTGAAATATCTTAATAAGTAAGTAAGTAATATAAAATGATTGAGAAAATAGAAGTTAAAAATCTTAATATCAAAAAGGTGGATGATAGTGCACAATTATATCATATAAATATTGATTCTTCGTTAGGGTTCGGATTGATAGATTCTCAATATTATGATCCTAAGGTAGAATTATTAAGGGATTTTATTTTTTTATTAAGATTATATTAATGGTTTTTATAATGTTATAGATCATTAGATTATGTTTCATGGGTGTTTATTTATTCCATGGAGTTTATATGAGTATATTATGGACATATTCTACAAAATACATGTGGAGGTTCTTTTAAGTATTGCAATGATGTATCATTATTTGAAGTGGTAGCTTTAGTGGATATGGAGGAAGAGATCCATGTATTAGATTATAGAAATATCTCATGCATGTCTATAGATAAATGTTGAATATCAAGTACCAACATGTTACCGATGAGTATTAAACAATGTAAATGGGAGGATATTTATATGGATTTCATAACTATATTTCTATGTGTGCCTACATATTTTTGTGAAATTTAGGTCATTATGGATTGATTAAATAATTTCTTTCATTTATTATAAAATAAAAAAAATCATTATATAAATTTTAGCACATCTTTATATCGTGAAAGTTGAGAAGTTACATGGAATTTCTCATGAAATTTTATTTGATCATGATGATTCATTCACCTATCATATATGGATATGATTAAAACATGTTTTTGGATCCCAAATATGTCATAGTACAACATTAAATCTTTATATGGATAGGAAGATATATAAAAAATTTATAGTGGAAGTTATATTGAGGGAATTTGTTTTGTATTTTAAAGGGTCATGGGATGATAATTTACCATTTATATATTTTTTATATAATAAAGAATTTATTTTTTCTATAAGAATGACAAAATTTAATTAATTCTATAGTTAACCATGTGGATTGTATCTTTGTTGCATTGATATTTGTGAGTCAACTATTATTATCCTTGAATTGGTGTAGTACACAATGAATCAAGTCTATATGATTTGGGATGGTATGAGAATTACTTAGGGAGGATACAATTACATTATGGAATTGAGGGTGATATCATTAGATTTTTTTTAGTGATTATGTTTTTTTGAGTATGTCTTCATCATGATAAATATAGGTTATATAATGGAAATAAATTTCCACTTAGGTTTATTAAACCTTTTATGGAATTATAGTGAATTGAGAGGATCCTTATCAATTTATTCTTCCACCATGGTTGATTAAAATTCATGATATATTTAATGTATCTTGTCTTTGATAGTATATTCATAATCCATCTCATGTGATTTATTAGGGAAAAATTTACAAAGATAATCATACAATGTGTATGGAACATCCTATTTATAATCATGATCACAAATAGAAAATTTTACCTTAAATACTTATTACGTTATGTGAGTCTTATAGTGGAATGAATAAATAGAGAAAAGTGAATGACAGTTGGATTCTCAATGTAGGGTTTAGTACCCAGATATTTTCTAATTTTTTATTTTTTATAACTTGGAATTTTATAGAAATAATATGGAGCTCGTATTTATTATTTTATGATGATTAAATTATATCCTTGGGATTATTACATTTAAAATTTTCAAAGATCAAATGATTTCAAGGTGACTAGGATATAGTGACTCATATTTTTTATTCTTTAATTTTCCTAAAATTATTGAGTTTATTTTGTAGATATTACATATGAAGGTTAAAATAGTAATTTTAAAGATGATCCAATAATAGATAGTGTATCCTAACCAAAAGGTTGGAGAATGAAATTGGAGGATACATTGTGGGTATACAAAATATCCATCAAAACACCATGGGAATTTCCCTATATATAATGGTATATGAAAAAATATTTCACTTGCCAATTGAGATAGAGGATAATGCCTATTAGGATGTGAAGAAAGTAAACCTATAATTTAGTATGCTTGGAGGATAAAGAAATATGTAAATGATGGAACTAATGAAGTTGAGAATATAGGTATATTAAAATTCCCTAGTATACAAGGAAAAATATAGAAATTTCCATGAAATATTCATTTATAAATGAGACTTCTACACTAGTGAAAAAGTTGTATTTTTCTACTCTAGAATGAAACTCAGTCTTAGAAAGATTCATTCAATATAAACTCGACCATTTATAGTGACTTTTATATTTCTATTTTGTGCAGTTGAGATCAAAATAGTTGTATCATATTATTCATTTAAAGATAATGGATAATAGCTGAAGAATTTTTAAAAATATTTTTATAAAGAAGCAATGGAGAAGTCCAAACTCCTCCATACTAAATCTAAATAAGAACCCTTAGGTTTTCTCTTTCCTGTAAACAAGTATAGATATAAATTTTAGAAGAATTTTATTACTTTAAAAATTCATGCTAAAATTGAGTGGTAGTTATGTCTAAGATAAGTGTGGTGGAGAGGGGAAATATCTTATGATGTAAATATTTTTTAGTTGTTAATTTTTATTTATTTTTGTATGTTTAAATCCTAAAAAATAAAAAAAAGATAACAAATATATTCCCAAAATTTGTTTTTAATTTCCTCATGTTTTTTATATTATACTTTTAGAGTGTTTTATTTTAACAAAATTTGGATTTAAAGTTATCCTATATTGTGAAAGATGCATTCCAATTTTGAGGATTCAATGGTTCTGAAATTGTTGAATTTATATGATTAATAAGTTATTTTTTTAATTCGTTCAATTTCGGTTTTAAATACTTGGAAAGGAGTGTGATGGAATTAATTTAAATGGAATCAAATTATAACATAAATAAACAAGATTTTTGAACTCAAACATAGTTAATTTAGAATTTTTTAAAGAACACCTCAGGGAGATGGCTCTAAAGTAATTTATATATGTCCTTTGATGAATAAAATATGAATTTATTTTATTATTAGTCACCAAGTGTGGGTAATAAAATCCATTTATAAATATAATTAGTTTTCTTTAACATAACTTGGATGGAAAAAGTTCAACAAGTGCATAATTATAAAAAAATGAATGGATTTATGTGAGGGGGATATTGAACCCATATGAAGAAGGGGGAAACTAAATTATAAGAATGTAATTTAAGTTGTATCGAGGTAGTGGAAATTGGATATTTAGTGAAAGGAATATAATAAATATGAATAAATGAAAGTGGACCTTGTAAGAATATTAATTACACTAAAATATATTCTATTATCACTCTTGGAATTTGGTCTTTTACATAAATGGAAATGGGGGTAGATGATTAAATTAATTGAATAATCTTGATATTTTTAGTAATGAATGAATTTTTTCTTTCCTTTTTTCCTAGTTTATGTGATTGTATCTACATATTATAATCATTTATGCTATGTCAAATTCAATGTATTGCCGAGAATGCAACATTATATGTGTGGGAGAGTGATGAGAGCCAATATTTTAAAATTTCTAATAGGTTTTTAATTAGAAAATAACCCCATAATTTATTTAAAACCTGGGAAATTCATTCATATTTTTTACTTTTTAAAATTTTGGAATTGAATGATTAAATTTACTAAATTCGGATTTTAACTCGTTTTATTCGTTTTTGAATTAATTTAAAATCCATATTTTTTTTGAATTTTTATTTTAAATGAAAATAATTATTTTAATTTTGTTTTTAATTATTATAAAATATATTATTAATGAAGTGGGATAAGGCTACACTAAGTTGTGTTTAGCGTAACACCCCGAGACTTGACAATATTATTCTTTTAGAATAAACATAATTTTTATTCCTAGATTGATTAATATGAAACACTAATATATGATTATTTTTTAAGAAACACAATGTTTAGCTTTCTCTATATGGAATACTGATGTTATCTTGAATTACAGCCACGACAGACTTTCCTCGATGGCTTGCGTAACACACAAGACCAAGTTTTACTGAATAATAATATATTATTAAAATTATTATTATTAAATATAATTAGATATTAACTATATGTTAAATTGATGGCTATTAATGGGATTAACTAACTTATAAACATATATGGTTGAATTCATTGGTTACAAATTAATTATAAATGAATATAAGAACCAATTGAATATAATTGGAATGTTTTTATAAAAAACTATTCGTATGTTAATGAAGTTTCGTTATCCTAATAAATTAAATTAATTAAAATTATTGATTTAAAATAATTTATAATTTATTATATATTAAATAAAAAAATTGGAAATTTATCCAATAGATTTGATAATCATTAGATGAGAACAAACCCAATATTACGCATATTTTTTTTTATTTTTATAAAGGCAGTTTTACAACCTTTTAATAGAGAACCTACATTAAATATGAATTTTGAAACTTTTATTAATTTAATATGAAAGAAATAATTTTTAAAGTGAAAAGAAAAAATTATTTTAGGGTTAAATTTTATTATTTTACATTGAAGATTCTTTTTTTGATGAGTAGTGAAAAAACTGAATTTTAATTCAAAATTTATTTTTTCATATAATTTATTTGTATGGTTAAATTAAATTTTTGATGGTTTTTAAATAATAATTATATAGATTTTACATATATTTATCCAATTTAGTTCAATTTAATCAATTTCCCAATTAAATTGGATATAAAAAACTTAGCAAAATTTGGAACATTTTTACTTTAAAAACCCACATTATCATATCATCTGTAGGATTACATTTAAATTAATTTACGACTATTATATGATTTGAATTTGGAAAAATAAATTACATATTTTTAATATTCATAATTTATAATTCCTAATAAGTTCAACTTTTTTTACCAAAAATATTAGTGAATGCAATTAAAGTTAATTATAGCGATTAAGAGGAAATTTAGATTAACAAGGGACTAAACCTTAAACGTAATGCCAAAAATAACCTATAATTTTTTTAAAAAAAAATCCATTTTAATTTAATATTTCGAACCTATACTCCATTATCTATAATTTGATAGATTATTGGATCCACTTTACATGGGGAAAACTTTTGTGAAATTCTCTTTTCCAAAATTTACAAGAACTCCACTCCTCCACTATAAAAAGGCACTCACCCCTCCCACTAATTCACACCTATTAATCCCTTTATATGGCCCAAAATATGATAAAATAAGATCGAAAAAGACCTAACCTTAACCTTGAAGACTCAAATTATACATAAATCCATCCAAGGAATCCCTTTGGTGAAAACCAAAAGTAGTTACCTGAATAAGTGGTAACATCCATCCTAAAGCACTTTTGTTTTATTTTCATTCTCCAAACACTAAAATACTCTCATTTAAAGATTATATAATAAAAACATTATTTTAAATATACTTATATTTTTTGTTAAATTTTTCCCTACACTTACACACACTTCCATCTAATGAGTAATGAACTTATCATTCTTGTGTATGCCGAACTACCGCATCACGAAACGATGTCATTCATTTTTCCTTTACCACCTCTATTGATTGGGGAATTATAATGGACATGATTTTTTTATATTATATATATGATATTTAAAATGTATTTATGATTATTTAATTTTTATATAACACATACCCTTATTCTTTCCATTTTTTGTAAGTATGACAACATCGTCTATGGTTGTGTGGATTACCACCCCCTCAAAGTGACGTGATTTTTTTGAACTATACATGGAATATATAAAATATGGTTTTAATTAAAAATATGTAACATAAATTAAATATATATTATATTCATGACATAATTACATTTATAGAAACATAATATATCATTTTTTATTACCCTTTTCACACACTAAAAAGTGATAATGTCGGTCGAGGATGTGTGGACTACTGCCTACCTGACATGATGTGATTCCTTTTAAATACTAAGAATTATATATATAACTATATATTATTAAATAAATTTGTGTTTATGATATAATTACCATTATTTAAATATATATTGTTACTTACCTTCTTTCCACAATGATCACTAAAAAATGGGAATGTTACTCATGCGTATGTACAGCCTAACGTCTCTATGATTATAACGTTGGTTAATTTTTCATTAAAATATTACATAATTGGTTTTAACAGTTTAATTCATGTATTAATATGATAATTATTTCTTTGTTATTATTATGTATATGTTTATATAATTAAACTTTGACTGTAGTTGACCTACCAATGTCATTTTTGACACAAAACCCAAATATGGCCAAAACACCCAATGTAAACTTAATTATTTAAGTAGTTGTTTAAAAAAATACAATAAGTAAAATAAAAGTAATTATAAAAATTAAAAAGGTTATAACGAAATTAAATAATTAACATAAGTTTATTATTATGTAATATAAAGACACATATTATAATTTGGACTCAGGGTAGGGGATTTTTTCTTAATTTACATTCTATTGAGACTTATTTGTTGTTATGCACCAATTCACTTTTATATGGTGAATATACTATGCTTTTATGTGTTATATCATGAATCTAATTATTCTCCTAAAATTATAAGTTTCACTTAATGTTTTTTCTTCATGTTCATTATGATTCAAATGCTTCAAAGTGGTATGGGACACTTTGGAGTGTTTAATGATTATTTTCCTAAAGAGTGTTTTAATGATCTTTTAATAGTATTTCCATATATCAACATGAACAAACCTTGTTGTTAATTATCCTCTACTGAGAAAATATAGATAAATCCATATTATTTATTTAATATAGATATTTGATAAAGCATATTATTTATTTTGATTATTCTATATGAGGAATTATTTAGATTTGTAATGTTGTGTACAGCCTGGACTTTATATATCTCCTCGATGCATCAACAGGTTCCCATGCAGAAAATAAGTTGGAAAAATTAAATGGGCTTCTACCCATAGTTTTAAACAATCTTGTGAAAGATCTTGATAGTATATGTTTTCATGTACCTCATACTTGATATCCAATAATTAATAATTTCTCACATCTAGACTCATTTATTAATTATCCATGATTTTTATATGTTGACAAATCTATGGATGCATTTAATTATCAATTTATTAATTAAACGGCATGTGTTTTAGATATTTACAATTCCATAATTATTATTCTCATTGATTCGTTATTTCTTCCGATTTACTTACCTTTACTAAGAATTTTATATCACCCTTACTTTGATTTCTTTCCCTAGGTTATGAAGAATAAATATTTGAATAATATTTTAAGGATGAATTTTATATCATTTTATTATGTATCATGTTTTATTTTCTATTTCCCAATGTAAAATGGGTATCATGTATGAAATCTAGTTTTCTAAAACTACCAAACTAATTTTTCCTTTGCTATTTGATTCCTTGTAATCATGAAAATTTAATAAATTAATGAACCGAACCTGAGCTTCTGGGGTTAGGGCATTACATTAGGTATTAGAGGAAGTTTAGAAGAAAACATAGAAACTATATTTAGAAAACATATACTACAGAACATAATCCTAAGATAAACTATGAGGATAATTATAAAATAACATCCAAGGATTTTTGGGGGGGTAGAGATTATGTGGGTCTTCCTAGCAATACATCATTGTCTAAATACTAAAAGTGGACGTGGTTATAGAACTGATTTAATTAGGGGTAAAAAATCTAACAAGGTTCATACGACCTAACTCGAGTATAAATTGGTACACAATAATGGGCCTTACTCTAAACCAGGTTTGACACTATTGGGGTTTATGATTAGAATAATTCACATTTATTTACAAATCATTATAATGTTTTTGAAAGAAAACATGTCCTAAAGAAACCGTGTTTATTATTATGAGACTAGTTATGGTGATCATTTTTAATTTATGATATGTCTCTCACTAGTTTTGATGTTATAAATTATGTTACATAATGTTATGATCTAATCCAGTATATGTCATTGTTTATAAATTGCACCTGGAAGGAATAATCGTATCAATACTCATGGAAAATGTAGAGGTTTTACTATAGAGAAATATGGTTTAACTAGTGTTTGAACTGAGAAATTTATGGATGTATTATGGAATATTAATCGTGTTATGACACAAAACGTTTCCTTGATGAACCAAACTATTCCACAATGAGATTTTATGATGTTGGATCTCTTTATACGATAGAGTCCCCCATTATTTAGTGGTGATACTGAACCATGTTGATCAAAAGATTAAGTCTTTGGAGAATACATTCATGGCATTGGGATATTGTGAAATGGGAAAGGTTTCACTTAAAATATATTTTATGAATGGATATTTTTATCAAAGGTGGTCGTTGATCCAAAATAAAAGGGAGGTAGAATAAATATAACTCATTTAATGTAAAACGTTTAATGAGACATTATTCGATCAATAATTCCCTTATGATAAACAAATTGAAATAAAAATAAATTTTTTTTAGTTTAAATAAAAATGTGAAAAAAAGTCTTGCGGAGTATGAAGCTACCTTTACCAGGTTATCAAGGTATGTTATTTATTTCATACACAGCATGTAATATAAGATTGATCATTTATTTTAAGGAATTAACACAAGTCTTCAAAGGGTGCTAGTATCTCAAACATTATCATCATATGTTGAAATAATTTTATATGATATAAATACAGAGAAATAATTCTCCAAGAACTATGGATTCTAATAGAAGTAATAGAAGAAGATAAAGGAAAAGAAAATAAAAAATAAAGGGATGAATGGAAGGAAGGATTTTCTACATGTGATAAAATTGGAATGAATCACCCTAGTAAATGCTTAAAAGGATTGGGAGTTTGTTATAAGTGTGGAGAAAAGGGTCTCTAGGAAAAATAATGCAAAGGAAAGAAGGAAAATTCTTCTATTTAGTGTTACAAAAATAATGATATGGGGCACTATGAAAATGAATTCCCCAATAAACAATGAAATGTACCTCATAAGTAGTTAAGGGGTCAATTTCAAGCAGATGTTATTGACACAACTAAAGTGGAATAATAAATGTTCTTATGTATTTGGATCTAGGAAATATATTGAAATATAATTTTATTTACGATGTTCTCATCTTATTATTTAAGAAATATATTAGGATTGTATTATAGTAATTTTTCATTGGGGATTTGATATCACATATTGAATGGTACCAAGAAATGTGAATCAGAAACAAGTTAAACTTTTTATCAAGCATGGTTGAGAGAATAGGGCAATTTATATGTTCTTAATGTTAATATAATGTTGTTTTTATAAAGAAATTATTGGTTTGGATAACCTAAATCAGATAAGTTTTGACTACCTTGGAACTGAGTAAGGATTTTTTGAAAAAGTGGTTTGTTCTATCATTTATAGAGTTTACATCATTTTTTGGATTTAAGAAATATATTCAATTATCTATGTTTTATTTAGGGAATAATAATCATGCATGTTTTCAATAAGGTTTTAGGGTAATTCAAGTTATTACCATATTCACATGTTTTATATGTGATGATTAAAATCCACTTCATGTTATTTCATATCTTCATAATGTAACTTTGGTGACCTTCCATTTAAATTGTTGGATTATAATATTTTGGAAAAGTTAGACATTTATGAAATGGTTTAATTTGATCTTTGGATGAGGTTTTAGAGGATACTGTATTACAACAATATATGATCAATCTCGTGTTATGAAATGAAGTAGAAATATTTTAAAGCACAAATAAAGGATAAGACTGTGTTTATGAAATAGAAACATATATTTACTTATATTCTTATATAGTGACATAATTCCTCAAATATATGAAAACTAGGTTTGAAACAAGAATTTTGTCTTATTATCATCATTTTTTATGATATAAATGGAATTTTTCATAATATTGGTTTAATGGTTTGTAGTCATTAAATTTCAGTTGAACATGTTATTTATCACTCCCCATCATAACTATATTGTTAGATTATTCTTCTCTATACATGTTCCCATTTCCCACCTATGTTCTCCTACTCGGGAACCATGTTTTGTGACCATTATGATCCCCTTTATCTCTCACTGAGAAGATGTGTTATTAATCCTATTCATGATGTGGTTTTTCAAAAATAATTTATTTTCAAATTTCAATCACTCGATTGCCTAGATCATTTTTGAATTATGACGATGCAATTTATTTAAGGTGGGGAGAATGTAACACCCTCAGACCTTACAATATTTGTCTTCTAGAATAAATTTAATTTTATTCCTAGATTGCCTTATATGAAACACCAAGTTAATATTATGTTTCAAGAAACCTAAATTTTAGCTTGAAATAAATGAAACACAGGTTTATCTTGAATTACATGCAATATTGGATTTCCTCAATGGATTACATAATATGTTGGACTAAGTTTTACTAAACAGTAATGTATTATTAAAAATATTATTATTTAATATAATAAGATACAACATAGCTATTAAATTTATGGCTATGAATAGTATTTAATAACTTATCAATATATATATTTTAATTCATGGTCTGCAAATTAATTATAAATTAATATAAGAACCAATTGAATATAAAGGGAATGTTTCTATAAAAAACTATTTTTATGCTCGTGAAGTAATTTTATCCAAATAAATTATATTAATTAAAATTATTGAGTTTATTATTGTAATTTATATATTATATATTCCATAAAATAATTTTTATATTCATCCAATACATTTTATAAGAATAAGAAAAGAACATAACCAATATTACGCATAAAAACCAATATTTTTATAAAGACAATTTTACTACCTTTTAATGGAGCACCTATATTAAATATGAATCTTGAAACCTTTATGAACTTAATAAGAATAAATAAACTTTATTTTTTAAATTTAAATTCAAAAATTATGTTAGGGTGATATTTTCGTATTTTTCTATGAAGTTTAATTTTTTGATGAATAGTGAAAAATATTGAATTTTATCTCAAAACTTATTTTGTCTCTAATATTTTTATAAATATAAGTTAATTTTTTTTATTTTAAATATTAATTAGATAAATTTTAAATCTATTTATCCAATTTAGGTCAATGGAACCATTTTCACATTGAAATTGGATATAAAAAAGTTAGCAAACTTTTGAACATTTTTACTCTAAAACCCTACATTGTTGCCCCATCTGCAGGATTAATTTTAAATTAATATCAATGAATTATATTATTGAAAATTTAATGGATTAAATAAATTTAATTATCATAAGTTATAGTTTATATTAAGGTTAAACTAGTTTTTGACCAAAATATTACTGAGAGTAATGAAAATAAAATACAACAATTAAGAGGAAATTTAGTTTAACAAGGGAATAAACCTTAAACTTAAGGCCCAAAATGACCTTGAAAATTGTCCAAAATCCATTTTATGTTTATATTTCAACCCTAGAATCCATTTTCTAAAATATTTACATTATGGGAGCTACTTGACATGGTAAGAACATGGGTAGAATTCCCATTTCAAAAATTTATAAGAATGTCACTCCTCCTCCACTATAAAAAGGCACTCAGCCCTCCTACTTATTCCCACATATCAAGACCTTTGGATCTCAAAATATATAATAAAATAACCTATAAATATATCTCCCCTAAACCTAGAATCTTAATCTTGGGCATAAATCCATCAAATTAATCCCTTTGGTGTAATCCAAAAAGAGTTAATCAATTAAGAGGTAACATCCTTCCTCAAGCTATTTTGTTTTATTTTCATTCTCCACCCCCTAAATACTATTTATTACATTATTATATAATAAAAGGTATACTGGATATATTTATATGTTTTTATATAAATTTTTTGATCTACACTTACACCACACATCCATCTAATGGGGAACTAACTTACCGCTCTTGTGTATGGCGAACTATCGCCTCACGAAATGATGTCCTTCATTTTTCCTTTACCACCTATAATGGTTTGTTATTATGATAGAAAAACTATTTATATATTTTATAAATTATATTTATAATGTATGTATGATTATTTAATTTTTATATTACACATACACTTGTGATTTCCATTTTATGTGAATACGATAACATCGTTTGTAGATGTGTGGACAACCACCTCCTCAAAGCGATGTGATTCATTCACACAATACATGGAACATATAAAGGATAGTTTTAATCAAACATATGTAACATAAATGAAATATATATGATATTAATGGAATCATTAAATTTCCAAAAACATAAAATATCATTATCTTAATTACTCTTTTTACACAGTAAAAAATGATAATGTATGTCGTGGATGTGTGGACTACCGCCTCCCCAACATGATTGGATTCCTTTGATATCACAATAATTTTATATATAAATATATATGATTTAATTAAATGGTATTTATTATATAATAATAATTATGTAAAGATATAGTGTTATGTACCATCTTTCCAAAACGATCACTGAAAAATGGAAACGTTACTCATGAGTATATACGGCCTACCGTCTCCATGATTGTAACATTGGTTCATTTTTTGAAAACAATATTTCATAATTGGTTTTAAAAGTATAATTTATATATAAATATGATTATTATTTCATGATTATTATTCTGGATATTTTTATATAATGACCCTTTGATCATAGTTGACTTACCAAAGTCATTTTAGACACATAAATTGAATATGGTTAAAAATACCCGATGAAAACTTAAGTGTTTAAGTAATTGTTAATAAAATTGTAATAAGTAAAATAAATATAATTATAGACATGAAAAAGTTTTTGAATCGAATAAATAATTAAGATAAGTTTATTATTTAGGAAAATAAAGACACACATGACAATTTGGAATCAAGGTAAGGGATTTCGTCTCAATTTACATTCCATTAAGACTCATTTTTTGTTATGCACCAATTAACTTTTCTATTGTATATATAATTACCTTTTACATGTTATATCATAAATATCCATATTATTATGATAATATAAGTTTCATTTAATGTTATTCCTTTATGGTCATTATGATATAAAATCTTCAAATTGGTATGAGACACTTTGGAGTGTTCAAATATTATTTTCATCAACAATGTTTTAATAATATTTCAATGGTATTTCCATTAAAAATGTCAATAAACCTTTTTGTTAATTATCCTCCATTGATGAAATATTTATAAATCCAAATTCTTAATTCAATATGGGTATTTGATATGGAATATTTTTTATTTTTATTTTCATCAAGTGGAATGCTTTGGACGGGAAATGACGGGTGGTGCCTAGAGATTATATAGCCCATCAAGGCATATATAGGTTATCATGAGACAAATAAGTTATCCAAATTAAATGGGTTTCTACCCGTATTTTTAAAATGTCTTGTGAAAGGTCTTGACGGTATAGTTTTTCATATGCCTTCAACATGACGTCCAATAATTAATCATTTCCTTCATTCGAACTCATTTATTATTTATCCATGATATTTTTTCATTTACATATCTATTAATGAATTTCATTCTTAGTTTATTAATTATGTGGAATGTGTTTCAGTTATTTACCATTCTTTAATTATTATGCTAATTGATTCATTATTTCTTCTACTTTTCTTACCCTTACTGAGCATTTAAGATCACCCTTATTTTTTTCCTTTCCCTAGGTTATAAAGAAGAAATATTTGAATAAAATTTCAGGGATGTAGTCTATTTCAGTTTATTATGTATCATGTTTTATATTCTATTTCCCAATGTAATATGGGTATCTTATATGTAATATATTTTCCTAAAACTACTAAACTAGTCAGTCCTTTGGGATTTGATTCCTTGTAATCATTTCATTATAATAATGTAATACACTGGCACCGGTCTTCTGGGGTTAGAGTGTTAAATTTTTTATTTTTCATAGGATATTGGTATGAATTTGGGAATTAAAAAGGAATCTATTTCAGAATAATTTTTATGGGTCGATCATATGACTTTGGATGACCTAAGCATTTGAATTTTTGATTTTTCTGAAATTTTTCGTATGACCCTATTATATGACTTTATAGAGTTCACAAATTACTTTCCAAGATTACGCATATAAAATTCATATTAGTGTATGAATTCACCCATCTAGTCGTAAAACTTAAATCAATAAAGGACTTCAGAATTGTATGACTTCAGCCATTTTGTATGACCCTCCCACATTTAAAGGATTTCACTTCTTAGTGCAGAATGAATTTCCCTAGGAAGCCCCTATAGCTTTTTTCCAGCGTGTTGAACTTTATTAGAGTGTAAGAATTTGATAATTCTATAAGTATTCTAGGATGTCACTACATATGTATTTTCCACCTTCTATGACTTTTAAGTCAAAAAATGAACTTCCATCTATGCATAAGACTTTGAGAATTTCCAAAAACATGTAAAATATAAAATTTTCAAAACAAAAAGGGATATAAAATCTTTTTTATTTATGTTCCAATTTATATCCAAATCAATAAAGAACACTCTTGACCCTCCTCAGGGTTATCATCCATCAAATTGAAGAAATAAGGATAATTTCATAAAGTCGAGCCAATATGGGTATGTTAAAGATACCTAGTTATAGAATTAAGACCCTCAGACTATACATGTGGTAGAAATTTAAGAAAAGGTATATGGGTATTGAATTTCAATAAAATACTAAATTCAATTCACTCGAAGGGAGTAAGAAGAGGTTTGTTTTGATCGTGTGGGAGATGAAGATGTTGAAATGTGCGAGTAGCCCTCGATTTCTTTAAGTGGTTGAATATTAAATGGAGAAACAGATATTTTGTTGGTCAATCTATTGAGTTATATCTACTAGAGAATTTTATGTTTGTTTTATTTTTTTCTGAAAAAACTCTTGAGGGATGGCACACTTGCCCCGCGATGCTTGTTTTGAGTAAAAACTCAACATTTCTTTGTTAATGAGTAAATTTAAAGTAAATTATACTTGTTTTATCTAGAATATATTGATAGCCTCAAATAATTTGATTTTTTCAATACTAAAAATCTTACCTATACCAATGCATCTATACTGACGGTTTGTAAAAACCATTGGTATAAGTCCCATTTCCTTACAGTTTTCCAAAACCATTGGTATATTCAAATTTTAGTCCACTTTTACCAATAGTTTGAGAAAACTATTGGGAAATAGTCCACTTTTCCTAATGATTTTGTAAAACTATTTGGAAATGGTACTTTGGGATCACTTTTCCCAATGGTTTTCCAAAACTTTTAGGAAAGGGTCCAAATTTCCCAATGGTTTTGGAAAACTATTGGAAAATGATACTTTGAGACCACTTTTCCCATTAGTTTAGGAAACCATAGGTAAATGGTCCACTTTTCCCAAAACAATTTGTAAACCATTGGGAAAGGGTTGGAAAAGGTGGGTACCTATCCCAACTATTCTCAAAATAGTTGGTAAAGTCTTATCTCAACGGTTTTGAGAACATTTGGGGTAGGTACTCTTATTTTTTATGAATTCATTTGTCGAATATCATCAAATAAATCAATATATAAATTAAATATAAATAAATATATATATATATATATATATTTATTTATCCAATTATATTCGGAAAGGTAAATGTAGGATAACTGTAAAGTGTTTAATATATAACATGTAGGTTGTGGGTCCAAACCTCCACTCTAAAATTATTTTTAGATTTACCTATCAGAACAGTTCTTAAACCATTGGAATAGTTCTTTCCTAACATTTTCAAACCATTGGGATATGTCTTTCCAAATAGTTTTGGAAAACCATTGGGAAAGGATACTTTGAGACCACTTTTCCCAACATTTTTCTCCAAACCGTTGGGATTGGTCTTTACCAAGGCCACGGTTTTCTCCAAACCATTAAGATAGTTCTTTCCCAATACCAAATCACCTAATAACTTCCCAGACCATTATTATAGGCTATATTAATGGTTTTGGGACTTATACCAACAGTTCTAAACTATGGGTATAGACAATTTTTCCATTAGTGTTTCATTGATATTTCATTTAGATTATTCTTCTTACATTCTTAGTTTTTCACACATGGTCCATCTGAAATATCTTTACATCCCATATTATAGTGGTTGGTGAGTTTATTTATGGGTGATTGTAGGTATCTAATCACTCAGTTATGCAAGGAGAGTGATCTATAGAGTTAATTTGAATAATAATTTAATAATAGAGTGAGGGGATTATCCAAGGACTGACTACTAATTTTAATCTGAATTTAAAACTGATTAAATTCTACTCTCAAACAATAAATTCAAGAAACAATTTAATCACACTTTTCACATACACTAGACCCACAATTAAAAACATAATCTCCCCCAAAACACTATTCTACTAGGAGACAACTTGAGTCCCTCTATTTCACTATATTAAGTTGGGTTTATATTTTTTTGAGAAGTGCCTTGTGATAGTATCGTCATCAAATGAACTTTTTTATTACTCATTAGGGATGTTTATCAACCACTATGATTAAAGGGAGAAATTGTGGCTGTATTGGGTTTTAGGTTTCTATTGTATTCTTCTACATTGAATAACTTGTATTCTCCTAAGAAACCCATAAATGGTATCATATCATTACAATGATTATTGATTTCTGAAATATTATTTTTAAATTAATATGTTTTTATATCATGTTGATGTTATATCTGTTATCATTGAAAATGATTTACAAAATGAACTATACTTATATTTATGGTGTAGGATTTAGTAACATGTGATAACATTATTCCTTATTACATGAGATATCATAGTGAAATATATACTGATATACTTCATTATTTTTATTTACCATAATATATAACATGAGGGATTATCATGCTAGATAACATCAATTTATGTTATTAATAATAGAACCATGTATCATCTATATGATATAGTTTATATCTTATGACACACAACTTGGGAACTGGGTAAATATATTACAAGTTGTCATCTATCAATCATAAAAAATAATGAAGTAAAATTGTGGAATATGATATGAAGATATCATAAAATACAAAATATAATTCAGAATTATTTGAAATAGGTCATGACAGGACAATTGTGATCCATGATTTATTTTTCTTGAATTACAGCATGGATTATATGATTAAATGTTATTTATAATGAAAAAATTATTTATGTAAAAATTCTCAAAAACCTTAACTGAAATTTTCCCATATGGACCACATAGAATATAAGAGTGGGCTTTAAACCTTCAAAAACAATTTTGGTAAATTTGACCTTGTATTAAAGTGTATTTACAAGGTAAATTATTTATAATGTGTTTACAAATTTAAAATAATGAAATATATAAAAGTGTTTATATTTAATTATGAATAATTTATGAATATAAATACAAAATTTTTATATTAAGACTTTAGTTGAAAATTTATTTGTACCATTCTAAAAGGTGTTTTATATTATATGGTCAATGGTTTAAATAAAATCAAATAGGATCTATTTAAATTATGTAAATTGTTTACACAAAATATGGAATTTTTATTACTCAATGATTAAAGTGTTTATAGAGTATATCTTATTTTTAATATTATGGAGTTCATATTAAAACCATGTAAAAGATAATATGAAAAATTAATGTGAGATAAAAGTTTATTTTTATGGTTTATCCATTCAAAATTAAAAATTATTTATAATTTTTTATGAATTATTCATAAATTGTTTATCTCATGTTTAAGGATATTTATTGTTCATTTATTTAGTATTATTCCATGGTTTATTCCTAGATATATATTTTTTATAGTATAAATGGTTGTATGATTTATCTTAAACTATTTAAATTGATTATTTAAATTATCATGCATTCATTTAAGGTGTTGGATATTAGGTATGATAATTGATTTGGTTTCCTTATACCCTCTTTCTGGATTTTTCATGAGTTTTGTAAAGAGTTACACATCAATATTATTTGAACATATTGATTTTGTTGAAGAAATAGGATTCCAAACAAAATATTTAGAAGAATACATAAATTTATATGGAATACTTGAGAAAATATTATGAAATAAAATCCCATTAAAAAATATATGTTTCATATTCTTTCTAATGTATACAGTGATCAAGACCTCAATCAGCCATCTGGTCAAGTCTTTCTAAGTTTGGGTAACTCGATATTATTTTGTATACAGAATGAAAGTAATGGGTTTCCTTAATAAGATTAGGTGTCTGTTTTTTGAATTTTATTTGGGTTACACATATTTTAGATACCTTAATAGGTTTAAGTTACTAATAGAATGATGTTGAGTGTATCCATATGATAGATTATGATAAATATTTATTCGCTCAACTATACAAGAGTAATATATGATATGATTGATATGATTGTCTAACATATATATTCATGATTTATTTATGTATGTAATTAATATAAGTTGTGAAAAAATATGGATCTTTTCCCACTAATGGATATGATGGAATCTTAAAAGTGGTCATTATTTTAGGGGGGTATATTTCACTAAATTAATGTAAATTATAATACTCATCTGATAAAAAAATTATTATAAATTAATATCACCATAAAAATAAAACATAACATTGGGATAAATATTTTAAAATAAAATTATTATTAGAAATAAAATACTTTACAGGTAACTTAAGAATCATTCTTAAGAAAGTAATAAAATTATATATGTTAGTAAAACACCATCCTCAGTAACCTAATGTTGAATTAGTTTAGTGGGTGGATCTAAAATATGCTTATGAGAATCATAACAGGATTCACTTAAGGTTTCAAAGGAATTAAATTTATTGAAAAATGGCCTAATTAATTTTTAGTATCCACTCATATAATCAATATGAATTTTAGTGTTAATGTCATAGTAAGAATAGAGTTTTAATTCAATGATTTTTCTTGAAATGGAATTCATTCTATTTTCATTATTATAAATATGAATGTATTCAATAAATATTTACCCTATTTCCTTAAACTGTTGAGTATATTAGAGTAAGGAATTTTATTTCCAAGATCCAGTTCACTGTACTAATATTAAATAGGGTTAAAAGTTTAATCCATAAAAGGAGATTGGATTTTCCCAATATCTAGCCTCATTCATTGAAACCAAAAGAAGGTATTATGAAGGGGGATAAATGTTTACATATGATAGAATTGTATGGGATACCTGAAGGGGTATATTAAACTCCATAGAGAGTCCATGTTTGGTATTGGTGTTATATAAATCAAATCATTGATTTTAAAGGGAATATAATAAAAAATATGTATTTTACAGACATTTTAAATATAAAAGAGTTCAATATAAATGTAATAATTAATGTATATTATGATTTTTATTCAATTATATTTGAAAAGATTGATATTATGAGTATTTTTAATATAAAGAAAATTTTTCAAGATCAGAAGAATCTAAATAAAAAATGTGTACAATTATCTCATTTATATTATATGATAATAGATTTTTTTTATAAGGAAATATTTCTTATGAACAATAAGATGTGATTTTTTTATACACAAAGTTTATAATTCATCAAATTTTATAACATTTTTGAAAAGAAGAAAAGTATAAAAGTATATTTATCCAAGATAAAAGATTTGGTCCAAGATATTATTTAAAATGTGAGAGATTTGATCCCACCACCCAACAGTGGTATATTTAAAAGTATAAATTTTTCTTTATAGAATAATTCTCTAAAAATGTAGAATATCATATAATATATGGATATCAACGGTTTATTTTTTTAATATTAACATAAAAAAGAAATAAGTTTTATAACCTAAACAAAAAATATTTTCTATATCTTATCATTATATTATGAATAAAATGTGGTAACTAAGAGGCTGGTGAGACTATATTTGGACTTCCATAAGTTCAATTTTTAACTAAAAAAATACTAAACCATTAAAATTCAAATATAATGTCACATTATATCCTAAAATGTTTAGGATATTATGGTAAATATAAAATACTGTAAATAGTTTCATTAGTAACAAAAATTATCTCAAATAAAAAAATAATGAAAAGGCTCCAAGAATAGTGATCATGATGTACTTAAAAAGAGTTCTAAGTAGAAAAAAAAGTTGTTATCATCATAACATTTGATATTGCGAAGTTATGAAGTTTGAATACTTTTTTAATGATTAAAACATTTGGAATATGATTCTTAAATCCCACCATTATTAAAAAATTATTTTTTCAAATTTATTACCTATTAAAGTGTTTAGTTGTAGAATTTTATCAAATGATCACATAGATATGTGGAAGGAATTATATAAAATAATGAGTTTAATAAAACCCTAAATGTGAAAAAAATATAAGGATTATATGATGGCCTATAATATGGGATATTATGAGACAAACACTTATATATAGTTTTTTAGTACTATTAAAATAGTTTAATAATATTAAATGTATCATGTCACATAAAAAGTAGTTTCCACTTTATCATTCTTTCATATTGGTTGAATATTTTATGTGAATTTTAATGATAATTGAACTCTCAAAGTACAACTATGACATATCCCTAACTTATGTTCATCCTATAGTATTATAGTTTTTTATGAAATTTAAATGTTTTCATGGGTAATATTTTTCATAGTGATATGGAATAAACTCATGAGTCCCAAAAAGAGTTTTTTATGCTATTTGAACCATAATGTATACCATATAAAGTGTCACACACAATGTTTTTTTTATACAGTGGGTGCATGTTTCCTAATAAATTCCAAAAGCTATGGATGGCCAGATACCTAACATAAGAACCATTATATGTTTATAGTTTTCTTGAATAGTCATTGAGGGATAGATCATCAAGGGATTGTTATGTATTTTGATGATCAAGCCATCAATTGAGGCTTATCTAAGATGGGATTTGTCCTCTTGTATATCAACTATGACATCTGGGACCTTAACTGAGTTAGATTTAGGAAGTGTATGGAAATAAAAAGATAAATTAAATATAATTTGATTATCTATTTGGATGAGGGGTATGTTATGAGATTATCCTATTAGATTAATGGCATGTGATGTATTGATCAACCAGGATAGTCTATACTGATAGAATCAAAATGAATGAAGAGCCTATATGGGATTTATATACTCTGTGAACCATAGTCACTCAATGTATTGTAAAAATATATTATAAGATTTATCAAACTTGTATATGATACAAATGGTGGACACAGGTATAGAGGAACATGTGCTTCATAGAGATCATACTAGATCAATTTGTAGCTAGAGTAGCACTAATGCTTTGTTAAATGACAATATTTTATTACATTTTTTGAATTCAAGAATTCAATTTCCTTTTAAATGCTAAAAAAACCTATGGAGTCACACATTTTGATTGACTAAATAGGGATTGAGTTTTCAAAACTCATAGATCTTCTCTAAAATGAGTTTTAGAGTTTATCTAAAAGGATTTTTTATTTGATATTCATAAACAATTAAATATGATTTTATACAAAATGAATTTTATAATAGATTTCCAAATGTGTTTTGAAAGATATCAGAATGTATTTTTGGATATAGTTTACCAATCTATTGTATATGATACAACATAATGGTAAATTGCACAAAGTCAATAAACCATTAGGACTTGTTAGAGAATGTTTGAGATATTCCCTAAATCCTAATATGTATATGCTATATGTTAGCCTATATTGTAGTGTATGACATATAGATATCATATGGTATGATATCCATTATTATAAGGTAAGAGTTATTCCATGGATGGGTATATCGTTTCTTATTTTCCTTAAAATATATTTTTTCCCTACATATATTTTTTATAAGAATTTAAATGGTATAATTGATAATCTAGTTATGTTATTTATTATTTATGAGATTAAATATTAAATATTAATATTTCTAGTATAATTTTTAAATTTAAATATTTAACATATGAATATTTTTAAATAATTATAAAATTATATTATATATTTAATATTTTTAACAAATTTTTAAACCGAATTTTACTCAATATAAAATATATATATTTAGTATGTTTAGAGTTTATTTTTTATTTATAAAATTATTTTTTATATCTTAGTATTTATAAAATAATAAACATAGATTTATATGAAAATGGACAAAAAATTACTACATGATCATATTTTGTTATGTTGTCAAAAAATCCATAAGGTTCTGATATAAATCATGTGTATATAGGGGGTGTTGAAATGATTCTTGAATTTGAGTCATTAAATATGAGAATTTTTTATAAAGGAATTTTTAAGTTTCTTTGAAACAAATGTGATCTCAATATATATATATATATATGATTATTTTCATACCATTATAGTTCATCAATTATGTCATGCTTTTTAATTAGATTATATTTTTTTAGCATCAACATGGTGAACATCATCCAAAATAACATTCAAAATTATTTGTTAATGATATATCATAATTTCAAAATTTAGTGCATAAGGTTGTTTGATCATTTTTTAACAATCATAAAATGATTATGATAATTCTCAATTTGAATCATCTAAATTTTATTATATATTGATATTAAATGAGTAATCATCATACACAGGAATAAATATCAATAAATTATAATTAGTTATGAAATTTAATTCCATTAAATTAGATTTTGAATTTTTATATCCTGAACCAGCATTTTTTAAATATTTATTTCTAGGTAGAAATATATTTATAGAAAATTATAAAATTAATAAGGTTTTTCATAATTTGGAACTTCGTTACAAAAATATGCATGCATGTTCAAATGATTTTATTTATATTATGGTCATTATGAACCTTTAGTAAAATTTCTCCCATTATGAAAACTATGGTATAATTAATTGAAAATTATAAAAATTGATTTGTTTTAACTAAGAAGCTAAATATTTTTCTAATTACTTCTATATTAGAGAGTTTATTTATTTCTAGAAACAAGTAAATATTTATAGCATGTGGTCAATTAAATATTTTTTCAAATTGAAAGTTAAACCATTCATTTAATGGTGTCTCATGGAAACAATTTGATCAGATTCATTAACATATTACTTCATATCCTTATAATGTCTATTTGTGTCTTTCAAAAAATAGTTGTTATTCATTTAGTGCTTATGCTAATGAATATTCTTATTGGTTATTTTTCATGATTCCATGAAACCTGCCTCTTTATATATTAATAAAGGCATTATACCTACATTTTTTTTTTAATTCATGATCCCCAAAAAAAAAATTAATTTTTACTTAAAATCATTATTTAATGAGTTTATATTATTATATACTAATGGAAAAATTACATATGATGTAGATTCATGATAATAATTTAAATTGTGAGAATAATGTTTTTTGTATAATTAGTGACATTGTAATATATGGAATATTATCTAGATTTATTTCACATAGTACTAAGCCTTGTTTATATTTCTTGGTTGATGTAAAGCTTGAATGATTATTATTGGATGAAAATGGTGATTTTTACTATCATAAAAAATTTACTTCCATTAATCATACATTTTATAAAAATAGAAATTATTTTTCAAAGGAAAAAATTAAAATAGATGGGACTCCCTCAATGGTCTCTGGTATTCTGTTGGTTTTTTTATGTCTTTATTATTGAATATTTTATTGGGTAAAAATTTTAACTAACAGAAAATAATTTTTTACGAGATATCATTATTATAAAATGAAAAGTTTACTTTTGGATTTACTAAAGTGATGTGATTTTTTAAGTTTGTCGTATGTTTGATGTAATTAGAATTGTAAATAATCACTTTAACAATATATTTTATATCATGTCAAACAATCCTAATAAGATGAAGGATGTCGTTAAATAATGACTATGTCTTAGATAAATTTAGTCACTCAGAATTGGAATTATTTAAAATGACACAAATCAATGTTTAATGAAGCCAAAAAAAGATTATAAAATTTCAATAGACAATTATTTATTATTTTAACAAAGTAATATAGACATAATATTTTCATATGGTAATGATTTTATTTTAGTATATTGTGTTGGAAATGGTAATATCATTGGATTAAAAGGTCAAATTTTCCAAAAAATAATAAAAACATTGTCATCAACTGGTCTTAAAGGGTTATTTTCTTCCTTTTTAAGGATTTTTAACGAAAATGTCATGTTTTTTCTATGATATTTTTGTCATAACAGAAAAAATTTAATTATTGAAAAATTTGAAAAATGGTGTTGTTGTAAAAAATTTTAAATTAGGAAAAATATTTCCACTATCCTTTATTGATTCAATGGAATATTTAATACTAATTTTTTTTATAAATAAACATATCTAAGGTTTGTAAAATATCGATCTATGTGCCCATTTTAGAGATACATGCATAAGTTAAATAAAAATTCACATGAAAAAGCTTCAGTTGAAGGATCAATTTCATAGGAAATTTTTCAGGAGGAAATTTCAAAAAAATCTCATATTATTTTCAATCGAAATATGATTTTGAACATAATATAATTTCTTAACAATAATGAAAATATAAATGTTTGAACACACATCCAATTATTTTTATTTAATAAAATGGGATTTGGTTTTTATGGTGAATATAAATTCTATTTATCGTATTAATAACAATAATGATATCATACATATACTCTAATCATTTATGAAAAAATAACAAGATATATATAGTAATGACTAGTGGTAATTAATTTTATATATATATTAACATTTTGAAAATAATGTTTTATTATTTTTTATATTATACGATGATAAAATTAAAAATAATCCAACAAATTAGTCTAGGTGATCTCAAAGAATAAGAACAATATGATTTTATGGTATGGTTTCAAAGTCTGGTGAGTTAAATATATTTACCTACATAAATTGGACATAAATATATAATTTATTATAATTAGTAATGTTTTTAAGTTTTGAAATATTATAATAGAATTGATACTCAATTATGCGCATTCAATAGGCCACCAACTAAATTTTTCAAATGTTATAATTATTATAAAATTAGTGGACTTTTATAAAATAAATGAACATATACAAATTCAAAGAAATCAATCAAAAATTAGTGATTTTTTAAAATTAATTCATCTTAGAGAAACATAAATTAACTTATGTGACATGTTGGATTAACTAATCAAGTTATCTCACTTAGAAAAATCTTTTTATGTTTTTAGGAGTTACTAGTTTAACAGTGATTGAGGGTTTCATATTCATCCATGACATCGATTTGCTGATATTAATTATATGATTCATATTTCCTTAAATAAATGATTTATATTAGTATATCAAGTACATAATTTTTTTATGAAAATTATTATTCTTATATAAATGACTCAGTCAATTGGTAAAGTGTAAAAATAATGAAATTACATAAAAATTAGTTTATTAAAAATGAAATTGCTTTTGTGGGTTATAAAATAATGAATTTTGTTCAAGAAACACTGCCAAATATATCTCTTTCTTAATGGGATAGATATATAACATATGGTTTTTAAGGGTTTACGAGGATAATATTAAGGATAGAATATTTATTAGTGATTTTTAAATAATGAAAAATCTTGAATGTGGAGATATTATAGAAATTAATAAAGATGGAGAAGAAGATTAAGAAAGATGAAGATGAATATTGTGGTGTTACATGAAAATTAGATCATAATGATATTATTAATTTATTTAAATATTTAATAAATAGTTTTACATTTCAGATTATATTTTTTATAATTACTAATATTTATTTTTGTTTTTATTTTTTAGATGTCTCGAGATTATTTACATGACCATTTTTGCAGTTTAGCTAACATCCCCATGCTTCATAATGACTATGATGATCAATAATCCTGAGTTATTATCATCTATTAATTTTGATCCTTATAAGAAAAATTATATTCAAAAATATCTATGTATTATCTATGTTATCCTATTGATAAATCCATCAGACCCTCCATCAGGAAAGCATTGAAGGTTTACATGCATGAGAATTTTCATTTTTCTTACTACCACATTTAGAGGATAGTTATTTTGAAAAATTATTAAACTATCCTTAATGAGTATTTTATGAATAATCAACAAAACTATATTCCCTCCTAATAATGGGTGGGTTTGTGTACCTACTAGATTTGTGATTCTTTTAATAAAAGAACCTTTGCAACTGGGCAGATTCAAGTGAGATAAGAAATGAGTCATAGAGCTAAGATTCATGCTTTTGGTAAGTATCATTGCTCAATGGTGATAATTATTGTTCATTTTATTTAGTTATTAATTATTCTATATATATATATACTTTATTAAAAAAAATATAGACATTTTTTACAAAATTTTATTTGTGTAAGAAAACTTATAGTGGTTTTACTCTTGGACAGGTTGTTAGTGAGAGACAATGAAAGATAACAATTAATATATTTTTTATTATCTTAAAATTATATATAAAAATATATTTTTTTTATTTTTGTTTTTATTACTAATTATTCTTTGGATACATATGAAGTAAATAACTCTTGAAAGTGATAGAGTCAAGACAATACCCACGGGGGGAGTGATGGATATGTATACCGAAAGGATGGCCACAACATGGTGGTTTAGACCACATTGTGGTGTATCCTTATGTTACTATGAAATAGTGTGAGACACTGTATTTTGGTGTCTATGGATATAAATATTACATTACATGACAATGTGTCTGCCTCTTCATTCACTCAACCCAAATTCTATAATACTTAATTGTTCCTCATGAGATAATGAAATTTTGGATTTATAATATTATGCATGAATTGTTTAAATATCAAAATTAATATTATTTTGAAAAATCCCACTCAATTGTATATTGAGGCTTTTTGGTTGATTTTTTCTGTTAAAAAATCCAGTTGAAAATTTTCTAATTGGTTTTTTCCAAATCACGTGTTTTGAAGGTGGTGGAATTTTCTAGTGTTTATAAAATATTTGGGAATGGAAATCATGATTTTTTTGGAAAAGGAAGTATTATTATATATAAAAATTAGTATAGAACATAAAATATAGGTAAAAGTATAAATATGTTTTCTGGGTGAAGTACAAATTGCATAGAAAGTCTGTGGTGACTACAAAGGGAGTTTATGAATAAAATTAGAAGTTTTTATGAGGAGAATTTTTAAAAATGCACTAATTTCACATAGAAATTTTTCAAACCACATCAAAAGTTCTCAAATGGGACTTTGTCATTTTTAGAAGAAATATGTTGACATAGAATTTATTTTCAAGGAACATTATGTGATATACGAACCACATAGTGAGTGAAGTATGTAGTGAAGGATTATTCACAAAAGGTATTTAACAAAATTGTAATTAGTAGGTTTTTGGGTTTCTTTATATATATAAAGGACCCCTCATCACTTCATTAATAAAAGAAAATTTCATTTGATAGAATCATCACTGTAGAAATTTAGCTAATTTTGAAAGTGGTTTATGAAGGTGTTGTGTTTTAAAAGGAAGTTGAGTTCATGAGAGAAGTTGAGTTTGTGAAGAAAATTGAGTTCATGAGATTAAGTTAGTTTACAGTGCACTATACCTCATGGAGAAAAGAGGTTTTTCATGTGGAATCATTCATACAACAATGAAAGTTAGTTCGTAATCCACTCACTCAACATGGTACTCAAGAAGTTCACATAGAGATTAAAGCAATCTATAAAGGAATAAGAACAACCCATGAAAGAAATTTCTAAAAAAAATATGCTACGCAGTAAATGGAATTTCATCTATCGGGTCACTATGGTGCTTATTGGCACACTCACATGTGTGTGAACCAATTCATAGGTGATTTGAATCAATGGAAGATTCTTCTAGAGGATCAGTGTGTTCTCTTTAGTTGATAGAGTAGTGACATTTCAAAGTGTGAATGGTTGTAAACTAGAAGGGATAGTGAGTATACTCCAAACCTTGTAACAGTAGTCTATTATAGTTTATTTTGGTACATTGTCCTTTTATGTATCATAGTGAGGATAAACCATGTAAAATTCTTGTATATTTTTATGTTTTAATTTTTATTTATTCATTATTATAGAAAAGAGAGAGAAGAACATTTTGTTTAAGAGAAAAATACTGTCCAAAAGCATAGTTGTTTCTAAATGTCATAACCTGATTCACCCCCTGGGTTTTTAACCTGGTATGTCCAAAATTAGTATTGAAGTAAAGGTTAAATTTAGTGCTTCACTCAACAAAAGTTGTTAATCACAAAGGGGTTCTGATCATCGATGGGAACAATTATGAACTATGGAAGGATCAGATGTATCACAACATCCAATCATTAGGCATTGATGGTTTTAAAACTATGATGCATGTTATTTGGCCAGTATGGATAGTATATATTTATCAAAATAGATCTAATATAATTGGATGTTGACACTAAGGGAATTAATGTTTTAGGGGGAGTCAGATCTAACACAATATCTATGAAGGTGGTGTCATGTAAATCCTCACATTCGATGTGGGAAAAGATTATAAATATCAATAAAGTTGACTCAAATTTCTAAGAAAAAAATTATAGGTTCTTTGTAAAAAGTATTAGAATCTGAGGATGTACCCTAATGAGTCTGCTGATGAAGTATTTAATTGGGTGACTGTTGTTATGGACGATAATTGCATTCTCATATAAATACTCAATGATATAAAGATCTTCAAGTGCGTCTTGAGAAGACTAACACCTTGGTTCAATCCAAAATTCTCTATTATAGAGGAAATAGATACAAATGGTTTGAAATTGGATAGTTTACACAATACACTTATCACATATGAGATGTGAAAAATGATAATGAGGCTATGGAAAATGAGGTGATTTCATTTCTTTCTTATAATCTACAAAGGTAAAAAGAAGAGTTTCAATGGAAACTTCCACTCTTATGATTTTTATGTGGAAAGGTTTGGAATCATGTTGTATGTGTCCCAAAATGTTTCAAGATGAGGATGGGGATGATGATAAAATTCTCATGAAGAATTATTTAGCTAATAAGAAAGGTAGAAAAATCCTTAAACATAATTTATTCGAGAATAATAACTTGATATCATAAGAAAATGAAAGTTTAGAATAAACATTGGTAGAATAAATTAAAGGTTACAAACACCATAGAGAAAATGTTGTGGTGGTAGTTGTATGAAATTACTGGACAAGGCAAGTGATTAAAATTAAAAAAGGAGAATTGGAAGGAAGATTTGATCTCAAGGTTTAATTATAAGCTGATATTCAAGAGATATATGTTTGGTGAGAAAAAAAAAATTAATCCAATATAGTATTTAATGATACTAAACTCTAAATGAATCAATATAAATATGAGAAGTTTGGGATGAAGGATGAAATTGAAATAATCAAATTTGAAAAGCTATAAAATTATGAGAAGTTCATTAATTACAAGATCAATGTTAAAGAATGGAATAAGGTTATTGATGATTTGACTAAAATAGTGAAATATTGAGTCAAATGTATCAAATAACTTTAGGTGGAGGTTTTAAGCCTTTTAGTAGAATATTAGAATAAAATATGGACCCTCAGTATAACATTAGTAAAGTAGGTAACATAGGTGATAAAAAAAAGTAAAATTATAGTATTATTGTCCATCAAAACAATCAAAGAATTGTAAGGATAAGAAAAAAACACATCAAAATGACATGTATGTTATAGGTATTTTTCAAAAATTGAATGAATTGATGATTAGTTCCAGTCTATAAGAACCCACTTTGAGGTTGAAGATTGATTTATGTATGATTAAGAATCATAAGATCCAGAGACCTAAGGGACAACCAGTTTTGCAGTAATAACACATGGAAATGAACCTCATATCAGGTGTTATTTTTGTATAAATATTATACATTCCCAAATTATATATTCCATAGTGAAGAGGTATCAAAAGGAAAAAGAGAAACATAGGTATCCAAACAGAGTATAATATTTCAAGAATTATTTTTATGGTTACAGTTTATTTGTGTTGATGTATTGGGAACATGGAAAAATATTGTGAATTGAAAATACATAGGAATGTGAGGAAGTTTACCCAAATTAGTTATATCCAGTAACTCTTAGATTCATCAAATAGAAGTAAAATAAAAAATATATTTTCATAATTTCAAGATGAAGTTGTTGCATCATACTCTAAAGAAGATTAAGAACATCAGTCAAAAAAAGGTATGAATTCAAATATACTTATAAAAATAAAATAATTGAGTAGGAAATAGTGGTAGATATTTCCCTAATAGAATAAAATCATGCTATTTTATTGATCCATAATAGATAATGCACTTCCCTTGTGATAAGAAATAAGGATCTTCTCATAGAAATCAAGTAAAAAAACGAAGGTGTCCTCAAATTTGTAAATTATGAAGTCAAAGAGATTATTGGATTAGTAAAAGACATGTTTGAGTGGAAAGATATGAGATCCATAGATGTATTAATCATCAAAGATTTCAGTTACAACTTATTGGAATGATTCTTGGATAATATATACAATATTTTGTTAAATTATTATTACAATAGAATGGAATTTATGTTTTTCATCTCCCATAAGTATGAGGTGTTCAGTTTCATAACACAATACCAAAAAAAGGATGAAATGATTCTTGGATATAAAATTTTAACGTTATAAACTAGAAATGGTATAGAGTTTTCTAATAAATAGGTGTAATATTATCTTGAGAATCATGGGATGAGGAACCAAGTATCATTAGTGGGAACTCCTTATAAAAATTTTATGGTTGATAGGATAAATAGAATCATAAATAATATTGATAGAACAATTCTGATCAAGAAATTCCTACTAGATATGTTTTGTAAAGTAGAATTTTTGACATAAATCTATGTTTTTAACAGATCTGTGTTGTTTCTGATGGAATATAAGACATTATACAAGATTTGTTAAGGAACTAATATAACATTAAAGTACTTTAGAGTCTCCAAAATTAAAATTTTCAATCTTAATAAGAAGAAACACATGAAGTCTGAATGCCATGGAGATGAAGGAATATTTCTTGGATACCCAGAAAATCAAAAATCATATAAATTCATCAATAATAATTTTTTAATGGTTTGTTGAGGAATAATGTTTATTTGGGGATAATTATAATAATCATTTGAAAATCAGGGATTATTATTGGGAGTATAGTAATGGAGATATGTGAAACTTGGGGGGGTGGAGTGCAAGTGCCTAAGAAAATTAAAAATAAGACACTCATGATGAGAAAGATGAAGTCACATATTATAGTACATAGAAGCCAAATAGGAGATCTGAAATTAATAAGTAAAATATCTTTGGTGGTTATTCAGTGCCAGTATAGATGAGGAGATTGGAGTCTCTGTAGAAAATATATTTCCTATCACAAGTTTATTAAACAAGTTTTGAAAAATCTATAATATATGAGAATTGGGTTCATGTAAAGAATTAATAGGTTGAACAAATAGAAAAGAATCAGATATGGGATATTGTTTTGAGGATAGAAGATAAGAATTTTATTAGGGCCAAATTAGTCTTTTGGAACAAACTGAATAAAGATGTCTTGGTTATTCAAAACAAAGAACTACTAGCGTGTAAGG
Organism: Viscum album; assembly: GCA_963277665.1. NCBI lineage: Eukaryota > Viridiplantae > Streptophyta > Magnoliopsida > Santalales > Viscaceae > Viscum > Viscum album. The sequence goes on along the minus strand of OY728120.1, from coordinate 540,167,682 downwards.
GAAGCTCTCATATCAAGGGAGTCGACATCGATAATATATTTTCACCTATTTTAAGGCTAGATAATATCCATATATTCTTATCCATAGTAGTTAAAAGGAATTTCAATGCTTTCCACATGTATTTAAAATCTTTATTTTTAATGGATAATGGACTAAGTGGTTTACATTGAAAAGATAGATGGTTTTATTTTACATGAATATTAGAACAAATATTTTTATCTAAATAAACCTATATATGGGTTGATTCAAGTACCAAGAGAATCGTATTCAAGACTTGATAGGTATTTAGATAAATTCTGATTTTGATGTAATGGAGTTAATATCTATATAAATAAGGAGAGTAGTCAAAGGATTATAGTTTTGGTGTATGATGATGACATAATCATTGGTGGTTAAAAAAAATAGAATGGAAAATAGTTTAAAAATATCAGGAAATAGAAGTTTTAAATGAGAAATATTGGGGAGATAAAAAATCCCTTTGGTTTATAGGTAACACAAGGAAGGAATATAACATTTATTTCTCAATCCAAATATGCCAAGGAGGTTCTAAGAATATTTGTAGAGGAAAATTTCAAGGAGATTAAAGCTCTAGTTTATACAAGGATGAAACTTTAATGGGATTATTATGGGAAAGTTTTCAATACCAAATATTAGAGGCAGATAATTATGGGAATACTATACTTAATTGTGACATGACCTAATATTGTTTTTACCAAATTTCATGTGGCGTAATATCAAAGAAATAATGGGAAAATAATCTTAAATTAATTGAAAAATAATGATTCTATATATAATGGGCCCAATTGATTTAAATTTCTTTATAATAAAAAATATCTACAACAGTTATTGAGTTATATGGATGCAAATTGGGCCATTTTGGTAGAAAAAATTCAACATTGGTGGTGTATTCTATCCTGGAGGACTATATATTTCTTAGATAAGAAAAAAATAATATTTCATTTATCTACGAACCGTATAAGATTAATATATTGTATCTACTCATTATTTCATGTAGTTACAGTGGATGGAGTGGTAGGTTGAAGATATATGAGTTAATGTGAAGTCTTTAATCAGAATCAATTTTGATAAATCAGGTGTTATAAATATTAGTAAAAATATTTTCCATCACTCAAAAATGAAGCACATTGAAATAAAGTTTCAATTTATTAAGGGGAAAGCTATGTGTGGACTTGTGAAGAAGAATTATATGCCAACTGAACTAGATTTTTCAGAAATCCTAATGATTGCCTTGACCAAATAAGTATTTGAATGACGTTGAATGGCTTTTAGAGTCTAATTAACTCCACACACTTGAACAGTGTGGATTTGGGACTCACTCTCCATAAGTCATGGTGTTTTTCCCTTATGTGCTGATATGTGTTATTTACCATATTTTAATCCACAAAAGAGTTCCCTTTTGGTTCATTAACAAAGGGGGAGAAGTCTTCAATAATAAAATAGGAGAAGCTTATAGGAAGAGTAGTGAAATTGGGGGAGTTTTAAATATAATGATTCTAAAGAATTTCAATTAATAAATAAAAACATGGAAAGAGTTATAGACAAAAGAAATTTACGATTTTTGGATAAATAAATTAGTCTTCTTATGTGCCTTGTGCTGTGGAATAGTTGGATTTATTTCCCAAAAAAATCAATATTTGGTATTTTCTTTTAGGAACAATTAGTATCGAGAAATTTTCATCAAGTTGTATCAAGAATGAAGTGGTTTATTGATGATCTTTGCATGTTAATATTGTTTCTCATACTGATATTAGCTCATGTGGGCTTATAGTATGTGTTTATTAAATCCTTGATTGATTTTTGGAGTCATAGAGTATGAGTATCTATGAAGTGGAAGGAGTGTGCATGTTTTCAATGGAAGTTTCTATACAATTTTGAAGTGTTTTCAATAAACCAAAAGTGGTATTATTAGGAAAAAATCCCTCTCTATGGTGTTTTTAGGTTTTTAGGTAGATTGAGTTTGTTAAAAATTCATGTTTTCAATGTTATAGTACATTTGTTTCCAAAGTACGTGTTTTGAATTTGGTGTAATTTTCCATTTTTTCTATCAAATCACAAACCACATAGTAAATATGTGGTGAATGCAAAGAGAGTTTTTGAATCGTATTAGGAATTTATGGAAAATAATTTTTATAAATTAATTATGTTTTTATAGTAATTTTATGAACCTCATGGACGTTTCATGAAAGGGGCCTTTTAATTTGTGTAGAAAGATGGTAATTCAGGGGCTACCATAAGGGATGTTATATGTTATGCGAACCACATAATGAGTACAGAATGTGGTGGTGGATGATTCAAAAAATGAGATTTAATGTAATTGTTATTTGTAGGATTTTGGTTTCATTTTCACATATAAATGATCCCTCATCACTTCATTAGTAGGATCAAATTTCATTAGGAAACATTATCACCGGATAAATTCACCATAGTTTGAAATTTGTCAATTAACGAGTTGGGTTCATGGAGGAATTTGATTTCCTGAGAGAATTTTATTTTTTAAAAGATATTAAGTTTGTTAGGGAGTCGAAATTTATGGTTCATTATAGACTACAAAGAAAATAAGTTGTTTTCAAGGTTTTATTCATCCACAAATAAAAAGAATTACACAAGGCACACACACCACATAGTGCACGGGAAGTTTGAATAGGGATTAATGTAAATTTTTAAGGAATAAGAATAGTTAATGAAAGTATTTTTCACAAATAAGATAATACTTGGTAAATTTTATTTCATCTCTTAAGAGAGTGGTGATCTTTCAAGGTGTGAATGGTTGTAAACTAGGAGGGATAGTGAGTCTACTATAAACCATGTAATAGTAGTGTTCTATAGTGTATTTTGGTACATTTTCACATTCTATTTTTAGGCTCCATCAATTTATCCAAGTGAGGGTGAACAAAGTAAAACTATTACGTCATACGCATGCTTTAATTTCATTTTATTCGTTGCTATAACAAAAAAATAGGAGATAATTATTTTTAACAACAAAACAAGATCAAAAGGATTAGTTGTTTCAATATTTCATAACATGATTCACCCCTACCCCATCTTAGGGTATTTAACCTGGTAAGGATAAAATGTATTATGAGTATTTAATGATTATTACAAAAGTTATTACATTAAGAGGCATTTATGAATCATCTTATATGTACATATATAACTTTAGTTATTGTATGAATGTATAAAGGTGATTAAATCCTTATATATATGTGCTCATTCCTATGGTATTAAGACATTTTTATAACTTCTCAAACAAAGATTATTATCAAGAAATTGTTTCTATCTAACATTTAAGCTAAATGGTCTAGTTAGCTATAGATCTGAGAGAGATCCTTCCCAAGAATTAATAGATTACCATTATGCATGAATACCCTAGGGGGAAGTCCTTTGGAAGATATTTTTTTATCTTTATCAAGATCATGTGAATCTTGGTTAGGCCAAATAATGAAGGGGAAAGGTACACATTTTTTATTCATTTTATTATTTATTCCAAAATAATATTTAGATTCATGGATTAATGGTGTTTTGGATTTTTTCCTTCTACTCTATTTTAGATTTTATATATCGCTCAAAATACATTTAGTGGTATCAAATAAGATCTATTGATATTTGGATTGAATTTAAAATGGATTAAGAAAGGTGTAAAAGAATATTTCCAAGAACAATGGTAAATCCCCAACAAAATAGTCATTTATACTATTGATTTCAATCAACCAAGACATAATTGAAGCCAAAACTTTCATTTTAGTTCTAAATTTATCTATACCATGACATATGCTATATATAAATTGTCATGTCTAGCCTTTATAATTTTATACAAAAGAAAATTTTGACAAGAGATGCCACCATTTTGTGGTTACTAGGTTCCTCTACCATGTTCATGTGATCAACAAAGACAAACCATGCTATAATAAATGTTAACAATCCATTTTAGTCATCCTAAAGTCCTACCCAATATATCATGGCCAACATAAATGTAATTGTAACACCTCAACATTTCTTAGGTACTAATTTGTTCTATTTTATGGTAAACCACATGTATTTTGGTCTATTTTAGATGTTGGAGGGGTTAGAGGTGTCTCGAGATCATTTTTTAGGGAAATTGGCTAATGATAAAGATTCTTCCCAAAGATAATATTCTTAATAGAAGTCTAATGGGAGTCCACTAATGTTTTTTCGGTGATATAGTGGATACTTCCATTTTTAATAGGAGTTTACTATGGGACATCAAAACCCTAGTGAGGCCACTAGAGTTCCATTGGGTCCCCAATAGAGTTCTGGTGGGCCTGGGAGTGTTTAAAAAAAATATTTAATTAAATGAGTTTAAATATCCTTAAATTAAGTTTTTTCCATTATTTTTACTCATGGGAGTTGTGCACACCCATTCAATGTCTTCTCTTGTTTCACCCATCTTCCAAGGATATATCTCTCTAGCATGAGCTTGAATATTTGAGCCAGACATCATGTCGGGTTACCATTGGTATGGATAATAGTCATCTTCTCTATTTTCATGGGTTTCCCAAATATTTCAATATACATCAGTGGTTATTCCCAAATTTGGGGGATTTTTTTAGTTTTTATTATTTATTTCATTTGAGTTCAAATCATCTAAGGATCTTCTATGATTCAGACCCTACTAGTTCTAAGTAAATGGTTTATAAATTTAAAAATTATATTTACACATTTAGAATGTTTCATATGAAATGTGGTAAATTTTAATTTTTTATGTATTCCCTAAAACTAAATAAAATTAGTTTCTTTATTTTCTTATGGTGTGAATGGACCCCATAATTCCATTAGTAGCCGATGTGAGGTGTGGGTTGACATTAGTAGACATCAATGAAAAATTACCATGTGATATGAAATGTGAAATATGAATTTGGACCCAAGTTGGGGGTTTATACATGAGACTTTTTCTTTGTAGACAATTAGGGTGTCCTAGGTTATTCCATGGATAGGAATAATTCAAGAATATGATTGGTTAGGGTTGATATAGCTTAGTCAAGGGGTTTTGAGCAAGTTGATGTCTTATTAGCATAACCCTTGATGTATTAATAATTTTCAAATGTTTTATATTGATTTTAATGATATATAATTCATTTTAAGTGATTCATGGTTTATTAGTGGTGCATCATCTACCTAGAACTGATTAGTTGTGGTATCACATCCACCCTTGGTGCATTAGTGGTATATCTACTACTCTGAGTTGGTTGGTGGTACCTTATCCACCCAAATAGGGTTGATGATCCATCATTCACCATGATACTGATGAATTTGAGTAACCTTATAAGCTTTAGGATGTCATATTAGTGGTATATCATCCACTTAAAGTTTCATATTGTTGGAGTATCAAATTCTTATAAGATCCATTCCTATGGTACCTCATCCACTCGGGGTCTTTTTTTGACGGTATATCATCATCCTAAGATTCGATTTCAGTGGATTATCGACCACTTGTTATACGATACTATTAATACATAATCCACATATATGATTCCATTGATGGTTTACTATACACATTTGGATATTATCTCAGTGGTGTGTCATCCTTGTGGAGGCTTGTGATAGTGGTATTTCATCCACCTCGAAATTGATATATGTGGTATATCAACCACATATTTGATATTTATTAGTTATTTTTTCCCACCTCATCTATGAAATGGTGGTATATCAACCACCTAAGAATGGGTAATAGTGGTGTATCCTACACTAGGGATTGGTGATGCCTCTTTCACCGAGTGATGTATCATTTTATATTGAAATTGGATTAGTAATGGATCTTTCACTTGGATGGGTTGATACACTGATACATTGTTCACCCAGAATTTTCAATTTTGATAGATCATCCGCCTAAATATTTATAGGACGAGCAATATATAATTCATCCTTGAGGTGTGTTTAGACCATTTTTATTCCATCCCATTCAGGCATTGACCGAATTAGGTATGTTCACACATGGTTTGGTGGGAGAACTCAATAGTATGATAGATAGATTTATTTTTTTTAATGGAATATTATATCAAGCAAGAAATTTAAATTACTAGACTACTTAGGGACACCATTGGTAGTTTCCTAATGAGTTATACTCACATCCTTCTTAGGTTCTCTAGTACCCAAAAAAACTTCATGTTTCATGATTTAGGAAAGGTAAAGGTCCCTACTTCTTTAGATGGCTGAGGTGGTAGGGATTGGATAGTGATAGGAAATGGGACCAAGCAAGGTCTCAGAACCATTTTTGTGGATATATCTATTTTTTACACTGCATTTTATATGATCATCCCATAGGATATCCAAATTTGGTCTTTATGGCTTATATGACATGTAAAGTAGTTCATTTTGATACCGCATGATGTTGATATTTATTTTTGGAACGCATTTAGATATGTGTTTTTATCTTTTGTGATTGTTATATAGGTATGAATAGTTCTAGTTATTGTTCAATTATGTTATAAAGGTTATATATACTTGTAGGTATAGTCTCTTCAAATGTTATATGTTTACCCTCATATATTTTTGGAAGCCTTTGGTGTTTGTGGAGGTGCACTTGAGGTATGTAGTGACCCATTTCAGTCACAGTGGATGTGAAATAGACTAGGGACATTAAAAGGTTTTATGAAATCCCGATTTTTCATTCCATACTATTTATGATATGTTATATAGGAGATATGACTTTTTTTAGCTTAGTGTGGATCATGTTTGAGGGAATGGCTAATCCAAGTATAAGGGAAGTCCAAGTTACCAAGGATGAGACTATTATTCTTGGTTTTCACTTTTATGATGGGTTTCTTTTAAAAATATGATGTATTTCGATATTGATTTATAGTTTATAGGTTTTTTTATTCTGGTTCTAGGATGAAAAGTGGTCATTTTTTCATGAATCATTCTTATCATATAGGGGGCACATGAAATTTATATGCTTTATTGTCATTTATATTTTTTATAAGATATGTTTAAAGTTTCGTTAAATTGTTCATGGTGGGGCTCATGTCCATTCAAGGGACATATAATAAATTGCAGACATGGGCTCACAGGCTATGCATGGTTGGCCAAACTATGTTCCTAGACCACATGGTTAGTGACACTTAAATATTAGTACCACATGTTTTTTTGAATGTTTATCTCAAACCATGTGTCTAAACCATGTGGGGTATGATGGTTGGGTAGTGTAAGCTTCACAGTTAGTGCACGGTTAGCCAAATTGTGTAGCCTAATTATGCACATCATTAAAAGGGTAAAATTACCTTTTTTCCCCTCCACCCTTAAAATGTTTTTTACCATGTTTCCTCTAATATATCTCCCAAATCCCCCCCCCATACATGAATAACACCTCCTCTACTTATACTTGGTGAATGTACTCCTTTATTGGTCTTATTTCATCTCTGTTAAGTTCATTGGAAGCTTCTCATAAATTCTAGTGATCCTCTTGCTTATTTTTTATTTTCCCTCACCATATGGAATTAAAATTCCATATGATCTATTTTTCCCTATTTTTTGTAAATTTGATGATTCTTCCATTTTATCTAGTGTTATCTCTAATCAAGGCTTGATATTCGATGAGTGGATAATCCTAAGAATAAGTTAGGTGGTCAATGGATTTTTTATTTAATGTCCAATTGTTTATAAATTACATTATTTTTCCATATGTCGAATTCTCTGTGTGTTTCTCTAAAAATGTGAGTTAACCTAAATTATTTTTCTAAAAAGTAACCTAGACCCTTTGTGAGACCCATTCACATAATTGTACCTTGGTGACCTCAACTTGGTCCACCCCTTGGTTGTGTCCTATTAATGGCCCTTATTAGCCATTTTTTGAAATTTTCCTAAAGTGAGAATTGATTAATTATTGGTAAATGAATAGTTTGAGATTAAAAATGGGAATGTTTATTTCCTTGGCCCTCTTAATTAATTATATTTAAATGCATTGATGCTATAAAGCACCCAATGGCCTATTTAACCACTTAATAATGGGATGAACTAATTTTTATACTTGAAATATTTTTTGGCATATTTATGGACATAGAATCTTTATTATTTCATTTTACTATAACTTATGGAACCCTGGGCATGGAATAACTTATATTATGATTACAGGTATAGAACCTCGGGCATGGAATCCCTTATATTGTGATTACAAGTATGACACCCTGGGCATGGTGGCCCTAATATTGTGAGTATAGGTATGGAACCCTAGGCATGGAATCACCTATATTATTATTATGGGTATGAAATACTTGGAATGGAGTCACCTATATTGTGATTACAGGTATGGAACCCTAGTCATGGTGTACCTTATATTTTGATTACAGGTATGGAACCCTGGGCATGGCTTCCCTTATATTGTGATCGATAGGTATGGAACCATGGGCATGATGTCCCTTATCTAATATGTGATCCTATAATGTGGATGCCTTGGTATTAAACCTTGATTCCATACTAGTTCATGTATAAATGTTCATAAAATTGTCTTCCATGTTCTTATATATACATGATGGTAGGTGTGAAGAGACATTCCAGCTTAAGATAAAGTAGGTATGGGCATCCATGTTTCTTTGAGGAATATGAGCCAGGGATAATATTATTTATTATTTAGTGCTTTATTTGGATATACCTTCACAATAATTATTTTATATTCACACACTGGATAGTTATATACTTCATTGGTGGTGGCCTACTGAGTATATCTCATAGCCTATCCAGGACACTTTTTTACGTGTAAAAATATCATGTTTGTAGGTTCGGGATATGGATTATGGTATGTTCTTACTTATCGTTATACTTCAGGGATATGATGGAGTATGGGGGTAGAGGACCAAGATTTTTTCTCATGATTCTATTGGAGATATAAATTGTTTCTTTTATTTATTTATTTCTATTGTTAGATTTCCATGTACTATGTATACCTACTTTTATTTATGTAAGAGCATGTTCGTGCATGATTAAGATTTCATTTATTATTGATGATTGGTTGTTATTATATTCTGATACCTTTATTTGTTATAGATTTTCCTATATTTATTTTTGATGCATAGGGTAGATTCTCCTCATTGTACCTGCATTAGACTCTCACAACTGGTTGGTTGCTTCTCGTGTATGGGGAGGCGTTCTTGAGGCCTAATGGAAAATAGGCTTGGGGAACCGTTCTAAGTGGATCTCGGGTCGGGGAATTATAAGTGGTATTATAGTTTATTCTTTTCATTTTGTCTTATTATTTTCGAATGGTAGATATGAAACTAGGAATGTGTTGTCACTTTCTAAATAGCTTGTGTTTGGGTTTGGCCAACCCATTCATGGGGGAAAGATCAAGTTTCCATGAATGGGACTGTTGTTCATGCTATTAGATATTATAATTGGTTATTATTTCACATTTTATGATTATTTTACTTTCATTAGTTACTGATTTATTATATTCTACCCTTGGCCTGGTATGGAAAAGAAGTATCATTACATGCATCATTATAGGCACATAAAATCCATATGCTATGCAGATGTCATTCCATGTAGGTTGCATAATATATTTCTTGGTGCATGCTGATTTGTATACCCTACTTAGGTAATTATTTATCATGCTTACCTGTATATCTTTATTAGGTTATTTTTCATCATGCTTATTTTTATTCCATTCTTGGTTGATTATTTGTGTTTATTTTCCTCTAATAATATTCTTGGTTATAATTATGACATATGAATGACTAAATAAAGTGTTTGAATCAACCTAAATAGTGTTTTAGAACATATCTTGATCATCAAATTCTATTTAACCAAACTATTTGCATATGTTTGATCCATTGAAATTGGTTTCATGATCTGAAACATTAATGGTTGTGGTTAAATGGATGACAATTTTCTATTTTATAAAGATTATGGGCGCTCTATAAATTGGAAACAATGACCCATATGGTCAAAACATTTCATATAGACCTATGATATTCTAAAATGAAATGTGGTAATCTTGTTTAAATTAAATTTTAACCAATGATCTAACTTATAAAGTTTTTGGGACTTTATAAATTAGAGAATGTTGACTCGTGTTATTAAACCACAATATATAGACTTCTATATTCTAAGACCATAGATAAAAACTCAGTTATAGTTATATGAATTCTAGTTATACTTATAAATGAAAGTGCCTTTATAACAAGGTAATGGTAATTCATCTTACTAAACCATGATGTATATATATATAAAAATGTTGAAATGAAAATTCATACAGAAATTGACAACTTTTAAATAAAGGTTAAATTGAAAATTAAAGGGGCTTGTACCTCTATGACTTGGTAATGATGAACCAAATAACTAAATTTATAAATGCACAACTAGAACTATGTATGTCAGTTGGGGTGCGCTGCTTACGATATAAACTCATTAAGTGTGTTTCAAATCTTTAATAAAATAACTTTTATGGGTTTCATTTAAATAGGATACGAATTATAATTTATAGATCATTGATTCTATAAATTGGGAATGTATACCCAAATAATTTAACTAAGATTGATATGATGGGACCTCATAGGTTGCTTTATCCTTTATGTTCCATATCACTTAACCCCATGGGGGTATTCTTATGAAAATGGGATAGTTAATTAAATTGTCTGTAGACACTTATATGGTGTTATATATAAATTTATAGTGGAATATTACTTGAGTATTTCCCTTAATTGATAAAAGAAATGTCATATTATTTTATAATTATTATTATTATGAGGCAATAATTAATTAAAATTACAATTACAAACTAAAGAGTGTTTTCCTCTATAACATGAAATTGACATTTTCTTTAATCGAGCCTAGTTGTGAGGAATTTATGGACAAATAAATTGTTTGAAAGGAAATCATAATATGTTTTTACTAATTTTTCATGGCTATAGATAAATGTGGTGTTTAGTATAGATTTCCTTGAAAATGGTACTTAGTATTATTTATGTAAGCTACTTTATATGCTGTAAAAATTATTTTTTAAATTAAAAAAATTAATATTTTAGAGGTTATTTTTTTAATGAACCTTTTGTATGGGTCTGTATTAAATATTTCATTGAGAAGTACCTTGAATGGGAATGTGAAAATTTTCGTGGAACATTAATAAATGCTTCCTAGGTTGTGTTGTTTCTAAAGGTTTGTCAGTAAGGCCTAGTGATATTTTTAGGTGTGGCCTTGTTTTAGGGTTGATCACATAAGTAAGTAAGGGGATATCCTAGTTATGGTAGAACCCTATGACCTTAAGGAATTGATAAATGATTTCTTTTAATTTAATTATGTGATGTTTCTTTTGGGTACTGGTTGTCTAGAGTAGGACTCTAGATAAAGAAACGGAACCCCTAAGTAGATGGGTGATTGGTTGGTACTTGAAACTCAAGAGAGTATTACTGAATGCATAACCAAAGTGAGTGTCAGCTCTTTATCCAATACATTATCACTTTAACATTTCATCATGAACTCCCCTATTTGGATTCTTAGGGATGATCAAGGTCATGAATCTTGGTACTTGGAAGGTGATATCATAGTTCTTTTGAAAGGAATTGACCCATATAGTTTGATGCTTCTCAACCTACATTAGTTTTACCTCTTCTAAAGAGGGTTGATAAGCACATTAGATACCATATAACTGATTCCCACATATGGGATTCGGTTATTGTTATAGATACCTTATGGATAAGTGTACAGACCTAGATGCCCTCACTTTGACCTAGATCTTAGTAGGTCAATGACATTGTTATGTTAAGGAAAAATACATAAGAGGTTGGTCTAGGACTGTGTTTTTATTTTTTTCAGTAAGCTTTATTTTATGCTCATTTATAGTCTGATGCATGATAGGTTATCAAATATTTCGATTTATGAAGGGTGATTTATTTTCTTTTTGAAATAACCCTAAGTGTTTTTTGTTAAAAATTTCTTCAATGGGTAGAACTATTTAGGTGCCTATCCTAGTTAACCAAAATTGCATGGTTGATGCCCTAGTTTCTAAAATGGATCCACAAGGCGGGTGACCATTCAATAAATTATGGAACATGTGGGATTCCTAATTGTGAAAAGTAGTTTCAATATAACTAAAAACATATTTAAATATTTACATACCATATATCATGGTGACACTTTTAATGAATTACTCAAGTGAACATGAGTAGAGTCCCAATACTGGTGTTATGAGATGTAAGTCATTTTTATGTGATAAGTAGTTCATGTTGTTTTTTCATGATATCTATTTGAAATTGAATTTCAGTGTTTAGTTTGGTGTCATATAAGAACTGATGGTTTTTTGAATTTTTCACTTTCTGGCATGGTGACCCGAAGCTTTGGGTTAAATTAAATGAATATTCTTGTGATAAGGGTAATTCCGAATAAACCAAGTGACGTAAGACAGTTGACCCATTACTAGACCTGGACACTCATGGTTAGGAGATGTGGTGTCAATGTGATGGTTAAGGAAAATGTATCCTATTTTATATGAGAGTGTCTTGGTATGTGTGATGAATTCCTATCAAAAAATTCTTAGTGTAGTCCTAGTGTGGAATAAATCATGCCCCTTATCTTAATAATTTCCCAATTGTGTTGAGACTACATTAGATATTTACCGATCTATCTGGATACCTATTATTGGTTTATGATGGATTTAATCTTTAAGAGTCACACTCAAGGACTTGTTTTAATATAATCCAGATGGCACGTAGTACACCATTGTGCATTGGATAGTGATGAACCTCATTGTAATCCAAATTTGAAATTCTCCATGAGAACTATTATTGGGAAGTGGGAATGATTCATGGATAGTTTTTACTTTAGTGTTCATGATTAGAGGGTTCTTAGTCATTCTAGTCATTATATTTGTGCATGAGATGTGGTAATTAAGATCTATTTTTGTAAGAGTGATGATAAGGATGCTCCAAAGGTTTGGAGTGGGACCTTGGTCATTGGTGGGAGATACTCATGTAAAAAGGTTCATGATACCATGAGACTGGTTATATAGAAGTAGTGTTCACAATTATTTTCCACTAATTAAATAAAATAATGTATGGATTTAATTATCGATAATTTCTATGTATGGGTATAAATATGGTTTTGGGTTAAATATAGATTTGGGTGTTGATCCAGGAGTACCTTATGATGATTCATGGATGCTGGATCGAAATAGTGTTAGTGCTAGTGTTATACCACAACGGAATCTTTGAGTAAGAGATAATTCATTTAGAGACATCATTAGAAGTTCAGTTTGAGTTTCAGTGAGTCTTCTCAGAAAAATCTTGATGTACCTTGGGATAAAGGCTTTCAATATCAGTTTTAAATGACGTGTTTGCTGTTGAATCCAAGAATTTTCTATTTTAGTTGGTTGGATATGGATCAAATTGAGGTCACTCAAGTAGATTGATGCGGTTGGTGAGTAAATTGTATTTGGAACACCATCAAGATGAGACGGGTGAAACTTAAAGGGGAAATCGAGGATTTCCAAGGAAAAGCTGGCTCAACCGGTTAAATCATGGTCTATTGGGATTCAATTGTTTTGATATAATCAAGGATAGAATATGGTTTCCTCATATGTGATTGGATGTTTCAAGTTTTGGATTTTATTAAGCGTCGTTAAAATGTCAGGGACTTGTTTCAATAGTCCATTCCAATGGTTGGAGATCCATGACTCGGAGCTGGACATGATAAATTATAGAACCTATGGTGGAAAATACCATGGTCATGTTGATGGAATGAGGTGATGAATTGATAGTTTCATGGGTATTTTGGTCCCACATATGTTTCATCTTAATATTTCAATGGTAGTTTTGAAAAATTTATCGAGTTTTAGTGTCTTAATTAATGAGTATTTAAAGTGATGTCTGGAGGTGTGTTGGGCATTCGAAAATGGAAAGTGTCTATTTGAAAAAAAACTTCACAACCCAAGTTGGTTAGATGAAGTTTTCATAATTTTCATAAGGATTATCAAGGATGATAAAATCTAAGGTGGAAAGACTATAACATCATGTCTTTTGAACGAGTTGAAAATTTCAACATATTCTGGACTTTTTATTTGGTTGATATAAAAAATTACAAATTGAGTCTTGAAAAAAATCCAGAGTTGGAACACTTATAATTGTTTTTATAAGGCTTAGGGATAGAGAGGTGTCTCAGAAGTTTAGATGTTTTTTTGGGGATTTGGGCACTGAAAACCCACTTTTTAAGAGAAATAGACAAAGGTTCACCATTTTTTAAATCATATTGACCCTTAGGAGAAATTATGTAGCCCTGTAATGGGTGCCATATAGTTTTTTAAATTTTGAAAGTTGGGGTGCATGGACCTGCAATAGCTCGGCCATAAATTGTATACATTGGAACAAGAGTTGTGATTGGTTAGAAAAAATGTTCTCCTAACCATCATGGTCAGTGCCACTTAACTAGTAGCATCACATTGTTGGTTCATGGTTAGCCCAAACTATGAAGACAAATTGTGTGGGGTATGGATCTTGAGATGTGTGAGCTTCACGGTTGGTGCATGGTTAGCCAAACCATGTGGCCTAGCCATTAAAAACATTAAAATTTAAAATTTTAACTTTTCCCTTCATCCCATAAAAGGGATTTCACCATTTATCCTCCCTCATTTACCTAGAAGCTCCCTCACACAAGACAACCTCTTCCTCTCCTCATCCTTGATGAATATACACCATTATTTCTCTAATTTCATCATCATCAGGAGTGCTGTAATCCTCCCAATAATTATAAATATCCTCTTTCTTCTTTCTTCATTTTCTCTCACCGTATGGAATACTAATTCCATGTGATCTTTTTCCCAGTTTTCATGGTATTTGATGATTCTTCTATTTTATATCATTCTAGATCAAATAAAGGCCCAATATTGGATTATTGGAGTATCCTAAGCATAAGGTAGGTGTTATATGGATTTTTCCATTAATGTACCATTGTTTATAAATTACACTATTTTTTACGCATATTGGATTCTATTTGTGTTGCTCCTAAAATGTTAGTTAACCAAAATTAACAGTATAACAAAAATAAAGACCCTTTATGAGACTTTTTCTCATAATTGGATATTAGTGACCTCAACTTGGTCCACCACTTAGGTTTATCCTATTATCGACCCTTATTAGACATTGTTTGTAATTTTCCCTAGAGTGGGAATTGATTAATTATTGATAAATGAATTTTTTAAGATTAAAAATGTGAATGTTTAATTTTTTGGGACCTCATAATTACTTATATTTAAATGAAAAATGTCATTGACCTTCTCATGGAATCTTTAACTACATAATAATGGAATAACCTAATTTCTATACATGACTTATATTATTCCATATTTATGCACATGTCTCTTTATTATTTCATTTTATTATAACTTATGGATCCCTAGGCATGAAATCCATTATATTTTGATTACAGTTATGAAACCCTAGGCTTGAAATACCATATATTATGATTATAGGTATAGAACCCTAAGCATGGAATCCCTAATATTGTGATAACACGTATGGAACCCTGGGCATGGAAACCATTATATTGTGATTACTGGTATGAAACCATGGGTATGGAATCCCTTATATTGTGATTACAATTATGGTACCCTATGATTGGAATCCCCTATATTTAGATTATATGTATGGAATTTTGGGCAGGGTTTCCATTATATTGTGATCGATGGGTATAGATCACAGAGCATGATGTTCCTTATCTGATATGCGATCTGATCATGTGGATGCCTTTGAAATAAACATTGGGTCCATACCGGTGCATGTATATATATTCATATGATTGTATTACATATGTATATATATATATACATTATGTATGGTATGTATAGGAATTCCAATTTTTAAGCCGAAGTAGGTATGGTCGTCTAGGTGTCTTTGAGGACCCTAATCTCGGGATGTTATTATTTATTTGTTTACTGCTTCATTTTGATATACCATCACACTACTAATTTTATATTCAATTACTAGATATCCTTACACACCATTATTGGTTGAATAATAAGTATATCTCACATTCTATTTAGGTTTTTATTTGGTACCTAGACAAACCTCATGCTTGCAAGTTCAGGATCTTGGATTGTGTTATGTCCTTGATTTTAGTTATCCTTCAATGCTAGGATGGAGTATGGGTGTAAAGGATCAAACTTGTGCTCATGATGCTATTAGAGATAGTCATTGAGTCTTTTATTTGTTTACTTATATTATAATACTTTCCATGTACTATGTATAACTACCTCTATTTATATCATAGCATGTTCATGCATGATGAGTCATTCATTTATTATTGATGATCAGTTGTTATTATATTCTGCCTCCTTTATTTTTTATGGATTTTTATTTAATTATTTATGATCTAGAGGGTATAGTATCCCTGCTATACCTCCATTAGAACCTCAACCTAGGTGGAATCTTCTAGAATATAGGGAGGAATTCTTGAGGTCTAGTGGAAAACAAACTTAGGTCACCATTCTAAGTGGCTTCTAGGTTAGGGTGTTACAAGAGTATTCCTATATAACTTATTAGTAGAACTGTACTTGAATATTTCATGATTACTGACTAAAACTATGATATGAGATAACTATTATGTGGCATATTTAGAGATTTTATCATACTCAATAGTAGGTAAGTTATTCTAGACTCAAGCCTATATTTTACAGCCTTATATCATAGGGTGTT
The DNA here is from genome assembly GCA_963277665.1 of Viscum album. NCBI lineage: Eukaryota > Viridiplantae > Streptophyta > Magnoliopsida > Santalales > Viscaceae > Viscum > Viscum album. The sequence continues at coordinate 540,151,033 of OY728120.1, read as the reverse complement.
TTTATAGGGTAGAGTGGCATATTCCAATTATTTCTTAACCTGAACTGTGATATTTGAACCTATGATATAATTTTTATATTAGTTATTTGTTTTGAATTATAGAGATATGTCTCCATGATGACATTATGTTGTGTTTTGGGAGCATGGGGATGAGAATTTTCCAATGGTAATGAAGTCTGAGCCATCTATTATGTATGTTCTTCTTATTGATCAGGAGATCATCAAGAATTTTCTTCAGGTCTTACAGTACATCAGTCAAGGGGTGAAAAGAGTTCAGCTCAACATGTTATACTTGACTCATGAGTTCCTGTTGTAATATCTACCACTCTTAAAAAGTGAGGATGGACCCCAAGTTACCATGTTATGGATATAATCCATGAATACTATTAGTGATCCCCTAGAGGAACCCTCTACAAAGTGGGTGAATCTTATTGCTTATATGCTTTGATGAAGATGGAATCACTAGTGGGATGTTATAGTCTAGGATAACTCATCTGTGGGGTTGTACTTGAAGGAATTTTAGTTGTGATTATTTGATATCTCTTTCCCAAAGACTCTGAGGGATAACAGATCTAGGAAGTTCATGAATTTGGTGTTAGGGAATCTTGGTTATATAATATACAACTTGATTTATGTATTTTATATGACCTACAATCATATTGATGAGTAATGACACATCTAGGATCATGAATTTTCAGTATGTCTTGATACATTCTATTTGAAATTAGATAGATATTTTTTAATTGACATCGTTCTTAGAGGTCATGAATCAGACCTTAATTATGGAGTAGTTCCAGATCAGGGGTAGACCATCTAGGTAGTATACTTTCTCTATGAGGACCATGAGTGTTTCATAAGGTAGTAATAAGAAGATATTTGAAAAGAACCATCAAGATAGATACAACACGAGTAGTCAGGGAAAGGGTTTATCACATCCTCATAGAGGGAGATCCTTAGTTAAGTGTTATCAGTGTGGTCAGTAGGGATATATTCAGCCTAATTATGATAAAAAAACAAAATAAGTGTCTCTTCTTTAGGGATTCCGGGAATTGAAAGAGATATTATGGTATCATGCCATGGCTATCTCATGTGAATAGATTTGATTAGACATGGAGTTTAGGGGTAGGTCTGAGAGTTCATGAGTAGTTTAAAAGTGTGGGATCCTCCAATAATTAAAATATTATGGTTGTTTGTGGTACCTATATTTAGGGGAGTAACTTCCAGTAGTGTGACGTTTTTAAGGGGAGTTAGGTAACAGAATCTTAAGGTTGGGAATCAAACTAGATTTTCTGTATCTAAAAGACTTATTCCATGAAAGACAGGGTACCATATAAAATATAAGGATCAATTCTTACAGGATCAACTCTATAATTTATTTTATTTTATACAGGTGAATCGTACTCATTCAAATATAATCATATAATAAATGATTTGGGGTTTTCTATATAGAATTTGTATCATATTTCTTCTATCAATACACCATTAGGGGTGAAATCAAAAGGTATGTAGAGATATCCAAAGTGCACAACCGTGGATAATGGTTACATGATTCAATGGTATTTACTTTTTTTAGCGATATAAAATTTCTATGTGATCCTTTGGATGGATTATATGTCTTATAATTTAGCGTACAATTATTTTTATCACTGATAGGTATCTATCACATCCTTGGAGAGTAATTTTTTTACCTACATCAACAAGTGAGATCTATAGGTTTGTTGTTTAGGAACTGGACAATTTTATGATCCATATTATGTAAGGTATGAAGACTATATCCATTCCACATTATAGTATAGAACCTCTAAATATTTTATAACTAAAGCATAAACTTAAGTATTTAGAGGAAAGTGGATTTATTCACCCAAACATGTACCCTTGGTGTGAATCTATGTTGGTCTCCAAGAAGGTGTATGAATAATTGTGATTGTGTTTACTTTAATATAATCTAAATCAAGTGATGGTTAAGAACTAATATCCACTCACATATGTCAATAACATATTTGATCAGTTGTGGTTTCCTAAGATCAACTTGAGGTTCGACTATTAATAGTTTAGGGTGAGGGTTTTTGTATTTTATATATTGATTTTAGGATCAATAACTACTTTTATAAGTATCTTGTGATGTTATTTGGATTAATAAATTCACTAGTAGTTTTTATGGCCTTGATAAAGAGGTTTTTCTATCCTTATTTAGATTTATTTATGGTCTTGTTCATTGATGGTATTTTGGTGTACTCCCAATCGATGGAGGATCAAAATAATCATCTTGATATTATTCTAAATACATCAAGGGATCATTAACTATATGATAAGATCATGATGTATTAGTTCTAGACTAGTTTGGTTCACTTAAAGGGAAACATGATATTTGTTGTAGGAATCTTAGTGAACTGGGATAAGGTGGAGTCTATTGTTTCTTAGGATTAACCCAAAAATTTCTTTAAGACTCATAGTTTTATAGTTTTTGGAAGGTCACTTATAGAGGTTTATATTGGAAATCTACTAGTTGGTAGTGATGATCCCAACCCTGGCCAATAAAGGGGTGAAGTTCATGTAGTTGAAATCTTATGAGAGATCCTTTTCCAAGCTAAAAGTGAGGTTAATGTATGACTAATCCTAGCCTTTCCTAATTTTATTTAGAAGTAGGCATTATATTTTAATTCAACAGGAGTATATCTTTGGGAATCTTCTTAGTAGGGCTGGTGAGTGGCCATTTATATGTTCAAATATCTATGGTTGAATGAACGAGTCTACATAAAACATTATTTAAAGTAGGGAGGTTGGTTTATAGACTTATATGTTGGAACAAATTCATTTTTATCAAGAGATTCATGGAGTATGCTAACTAAAAAAATCCTCAAGTATATCTTTTCTTAGATTTAAATGAACCTATGATAAGGGATATGGTTAAAGTACCTTCATTAATTTAATTTCAAGATAGCCTACACTCCTAGGAAGAGGAATGACATGGATGATGCACTGAGTAAAAATACTTAGGAGGAACAGATGCAAGTGACTAGTAGTGAGTGTAAAGTGATGGGTCACTTTACTGAGATATGCCTCGATATTCAGAATGATTTAGGTAGAGAGACCCTAATATCTATGAGTATTTATTTCTCACTCCATGGGAGGGTGATGGAGAGTTGATTATCTGACTTGTATTATCTAGTGATAATGAACAATACATATAGAAGGGATCCTCCACCTAATTGATCCCTTGATGTTGACGAGGTTCTTTACTTTTGAGGTCTGTTTATGGTCTCTATGCGTATACTCAAGAATCCTATATGGGATTCATATGCCTCGAGATGTGATATTCAAATAGGGATTACCAACATTTATCATAAAATATGGAGCATGTATTGGTGGATTAAGATAAAAATGGTGGGGGTTATGATTCTTTTCCTATATGTAGGTAAAGACAAAGCATTAACTCCTCTTATGTATTTATCATACATTAACCATTCCCAATTCAAATTGGGATAATTTTACTACATAATTCATGATTAGATTTATAAGGTTTCCCCATGGAAGTGATAAATTATGAGTAATTATGGAATGGTTGACCAAGGTCATTTATTTTCTACCAATATGGTAAACCTATTATGTCGATGGGTTGGGAAGGATATATGAATAGGACATAGTACATCTTCATGGGTTTCCTAAGAGAATAATTTCTAATAAAGATACATATTTTATGGAATACTTATTATAGGAGATACAGAAAGTACTTGATATATATGATCACTTGAGCACTACTTGTTATCATTAGACTAAAAATAAGTCGGAGTGTACCATATTGGTGTTGGAGGACATGTTGATAACATGTGTACTTGATTTTGGTGGTTCATGGGAGAAACATATAGTGCCTATAGTGTACCATATTGGTGTTGGAGTACATGTTATAAATGACGTATTTTATGAATCTCATCTTCATAAATACCAACATGATCCTTCACATTTGATCGGTATGAACACCTATCACGGGAAACTCATACTAACTAAATTTTGAACCCAAGAAAAATGTCGTACAGTGGGACTTAGGTTGTCTCCAGATAAGAGAGTGATGTGGGTGTATTTGAATCTTGTTTTTTGGGTTTAATTTTCTATAAATAGTATGAAATATTAGTTTGAAATTCAATTTAATAAATAGTGGTATCATCATGGATCATCCCCTCATTATTTTATTGAATAATTATTTAATTTGAATTTATTATTACTCTTATCAATTTAAATCTCATTGATTACTTATATCATGTTATTTTGGTTCGGATAGAGAAATAAAATGATCGATGTATTCGCTACCCTTACCTATCCTAGTCTTTGGATGCCTCCATTCACCCTTAAATTATCCCACACATTTCTATCATATGCAGTGAATTAAATCCAAGTGGATTGTGTGTTCAATGGTAATGATATATAGAAATAAATAAAATCTAAAACCAGAAGAAACCTATACTAATTAAAACCATTAATATTCAAAAATGAGTTATCATAAACATTGAATTCTCAGAATTCATCAAAAGGGGAAATGAGGGCATTCTACTTAGTAAACCACAGATGACCTAGTGTTCCATCATTGGAATTTTAATAATGGGGAATTAAAATAAAAATTATATTCATGGCTTGTAGTGAATGAGTATCCCCCCTTCTTGGACTGATTCGGTCCTCCTCTTATTAAATAATTTGCATACATTCGAGCATGCTTCCCTCAATGTGAGTGGGATGATCTTCTTCAAGTAATTCAAGAATATCCTTTGTATTAAACATGGAGAAATTTTACTTTATATTTTATTATCAACACATGTCCAAAATCAAGGGATTAGATGAATTTTGTAGGGAATCATTTCTCCTCTAATGATTAATTTTAGTGTCCTTTTTGCAGTGGACTGTTCCGTTGTTTTACAGCATAGTAGATGTGTTTGATTTTCATGATGGTAAAATGGGCTTGGGATTTAGTTGATGGGCCTAATTATTTAAATGATCCTTGGAATTATCATTTTTAACCATGAAAAATCATACCCTATCATTGTATGGAATCAGATGTTCCATCATCAGTCATCAAATACCAACTGTATCTTTTCAGTGTAATTGTATTTCTTAGTAGGATGGATTCTCATGTATATTTCTTATCTTAGGCACAAATCATACACCCATGGGTGGTTTTATTTAATGGTTCAGGGATATTATCAAAATATTTGGATAGTTATGACTTACTGTTCGATGTTTTTCCCCTATGTTCTTTACCTTCTCATAGGATCTTGGTCCTTTATTGTGCATCTCTAGTTTCAAAAGGCGTAAATCTACTTCTTAAATGAGTGAAATGTCAAAACTTCCTCAAACGTGGTGTAGGTAGGAAAGATTCACTCATTGTTCATTAGGTTAGATCTTATCCTCAGTCAATGTGGATCTTGGATTAGATCATTATACATCCATGACTCCCCTGGAAAGGTGTATTCACTCCATCATCTTCCCAAATTTGTGGGTGGAACCAAAAGGTGGAACAACTTGAGTAGGCAGAATCCTTTTTTAATCATGATGATGGAAGATAAGTGGTTATGGAGACATTCAGAGTAACTCTCGACCTTTGGATCATCTTCAAGCTTCAGTCTATAGGGATCAAGTTATTTAGAGGAAGGTGAGAACTAGAAACAGTTGGTAGTCACATTTTAAACTTGATAGGTTGAGTCATGGTAAGAAGAAGTGGAAAATTCTCATGGTAATCATTCCTAACATTAAGGAATTGTTCAATGTTCCAACAATTAGATGTGTCTCAGTATAGGTTTCTCATGGTAGTTATTTCTACCATGAGAGTGGTTTAGTGGTAAGGAGTTGAAGTGATCATGAGCAGTGGTCACAATCAGTTGTGGGCATGGTTTGTTCTTCTTCACGCAATATAATGGTATTTCATGTGGATAGTATCCAAACCTTTTGTGTCATGATAGGTTCTCAAAACTAGGGGTAGTTCACAGTTAGTTCCCAGGGTCAATGTAGTGACTATGGATGGCATAATAACTTCTGGACTTTGTAATTTTTCAACCTGTAGAACAAATAGATTCCTTTTTTTTCTTAGTGAAGTATTTTCCTATAATTTAACTTCACTCTAATAATTCAATAAGGTTAAATTTCCTTCCAAAGTATGGATTTTAAATTTATATAAAAAGATTAATATATCAATAAACACCATATTTAAATCCAATTTCCAACTAAGTTCCAATGTTATGTAGTCAACAAAAAACTATTTACATGAGAACTAAATTAAAATTGGGGTATTTTCAATAAATAACAGGCAACAAATGTTGAAAATATCAACTCACGTCACTCCCATAGACATAAACTATTACACACCCATGTAATATTGTCATTTAACTTTAATTTATTCAAAAATAAATTAAAATTCATCCTTCCTAATTCTAAATTTAACACTCAGAGAAAAAGTAAATAAAGACTTATCTACTATGAAAATTATCACGCCTCATATTTGAATCAAAATAATTCCTCATATCAATTCAGTCAAAGTTAAAATTACAGATGTGTACTAAATGAGATTCAAATTAAATCGTAGTTTTAATAAAAATAACTCTCATTTTTCCTCTTTCCTATGTTTCCTAAAAACCAAAGATTTAATTCCCACTTTATTGATACAGATCAAATGAATGTGTTATAAGTAAATTTCCCCCTTCATGGGTTCAATATTCCCCTCACCTAAATGAACTCATTTTTTACAAGGACCTTTTTTTAAAATTCTTTACCCAATAATAATTGTGTGCCTAACAATTATAGATATTGAAAATAGAATTATTTAATTAAAAAAATGCACCATGTTCCCTCATCTCAGAGACTCACTATGAAATCCCAATTTCTCATTTTTATTCTTGGTTCAAATGACTTATATCATTTTCATTTGATTTGGCTCCATAAGGTTCTATTTCTCATAGTGGTCAAGTTACCTCGAATCGAGTTCTAAATTCCTAGTGTCCTCATTTATAAAAATGGTTCTATGAAAATCTTTTCACCCACACTCACCTTCCTAGTTCTAAGACCAAAATTCCATGAATACAATAAATAAATCAATTATTAATCACTTAAGTCTTAAAGTTTTTGAATAAATGAATTACTTCAATTAAAAAATAATATTATCAAACATAGTGAGGTAATGATAAGGTTTTAGAAAAGTTTGAAAAATAATTATATAATATGTAAACAAAAGATCTATTTATAGTATTGAAAAGTATAAATATGTTTGTGTTATTTTTTAAGCTAAAAATACACAGTGATATTTAAATCCTAAAACTACATTACCCCTCTCCCTCACACTTGGTTAAAAAACTATTCATATAAAGTAAAACATACAAAATTTCAAAATTAAAGTTCAAAAATAAAAGTATCTAAGATAGTGTGAAATAAAGAGACAACATGGTTTCATTCAATAAATGGAAGCATAGAGGTTTCTGGGATCCTCCATGGGATCTTTCCATATATCATCATTGAAATCATTCAGATTCTTTCCCTAAACATTTAATGGGTTCTGATAATTATCTCCCTTTATCTTCACTACACCATATTGAAAAATGTTAGTCATTGTAAAAGGTTTAATGCTCTTGGAATGATTATTACCAAGAATTAGCCTCTTTTCTGAAGAGTGAAATAGCACTTTATCTCCAATTTTAAAATATTTATTCTCTTTGATTATTTCAGGGGCATATTTTTTCTTCCTTTGGACATCAAGGTTTTCTGGTGGGATTATGGTCCTTTTTTCCAACTTCATCTTCTGCAGCTTCCTTGGTTTTATATCATTCCTATACTTAATGTAAACTATTTTAGAAGCTCAATTGGTTATATTATAAAGTTCAACATATTCGCCGTAATTTCTTATATATTTCATAGGTAATATATATGCAATAGTAGAAACTTTGGGAAAACTATATGAATACTTCATACTATTTTCTCCTAGTTGTTCAATACTAAAAACAGATTCTAGAGTAAAATTATTTTCAAAAACCATTTAAGCAAAATCATAATATTATGATTTCATTTTTAAAACAATTCCATCATCAAAAATTTCATTTGAAAAAAAAACATGACACTTCAAAATGGGTTATAGTAAAATTAGTTTATTCCTTATCAGGGTTTTTCATTGAGTTTAGAATATTAAAATCAATTATTTATTCACCAAAGGTCATAAGAATCATTCCTTTATTAACATTGATTCTTGTTTTGGTCATTTTGGTAAATACACTTCCCAAGATAATGGGGAAAACATTATTACATTTTTATTCATCTATGTTCAGGATGTAGAAATTAGTAGGAAATGGATAACCTTATAAACCTACAATAAAATATTCTAAAACACTTACTGTGTACACAGTGGCACTGTTGAAAAGTTGTACAACCACTCAGGAGGGTTTGAGTTCTTCTATCTATAGATATGACTGAACATTATGATGAATGACTTTTATCAATACTCTTAAATAAAATTATTCATTGGAAATTTTATCTCTCTTCTGGTGAATGGTATAGAAAAAATACTTGGATCTTGGAACTTCTGGGCGACTTATGGGGTTACAAGGAAAGAAATTTTTTTAATTAAACTTAAATTTTCATTAACTCACAATATTCTCCTTTGGTGTACATGTATTTGATGAATTTTTCGTACCTAGGTATCTGGAATATGGAATCCATTAGGGGGTAATGATTTATAATTTATTGAAACAATCTATAATCTCATGTTGAAGTAATTATTCATTGGTTTTCTTGGGTTCTTAAATTCTTATAGGGAAGGTTGGTTGGGGTTCAAGTGGGTTTTCTATCTTGGATTTCACTTTATCCATCTCCATAGGGGGTGTCTTCATAGATTCATCTTCATGTTCATTTCTAGGTTATATTTTTTAGATTCATGATATTGTTCACTTCCAACTTCAATGTCTATGGGTGTTCCTTCATTGTTTTCTATCACTTTTACACTCCTTAATATAATAGCACTAACATTTTATTTTTTATTAGGAATAATTTGATTAGAAAGATTACATGATCCACTATTTACAATATTATTGAGGTTGGTCCTGAACTGGATGAATTTTCCTTTAAATTCCTTCAATTCTAATCCATGAGTGGTGAGCGTGGTCTGTTGACTATTTCTAGATTCTATTACATATCTCAGTATATCCTTCATGGAAGTATATTTTGTTTTTCCTTGCTAGTAACTTATAAATTTTTGTAAATTATGTCTCTAGAATATAAGGGGTTGGAAATTCTATTGAGATGCCTATTGGAATTCTTCTTGGAATGGTCACCTTTGTTGCTGTTAAATCCCAACTCCAAATTAAATATATACGAGGTCTCTAAATCCTTGGTTTCCACTTGGTTGGTTCTATAATTTCTTCTAGAAAATTACATCACAAATTTGAGTCTCTATAACAAGAGAGCATCAATTTGTGAAATGATTCAATGAATATCATAACTAGCATTCCCTTGGGGGTGTAGTGGTGATTATTACTATACTTTTTCACATATATTTATCTCATATGTGAATTTATTTCTTCAATTTTATTTTATAATAAATTTTAGTTATAACTTTTTACCTCATGTATTCCTCTAGTTGTAGTTATAATACCAAATTATTAGTAATTTTGTGAGATCCTTTCAATCAATTCTCTTACTTCAACTAGTGACTTATCAATCGGTTCTTCTCCTGAAGAGTCATTAAGTAGGTTCTAGTCATTATCCATAAATACTTAGTATAATATTATCAATAAGTTATTTTCTTTTTATGGCTAGTGTGGGTAGTATTTGTATAGTTCCTTGAATCTCTCCTAGAACTCATAGAGAGTTTATCCAGTTGTATGTTTGATTCCATATATTTCCTTTCATAGTTTTTCAATCCTTAAAGTGTGGAAGCAGTTCTGGTGGAAGGTCTTCTATAGATCATCCCATGAGTTTACTTATCCATGTTTCATATTTTAGATCCACTCATTTTCAGCCCCTTTAATTGAGAAGTGAAAACACATTCATCTAATTTGAGCCTCAGTGACTCCTCTAGTTCTGAATCCATTGAATACTTCTTTAAATTATCTTAAGTTCCTATTGGGGTCTCTATCAGATAGACCATGAAACTTAATTAGTATCCAAATCATTACAGTTTTCAATTCACTGTACTTTTGGTCATTTAATTTTAATTTTTGGTTACTAATATTGAAATTAGGAGTGTACATTTCTCTTAATGTACTATTTACTTCAGTAATATTATCTTCCATTTTTTCACTTCCTATTATATAACTAGTGGAAGAAACTGAGGAAGGAGAGTCATCCAAGGGAATGGTGAAAAATTATATTTCCTCTTATTTTATTATTTTAAAAGCAATGATTATCGGAAACATAGTTCTATCAACCTCAAAATCAAAACCATTGAAGTTGGAAGAACTAGATTTGGTCATTTCAAAACATTTTAAAAATAATAAAACAAAACACTGGCCATGCCAACAATCATGCCAATTTTGATGAATTTATACCTTGCGAAACTCAGCAAAATAAAATTTTAAACCCAATAAAAATACAGTATATTGGGAATTAGGTTGTATTTGGGGAATAAAGTGTTGTTTGTGAATTTAAACCATTTTTTTTGGGTTCAATTTTCTACAAATAGTTTGAACTATTGGTTTGAAATTCAATTTAATAAGCAGTGGCATTACCCTGGATTATCCCCTTATTCATCTATTGAATCATTATTCAATTGTTATATATTCATCCAACAACCAATTTAAATCTCATTGATTACTTTTATCATGTTATTTTGGTTTAGATAGAGAAATACAATGATCACTATATTCCCTACTCTTGCCTAGCCTAGTGATTTCATACCTTCATTCACCCTTGAATTCTCCCTTTGCTTGTTGTCACATGTGGTGAATTAAACCCAAGTGGTCTGTGTGTGAAATATTGAAACAATTAGAATAAATTAAAAGGTAAAAACATAAAAAACTCTATTGATTGAAACCATTAAGATAAATAAAGGTGTTATCATAAATATTGAATTATAAGAATTCATCAATAGGGGAAATGGGGGGATTCACTATGGTGTATCCACAAATGACCTAGTGTTAAATAATGGAAGTTTTAATGATGGGTAATTAAAATAAAAACAATATTCATGACCATAAATGCGTGAGTTCCCCCCCCCCCACCTTATTGGAGTGATCTAGTTATCCTTTTATATAATAATTCTCATCCATCTGAGTATGCTTCCCTCCATATTAGCAGCGCAATATTCTTCTTGAAATTTAGGAATTTCCTCTATATTCAACATGGAGTAGGTTTAATTTATGTTGGATGATCTCCACATGTCCAAATCAAGGGACTAGATGGATTTTGTAAGTCATTAGTTCTCCTCCAATGATTAAGTTTAGTGTTCTTTTGTGGTGGATCTTTCTTGTGTTTTATAGCATAGTACAATTTTTTTTTCTTGATAGGAAAATAGTTCTTGGGCTTTATTTTATGGGCCTCGTTAATAATTTGTGCCTATAAATTATCATTTTTAAATACAAAACTTTATACAATATTAGTGTATGAAACCCAGATGCTCCATCATCAGTTGGTGAATTGCAATTGTATCTTATCAGTGGCACTACATTTCTTAGCAGGATGGTTTCTCATGAATATTGCTTATGTTAGGCTCAAATATTACACCCAAAAGTGGTTTTTACTTAATCGTATTGGAATATTCTCAAAATATTTGGATATTTAGTATTTAAAATTTTATGTTGATCCACTGTTTTCTTCAGATTCTCATGGGAACTTGTTCCTTCATCATATGGATCTGATATTGGTAGGCAGAAATCTCCTTCACAATTGAGTGAGAGGTAAAAAATTCATCAATGGTGGTGCAATAAGGGTGTATTAAATTGTTTAAAATTAGGATGAATCATATCCCCAATCAATGAAGAGCTCGTATTTGATCAACGTATATCTATGATGCTCCCATTAAGGTTTATTCAATACATCGACGACCCAAATTTATGGGTGGTACCAGAATGTATTGCAAATTGAGTAGGTTTTATCCTAATTTTTATCATGGAGGTGGCATATAAGTGGTGGTGGATACATTCAGAGTAGTTTTCAGCCTCTATATCATCTTCAAGAATTAGTTGATAAGGATCAGGTTCTTTAAGGGATGAGAGGCTTGGAAGTAGTTGGTGGTCGCATGGAAACTTGAGAGGTAGGGTCATGGTAGGAAGAGGTGGGAAAAATCTCACGATAAGCATACATACCATGAAGAACATGGTACATGTTCCAACTATAAGATTTGGTTGAAAAGGGGGAATCACAATAGGTATGCATACTATGGGAGCGGTTTTACAGTAATGTGTTGAAGTGACTGTGAGCAATTCTAATAGTCAGCTGCAAGCGTGGTCATTTCTTCTTCATGGTAGGTAGTGGAAGTGAATTTGGATGGTATCCAAACCTATCGTGTCATGGTATGTTCTCAATATTGGGGGGAATTGCAGGTTTAGTTCCCTCAATAAGTTTAGTGGCCATGGATGGAATGTTCACTTCCAACCTTTGTAATTTTTCAACCTATAGAACAAAAAGATTCCCATTTTTTCTTAGTGTAGTATTTTCCTACAATTAAAATTCACTCTGATAATTCAATAAGATTCAATTCACTTCCAAATTATGTCTACATAATTTATAACAAAATATGAATATAATAATAAACACAACATTTAAATCCAATTTCCAACTAAGTTCTATTGTCATATAGTCAACAAAAATAACTATTTTCCTAGTAATTGAATTAAAATTATGGTATTTTCAATGAATAAAAGGAAATAAATGCTGAAAATTCAATGTAACATCACTTTATGTGGTTGAATTGGATCAAGATGTGCCATTTAAGGACTGAACGACTTATATGGTGGATCTAAGTGAGAATACATCGCATGGGATAATGGTTCCTCTAGTATGGGTGTGGTGGAAACACATACATATCTAGGAGGTTATATGGGAGAGATAGGCTAATATATGGGTTCAAATTCGAGTGATTTTTGTTAATAAAGCTCAATGATGATTGAAAATACATCTAGGGGATAGGATTATATATGGTGGGGATATTGTAACACCCTAACCTTTTCAAGGTATGGATTTGATTAATTTTGTTTTAAAACTCATTTATTTTGGACTATTGTGGATGTTATAGGGGTTTAAAATGGCTCAAGATCTTATTTTTTGAAAACAATCCAGTGATTGAGTGTAGTTTCCCTAACTGTAGTAACCTAGAGCTGATGCTTACTTATCACATTGATACAAGATAAAAGGGAGATCACCACCCAAGATCAATTAGTTTATCAGTCTTGGGAAACTAAATACATACATCATTTCCATATTACATTAGAAAAATAAAACATAGCACAAATAAATTTATTATATCCTTGAAGATCATTCAAGGATTCCTTCACTATATCCTAGTTAAAGGAAAATAAAGTGTGAGCTCAGATTCTTATTAAGGGTCTAGTACATTAGAATCTATCATAAGTAAATAAGGCATAATAAATATGGTAGAGTATATAATCAAATCACATTAAATTCAATCAACAACTAGAGTCTAAATTACATCCATGACTAAAATCAACATAGAAATCACATGGGTAATGAAAACCAAATTATTAACAAAGGAAATGTATAAATTCAAACATTCATTATCTTTCCATCATGACCTTGACAAAGATATCTTGAATCTCATTGTTAAAGAGTCGATAAATATATTATTAATAAATGGTTAGGGGTAAATTGGGTACCCATATAATATTTCATGCCTATTATTTTATCTCAGGAGACTTATCTATGCATCGAGGGGATATCTATAATTGATACCCACCCATATCTTTCACATCTTATTCATTCCTAGTATATTAAATGGTCAATTTGATTCATTCTCATATTTCCTTTTAAATTATCATTTATATTTATTGAATTAATAATAAGGAATATTTCCCCTGTTAATGAAATAAATTCCTTAATAAAATTAATTCAACTGATACAATATATAGAAATAGTACACGGTTGATAAAACATAAAAGTGTTATAAATTATGTCATATAAATCCTTGATACTTAAAATATGGAAAATAATAGGAAATAATGTCTATTAAAATTGATAGAGAGTGACAATGAATGTGACCGTGAGAATGTTAATGACCAAAAAACCATAAATCGGTAAAGGGTGAAATTAGACCATAAATTCATCATAAATGAAGGTTTTTTTAGTAAAACCATACCTTATATAAATAAAAACTAAAATAGATCCAAAACATTAAAAATAAATTCATTTTAACTTTGTGTAATAATGAAATTATAAAACAATGTAAAAATTCTTCAAATTCATTTAAGAAAATAATACCCTTTTATTTAGAAAAAAAATTAAATAAAAATTAATAGTATGTTAAGAAATATATTTTATTTAAAAATACCCATGGGAACCTATAAATTATTCATTAAAGTAACTACTTGTCATTATAGATGGAAAATTCATTAATTTCATGTACATTAAAAGGGGACATTTTTTCACACTTTTTTAAAAAGTAAAGAAAATTATTTGTTGAGAAATATTCCTTTTAAAAAAAATTAAATGGTATTGAAAATGAACTCTTAAAAACATTTCATGTATATTTAAAAACTTCCATAAAAAATCAAATAACATAGATATGGAAGAAAAAGATTCCGGAATGAAAATAAGAAAATAATTTGGTATCCATTATATGTAACATACTTGATGAATCTTGATCCAATAAGAAAATAAATGGAAAATAAATATGTAAAAAGAAAAAATATCCATATTTTAAGAAAATATATTGGGTTTAAGATATTAAGATAATATAATTTTTTGAAATTAAATCTGAACATAAACAATTCCTAAATAAAATGACATTGCAACTGAAATCCCTTACATCAAGTCTAAATTGCTTCATATGCACACTTATCTTCTTATATAAAAAATTTAGATTTATTATAAATAAATAAAATAAATATATTCATTTTCAGAATACCATATACAAATCACTTATAACATTATATTTCCTATTTATTAACAATTATTAACACTGTCATCCAAGGTGTTAACTGTTCCATTTTTCATACATGTTTTAGTTCAGTAGATCTGGTCCTTGCATATGGGTCATTATTTCTTTATATCTAGAATATTAATAAAAAATGATATTTTTTTACATAAAATGAGAATTTTTAATCATTAATGAAATTTGTACATGAAAATTGAATCATGTCGTTTCATGGAGGTGATAGTCCACACATGTGCACAAACAACGTTATCATTTTAAGTAATATATTATTTTTTTAGAATCATAATTTTTTCATTTCTATAATATATATCATTTAATACATTATAATAACCAAACATTTTATTCAGTGATGAAAAAAAAAACACAATTCTTCTTGAATGTGGTAGTCCACACGTATGCACAGGAAATGTTTCAGTTTTCCTTAGAATAAAAAAAGTGATGAATAAGGATTTTACCATAAACATTGTAACATTTACGTATATGTAAGATTATTATGTTATTATATTCACATGGTTATGATATAATTTAAGGAGTTATAATAATAAATAAAATAAAATAACTCATCTAAGAGTTTTACCTCCCCTTTGGAATTCCATTTTGGATTACACCTTAATAAGGATTTGGATAGTCTTAAAGAAATACCAAAATATATAGGATATGAGGAGGAATATAGGAAGTTTTTCTTTAGGGATTTTTCTGGCTAAGTGGCTCATATTTTATAAATAAGAGTGGAGATGAGTTTCTATTTTATAAGTGAGGTTGGTGGAAAACATAAAAATACATGAAATATTAATATATAATATATATTTAACTCAAGTAAAATGACTACAAACTAACTTATAATATATTATAAGGATTATAAGATCTAAATTTAATTAACCAATCAAATTTGGACAAATTTAGTTTTTATGGTAAACATTATCTTTTGGTTTATCCCCCTTATTAACCATGTTTAACCTTAACTATTATATCAAAATTTTCACTCCTTGAGGTCCATGAATATAATTTTAAAAATTTAATGTGGAAATTAAAAGAACCATGAATTATAGGATAGAAAATTTATCGTTTACTTGAATTTATATAGTATTTTTATAAATTTATAATTATTTAAAAAATAAATTTTAAACATTAAATATCATTTAAGGTCATTTGGGGGCTATTCACATATATTTAATTTAATGGTATCAAGATAACGACGGAATTAGAATATAAAATCATAAAACATTACTTATACTTTATAATTATCCATGAAATTGTTTTTTAATGATAATTTATTCCAAACATATAACTTTTAATGTTTCTAAAATTATTTATATGATTTTTCTACTACTTGCACAAGCACTTCAACAGTGTTGTGTAAGCGTTCAAGGAAATTACACAATCTCTAAAAATTAAAACTAAATTAATATCATAAAAATAATTTATTCATATTAAAAATAACCATTTAGAACCATTCATATCTTATTTTTATTTTTATGACAACACATTAGACATATTCAGAATAAAAGGAGTTTTATTATAAAATTAATCTCATATAATGAAATAAATCAATGAATTTGGTTGATTTTTAGAACTTATACAATATTTTTAACCTTAATTAACCAGTTTTTCCATTACCATGGTGATAACTTTTTACTAATATTGTTATTCATTATGAATAAAAATTAAATTAACCAATTTACCAAATTTGAACCTCATAATTATAAATTTGAAATAAATTTTTAAATATTAAAAACCAATAATTGTCATAAATTTATTTTAATACAACTATGTAAAATGCATCAAAATATTTTCTTGAAAAGTGCATTTTAAAACATAAAAATGAACCTATACCAAAATCAAATGTAATGGTGATTCTTAAAGAATTAAATATAATATTTATAATATATTTTTTCTTTTTTTACTTCAAAACAAAATAAAAAAAACAAGAGGCTTTTAAATAACTTTATTTAATGAAAATAAATGACAATTTTGTAAAAAGAACCATTTTCACTATTCACCTAAAAATAAATATTTATAGTAAAATATAAAAACTTCATCTTAAAACTATTATTAAATTCTTATTTTAAACTGATATACATTTTTCAAATAAAATTTATTAAAATAGTTGAAATTAATTGTAATATCCATGCACAAAATGAAAAAAAAATCATTTTCGAATAAAATGTATTTTTAAAGCATAAATAAATAGACTCCTATTATTTTCCTTGTTACAAAAATTATATGAAAGTTAAAAATACTCATTGAATTAATTATTTTTATTATGTAAAACTTCTCTTAAATATATTTCATATTTTGTCTATTCTTATTAATACCCACCAACCCAACTATTAAGTTATAACGGTCATATTATTTTACAGTTAATTCAAACTCAGTGTTGTGTGTGGTGTATGCAATAAAAAAAGTGTTCTTTTAAAAGTAAAAATAAACTATAATCTAAAGGTATTACATTATTAAATTATTATATATCTTTAATCCTCACAATTCTTATTCTTCTTTTCTAAACTAAATGTATCACAACATATTAATAAAATCATATATATATTCCATCATGGAATTTAATTTCTAGGTTATGACTAGAAAACTTATAATGTATGTGACTCTATAAGACTTTTACTTCAAAATGAATTTATAAAAATATAATATTTTTGTTCAGTGATACTTTCCATATAAGTATCTGTAGATTTCTCTTCATTTTTCTTAAGTTTTGGAAGTTCATTTAAAATTGGGATACAAAATATGATAAAATCTAATTGATTTATTCCCATTTTATAAGCATAATTTCATACTTTGAGGTTTATCATCAAGATAACAATGGTTACTTCATTCCTAAAGTACTAAAATCAATTTTTAATCGACTATAAGATCAAAAAAATGATGAAAAGTTATTTATTCTATCTAAAACGAAAATGGATAAAAAATATATAAAATAATAACCAATATGAATAATACATCATAAAAATTAATCTACAAATTATCATTTGTAATCATAGATCAATTAAAAACACCTTAAATTTGATTTATTAAATTTGAAACAAAAAAATAGAAATGTTTGATCACTTATTCTTCCAAAATCATCTCATTTTTTGTCCTTAAATAACTATTATCACTCAGACATGTATATTACTCAATTAAATATTTTGAAATATAATTTTTCCTAAATAAAATAAAAAATGCAGTAAAATTCACCCAGTATCACTTTTTTATATCACATAACAGCATTAAAGGTTATTTATAAATTCTTCTATAAATATCTCTAAAAATATCACAATTTCATAGAAATCACTTTTTGGGGAGATTGATGCCCTTCTATATATGTTTCCCAAAGTCACTTTTTCTAAATTTTTCATAAAAATATATATTATTAAAACAATCCTTGGATGTTTTCTCATAATACTCATACCAAACAACCATTTATAAATACCACTATATCATAATCATATATTATCTCATTTAGCTATAATCACCCTAAATTCAAATTCTCTTAATTTACATCCATCTATGATGGATATTATTTTATTTCCTTTTGTTTATAAATATCAATATATATTACATTCATCAAGAAAATATTTCTAAGAAAATATAATTAATAAAATCAATATTCATAGTTATTAAATTTCTCATATAAATAATTTTCCTCTAAAAGCATCAATAAGGATTCTCAGGATTTTCGTGATATTTTTTTATTTTCAATATATCATAAAAACAACTTATTTGAGTAATCATAGATGATCAAGGAATTAGTTTATGTAATTCCTTATCTAATTATAGTTACATCATTGTATATTAATAGATTCTTCATTTCCTTTACAATTGTGATCATGATAGACTTTTTCCACACCTGTAATAAAATCTCATTCTCTTTAAGTAGGTACCCAAGTGATTCTTCAACATTATTGACATATGGGATACTAAATCTTTTTCCATACATGGTATTTATCACTTGAACATTTATGAAATCAACTTTTCTCTTATTATTATGAAATTCAGCTAGATTTAGTTTTCTTCATAAATCAAGATAGTTGGTTTGGTATAATCATAACTCCATATTCTCTACTATATTTTATCCATATGATTAAGGATATTAATCATAACTATAGTAAATTTCCCTAATATCTTAATGATCAGATCAACTCCAAAATCTGATGTGTTGGTATGATTATAAGGTTAATCTATCTGTTGACCACAGGTGTTGATTCTCATCCTTCCACTAGGCGTTATCCCTAAATAATGGAACTCAATTACTTAGACGAGATTCATTATGAATAATGATCCACGGAATAAAAATCCAAAAACATTATCAAATACTCCAAGGTATTATCATAATGATTATGTTATCTATGTTAATCTAAAATTTAATTTCCAATATTCAGTCTAAACTTTCTCTAATGCCAACTATAGAAGACCCAATTATAATAACCTGGATTTGATAATTATTTATTACATTAGTACAAGATACAAGGGATCAACCACCCAAGATCAATCAGTTTATTAATCTTGGGAAACTAGAGACATATATGATTTTGATATTATATTTGAAAAATAAAATGTAGCATGAAAAAAATTATTCCATCCTCAAAGATCATTCAGTAATTCATTCTTTATATCCTAGGGAACGGAAAAAATAAATGGTGAGATCAGATGATTGGTAAAGCATTATTATAGTGGAATATCTCATGAGTAAATAAGACATAATTGATGTGGAAGATTGTTTAATCAAAACACATGTCATTCAATCAATAACTTGAGTTTTAAGTACATTGGCTAATATCAACATAGAAATAACATGGGTAATGAAAACTAAAATTCTCAATAATGAAAATGAATAATTATATACATTAATTATATTACCATCAAGGCCTCATCTATGAAATAATGAATTTTTCCATCAAATTCTCGACCAATACATTCTTAATAAATGAGTAGGTGTAAACCATATACCCATCTAATATGGAATTCCTTCTATTTTATTTCATGATAAATATTGATGCATCGATGGGATAACTATAAATGGGCCCTACTCATCAATTTAGAGTCTTATTAATTCTCATTTATTGAAATATAAATACAATTCATTTTCAAAATGCCTTTTAAATCAAAACTTATCCATATTGAATCAAGATTACATAGTATTTCCCCATTAAATGAAATACAATTCTTAATAAAATTCCTTCAAATAATATCGTATATATATATATTATATATATTTCATAAAAAATCAAACT
This sequence comes from Viscum album, assembly GCA_963277665.1. Classification (NCBI taxonomy): domain Eukaryota; kingdom Viridiplantae; phylum Streptophyta; class Magnoliopsida; order Santalales; family Viscaceae; genus Viscum; species Viscum album. The sequence goes on along the minus strand of OY728120.1, from coordinate 540,130,741 downwards.
AGGGGAAATGAGGTTGTATAAATCCATGATACTTAAAATATGGACATGGAGGAGAAAATAATGTCTGGTGAAATGATAGAGAGTGATGGGAAATTGATCATGAAAAAGTTAATGACCAAAAATCATAAATCAATGAAGGGTGAAAGAAGGCCATCAATTCATCATAAATAATGGTTTTTAGTAAAACCAAGAATTTCAAAAATAGAAAATAAAATAGAAGCATAAAATTAAAATTAACTTCCTTTTAACATTTAGTAAGATGAAGTTATAAATAACTTTCAAATTTATTTTCATTCCTTTAATAAAATAATACCCTTTTATTTAAATAAAATTTTAAATAGAACTTCACATAATATTTAAAAATTTTATATTTGAAAATAACTATAGAAACTTGTAAAGGAAGCTTCAAATCAAAGAACAGTCATGATGGTGGGAAAATTCATTCATTTCCTATAAGTTAAAAGAGAGCATTATTTTCACACTTTCGAAAAAATTAAATAAAATGACTTGTTTAGAAAAATTTTAAAAATATTCATTTTAAAAATTTGTAAAAGGTAGTGAAAATGAACTTTGAAAAACATTTCATTTACACTTAAGAAATTACATAAATTAATTTTAAGAACATGGATATGAAAGACAAATATTCCCTATCAAAAAGAAAATACTAAAGTTGGTATCCCTTATATGTAAATTAATTGATGATTATTGGTCCAATAAGAGAATAAATGTAAAATAAAAAATTATACCCAAAAAATAAATAGATGTGGTTTAAGAGATTAAGATTATTTAATTTCTTCAAAGGAAATCTAAACTTAAACAACCCCAAATTAAAATGAGTTTGTAGTTGAAATCCATTACCTCAAGTCCAAATTGCTTCATATGTTCTATTAAACTCGTGTATAATAAATTTATATTTATTATAAATATATAAGATAATCATATTAAAATATATCATAGCATATATGATTCAATTATAAAATTTCATCACCCATTTATTAATAATTATTTATTAACATCATCATCCTAGGTGTTAACTGTTCCATTTTTTCAAACAAGTTTTGATTCAATAGTTTTGGTCCATGAATGTTGGTCTTGATTTAATCATCTCTGGAAAAATAATCCTGAGAAAATAATAATTTTTATACCACAAATAAATATTTATAATCATCCATGAAATGTGGACATGAAAAAAGAATTGTGTGCTTTGTGATGGTCGTAGTCCACACGTACGCACAAACAACGTTATCATTTAAAAATTGATGGAGGGGATAAAAGGTAAGTAACATATTCACTTTTAATAATCATAATTATATCATTAATATAATATATATTTATTTAATCCATCATAATAACCATCTTGTTATGTGGTAATGAAAAACTAAACACATCTCTTCGTAGAGGTGGTAGTCCACACATATGCACGATTGATGTTTTTATTTTCATGGGATGGAAAAGGAGATTAATAAGGTTTGTAATATCAACATAATAAATTTTTTATATATGGAATATTTTTATGTTATTATTTCATAATGGTTATGATATAATATGAGGAGGTATAAGAATTAATAAAATTAAATAACTCGGTTAAGAGTTATACCTCTTCTTTGGAACCCCCTTTGGCTTACACCTTAATACTTCTTAAGATGGTCTTAAAGAAAGACCGGAATCTCTAGAATGTGGGTAAGGAATATAGAAATGTATTTTTTTTATCTATTGGACAAGATAAGTGTCTCATATTTTATGAATAATAGTGGATATGAGGTTCCCTTTTTAAGTGAGGTGACTGGTAAACTTGTAAATACCTGAAAACTTTACATATAATATATTACAAACTAATGTAAAATGAATAAAAATGTATTATATTCTAATATAATTAGGATAAGGTCAAAATATAATCAAAAAATTAATTTTATACAAGCTTACATATCATTTTAAACCTTATATTTTAGTTTAACCCCCTCATTAACCCAGTTAACCTTAACCATTGTAAAAATATTTTCACTCTTTAAGAGTCATGAAAGTAATTTTAAAAATTCAAAGTGGGGCATACATAAAAATTTCATGATATTATATATTATTTCAAATTAAATTTAGTTAGTATAGTATTTATATAATTTTTATAATTTAATAATGACTTAAAAATAATTTTCAATCGATAAAAAACATTTAAGGTTAATGGTAGGACTATTCGCATATCTTGACTTTAAAAGAATTGGGATAACAATGGAATTAAAATATTAACTCTTCAACCAAAAATTATAAATTATAATTGTCTATTAAATTATTTTGTAATCATAATTTATTCAAAATATATTACTATTAAAGTTTATAAAATCAATTATTTTATTTTTCTACTACTTCCACTAACACTATGTTGGCATTACGTAACCATTCAAGGAAATTATAAAACCTCTAAAAAATAAAAAAAATCATAAAAATAATTTATTAATATTCAAGATAACTATTTAACTATTTATATCTTATTTATATCCATAGAAAAACATATTGGGTATATTAAATGAAATAGAGTGACATTTCGTAAATTTTAACAACTTAAAATAATATAAAGGTTGTAATCAAAGTAATGTGGAACCAAAATTCAGTATTTTAGAATTTAGGATGGTTATGGTAGAATTAATTTAATAAACATAAATAAATTCAAGTGTTGGGTTGATTTTTAGACCATATCCCATAGTTTTAGATTAATTAACCTATTTTACCCATTATAGTGGTAATAAACTTTAACCATGGTTACAGCTTATTATAGATAAAATGAAATTAACCTATTTAAGAAATTTGAAACTCCTGATTAAAAATATTAAATCCATTTTTCAATATTCAATTACTATAATTGGAATAAACTTATTTTAATATAAGTATGAAAAATACCTCAAAAACTGTTTTTAGAAAAATGCAATTTGAAGTATAAAAATGAACTTATACCAAAATAAAATATAATACGGATTCCTATGGAATTTATTAGATTATGTTTAAAAAAATTAATTTTATTTTAATTAAAACAAATTCTTAAATAATATGGTAATTTTAAATTACTTTATTTAAAGAAAAGAAATATTAGTTTTGCAAAAAAAACAACATTTTTCATAATTCACTCAAAAATCAATATTTCAAAAAAAAAATTAAAAAATAATCCTAAGAATATTATAAAATTAAGAATTATAAATTTATATCCATTTTTTCAAATAAAATTTAATATAGTGTAAAAAATTTATTATAATATTCAAACACAAAAAAACAATAAAACATATTTTTGAAGAAAATATATTTTTAAAGCGTAAAAGGAATTTATTTTTATTCTTTTCCTAGTTAAAAAAATTAGATGAATTTTAAAATTATTTATTGAATAAATTATTTGTATTAATTAAAACTTATCTTAAATATATTTCATAATGTGGTTATTCCTATTCATATCAGCCAACCCAACAGATTGATAATTACAGTCATATTATTTCTTGCTCTATTTAATATTTGTGTTGTGTGTAGTGTACATTATAAAAAAGTGTTCTTTTAAAATAAAATATAAACTAAAATATCAAGGTATTACATATTGAATCTTTTTAATTGAAAAATTCCCATCAGAAGTCTAGTGGGAGTGACAGTGGCAACATCCACTGCCAATAAGAGTCTTATGGGGGGAATAGAACACTGGTGGGGACACCAAAGTTACTGTGGGCCTCATAAGGTTTTAAAAAACTTAATTTTAATTAAATAAATGATTTTAGATATATTAAATGATATTTTCCCCTCATTTTCACCCAAGGGATATGGGTACCCGCCCCCCTCTTCTCTTAGTTCTCCCTTATTCCAAGGATAGATCTCTCTAGTGTGAGCTTAGATATTTGATTTAATCACTAGGTTTGGTCTCCACAGGTAATTATAAAACCATTATTACTATTTTATTGGGTTTCACTGGTATTTCAATACACATCAGGGGTTATTCCATATATTTATGCCATAAATTGGGGGTTTTTCTCAAGTTTCTTGATTTCTTCTTTTTGAGGTTGAATCGACCAGTGATCTTTGACAAGGAGAAACATACTAGTTATAGGTAGGTTATTCCTATATTTATTTTGGGTATTTACTAATTTAAAATTTTTTTGAATAAAATGTAGGAAACACTAATTTCTTTATTTTACCAAAACTAAATTAAAATTGTTTATTTATGTTCCTATAGTGAAAGTCCATCCGTAGCTAATGTGAGGTATATGTTGAAAAAATTGGTCACTAATGACCGATTTCCATAGGAGATGTAATGTGAACAAAGTATTTGGACCCAGATTAGGTTTTTATTCTTGAGAAATTTTCTTCAGAACCTGGTGGGGTGTTCTCAGATATTCCATGAAGAGTAATAATGTAAGAATGTGATAGGATAGGGGTGATGTAAAGTACCCAACCCAAAGCCACTCAAGAATACCAAAACTGGTGAAGCTACGATGACCTTTGGTATACCTCCCCATATACCAGAGACTATCGAATAACATGGGTCTAGGTTACTACCATGGGGAGAATATACCCCCATATCAAAGTGTGCAATAAAAAAATCAAACAACATCCAAAAATAATAAACATAAAAAATCTATTTGAGTATGTGGATAAATATAAAAAAAGATATAAAAAATAAATATGTATAAGCAAGTAGTCATAAAGACTCATGGTCATTTTAGAATATAAATTATCACCCATTGGGTCAAATATATAAACAAATAAACATAATAAAAGTTAAATGATCTACTATTATCCATAGGACATACCTCATACATCTCATTACTCTATTTAAGCTATTAAGATGAATGATCAAATCATATGCCTCTTCCCTAATATGATCTTGTGATTAGTGAAGACTGCTTGGGTACCCAAGTGTTATAGCCACCCAAGAAGGTTGTGAGTAAAAATCAATAGGGAATCCCCAATGTGGTCAGGTACATAACCAACAAATGTAGGGTATATACATGTGATATGATCATATGGTTAAATAATGTTAGAGTGGAAGAATAAATAACAAAAAAATCCTCAAGTTTTGATATAGTATTAGAGTGACTCTAATAAAGCCATATAATCATGATAATCAATATCAAGACCAATATCCATATCATAGTATGTGTAAATTGTAAATCATTAGATGTATCCAAAGGAATACCAATAGTATCAGGCAATATTATGGACCCTAAGAGGTGATCCTAAGAAATAAATAGTTATCGTTTGTATAACCAACCCCTATGAGGTAATCATAATAGATAAAATATTTATCAAGCACCATTATTGATAAATGGTTGGTAATACTAGGTGATATCATAGTGATCATGATACAATATGATCCCAAGGTAGTAATCCTTAGAGATCCATATTCATAAAGTATCATCATCATTCCCAAAAAAGAAATACTATCTGATCGCATAATCATTAGGCCCTAAGAAATTCACTAGAAGGTAATCCTATGTAATTCATATCCATCATGCATCATAACTAATCTCTTGGATTTAATGTAAAGACCCATAAATTCCATTATATTTTTTAAATTATTTGGATTATTAGGATTCTGTGAAAATTGACGGCATGTGATTTTGAGGCCCGGTGTGCTCAAAATGGAATTTTGAACTTTTTTTAAGGTATGCTTGGTAAATGTACAGTTTGTGATTTATAACTTTTGAACAGGTGCATGGAATTAAAATCTAAGAGCACCATTGAATCCACAGTGTTGTGATTCACTTAAGGGAAGCTTCACTTCAGCTATAGTGGGTAAGGATAAAAAGATAAATTTTGGACTTTATAAAAATAATAATAAAATAACTTAACAAAGTTATTTTATTTATTTTCTGTAACTTTTGAGAAGTGTTGGAGGGACCCATTGCTTGGTAAGCCATTTAATGGTTTGACTATTCTGTTTTAAAACCTCGACATTGTAACATTAAATGTGGTTCATAAATAAGATTCATTAATGTCATGCAACAAGTTTGGATCCTCCGTATATTTAATATATTCTCTGGCATGGGATTTTTTCACGAAGGTGGGGAACCTATGACGAAGTGTTGTGGTGACTTCCACTACACAATGGAAGCTTGGACAACAATGTCGGATGAATCAAATCAAGAACGACGAACGATGGCAGCTTCATCAAGCGTGGATTCTCCTTCCACCACCTCAACATCTCCAATGAAATATGAGGTATGGGTTTTATTTATTAAGGATTATCTATGATGAATTGATTAATCTCCCGCTTGTTATAATGCTAACACGGAGGGTGCAGGCCAAACAGACAAGATCAAACCCTCCGCCGCTTCGTTTCTTGATGTGTTCTTCCTGGAAAGATTTTATATTCAACATAAAGTGGAAACCATGTGGCGCGCAATGATGGTGGCATCCCGAGAGAGTCGTAGGAATGTCTGGAAGGAATAACGAACCACCGAAGCTCACCTGGTGGCCCGCAAAAGATACGTCAGCGCGGCACAGGCGACCGGCACCACCGGCAGAGGCGGCGGCCGGCGCTCACGGGCCGCGGATGAGGGCAGCATCGCGGTGGACAAATTGGTGGACAGATCTTTTCCAGCTATAGAGGTGGTAGGAGGCATGCTATCATGCATCGTGGTGAGAAGGTCATGGCTACGAAGGCGTGGTGAAGGAGGGGACCCACTACCTGCGGGTCTCGCGGGTGATGAGGCGGCGCTAGTTGGCACCGCCATTTAAAGAGTCAAATGGCTCTTTGAGCCCTTCGTGAGGTGGACCGCGCAACCCCCATGAGGGTTGAGCTAGTCGTCAGGATGATCTACCACGGCCCACCCCCCGTTGGGGTGGGGCGGGCCGAGTCGGACCCGGGTCAGGCCGGGTTGACCTGAACTGGGTCGGGCAAGACCCGGACCCATCTCGGACCCTGATAAGCTCAAAAGGTCGTATATTGCGAGTCAGACATCCGTTTGATGAACTGTTGGCAGCGCTAGGAACCTTGGATTGAAACGATCCTTTTGAGATACTCTACATGAGATTTGGATAAAATTAAGAGTATGGTCGCATTGGATCGACCATGAATCCAATCGACCCTTCCGTACTAAAATGCCAATAACTTACAGATTGGGCATTCGGTTGACGCGCCGTCTGTTTCCTTGGAACCCTTATAATGTGACAGATCTTTGGGTAACTTCTACGTGGGAATTATTGTTGGTTGAAAAATGACTGATGGATTGAGGAGTGGTTTCTCCTGGAATCAAGTGTGCTATGAGTGGAAATCCAGTGGTTGGCTGTGAGATGGAGGTTGGAGACAGATCATACGGAGGTTAGTACAAATCAATCTTGTATGGGTCGGCACCTAGAAATCTTGTGTGGATCAGCACCTTGATACCATGTATGGATCAACACCAAAAGAACTTGAGTGGATCAGCAGCTAGGGATCATGTGTGGATCAGCACCTTACGACCCAATGTGGATCAACAGCTGACGGCCCTTTGTGGATCAGCACCTAGCGATCCTATGTGGATCAGAACCTTGTGATCCTATGTGTATAGACACCTATCGATCTTGTGTGGGTCTTTTGGGGGTTAGTACCTATCGATCCTTGGCTGTTCAGATCCTTTGTGGGTCAGTGGGGGTTAGTACCTATCGATCCTGAGTGGGTCAGATCCTGTGTGGGTCAGCGAGGGTTAGTACCTATCGATCTTGTGTGGGTTATACTCCATATGGTTAGCAGCAGTTCCTCTTGACAGAATAAGATGGTCAATATTTATGACTAATCATTTGTACTTATGTACTTTAATTATACCTGGTTTTGAGCTGAGTCTTTTGCTTTCTACTTTGTATTTGAGATCATTGTTTTTGGTTTTCCTTTGTGAAATTCTGAGAGACCTTCGGGAGTCTCGAGGCCCCAACTGGGTATTATTATACTCACCCATGCACGGGCTTCGCCCACACTTTTTTGTGTCTTGTGCAGACAACATGAAACCTTGACTGGGACTCGGGGAGCTAGGACCTACTGGTGGACAACGGTGACTATTGGCGTGGGGAGCTTTGGAGATGAGTTGTACCTAAACTTCAGGTAGGATCCTCAGTGGACGATCTCAGGAGATATTTTTTGTTTTTATTTGTAGTTGTATATTTTCAATTGGGCTTGTATTCCTACCCATTTACTTTTAGTACACACCTTTACTACTATAGTTTTACTTCGTGGTTACATCTTATTGTGTTCTTGGACTATGTGTTTTCACAGGTTTATAGTAAATGCCTTCCCGTTTTAGGGATACGCCTTATGGTTCTAGTCGCTAACCCCTGGCCTATGGAAGGTGGGCTTGGGGTAGTCACGGCTCGAGACCCGGGGGACGAATCGTGACAAAGTGGTATTATAGGAGTCGGTTATACCGAAGAACTAGGGCTCTGATCTTTCCAATGGAGCAATAATGTCATATGTTTTGAGTGTAGTTTTTCATTTGGGGAGTCCGGTATTGGTGCGGTGGCCAACATATCCATACACCAAGACCCTGAATTCTGGTTTTTGACTTGGTGCACGAAAACTCTGATTGCGTGAGTTTTGGATTTTTTTTTTTACTTTTATCACTTTTGAGTCAGCTCACCGGGTATAACATATTGATTGTGGCACACCTATTTCTTTTCATGATTCCACCATGTAGATAGGTATCCAGGATTCCAGAGTGAGTACATGATGATGGCCCACCGAGTGATGAGGCTTCGGTGTAGGGCCCTCTAACTGTGTTGGCACCTTCGGGTGCTGCACCAGCAACACCGCCACTCGTTGGGTAGAAATTTCCACCTGCCTGTAACACCACATAATGATAAAGGGTTAAATGACTAAATGGTATGACTCGTGTCAAAAAGGTGCACCTTACTTTTTGGGAGCCTACCTGATTAGAACTCCATAGTGAAGCGTACTTGTCCTAGAGTAGTGATTAGGATGGGTGACCTTTTGGGAAGTTTCCCAGGGTGTGTGTGAGTGAGAAAAAATCACACTGTAAAGGATATTTGTTGTTCTATGGGGACAATCATTAAGTCAAATGACCTGTTCAGGCATGTGGGTGGGCCCCAGGGTGGAGACCATGTGTTTGCGGGGCAATTGGTGGTACCTGGCGGGCCAGGACCTGACGACCTTGTTAAGGGTGGGGTGTATGTGCTATCACAGGGACTCGGTTGTTACATTTGGTATGAGAGTAGCAACCTAGCCTTAAGTGTGGTGCACTACCTGGGTTGAGTTTTAGGGCCCACAACGAGGATGTTGCGCTCTAAAGGGGGGAGTGATTGTGACACCCCAGAATGATAAAGGGTTAAATGAATAAATGATATAACTCATGTTAACAAGGTGTACCTTCCTTTTTAGGAGCCTACAAGATTAGAACTCCACAGTTAAGTGTACTTATCCTGGAGTAGTGATTAGTATGGGTGACATTCTGGAAAGTTTTCTAGAGTGTGGTTAAATGACTAAATTATATGACTCATGTCAACAAGGTGTACCTTCTTTTTTAGGAGCCTACCTGATTAGAACTCCACAGTTAAGTGTGCTTGTCCTGTAGTAGTGATTAGGATGGGTGACCTTCTGGAAATTTTTCCAGAGTGTGTGTGAGTGAGAAAAAAGCACACTGGAAAGGACATGTGTTGGCATGTGGGGATAGTCATTAGTTAGATGACCCATTCAGGCACATGGGTGGGCCCCGGGGTGGAGACCACGTGTCTGCTGGAAAACTGGTGTTACCTGGCAGGCCAGGACCCAATGTCCTTGTTAAGGCGTGGTGTTTGTGCTGTTATGGGGACCCAGTTGTTACACAACCCCACTAGCAGATAGTGCACGCTGACTGAGTGCATTGCATGTGTTCCACTAGCAGAGGTCTCTAAGGTTTCGAGGTGAGACAAGATCCCCAGGCAGCTAAGGATTGGCTGGAGGCTGTGGCATGAGTTTTCCACCTATTTGGGACACCAGCAGAACAGATGGTGATCCCATCTTATAGTCTTTTCATGGGAATGGTAGGAAGATGGTGGAGCCTAGCGATCCAGTTACATAATGAGGCAACCCTCACCTGGATAGACTTTGAGATCCTCTTCTGGGTGGAGTTTGTCTCAGTGACACTACACTCTGTGTTGGAATGTGGGGAAAATCATTAGTTAGATGACCCATTCAGGCACATGGGTGGGCCCCAGGGTGGGGACCACATGTATGTGGGGCAACCGGTGGTACCTGGCGGTCCAGGACCCGACAGCCTTGTCAAGGTGTGGTGTCTGTGTTGTCACCGGGTCCCAGTTGTTACATAGCGCCACTGGCATATGGTGCACACTGACTGAGCGCATTGCATGAGTTCCAGCAGTAGAGGCCTATGATGTTTCAAGGTGAGACAAGATCCCCAGGTAGCTGAGGATTGGCTGGAGGTTGTGGCATGAGTTTTCCACCTATTTGGGACACTAGTAGAACAGATGGTGATCCCAGCTTCTAGTCTTTTCCTGGGAACGGTAGGAAGATGGTGGATCCGGGTGCTCCAGTTACATAATGAGGCGACCCTCACATGGATAGACTTTGAGAGCCTCTTCTAGGTGGAGTTTGTCTCAGTGACACTACGCTCTTTGTGTATGCAGGAGCTTCTACACTTACATTAGGGCGGTCGGATAGTAGCCCAGTACTCGGTGAGATTCATTGATCACTCACACCACTCCACTGACATGGTATGTGTCCCATTATTTAGGGATTTGTCCCTCACCTAGACAGACATTGAGAGCCTCTTCAGGGTGGAGTTATTCTCAGTGACACTACTCTCTGTGTGTATTCAGGAGTTGCTGCACTTACAGCCGGGCAGCCTGATAGTAGCCCAGTACTCAGTGAGATTCACTAACCTCTCATGCTAATCCACTAACATGGTACGTGAACCATTCTTCTTGGCCCAAACTTTTGAGCAGGGTCTCCGGTGAGAGATCAGAGTGTCGATGATATCGCTGACTATCCCAATGCAGGATGAAGTGCTTGAGCGAGTGTTGCTTTTAGAGAGATTCTTAGTTGAGCAAGTGCCGACGGTGAGAGACACTACCAGATGACATGTAGTTGATTCATCTGTAGGAGGCAGTAGGCATATGACGCAGAGGTCCAACCGGGCCAGACCCTCCGATGGAAGACCCCGATATGCAAGGTCGGAGGTGCGAATCTCTCAAGGTAGAGGAGGTCAGTTGGGAGGCAGAGTGTGATTCACGTGCAGTGGGTGGGGCCACATTTCTCATGACTGCCTGATCAGACATACCGTTGATCATTATATGGTCTAGGGACCGCTGAGTTAGATGAAAATATTTGAGTGAGGAGGTCTGCAGGGTGGTGGATGTGGTTGAGGAGAAGGTCGTTCCGCAGGCGGTGGGAGACGATTTGAGGTTCTACCGCCACCACCATCAGGTGGTCCACCCTGAGCACAGTGAGTAGATGGACAGGGTCAAGCATAACTACTAGCAGTAGAGGCCTATAACCACGATTATCCTGAGATTATTAGAGGTATGATATGTGTCTATTCCACCCTATCTAGCTCCAGTACTTATAGACACAGGTGTCAATCACTCTTTCATTTCCACAACATTTGTTCAGAGTTCAGATATTCTGATGGATCCATTGGATCGATCCTTATGATTAAAGACTCCTACAGGAGAAGATTCGATGATTACACACTAGTACATGAAATTAGAGCTCACTCTAGGAGGTGATATCATCATATGGGATCTCATAGTAGAAGTTTTGAGGCCTTACGACATCATATTGGGTATAGACTAGCTATCCATAGTCCATGCCCAGATCGACTGTTTTAGGTGCAGAGTACGGTGCATCTGTGAGGATGGGGTCAGTTTTACCTTCACTAGTGAGGAGGAAACCTTTGTATCACATGATGGACTATCTCGGAGGATGGTGCAGTTTATTACTCATCAGTTGGCTAGCCTCACCCTTGAAGTAGTTAACGTGAGGAGTCTATGTTATCCTATAATGGTGGACCAATATGCTGAAATCTTCCCTAATGAGGTTCTTGGACTACCTCCTCGCAGAGAGGTGGACTTTCACATCAACCTATACCCCGGGATGGCACCGATATCTACACCATCATATTGGCTGGATCCCATGGAGCTTCGTGGGATGAGGGTACAGTTTGAGGACTTTCAAAGAAAGAGGTTTGTAAGGCCCAGTGTTTCTCCATGGGAATCCCTGATCTTTTTCTCCAAGAAGGAAGATGGGAGTATAAGGATTTGTGTGGACTATCGGCACCTAAACCAGGTGACCGTGAAGAACAAGTATCCTCTTTTGAGGATCAATGATCTCTTGGACCAGTTGAAGGGGGCTCTTTTGTTTTCAAAGATAGACCTCAGATCATGTTATCACCAGCTCAGGGTACGGGTTGAGGATGTACTGAAGATAGCCTTTAGATGTCAGTATGGCCATTACGAGTTGTTGGTGATGTCTTTCGGCATGACAAATGCTCCAGAAGTGTTCATGGGGCTCGTGAATAGGATCTTCTAGCCATACCTTGATCACTTCGTGGTGGTCTTCATTGATGACATCTTGGAATACTCGGTGTCGAAGGAGAAGCTTTCCACTTACTTGCAGATAGTTCTGTATATACTGTAAGAGAACCATATTTATAGAAATCTCTCGAAGTGCAAGTTATGGATATGGGAGGTCCACTTCCATGGGAACGTTATCTCTAAGGCTTGAGTCATAGAGGATCCATCAAATTTATAGGTAATTCTTGCTTGGGAGCCACCCAGGAGTGCGACTGAGGTGCAGAGTTTCATGGGATTGGTTGGGTACTACCAGAGATTTGTACCTGACTTCTCCAGGGTAGTGGCACCCTTGTCATCCCTGAAAAAGAAGGGGTAGCCTTTCCTGTGGGCGGAGAAGTTTCAATAGAGTTTTCAAGAGATGAGGCTGAGACTTAAGAGTTCCCCCATCTTGAGGCTACCAGAAGAGGGTGTTGGGTATGTAGTCTATTCCGATGCATCAAAGATCATACTAGGTTGTGTCCTTATGCAGGAGTGAGTGGTGATTGCCTAAGACTCATGGCATTTGAGATAGAATGAGTATAACTACTCTATCCATGACTTGGAGTTAGTAGTAGTGGTCATTGAGATGAAGATGTGGAGGCACTACTTGATGGGTGAATAGTTTACTGTTTACTCTAATCACAAGAGTCTTAGGTATATCTTCTCACAGAAGGACCTGTACCTGAGACCACGAATATGGCTAGAGTTCCTCCAGGACTATGACTTTGAGATAGTCTATACTCCTAGGAAGGGGAACGTAGTAGCAGACACACTCAACATGAGGTCTGGTCTACAGTTGCTGAGTGAGGTGACAGAAGAGCTAAATATGTTGTAGATATACTTTATAGATCGAGATGAAGTAGCTTATCTCTAGTCTATGATAGTTACTCCCCCACTCCTTCATCGAGTCAGGGAAGCATTGCTTGGGGACTTAGACTGTGAGGCCCGACATGCTGAGATATCCTCGGGATAGGCTCTAAATAGATTTTTTGAAGGTGGGGAGCACATCATCCTTTTCAGAAGATTCAACATGGTGTCAGTGATGCTTTGAGAGGAGGTGTTGAGGGAGTTCCACACATCCAATTTAGCGGTACATTATGAAGTAGTGAAGATGTACTAGGACCTCCGATGTTAGTACTAGTGCCTAGGGATAAGGAAAGGAGTGGCAGAGTTTTTTTCCTGATGCCTCACTTGTTAGTAAGTGAAGGTCGAGCATCAGGTACCAGTAGGCTTAGCTCAAACACTTGAGGTACCAGAGTGGAAGTGGGATGGCATATCCATGGACTTCATGACAGGGCTACCACATACGTCTAGGGGCCAAGATTCCATCTGGGTGATCGTTGACTGATTCACCAAGTCATCCCACTTCCTACCTATCCGAGAGTAGGGATCAGTAGAGGGCTTGGGATACCTCTGTGTGCAAGAGATTGTGTGACTACACGAGGTTTCATCGACGATCGCCTCAGATCATGATGCACGTTTTACATCCCATTTGTGGAAGGCATTATAGGACACATTCCAGACTAATCTTCACTTGAGAACCACCTTCCATCCTAAGAGAGATGGTCAGATGGAGAAGACCATACAGACAATCAAGGACATGCTTCATGCTTGTGTCCTCAATTTTAGCTACAGTTTGGAGGACCACCTACCCCTGGTAGAGTTTTTATACAAACACAGTTATCACTCCACCATTGTCATGGATCCATTTGAGGCCTTGTATGGATGACCATGTAGATCACCTCTTTTCTGGATAGACCTAGGGGAGTAAGCACTTTTGGTTCCAGAGTTGGTGCAGGCAACCATAGAGAAGGTGCAGATCATCCAAGAGCAGATGAATACTGCACCGAGATGAAAACATTCTTATGCCGAAAGAAGACGTATACCCTTCGATTTGGAGGAGGGAGACTATTTATTCCTATGAGTATCAACCCTATGAGGATTAAAGAGGTTTGGTCGGGGCAGCCATCTATCTTTAAGGTTCATCGGACCTTCCCAGATCCTCATAAGAGTAGGTGAGGTGGCGTACCGTCTAGCTCTTCCCCCACAGATGCACTAGGTGCATAATGTTTTCCACATGTCATATCTAAATAGATACATGCATGATCTATCACACGTTATCAACTGGGGTGAGATGGAAATCGATGATGGGGTGACGTTTACAGAGTTTCCGGTGGAGATATCAGATCGATAGGAGTGGGTCCTTCGTGGGTGGTTGATTCCTCTGGTGCGAGTTCGTTGGAAGAAAGGGAATCTCAAAGAGAACACATGGGAGTGGGAGGCTCAGATACATTCTCATTACCCCCTTTTGTTTCCCTAGTTTTGTTGTATCTTTCTGGGATGAAAATCCCTAAGGTGGGGAGAATGTAAAGACCTAGAAATTCCATGTAATTGTTTTTAATTATTTGGAATTATTAAATGTCTGAAAAAATTAATGGCACATGATTCTGAGGCCCAGTGTGCCCAGAATGGAATTATTAACTTTTTTATGGTATGTTTAGTAAACATGCGGGTGGGATTTTATAACTTTTTAACTGGTGCTTGGAATTGAAATATGAGAGCACCGTTGAATCTGTAGCACCGGGATTCTCTTAATGTAAGTTTCACTTCGACCACAGTGGGTTGGGAGAAAAGGATAAATTTTGGACTTTACAAAAAAATTACTTAAAAAAAATTTATTTCATTTCTTTTTTGTAATTATTAAGCAGTGGTGGTGAGACCCAGGACTTGTCAAGACATTTAATGGCTTGACTCTTATTTATTGTAACCTCGACATTGTAACATTAAATATGGCTCATAAATGAACCGCATTAATGTCATGAAACACATTTGGATCTTCCTTATATTTAATAGAAGCTCAGGAATGGGATTTTGGAACGAAGGTGAAGAACCTCTGACAAAGTGTTGTGACGACTTCCACCAAGGAATGGAAGCTTGGACGACAAATTCGGAGGAATCGAATCGGGAACGATGAACGTCGGCGGCTTCGTCAAGCGCGGATTCTCCTTCCACCACCATGACATCTCCAAAGAAATCCGATGTAGGGGGTTTATTTATTAAAGATTGTTTTTAATGAATTAAATAATCTCCCACTTTTTGTAATGCTAATGCGGAGGGTGCGAGCCAAACAAACAAGGTCAGACCCTCCACCGCTTCGTTTCTTGATGCGTTCTTCGCGGGACAATTTTCAACTCAACGGAAACCGGAAACCGGGTGGCACAAAATGATGGAGATATCCTAGGGGATCCGTAGGCACGTCTGGAAGGATGAACGGACCACTGGAGCTCACCCGGTGGCCTGTGGAAGATTCGTCGATGCGACACCGGTGCAGTGGCATTGGCAACCGGAGGCCGGTGATTTCCAGCTACATATGAGGGTGGCGCCATAGTGAACGAATAGGCTACCAGCTCTCAGCTGGACATGGAGGTGGGAGGCGGCGCACGGTCATGCGCCGTGGTGAGCAGGTCGCAGCTACAAAGCTGCAACAAAAGAGGGAACCCGCTCTCTGCGGGTCTCACGGGTGATTAGGCGGCGCCATTTGGTGCCGCCATTTAAAGAGTCGAATGACTCTTTAAGATATTCGGGAGGCAGACTGTGCAACCCCCATGTGGTTCGCGCCATCCGGCAGGCCACACCGCCGCGGTCCATCCCGGTCGGGGCGGGCTGGGCCAGTCTGCGGCCCAGTGGGCCAAGCTCGTTGTGGACTAGCCCAATCAGGCCAATCCAGGCTGGTTCGGGCTGGGCTAGGTTGGGTCGACCCGAACATGGTTGGGTTGACCCAAATTGGGTCAGCCCAGACCGAGTCGGACCAGACCCGAACCCCTCTCAGACCCTGAAACGCTCAAAAGGTCGTATCATGCGAGTTGAACATCCTTTTGACGAACCGTTGGCGGCACTGGGACCCTTGGAGTGAGACGATCCCTTTGAGATACTCCACGATAGTTTTGGAGAAAATATGGATTATGGCCGGGTTGGATCGACCTCGAATCCAACTGGGCCCTCGATACTAAAATAAAAATAACTTAGATACTGGGTGTCTGGTTGACGCGTCGTCTATTGCGTTGGAACCCTCATAATGTGGCGGATCTTTGGGTAACTTCTTCGTGGGACTTTTTCACGGTTGAAAAATGACCGATGGATTAAGGAGTGATTTCTCCAGGAATCAAGCATGCTATGAGTGGGAATCCAATGGCTGGCTGTGAGATGGAGTTTGGAGGCAGATCATACATAGGTTAGTACCGAGCGATCATGCCTGGGTCAGCACCCTGTGATCCTGTTTGGATCAGCACATAGCGATCCTGTGGAGATCAGTTCCTAGTGATCCTGTGTGGATCAGCACTCAGTGATCCTGTATAGATCATCACCTAGCGATCTTGTGTGGATCCTCACCTAGCGACCCTATGTGTATTAGCATCTAGCGATTCTGTGTGGATCAGCACCTAGCGATCATGTGTGGATTAGCACCTAGAGATCTAGTATGCATCAACACCTATCGATCAAGTGTCGGTCTTGTGTGGGTTAGTAACTATCGATGCTAGGCGGGTCAGATCCTGTGTGGGTCAGCAGGGGTTAGTACCTATTGATCCTATGTGGGTCAGACTCCGTATGGTTAGCAGCAGTGCCTCTTGACAGAATAAGATTATCAAGATTTATGACTAATCATCTGTACTTCTATACATTAATTATATCTAGTTTTGAGTTGAGTATTTTGTTTTGTGATTTGTGTTTGAGATCATGCTTTGTGGTTTTACTTTGTGGAATTCTAAGAGACCTTTGGGGTCCAGAGTTCCTACTGGGTATTTTTATACTCAACTCTGCACGGTCTCTGTCCACACCTTGTGGTTTCTTATGCAGACAATGGGCAGCCTTGACTGAGACTTGGGGACCTAGGACCTGAAGGTGGACGGCAGTGACGATTGACGTGGAGAGATGTGGAGATGACTTATACCTACCGTCAGGTAGGATCCTTGGTGGACGATCTCATTAATTGTTTTCTATTTTCAGTTGTAGTTGTATCTTTTCAGTTGGGCTTGTATTTTGGCCCCTTTACTTTCAGTACACACCTTTACTATAGTTGTTTCACTTTGTGGTTACATCTGGTAGTGTTCTTGGACTGTGTGTTTGTACAAGTTTAAAGGCAATGTCTTCCCATTTTAGGGATATGCCTTTCTGGTGCTAGTCGCTAATCCATGGCCTGTGGAATGCGGGCTTGGGGTAGTCATGACTCGAGCCCTGGGGGATGGGTTGTGACATTTAATCCTAAGATATTCAATAGTATCATGCATAAATTTGATCCTTATAAGGTAATACAAGTATATCTATGGTCATTGGTTATCAACCTTGAACCCCATGAGGTAATATTTTATTTTCCATAATAGTATGAATGAAGGTCAGGTCCAAGGTTAACTTACATGGAATCCCATTAATATGAACATATATACACACACACATATTAGAGGGTAGTATTTTTTGTCTGAAACATCCCATCTCTTCATCACTATAGCCTATTTGGGATCAAAATTTCTATTTGTGTTCTAAGGAGACACTTGAGATCATCAATACCAATTCTCGTCGCACCAACTATATGGTTAACATTACACCATACTACCATTTTATCCCCTAGGTATCATTATGTATAAGAAACCTGACATGGGCCCCCAACCTCAATTTTAGTCTTACTTATCAAGTCACCAACCATCATTTGAGGCATCGCATACCTCATCCTCTTTATTATCATTTAACAGTGTTATTAGCCTCATAGTTAAACCCTTATTAGTATCACAAAAGGGAGATGGCCTCAATTTCATCCCCTTCTCAAGTCACCCTAGGTCTATCCTCACACTCAACCTATCCATCAATCTCACCTGGGGAATTCCTACCTGATACTAAATTACTAAAGGGGGAGGAACAATCTCCTATAATCTTATCTCAAATAGACCAATGTATCTTAACCATCTTATATATCCCACATGACCTACTGAATACAATCACCTTTTATCATCATCATTAAATTTTATTCAAGGAAAAGTAAAATGCAGTAAACGGGAAACAATGGAAACAAAGGGCTAAGCTAATGAGGCCAATAACCTTAATACAACACTCTCTTTTATAAGGAGGTGTCTAATTCTACTACAAAATGAACAATATGTTACATTTATCTCATTTAATTTATACCCATCAGATTCCCCGTGTCATAAGGAATTAATTTATAATCTAGTCTTCATTTATTGGAAGTTGAGGTATTCAAGCCAGTGTACATGGTTTTATTGTGTTCTTATGAACTTTATTCCACTCATACAAAGACATTTAACTTTAATTAAAAAATATCAAAAAATTTAATAGGTTGATCACCCTTGTTAGTCATACCACACATATCGCATTCCATAAAAACCATAAAAGGTAATTCTTAAGGGACCACCTACATCAATCTATTCTAATTATCCCTTTTAAATCAATGCAAGGAAACTCTCACCTGAGCACTTCCAAGTCCGTCAGGCCATTTTCCGAACACTCAAATACTTAGTTCTATTCATAAAATCCAATAAATCATTATAAAAAATTATAATTAATCATTTAAATCTATTTTAACAATTTTTAATTAATTAAACCATTTCTTAGGTCCACAAGGCTGAATACCCTGAGAGGGGGGGTGAATCAGGGTATGACTAATTTAAAATTAACGCTTGTTCTGATCATGTTTCGCTGTTAAGAAAAACACTCTTCTCTCTCTTTCCTGTTGCACAAAGTAAACAGAAAGTAAAGCATGCACAGGACACAACAATTTTACTTGGTTCACCGCAAAGGGCTATGTCCAAGGAGCATACGCCAAAAAGTTTTCAATCGTACCAAGTCCACTAAAATTCACTAGTTGTGGATTGAAATGTTTGGGCACAGTCACTCTGTCCCAGGCTCACTGCCTTTACAAGTTTAGGGTCATCTCACTGCTTTCCCAAGGGTTACTCCCTATTTCTCTCTCTCTGGCTCACTGCTGGTGGAGAGGATCACCTTTTTCCTCTTCCTATGCTCACTGCACTTGGAAGGGATTCACTCACAGTTTATAGACCTGTAGGTCTCTTCATTTTCCTGAAATAATGAATCTTCAACTGTTTATAGATGCTCTGTTGAAGTCCGACTTTCAACCACTGATGAATACCACTTTGACTCTTAACCACTGGGCAATTCACTTTGGAAACACCTTCACGAAGCACCCTACTTCACTAGGCTCCCAATTTCGTGAAGCTCAAACAAGACTTCGCGAAGCTCCTGCCTTTTCACGAAGCTCTCTCACGAAGCAACCTCGCGAAGAAATATTGTGAAGCTCAAGTCTTTGTAGAGAAACTTCCCTCACTAAGCTCACTGAGCCAACATGGAGCTCGCAGGTTTCGCGGAGCTACAATAGCCGCCGCGAAGCTCCTCTTTCGTGAAGTACACTGGCTCCGCGAACAACCTTCGCAAAAAGAGAGCAAAATATTTTCTCTGAAAATTCTCTCTAATTCTATCGAGGGAGTCGGCCTCTATTTATAGGCGATTCCACCAACCCTCGACCCTTCCGCGCAAAGTCAACGCCATGTCATCGCCAATCGTGAAGCTCCGAAGTTTCCGCTGGAATTCTGTCCAAATCGTGAAGCACCTCGGCAATTTTCGGATTGCGGAGCTCGTCGTAATCACGAATCATTCCGTCAATTCCTATGTTCCTTCACCGCTAAGCTCCCTCATGATGCCCTTCATCGCCTTGAAGCTCCCTCTCAAAGCCCTTCACCACCGCGATGCACTTCAGATCATCCTTTCCTTTGTCATCATTCTTTGTCAACATGGATTGTCAACAACTTCTTGGGAACTTGAAAATTCCTTCATGGAAACCAGCTTTGTCAACAAACACAATCAACCCAAAAATACTTCAATGTTACCTTGAGGTATTTTTGCCCAACACCATTTAATTTAATTAGGCATAATGTTTAAAATATCATTGGATTCCCTTGTCACACTGAAACCATGATCAACCACCCATGGGAGGTCCGCAATGCACTCCACTCACAATATTGAGAAAATAACCTATAAACTGGATCTTTTTCAAAAGTAATTTTGCATAATTCAATCCAAAATCCTTGAAAACCCCCACATGATAACACACCTCCATCAAAACAGCATGTGACAGAATGCAGATACCATCTCAAGAAATACTCTTGTTATGTTATACAAAATACCTAGGTTTATCATCCAATTCCACCACGCCCTGATGGAATCCCACCAAAACCCTAACCCATAGAAATTGAATTCAATAGAAACCATTAGAATCTAAGAATGGATAAAAAAATTAAAGAGATACATGTAGGTTCTAGGCGCAGCGGAAGCACTTGGATGTGTGTACCCAACATTAATTTTTCTGTTAACAATGATCAATCTAAGATCAATCATGATAATAAAATTCCAGATCATCAGAATAAAACGGAAAATGAAAGAAAAGAGGGGAGTCCTAGAACTGTGGATAGGATCATCAAATGTTGGTTATAATTAAATTAGTTAAAATACAAGAATTACCTTGATGTAATTCTCTCTTCATTTATGTTTCCATCCACAATACAATTTGATTTTTCATTGCGTCGCAGAAGACAAGTGTAGGCCTCCCCTATCATTGATCCACACGTGCTCCATGTATCTCTAGACGTCTCCAAAGGGATCTCTAGGTGCTAGAGTGAAAGAGCCTTTGTAGGTGATATCCGCCTTTGATCACCTTGAGAGTTGCTTCCAAAGTGCTCTCCTTGATCTGGTGGATGAGGATCTCTCTCATAACTTGAGAGAATTCTTAGAGGAAAAGAATTCTTTTTGGATTCAGATATTTTTTCAAATCCATTGTGCATAACAACAAATAATGGCTAGGATAATGAGAATAATCTAATTGGGATTTTATTACTTAGAATAATGAAATGAATTAATCACCTGAAAGCATTTATTAATTTTATTTAATTCTTAGTAAAACCCCATGTCTAATAATAATAGTTGACTATTATTATCACTTAACAAGAACCCAGCGAATTACACCTAATATTATTTAATTAAATAAATATTATTATTTCTCATAAATTCCCATAAAAACTACATAGCGTGTATATTAATATATACATCGTGTACTTTTGTTTTTCCAATTTGTTTATTTCCTACACCATATTTATTAGACATTGAATAATGACTATTTATTTCTTAAATAAATATCACTACATTACTCACTAATAAATTTATTATTTCTCCCACGATATACACTCTCAAATAACAAGTGAGAAATAAATGTGATCAGGCATCCTTGAATAATTATTAAACCACAATCGAGAATAATCTTTATTCAACTTGTCAAATGAATATTTAACTAATATACTTGGACACACTTAGTGTGTGACCCTCGTGGCCTCTTTCTCAGTGGCATTAGGTGGAGCCTACATAAATTCCAAGGTTAGAATCTAGGAACATGCCAAGGTACCCATAGAGAAAGAAGTTAACGCCTTAATGACATGTCACCTCCTACGAATGCTTACCATGTAATGAAATCCATTTTCCACAATATCTCTAATCAAGCAGGTTTCATGATAGTTCCATCAACCCATGTGCTTGATTATTCTTTCTTTGAATTCCTAGAATTGAACTTTCCCATTCCTTACCATGGACAAGGATTTATTTAGACTATATCAATTCCATCAAAGGGCCTGAGATATCAACTTCAGTTATGGAACAAAATATACAAATCCTTTCTCACATTATCTACTAATGTGGTATTACTCATGATGAACCCAACATATCCTACCTCGCTGCGAATAGTGTGTCGTCATAGTTTTTGTCAATACAACTAAGTTTGTGAGTTGTAATTCCCATTAATAATAATCTTAAAGTCTAAGGACCAATACACATGTCCGTATATAGGAACGTCCAATGACAATATGAAATGTGGATTTCCTACTAGTGAATCTCATTCTCATAATATCCTCATGGATATTACCAAGGGAGCACACCATGATAATGTCCCTCAAAGTTTTATGAGTCCCCACCCCTAATGGTCTTTATTATTTGGGTTCCTCAAATAACATCATCTAGTCATAGAATATATATTCAAGAATAATGTTGTAGAACTTTCAGGTTCTCATCATAGTAGGGATCCGCTATGACCCTTTAGTGAAACAACTATCCTTAGGAAATTATCACATGAATTTTCATGCAGAAGAACAATCAATATGTGAAAAAGTATTTATTAATATAATTTTATCATAAATTACAAATTATTTGGTTCTAGGCCACCAAATCCAACAGACTCCCACTTGGACTAGAGATTACTACTAAAAACCTTTAACCTACTATCTCTCACATGATATTCATGATTATATTGAGATAGGACTTTAGTTATGGTGTGTGCCATGTTCTATTCTATGGACACTTTTCTCATAGAAACTTCATCGCTTATATATAAATCCCTCAAGAGGTGATACTTGTGGAGAATGTGTATATCCTGTTGTTGTGACCTTGGTTCTTTTTAAAGAGCCAATACTGAATTATTATCACAATACAATGTGATAGAGTATCTACTTCTAGGTTCCACGTCAAGATCCTAGACAAAGTTCTGAATCCATATAGCTTCCTTGGCTGCATCAGAAGACACTATATATTTGGACTCTGTTGAAGAATCAGCAACAACTGGCTGCTTTGAACTCTCCAATCACACATATCCTCTATTGAGACAGAAAACATATCTTGATTGTGACTTCAAATCATTCTGATCTGTCTAAATACCAGCATCATCATACCCTCTTATGACAAGTTCTTTTTCTCCTCCATACACTAGGAACATATTCTTAGTCATTCTCAGGTATTTAAGTATAGTCTTAATATTATTCCAAATTTTTTCTCCTGTACATTCTTGATATCTTCTTACCATGCTCAGTGCATAGGAAACATCAAGCATGTTACATAATGTTGCATACATGATGGATCCTATAGCCAAAGCGTATGGGATCTTACTTATCATATCTTTATCCTATTGTGTCTGAGGACACGTTCTCTTGGAAAGATGTAGGCCATGTGACATTGGAACCAATCCCCTCTTGGATTTTTTTATACTAAATATCTTTAGTATCTAGTCAATGTATGTACCTTGACTTAGTACAAGAAGCCTCTTGGATCTATCACGAATGATATTGATCCCTAGAATGCAGGATACTTCACCCAAGTCCTTCATCGAGAAACACTTATTCAACTAGTCCTTAACTGACTGTAAGACTAGTATATAATTTCTAATAAGTAATATTTCATCAACATATACTAATAGGATAACTACTACATTCCCATTAAAATTATTAAAAACACATAGATCACATTCATTATTATTGAAATTGAATTCCTTTATGTATTCATAAAATCTAATATTCCTTGACCTAGATGCTTTCTTTAATCCATAAATGTATTTATGAAACTTTTAAACTTGTTTATATTCACCTAGTGTCACAAAACCTTCTGGGTGTGCCATATAGATATCTTCCTGAAGTTTCCCATTAAGTAATGTTGTTTTGACATCCATTTTCCAAATCTCATAGCCATGGTATGATGTTATGGAAAGTATGATTCTTATGGAAATGTGGAAACTAGAAATAAGGTTTCATAATATTCAATTCCTTGATGATTTCTGAATCCTTTAGACACTAGACTTACTTTATAGGTGGTAACTTGACCCTCCATGTCTAGCTTTCTCTTGAATACCCATTTCCATATAACATTCTTTACATCAACTGGTTCATTGACCAAAACCCAGACTTGGTTCTGATACATGGAATCCATCTCAGAATTCATAGCTTCTAGCCATCATGGAGCTTCTGATCTCTCGACTGTATCCTTGTAGGAGATAGGTTCATCATTGTCCAACAATAATGATTCACCATTCTCGGTGACTAGGAAACTAAATCTCTCTCGTTCCCTTACCTCTCTTGAGATCCTATATAGTAGTTATGTTTCTAGAACATCTTTCACAGGGACCTATGGAACTTATTCCTATACCAACTCATGTGTATCTTTAGCATCAACTTCATCGAAGTTAATCTTTATCCCACTATACTTTTTGAGGATGTTCTCCCTCTCAAGAAAGATGGTTTGTCAGGTGATAGTCACTGTTTGTATAAAGGGTTATATAGGTAATATCATATCATTTCTGTGGGATATCCTATAAAGATACACCTCATTCCTTATGGTTCTAGTTTGTTTCCTGATAAGGCCTTAATAAATTCCTTGAATCCCTATACACATATGTGAGACAAAATAGGTTTATTTCCATTCCATAATTCATAAATAATTCCATTTTCCATCTTAGTTGGTACTCAGTTTAATGTGTATGATGTAGTTTGTAATGAATTTCCCCAAAAGGATAATGGAAGATCTACATGACTCATCATCGACCTCGACATGTTCAACAAGGTGAGGTTATTTTTGTCACTAAAACCATTCCAATATGGTGTATATTGAGGAGTGAGTTGAGATAGAATCCCATACTCCTGTAAATGGCTGATGAACTCTTGGTTTAGATATTCTTCACCTTGATCGGATCGAAGATTCTATATCTTCTTACAAAGATGATTCTATACTTAATTCTTGAATTCCTTAAATTTCTCCAATGACTCTGACTTATCCTAATTAAGTATATATAGACATATCTTCTCAAATCATTAGTAAAAGTAATGAAGTAACAATATCCACCTCTATCTTCTACTGGAAATGGTCTAAACAGATCCATGTGCACCAATCCTAGAAGCTCTATGGCCCTTTCACCCAATCCACCAAAAGGCAGCTTGGTCATTTTTCCTTGTAAACAAGAGTGACATCTATCAAATGGTTTTAGCTCAGTAGAGTCTCAATAACCATCTTGGAAGAGATTTTTAAATCACTTCTCATTTACATGACCAAGATGGTGATTCCACAAATGGGTGTTGTATGAGTCATGTGAGTTTATTTCATTATCAATTTTCAATACTTGGTTTTCGTAATTTAATACATACAAACCATTATTTAAATGCACCATACCATAACATATGTTGTTCTTATAAAAGAAACAAACCTTATATCCTAAATTTAAAATAAATCCATCCATATCCAAACATGATACATAAATTATGTTCTAAGTAACACTAGGAACATAATAACAATTTTTTAAAACCAAAAGCATCCCAATTGGCAATGAGAGATGGTAATATTCAATGGCCAATGTTTCCGGCCTCGCACCAGTGATAGCTCAATGTTCCACCTCTCCCTTGGAAATCTTTCAAAATCTACTTGGTTCCTACATTTGAATACATATGTGAGTCCCACAAGCTGTATCAAATACCTAATGTGTATAAATGGAATGATTACACTAGATAACGAATGCACCTTTAGCATCCCCATGCTTCTGGGTACAGTTCCTCTTCTAGTGTCCTGGTTTTCTACATGAAAAAAACACCACCTCCCATTCCTTTCCCTGCCTCTAGATCATCCCCTTCTTGTAGGGATGGTTCTCGGGGGCTTTAGACTATTTATAAATCCTTGTCCCCTTTTCCTTGTCCTTCCTCTTCTTTTTCACCATAAAGACTATGGGTTTGTCTTGCCCCATGTCCTTATCTACCTGTAGAATTGAGGTTAGAAGTTCTGAAATGCTCTTCTCATTATTTTTCATGTTGTAGTTGACAATAAATCTAGAGAAGTTCTTAGGAAATGATGATAGGATGAGATTTGTACACAACTCATCTGGGAACTTAATCCCTAAGATGTTCAG
This sequence comes from Viscum album, assembly GCA_963277665.1. Classification (NCBI taxonomy): domain Eukaryota; kingdom Viridiplantae; phylum Streptophyta; class Magnoliopsida; order Santalales; family Viscaceae; genus Viscum; species Viscum album. Next base: position 540,104,469 of record OY728120.1, on the reverse strand, counting down.
GCGTTCAATGTATCCAAAAAACTTGACTACATGAGGCCCATCTAGCATAGACTCTCCAAGCTTAGTTGTGAAAAGAGAATTGGAGATCTCATATCTCTCTTATATCACCTTCTCTTGATAGAGATATTTAAGGTGAGACATCATGTTATATGCGTCCATGTTTTCATGTTGCTTCAAGAGATCATTAGACATGGAAGATAACATGAAACATTGGAAATATGTGGAATCATCCAAATGTTTCATATAGAGATATATTTCCTCATCACTATCCTCTTTTCTAGGTGAAACTAGAACCGGCTCCTCCAACACATACAATTTTCTCTCGTGGCAAAGGATGACGCATAAATGCCTCTGCCATTCCAACAAATTGGTGTCGGTGAGATGGATTTCCTTCTTGAGTATGGTTCGTAATGATATGGTTGAAGTAATTTTTCTAGTTGTTTCTAAAAATTAAGATGAGAAGAGATTCAGTACATTATCATGATAAAAATGAGACAAATAAATAAATTAATACTTATTTGTCTCCCACTATTTTATTGAAATCAAATATCCCTCACCATTGAATTCATAATATTTTATTTCCTAAATATTCTAGTGCCAAGGATCCATATTTCCCATTGCATTACCCCGACTAGGGTTGGTCAAGCATCTTGAAAGGTTTTAGGTAGGTATTCCAAATTACAGCTGCATTAAGTCACAACTCCTTGATCCACTGAGTGGACTCCCCAATCTTGAAATCCTTTTATTTTTGGATTTCCTCAACCTTTTCCTCTTAGTCACACCAAGTCTTGTTGTGGTAGTTAACCTTTGATGTGAACCAAGTCAATTAACCCCAAAACCTTGAATTAGAATTCCCCGATAATTGAAAGCACCCCAACTAGGGTTGGTCAATCACTTTGAACTATGGTGTGATTCTAACCAAGATTATGGAAGGCTATACCGACTTAATATTTCTTCGAGAGATTTTATCCTTATACATATAATTCTATTTTATTATCTTTCTTACATGATTTTTAATATTAAGTGGTATATACTTAAGTGATTAACCATGTCTAAGATAATATTTACGCATAAGCCAGTCTTATTTTAGTTCTATCTTTCATGCTTGATTAATTAATTAATTGTGTGATCATGACAAAACACCCACAATAAATAAACCATGCGACTAATGGAAATAAAATAAATGGCATGATAATGATCTTGTTTTATTGGTTAGTTTATCTAGAAGTTGATAAGCTAACCCAAGACCTAGGAGAGAAACACCTTGAACCTTTTTGGTTAGTGTTTATAGTTTTCCACATATCCACCTTTGTATGTCCTTGGGATTAGTTTCACCTTGGCTTCTAACTTGATTCATCACCACTATGGGAGAAATAGTGGATTTTTGGAAGAAAAAACACAACCTTTTGGAATAATTTATAGTTGGTTTCATGAAAAAGTTTCTAGTAACTTTGAGGTTTTCCCTGGATTTGAGTTTCATGTCGCATATGAGGAAGCAATGAAGTATGGTGGAAGGGTCATACTTGGGGATCGCCTAGTTCAGATCACATTATGGAGGACATGGGGGAGCATACCACTTTGGAATAAAATGAAATTACTATATTCATTATTTTTCCAAGTGGTATTCATGCCTAGTCCTAAAGACCTCAAAAAAATGTTGAAGGAAATGGATGACATGGATGCACTGACTCTTTTTATTCAAGAGATGAGCAAAGATTTTCCCACATTAATGGATACCCTTGTTAATGAATGAGATTAGTACATGTCAACGATGTTGTTGAATGTTGCAAGTGAGTAGAATTCAGTGGTTATCGTTGTTGGGAAGGGGCATGTGAGAGGAATTGTGAAGCACTGGATGCAACCCATTGAGTTGAAGGATCTTCTAGAAAATCCATTGCCAAAATCAATTGTTTTAGCTAAAAATATTTTCCTTTTGATCAGTGTTGTGGTGGTTGGTGTGGCAATTGTTTCAGGTTTCATTCTTGCATCCAAGAAATAGCTTCAATCTATAAATGAAAGTTTCTTCCCCTTTGTGAGGTAAATGAAAGGAGCCTCATGGAGGTGATGGGTATCTGTGTTAGCGAGGTGTGGGAGTTTGGTGGTGACATGGTGGGATGTTGGTCCTCATATCACATAGATATGAGATGTCTTTTATCTTTTGTACTGTGGCTTATCTGTTTGGGTTTGACACTTGTATTGCCTTGTGTTTTTTGAATTTTTCTATTTGTCTTTGTATTGTCATGTTGTTTTTTTAATATTCTATTTGTTGGTCAATTAATTATCTTTAATTAATCAATCATTTTATCTTAAACCCTTTTCTTAATTTCCTTGAGATTATCATCCATCATAATTTTAAACAAATAAATTCATTTAAAATTATCTTTGTATGGAAATTGTACCTTGGATGAAACCTGATGAATTCCCGTTCATAACTACCCAATGAAAATAAATGAACATTATGCAGATGTTAAATTAAACAGATATATATAAAACACCTATCTCATGTTGTGCCTCAACTTTACACCCACACCATGGTACACATCTCAAGGTTTTTTTATAATATAATAAAAAAATTTAATAAATCTACATAATTTGGATGATTACACAGTGTTTACTTCCAACTACATGGTGTGTAATATCATTCACCATGCATCCAAAGTACACTCCCGGGGATATGACATGTGAGTGTACTTAGAAAAACATCAGATTACGCAGCGTGTCCAGTGGGCCACTCATTTTGTAGTATCCACGTTACATGGTCTCCATCTGGGCAAGCGGTGTATGGGGTACATGGTCCAACCCTAACCCAAAGGGACTACACACCATGTCCAATGGGTCACACTGTGTGTAATATGGAAACTGTGTGCCACCTATTCCTAGTCAAAACAAGGAGTCTTTAAAACTTAGACAAAATCCAATGACACAGCTTCGTTTGGTGGACCAGTCCCGATGAATTGAACCTTGATACACGACATTTGAATCCAACTACACATCGTTTATTCTAGTGTTGTATGGCTATGAACCTTTGGCACATCTGAATGAGATCCTCTATTTTATTTTAATCAAAATTAAAAGAAAATATCATTTATGTAAGGTGAACAACAAACAAAAGAGGAGGAATAGATCTCGAGATTCATATTTACAAAATAATTAACTTGAATTGAAAAAAATAAATTATTAAATTCATAAATAATCAACAAAAATGTAATTAATTATATTCAATGATACGACCCATCTCTTACTACTTGTAGGTTCTGAGTGCAGCGGAAGCACGTGGATGGGTGTACCCAACTTTGATTTTGATATTAATAATGATCGATCTGAGATCTGTCACAATGATAAAATTATGGATATTCATAAGAGAACAGAGAACGAAATAAAATTTGGGAGTCCCAGAACCATAGAGAGGATCATCATATGCTGGTTATAATTAATTTAATTAAAATAAAATAATTTCCTTGATAGAATTCTCTCTCTGTTGATGTTTCTGATAACGATCCAATGTGATCTATCATTGAGTTACATAATCCAAGTGTAGGCTTCCTATAGCAGTGATCCACACACGCTCCACGTATCTCTGGATGTCGCTGAAGGGATCTCTGGGTGCTAGAATGGGAGATCCTTCACTAGCGATGTCCACCTTTGATCATCTTGGGAACTTCTTCCAAATCTCTCTCCTTAATCCAGTAGAGTATGATCTATCTCATAACTAGAGAGTGTTCTTGTAGGAAAAAAAATCTCTCTTTTCTTGATAGATTTATTCAAATCCATTTTTCACAACCACAATGAATGGATAGGATAATGAGAATAATGTAATTGAGATTTTATTACTTAGAATAATAAAATAAATTAATTACCTAAAAGAATTTATTCATTTCATTTAATTATTATTAAAACCCCATGTATAATAATAAAATTTGACTATTATTATCACTTGACATGCACCTAGTGAATTACACCTAATATTATTTAATTAAATAAATAATATTATTTCTCACAAATCCCCAGAAAAACTACACAGCATGTATATTAATATACATGGTGGGTGCTTTTGTTTTTCCATTTTGTTTATTTCCTCCACCACATTTTTTAGACCTTGAATAATGATTGTTTATTTCATAATTAAATATCACTACATTACTCACTAATAAATATATTATTTCACCCACAACATATACTCTCAAATAACTAGTGTTGAAATAAATGCGATCAAGAATCCTTGAATAATTATTAATCCACAGTCAGGAATAATCATTATTCAACTTGTTAAATGAATATTTAACTAAGATAATTGGACATACTTAGTGTGTGATCCTTTAGGGATCTTTCTCAATGGAATTAGGTGGAGCCTGCCTAAATTCCAAGGTTAGAGTCTAGAAACACACCAACGCACCCATAGAGAAAGAAGTTGACACCGTAATGATGTGTCAACTCCAACGACCTCTTTCTGTGTAATGTAATCCCTTTGTCACGATATCTCTAATCAAGCAGGTTGCATGACAGTTCCATCAACCCATGTTCTTGATTATTATTTCTTTGACTTACCAGAATTGAACTTTCCTATTCCTTACCATGGCCATGGATTTATTTAGGCTATATCAATTCCATAAAAGGGCATGAGATATCAACTTCTGTTATGGAACATAAGGGACAAATCCTTTCTCACATTATCTATTAATGTTTTATTACTCGTGATGCCCCCAATATATCCTACCTCACTGTGAATAGTGTGTCATCAGAGTTTTTGTCAATACATATAAGTATGCGAGTTGTAATACCCGTTAATAATTATCTTAAAGTATAAAGACCAATACACACATCTGCAGATAGGAACATCTAATAACACCATGAAATGTGGATTTCATACTAGAGGGTCTCATTATCATAATATCCTCTTAGATATTACCAAGGGAACACACCATGAAAAGGTGCCTCAATGTGTTATGAGTCCTCACCCCTAATGGCATGTATTATCTATGTCCCTCAAATAACATCATCCTTCTATATAACATACATTCAAGAATAGTGTTATGTCTCTTACAGGTTCTCGTCATAGTAGGGATTCGCTATGACCCATTAGTACAACAACTATCCTTAGGACATTATCACATGCATTATCACACAGAAGAATAATCAAGATGTGATAAGGTATTTATTAATACAAGTTTATCATAAAGTACAAAGTAGTTGGTTCTAGGCCACTAAATCCAACAATACATACCATGAATCATCATAAAATTACCTCAAGATCACCCCAAATCAAAGTGATATTAAAGGAGAATAAAGAGTGAGAGACCCCTTTGGGTTCAGTTTCACATGAGAGAAAAATACTGTAAAAACTTTTTAAAATAAATAGTTACAAAATAAAAACATCATAATAATTTTAAAATAATATCATGTGGAAAACAGCTTGCGCCATAGATTTCACTATGTCATGGTGCACCCCAAATAGCCCTTGGGGAGTCTGGCATGCTAGGCCCCATGGAAAGGCTCCTACCATATTATCTATTTTTGACTGGTAGTCCCCCCCACCCACCCCCAAGACCACTAAAATACATAATACTAGGGTCATTCATCATGGTGATTTTCTTAGTAACCATGATCAACAGGGCTCCACACTCTCCTAAAGCACCGAACGCCACACCACTCACCCAACTTCACCCCTACAAGCCCTAATATATAGGAGATCCCCCCAAGACATTTTCCCCACTCGATGTGCTCTACCAGATCCATTTTTGGATACCAATATATGAAATGTGGGTATCCCGGGTTCCAAGATATATAAGACCAAAACTCCCTCCAAAATGGGTAATTATCCCTCCATCATAGGGTCCACCACAATGAAGTTTTCCCTATGGTGATTCAACTACAATGAAATCTCATTGGAGGTTCACCTAGCTCAACCGGGTAATCCACTTGAACATATGAAAACTTATCAACCCTCCTTCCATATTCTAAATATATCTCCTTGAGAACTTAAAAAGACTTGTAACACCAGTTCAAACCCTATTTTTATAAAAAAACTCCAACTCTAGAGTCTAAATTTCAAATTCCTCTAAATTTTCTCAACCAATACGGACGTGAGGCTTTACAACCTCCCAAAAAAAACTCCTACCACTAGAGAATCCTTGGTGTCCTCTAAACTATAAAAACCTAACTATATTGGTCTTCAATTTAAATCCAACTTATCTCATTCTACTCTGGGATAACAACTGAGTGCATATTGTGCAACTCCCAACGTGAGATACACTATTCATTAAAACTTGAGATACTACTCATAAACATCACTGAATCACCCATATGGAGCTTATATATTCCTTTCTATTCCAATACACCATGGTGTATTAAGTTAATTCATCATCAAACTTATAGTTCTCCCTACCCCCACCCCCATAAGTCTTTACTCATAAAGGCTGATTCCGAGCCACGGTGCTTCACACCATAAGAATTGCCTACCGAAACACATTTCTAATTGTCCAATAAAGTTTTAGGTATCATCTTCATATCAACACACCCAATCCCAAGCAAGAAAATCATTCATTATCAGTTACTACTCCTAATATAAATTCTTAACCAAATTAGATGAGTCTCTTCTACCATGTACAAGCCCGAATACACTGAGGTTTCCTCATAAATCTGGATGATTACCAAAATGAACCCATCATATCCAAAAAAATGTACCTAAAACAAATTCCAAAACACTATATCCAAATACCTGAAAAAATCAGTTTAGCCTCCTCTAGTAGACCATTCACACAAATGCTTGACTACACCTGTTGATATGTTATCACATCACAGATTAGGATGCTTGTACTTCTGAAGGCATGTTGAGATCATCCTAAACCTACTCCAAAGTTAAAAAATAAATTTGGATGTAATATCCATGGTTAAATACTCATAGAACAAAACCATCCATCATTATATCCTCAAATAATTGGCACACTACCTTTGATTTGACTTACATTCAGATCGTATCAAATTCATCCCAAGCCCGATGCCAATATACAAACTCTATCCAACATCAGATCTAAATATAAATTTGGTATTAACCAAATAACCAGATATAACTAGATCTATATACTTACCAATATCAAAAATCCACCTTTATCATCCCACAAACAATATAATCACATCAATGACCCTACCTATATAGGTTCATACTTCCTCATTACAAATTGTTTCCATTATTTTATATAATGATTGAATGTGGATGTCCTACTCATACATGAGTTTCAGAAAGATACATAAAATTATAATATTTCTTGTCTCATAAAAACATCATCCTCAGTATTCACAGAAATTTCATTCATAATGAGGGCCACACCCTTAAATGTCCAAAGGTTCACTTCCCACTATATAGATTTACTTATACTACTCCTTGATCACAACCTAAATAGGTTCCACCAATAACATGTGTGGCTATTCCAGAGACACATTCACCCATCAACTCAACATTGAAAACATCCATACATGGTTTTTATCACATCATGGAGGACACATTTATTATTCTCATTAAATGTTCAAAAAACTATTCCTACAGTCATTCCATCCAAAGAACTAAACCTTGGACCATCCATGATTTCTCATTGATTCACAACTTAATAGGCACCATGCATAACCAGAATATACCACCTCAATTTCACCCAAATTTAATGGAATTATAATCCTATACCTCCTAGTTTCATAACTTGACTCGCAATATTGTGAGTCACACATCATCAAAACTAGACTCACACACCTAAACCACTGACCATGAATCATAGCATGTCAGTATCATCTAGGAAGAATCACCCTTGGTGATATTGGGAATTTTGATCCTGAAAAGGTCTACCACATGATCACTTAACACTTAACATCATCTCAAAATAACCATCATCCACCCACTTGGTCAATATGATCCTGAAATAACATAAAAAATCAACATGGTCGAGCACTCAACCATTCATTCCCTAAAAAAACAAACCTTGATACCAAAGTGCTCAGGTTCTTTACATAATGAAAGTAAAAGTCATTTCCATACCTATAACACATACCTGGTATCACCTCACATACATCATACTCAAAAACCAAGAACCTACCCATACTTAACATATATAGAGAGCTCACTATCCTATTCTAATCCATATCCTAGGTTACTCTCATATACTATATCTCATCTCTTCTATAGAACTCAACACACCAATACCCCAAACCACATATTAAAATCACTAGGGTCCCCTTCATAACCCATTTTTCATATCTCACATTGTCACATCACATTAGAAACACCTCCCTTTTACTATATCCAATATCTCGAGGAAAATAACATGATAAATAGACATCTTAAGGTCTCACATACTTATACCAATATCACATGCCAAAACGTTATCCTCTAAGGGCACTGATTCTCATCGAGTATTTTCATACTGAACTACCCCATCTAGAATCTACAATATTAGATTGATCATTATTAGGCCTCTGCATATGGGATTCACCCCCTAAAGGAACAAAATATCATGTTAATCATCATCGAACCTCAACATATGGATGTCACCCCATCAAGTATTATAATCTCATCAGTTAGCATATACATATATAATATCATCTCCCTACCAAGGTATATGTTGAGTATCCCATAGTCATATTATTAAATTAATTATAATGACACCAAGAAACTATTTGGTAAATACCATATGGGTTTTTTTGACACTTTAAATAACCGAACCTATTTTCTAATTACCTACAAGGGGTTTATCATGATGGAATCACATTCTTGTACCAATACACTATGGGTCACTATAAATCCCTTTTAAGGGGATAACATAGGCTTCATCACTATGCATCCTACTATAAGATCCACATAACCCATTAATAGAATAAATATATATTTTGGTCTAATTGAGTATAATTTAACCACCATAATATATGGGAAAACACCATATAAGTTGTTGTTGACACATTAAATAGTTGAACCAACTATATTCAGTAAAACCAATCATAAGAAACACATTAATATCATGTGAATCCTATGTGTCAAGATTGTTTTATATACATATCCTCTTCCCAATTATCTAAGATTTAAAAATAGATAAAACATAAATCCAAGAAAACTCAAGTGCATCATGCTTAGTGAAATCACACAATCATAAAATCAAAAACCAAGAACATAAATCTCATATACCATGTAACTTAGACTTCCTACCAAATTTTTTTTTCATAATTCATTAATATAATATCCATCAAAAGATTTGACACATTCCAATTTCACATGTCTATCATCTCCCCAAATAGTAATGTAAAACAAAAACTCTAATAAACTCTATGATATTAGTCAATTAAAATCTCTGATACCAATTTTTACATCCCTAGTCCACATCAACTCAACATTTCCTAGACTAAAGAGGTTATTAGGACCTCATACATGCCTCCCAATATATCATAGGTTTTCAAATAGTAGCTTAGGACTAGGGTAGTACCATGGAGAGACAATACCCTCATATTAGAGTTTGAAGTAACATATAAATTAGAAAATATAATCCAAGAATAATGAATATAAAACATCCATATGAGTATATAAATGAATAAAAATTTCCTAATAAATGAATGTGAAAAAAACAGTTAGTTATACTGACTCAGAGTTATTACATCATACAACTAATCACCTATTAGGACTACCATATAAAAAATAAATGAAATAAAAGTTTAAGGCTTTACTATTATACTTGGACTATACCTCATTCATCTTCCAACTCTTGACAAGTTATCTAGATGAATGATCATATCCTAGGCCTTAACCCCAACATGAACTTGTGATCAATGGAGATTGCTCAGGAACCTAAGTTTCATGGTTACCTGAGAATGGTGTGAGTACAACTTAGTAGGTAACCACCAATGCGGTCTCATACATAACTAGTAGATGAAGGGTGTATTCATGTGATATGACCACCTGAATAAATAAATATAGTACATGATCATAAATAAATAAACAGTATTGATCCTCAGGTTTTTATATTACACTTGAGATCAAATATAACTGTGTAAGCCAGTTCCAAAGTGTCTATGATAATGTAGGTGATCATGCCATCAAATACCATACCCAATGACCATATCATAGAATGTGTAAATTGTATATTCTTGTAATTATACAAAGTAATAACAATAGTATAAATCTATAAGATAATCCCTAAGATAAGATCTAAGGTAATCAATAATCATCAAGCATAGATCCAATCCCTATGTGGTAATCTAAGGAGATACAATAGTCTTCAGGAATCATCATCAATCCTTAATAGGTCATATTTGGTGATCCCATAATCATATAGATATAAATTGATCCCTAGAAGGCAATCCTAGGTGATCTATAGTCATAAGGAATCATCATTGATCCCTATGAGGTAATCATATGTGATCTCATAATCATTAGGCTCCAAGACGATCCCTATAAGTTAATTTTAGGTGATTTATAGTCATCAGGGATCATCATCAATCACTATGAGGTAATCCTTGGAAATAAAATAATATCAGGCATAAAGTCTATCCCTATAATCTAATCATAGGTGATCAATGGTCATCATGAGTAAATACCAAACACTAAGTGGTAATCATATGCATTCCACAGTAGTAGGAATGAAGGTTATATCGAAGGAAAACATCTAAGGTATCCCATGTACATATATACATCTCAGAGGGAAGTATGTTCCTCTTTAATCACCCCTCACTATAATAAAAATCACCTTTTTGCATCGGGTTTTTTTTCATTTGGCGGCAGTTTAAACCACTGCTAACTGTTTCTTCACCGGTTTCAAAAAACCACCACTAATGTTTGTGTCGACATCCAACCCATGTAAGTTCCTTCCATTTAGCGTCGGTTTCTAGTAATCATTGAAGAACATATATTTAGTGTCATTTTTTGTTTTTTAGAGGAAGTTTTTAGGGCAAAAAAATTCCAAGGATTTATCAGTGGTTTAAACCATCATTAAATCCTATTTTTATGGGAAACCCACCGCTAAATAATAATAAATTTATATAATAGTGGTTGTAACCAAATCTAAAAAATGAAATTATATAGATGCAGTTTAAACTACCACTAAACAATAATATTTCATATTTAGTGGTTGTTTAAACCACAACTATATGCTGGTTTTCAAAAAAAATGCAACTGTAGAGTCTAAAGGCACATAACAACACTCAACCCTAGAAGAAAAAAAAACAATGCATAGTGGAAATAACATATATAAACCATCACCCAAATAAATATAGCACTCTTAATAACAATATAAATATTAATTTCACAATTCATGAATAACTGTATCATAACATTCGAATTTTACCAATTCCCTTAATATTATAGAATTTACATAAGTACTATGAAATAAACTATTCTAAAATGTATAGTAAATATAGATATACCTACCAGAAACCACAACATGGTTTATAAATGAGAAAATTAGTGATAGTTTGTCATAAGTTTAGTTTCACATCATCTCTGAATCCAAATAGAACACTAATCACTACCCGATGAACTTTTCTCGACACCATCTCCATTACAATCTCTACTTCCTACTACCAACACCTACATGAAAATTATATTGAAAAATAAATAGTGTTGTATATTTATATTTAAAGTTAAAACTAATAATATTTTTTGAACTAAATGATTTTGAAGTTGTGTGATTTACCTGATCACCACCAGCCATCAATGCAATATCACTGGGGACAGATCCAGACAGTTTCTAATATAAATTAATCAATAATTTATATAAATCATATATATGATCCCTTTGTTCCTAAATTTTTTTTTATAAAAATAAACTCCCTTTAGACATATCAAGTTATGGAGTGACTACAACTAGGAGTCGATGCAACTGAAATCCTCAATGGACTACCAATGACCTCAGACGTTAATGGTACCAAACCTATCCTACGCATTCGACTAGGATTCTACTTCCTAAGGACTTGACCAATAGGGTCATCTTGGGAGACTAAGATGGACTGCATGGGATTGGAATCACATTGTTCTTTAATTTTTACCTATAAATCAACTATTAGTCATATTTGAAGAAATACATATTAACATACTGACAACTAAAAATAAGTTATTATAAATAAAATTGAATTCATACCCCAACTTATCTGGTAGGGACATTAACATAACTCCCATCAGATTTTGCATTAACATCCAACCACAATTCTATTCAGGCAACTTGGTGCCCTAAATTTTATTATTGCATTAAACAAAGATAAATCAAAAAATTAATATATTAAATAGATAATATTTTCTTATAAATATTTAATCTGATGAAAATATTACCAGATTTGATTAGTTTCTAGAAAAAACTCATTGACCCAGTAGTGTGAGGGATTATTTTCTTATCTTGACTTGATGTATTCTTCCTTTAAACATCCAAAAATAAATAACATGTAGTTAAATAGTAATGTATGTTGTGTCAAATCCTTTTTGTATGCATGCATAAATGTAAAATGATATTAATATAATAATATATATTTAAATACCATGTGCTTCTCATGAAAATGGCTATCAACAAAAACCTTTCATTTCCCTCTACGTAACCATTTAAGTACCTTATCATCCAATTTTTTTGTGCTCAATGAAGTATCATTGAATTTTTTCCATAATCTTCATCTAAAATCCTTCCATTTCTTACCCAAATTTTTCAATGTCTACTTTTTTGCTATAATATCAACAATGGTAAAGTGAAATAACATCTATACAAAGATATTAATTTGTAAAATATTATAATTTCATAACATAATGACATTAAATTACACCATAATGTATTAAAATTACCTTTATATTTGAATCAAAAACTTCTTTCTTCCAAGATTGATGAACATGCCTCCAATCAGTATATTTAATCAAAAGGGTAACTAGCTTCATTACTATCTGTCCTAGAATCTATCCAAAAAATCATGTGGAATCATCTATAGGGACACCATAGTATTCAAATTGTATAACTATATTCAATCCATTTATATTTAAAACATCTTATATTTTAATATTTCTCTCTATAGTATAATCTTTTCCATCTTTTATGAAAAAACAATGAGTATAAAAAAGTGAAATAATTTTATTCATATTAAAATTTGTACCTATAACTGTCACCCCCCCCCCAATATCATCATAAAGAAATAATATTTATAACCTTCTCCCTCGCAACGGAGCCTGCTGAATGTGGAGGTGTTGGATGAGATACTTATGGGATGTTGACAGATGGTGTGCCAGAAGATGATAGAATGAAGGGTGTGAGAGACTGTGTAGTGGGCATATAGAGGGTGAATTAGAAGCTATTGGGAGGGACACTGATAGATTTTCATCTATAGGTATGGTCGAGGGAACATTGACTGAGAGTTAACTAGTATCAGTAAAACACTTTATCCTTGGAATTCCTATCATTTAATGAAATAAAATTAACATCAAAACATATATTTTGAAAATTTTATGAATAAAAAAAATAAATGATAAAAAAATCGTAGTTCATACATATAAAATATACATATCTATAATAATTTATGACTGCACAAATAACATAAGTGGTTGATAAATGAATGGATAACTTCACATGAAATCATTTTTTATTCAATAATGTCATTTTCCTATTCCATCATTACTTCATCTACTTTATCCACCCTTGAAATACTAATCTTTTCAATATCATGATGGAAAAATAAGTTAACTTCTTATTGTTTTTGGGATTCAATGTCAAAGGTTTGATCTTCCACTACATCACTCATATCATATAAGTATCTTTATTTTACATGATAAAATACACTCCACCCATCATCCATGAAATATTCCACATAATATACCATTTTCTCATGCAATTATAAGATATACAGATCCTGTAATTCACAGTCACTGACATCCATGAAGAGACAGAAGTTCACATAAGTAAATTGGATGGAATATATTTTAGCACCCCTGATAATATTGACCCATTCTCATTTGAATAAGAAAAACTATAAAAATTCCTATGGTAGTTTAATTTGATAATATCACTCAACTTTTCAAAGTATCCCACTTCAAAAAATGTAAATATACCACTATTTTTTGTTTTCAAACCCTCTTCCCGATTGAATGTAAGAAATTTAATGTCATTCACATTGTGAGTGTCAAACTTTCTAGCGTATTTTAGAGGACCTCAAGTAAGAAACTTCAAATATTCTAAGAATTCAGATCATGTATCAGTATTAATGATCTAAAAAAGTAATATAAATTATTATATTTACAAAATATACATGTCAACCTAATATCTGTATTGATTTCAATATTTATGAAATTACGCATCATGAAAACCATTATACAAGATATTTATCAATAAATTTTGTTATACCTTTCTCATTTCATGTTTAGAATCTCATTCATATCTTTTTTTGTATCATGAGTTCTTCAATAAAGGGATTTTCAATTTCACTATTCATTAGAACATATCTATGTGCCTATAATAATTCCATTTTTGTCAGTGTAGCATTTGAGATCCTCCCAACTGATTGGCCAATAACAGGAAAGATTTTTGATTTAGCATATAGTTAAGATTGATTCAATGTTTCCACAACATGTCCAACTTGATTTAATCTTATCTCAATATCATCAAAGTATCTATAACTAAAGTAAAGATACTCCTCTTCCAAATAGCCTTCAGAAATAGAGTCTTTACATTGAGATTTATTTTTTATGTATGATTTCATATTCCAAACATATCTATGAAGTAAAATAAATAAAATATAATTTTTTATTTAATGAAGTTACCATAATTTCTTACTTAATATAAAAACATATAAATATAGTACCTCTCAATTGGATACATCCATTGATAATGTATGGGGCCTCTTAATTAAGCTTCCTTGAAAAAATGGACAGTTAAATGCATCATGATTGTAAAAAAAACAGAGGATATATCATCTAAATTGCATAAAGTGTCAATAAAAATATCTAATTAAGGTTTTAAAGCTCAAATGGTTGTATATTTTTCTCACATAGTTTTCTGAATAATGTGTAAAATTAGATAACAACAACAGTAACATTTTTAGGTAATAATGTATGAAATTCCAATTATAGTAACTATTATAACAAAATATGTGAATCGTGACTTTTAAATCCATGTAACCTATGATTCTTTAAGCCAACACAACTTTATATGTTACTTTAATATCCATCAGATACCTTTACATGTTTTAAAATTCAAAGGAATATATCTTTATCCCTATTTTTCATTGTAAAAATTTCTGGATCATACCTTCCATTCTCATCTAGCTAGAGATCATGATTTAGGTTCATTGTTTGTATGTATTTCTGAGTATTGAGATGTTCCTTCGATTTTCCATTCTCATTAAGCAATGTGAATATCAAATTTTCAAAAATATTCTTCTCAATATATGTAACATCAAAATTATGCTACAACAAATTAAATTCTCAATACGAAAGTTTGAAGAATATAATTTTTTTATTCCATTATTTTTTTCTAATTTAATTTGAAAATTTACTTCAAAATAATTTCCCATAATCATTCAAATGATACACCATCCCAAATTTTGTTTCAACATTTCCAAGTTATGCCAATACTTTTGAACCTATCAACAACTTTGGAGGTGTTCTACGATCAATAGAACCATTGAATTTTGACTTGTTCAATCAAAATCTATGAGATGCATCCATAAATATTCAATGACACAAGAAGCACCATTTTTTACTATGAGGTAGTCATTTAGCATCAAAATTAAAGTTAAAAATAGGAAAACCTAACCCATGTAATTGTTCTAACTAGCTAAATTCCCAAGTCCATGGAAGTAACTAATGATCCACATTATAGCAGCTTTAATTTTTAGCATTTTTCTAGAAGATACATCATATGTATCAACATAGTTTCTCCATAACTCTTGTAATTATTCAATTAGAAGATGCAAGTTTACATCAACATCATTTCTTTGAATTTTTTTTCAGGAATAATCAGCAAAATGGTAAAATATTTTTGTTGCATACACATCCATGGTGGAAGATTGTAAGCGATAAAAACAACTATTAAAATTATATAACTAGTTCTTAAATTTCTAAATGGGTTGAATCCATTGACATCCAATCCTAATTTCCCATTCCTATGATCAGATGATAAATCAAGATTTAATGAATCAAATTTATTCAACAATTTTAAATCTCTCGGGTGTCGCCTTAACCCATTATTGTTATTATCTATAGAATTTCACTCCATATGCTCGGTGGTTTTTGATGACATGAACAATATTTGTAATAAAGGATCTAAAGGAAAGTAATCAAAACCCTTTGTAGGTGTGCTCCTTTTCTTATTATTCATAGTAGTATGTCGATTCACACTTGCAACATCACCCATTAACTTCCATCTAGAAGAAGATATTTTTTCCCAATCTTTCCTGCTTGAATCCTCTTCCCAATAAAGCATACAGTCATTGGGAAACACATGTATTTTTGTGTAATTTAGACTAATCTTATTAAAAAATTCTTTTATATCATAAAAAGACACAGGGATATTTGATTCAATAAATGCATCACGCAATAATTCCAATATCATGGACATTGCCTTATTTGTAATTCCAAATAGGAATTTGATATAGTAAAACTTCAGTGGAAAAGAAAGTTTTGAATATTTCAAACATACACAATACAACTCTTGATTTCCATCGTCAACTAAACCATGAAATTCATTATTCTACTTAGTGAAGTTCTCTCTTACATTAGTCCCCACAGAATCAAGAGGAGGATTCAATGATATGTTACAATCTTGATATGGTTTCCCTATAGTCCCAAAAACATCACTTTTCAAGTTTCTATTTGTAGCACCCTTTGCTATTTGATCTGATATTTTTTGATATTGATGTTGTTGTCTTGAAATGTTGAATTCGTCGTTTATATGGTTTTTTATTTCATTTACCATTGTTGATGAAGTCAGTAACTCATTATGTCAATTGACATTAGTGCTCAAACTTTATATAATGTTCGATTCTCCATGCCAAATCAAATACAAATATTAAGCTGGGAATTTCCCCAATAAAAAGTGTTTATAAACTTCATACATCTTCAACCATGTTCTAATTTTACATTTAGAACATGGAAATATTATTCTCCCATCAACGGATTTATTGAAAATTGAAAAATCTAAAAACTCTTCTAAACCCTTAGCATAATGAGGTGTCTTCCTTTGTAACGTGATCCAACTTTTATCCATATATATCACAATGTGCCTAAAATTTATTAAAAAAATTAAAACACGTAATTATTACTAAGTAGGAAAATATATAATGGAAAAATCTATTAAAGTTTCATTATTTGGAATTAAATAGATTCATGATTTAATTAAAATGCAAATTCTTTGAATGAATATATAATCAATAGGAATTAAAATGGTGTTGGCAAGTGAGTAGTTTCCTGGAATTGAGAAATAGTTTTGTAAATTATATCCTAGTCTATATCCTATACCAAAAAAGTATCCCATGTTAAATTTTTGTCTATTAAAAGTTAAAAACACAATAAAAAATATCACCTCAATTAAAATGATTTTCAACAATAATAAAAAAATCAATTATTTCAATTTAATCAATTTATTTTCATATTTAGCAGAATATTTACAATCTAAATAATAATTAAAAAGATATATCTATAATTTTCAATTCAACCACAATAAAAAAAATTCAATTTTATAAATAAAAATCATTTTAACTTTTAACCTTTATTAATATAATAATTACTCAAAATTTATTAAACATTTTAAATAGAAGACATTTATAATTTAACCATACAATGAAATGTCTTTCAATGCATTTTCAATGGAATTAAAAATTCCTCAAAATTCAAATAAATCATGAATATAGTAATAAAAATTCATCAAAAGTTTCAATTTATTGAAGAAATGATATAAAAATAAACATGAGGAGATAAATAACATATTATAGTAATTATAATAAAAAATAGACATATTATATAATATAGTATAGATAGAGATTTAATATGATAATTGATTGGTTATAATTTGAAAATTATTAATAGGAAATTATAAAATAGATATTTTAATAATAATATGTGATGAAAACACTAATACAATGATTAAATAGACACGTTGATTTAAGTAAGTGAGTTGAACACTTTGAGTTTGGTAATGGTAAGTGAGTAGAACTCTGTAATCTCTTGTTAGTATATTTCACTATGTCCATGTCAACATAAGATATATATTTGAACTTGAATAGAAAGAACAAGTATAAAAAACTGAAATTTATAAGAAATTCAAAAAATAAAAAAATGTATTTAAATATAAATTATAAGATAAAAAATATACTTAAATAAAAATATTTAAAATAAATAATACAGTTAAAATTTTATAAAAATTATTGATTCTTTATTGGAGACCCAATAAAATTATCTAAAATCTCACTTTCATTAAATTTACATGGAAATTATAATAAACATGAGCCAAAATTTTGGTTCATAAATTGTTAATAGTCATATAACCTAATAATAACTAGTATTAAAAATATATGGAAGAAACAAATATGAATTTTAATGAACTATTTTTGATTAAAAATAATAATAATAATAGATGTTGGATCAGTATGTTTTTGTTTATATGAGTCATTTTTTCCATTTCAACATAAGGAAAATAAATATTTTAAACTAAAGTTTTAATGAAAACAGAAACACCAAAAATTTAATAAAAAATTAATAAAAAAGTATTTTGTATTAAAATTTATTGTATATTAGTTCATAAATATAAAATTTAAAAATTTATTAAATCATATATTCATACACCTTTATGTTCACTATATTTTTTTATGCATTGATAATCTTCTTTGTAATCTGGATTTCATAAAAAATTTGAATTAAAAAGTAATGTCTAAGATATTTTTAAAAACAGATAGGGTCCAATAAAACTATAATATTATTTGCATTAAATTTTTAATTCCTTCTTTGGAATATAAATTATTATAATTGATGTAAGTCAAACATGAAATAAAGATAGTTAATTGTTTAATATTTATTATATAAGGTTAATATAATTGGGGAAATCATAATAAAATTAAAATGGATAATAAAAATGACATAATCTAGTGATAATTAATGAAATAAAATGAATTGATCAAGTTAACACACATAAATGATAGTCGATTTGGTACTTTTAATCATAAAATTGTATTTATTTAAATAAATAATATAACAATTATTTCAATTAGATGTAATTTCTATGAGGGAAATGTAAAGAGACCATACATTTTATTAGATTTTAGGGGAGTGGTGATCATAATTAAAAGTTAAATTTTCATGAGTTGGAAAAAATAAAGATGTTCGTTTTATTAAAGCTTTAGTAGAAACTTGAAGAGCTAAGGGAAGAAACTAAAGTTTCAAAAATGTGGGGTGTTATATATAATATAGAAATAATGTTTATTTGAACAAATAATTTATAAAAGGTTTATCTTTGATGAAATGTAACATTTTCATTCGAGTATGGAAAATTATAATTTTAGGAGTGAAGATTATAATTGGGTTCCTTCAATTGTACATGAAACATGAGTTTAGAGAGATCAGGGATACACCTAGGGATTCAAAAAGTAAAATTAGGTCATTCCCATAGCCATAGTAGAAATCATCGGTCTTATAAGAGTTTTTTTTTAAGTAGGTTAAATGAGGATATTTTGATTGTATAACTAAAAATGTATCATCCACAAAAGGTGTAGGAGGAACCAAATAAAGAAAAAACATATTCTTAGAGTAATCAAAACCGAGAGAAAAAATTGAATACTAGAACTCTAAATGAAAAGGAATGGAGAAATAAAACCTATATGACCTCAACTTCGACATGGGCTCGAGTGAAGGCAACGAAAGGGTGAGGGATCAGGCGAGGACGATGACTCAAGTGAGGTAAAGGGAGGGGGAGATAGTTCGGGGGTTGTGACCACATCACCGGAAACAGCTTGGGGGAATGGGATCAGAGGGATTTAGAGATACCCAAGCACCGACAAGGGGGGAAGCACAATGGATCTAGGGTTTAGGGTCTGAGTGGAAGGGGAGCTTAGGGGAGAAGTTTTGGGGTAGAAGGGTGGGTGTGGGGGAAAAATTTATATAAAAATGTAATATTTAGTGGTGGTTTATAAAAAACCACAGCAAAATCAGTCAAAAAAAATTAGTTGTGGTTTTTTAAACATCCATTAATCAATGAATATGTTGTAGTGTCATTTCATCATCACCATGACCTCATCGGAGTCACAATATTGATCCAAGTTCTAGGGGGACATCCATGATCATCACTTCCCATTCCTATCGCACCCTCTATAGGCTCAATATAACACTTGCCCCACACTGAGGTCTCTAAGGTCTTATCATATCTAGGGCACCCAACATGGGCCCCCAACCTCAATATCAATATTACTTCTTTGGTATCACACATAACTTAGGGAATCACATCCCTCAAGCTCATAATAATCATCATGTGATCACATTGACCTCAGAGGTAAAACCTTATCAGTATCACATAAGGTAGATAACCTCAAGCCCATCCCCTTTACAAGTCACCATTTGTAGGTCCTCATACTCAACCTAACCATCAATATCACCCATGGAATTCCTATCATATTCTCAATTACTACAGGAGGAGGCACACTTTGCCCTACTATTATCTAGACTATCCTAAAAGTTCTCAATAATCTCTTATTTTCCACATGACATGCTCAGTTGAATCATCCCAATCCAATACTCTCCTCTATAAGGAGGTGTTTAAGGTTCATACTCTACGGATACTATGTTGTGTTCACTTAATTTAATTTATACCCCTTAGGGACCATTCATCATAAGGAATGTGTTTATAATCCCAGACTCACCCAATTGTATTCAAGGAA
The DNA here is from genome assembly GCA_963277665.1 of Viscum album. Taxonomy (NCBI): domain Eukaryota; kingdom Viridiplantae; phylum Streptophyta; class Magnoliopsida; order Santalales; family Viscaceae; genus Viscum; species Viscum album. Next base: position 540,083,622 of record OY728120.1, on the reverse strand, counting down.
ATCATTCTAGGGAACAAGGTTCCGTTTTGGACCTTAGCACTTTGTTCAACTCATATATAAGCAATACATTTAATTAAAAAATTATCATATTTTTTATAGGTTGACCACCCTTTGTGGAAATACCACACATATCACATTTCATAAAACAATAATAAACTAAGGGATGATTCTTAAGGGACCACCTGCATCAGTCGAATCCAATTATCCATTTTTAATCGCATCCCAAAAACTCCTTTATGAGCTCTTCAAAGTGCATCTGACTACCATTTGAATACTCAAGGTTGTAGCTCCATTCATAAAATCCAATAATTAGTTATAAAAAAATTATAATTAATTATTAAAATTAATTTTAATAATTATTAATTAATTAAACCATTTAATTTAATTAGGCATAATGCCTAAAATCTCATGGAACACCCTCATCGCTCTAAATCCTTGGTCAACTACCCACAGGAGGTACCCAATGCATTCTTGAAACCATCTTAGGAAAAATCCCTATCAACCAATATCCCTTAAAAATAAATATCACTTAATTTATTTAATGGACCTTGAAAAAGTCCATATAATGGCATCTTATCATCAAAATGATGTGAAACTTCATGTAGATACATTCTTTGGATACCCTCTTTCCATATCAAATGAAAGAACCATATTTTTTATCCAATTTCTCCATGCTCTAGTATAATCAGCACCAAAACCCCGACCTCAAGAAATAAAATTCAAGAGAACCCAATAGAAACTAAGAATCAATTAAAATAGAAGGAGGTACTTTCCAATAATCAACATAAAATTACCTAAAGAACACCCCATATTTAAGGGGGTTAAAGAAGAAGATATGGGGATAGACCCCTTCGAGTTTGGATGCACATGATATAAAAAAAGGGGATATAGATTTTAAAATAATGAGGAGTAAAGGAGGATTAATGATATTCTTAAAATTTCATAGGGAATAAAAATGGATTTCACTATTCCATGGTGCACCCAAAGGAATCCCCTGAGGAACCAAACACACTTGGCCATATGGCATAGATCCTCCCTTCACTATTTCTAATCAGTGGTACACACCCATTCCATACCCACAAAAAATAACAATGCTAGAAAGCAATGACATGGTGGGATTCCCAATCACCATTATCTATAGGGCCCCATTCCCTCCAAAAAAATACAAGGGCCACATTGTGCACCCAACTCTACCACGATGATCCTTATGGCTGAGGAAATCTACCATATTGTTTTCCCCACATCATGGGATCAACAATGACCCTTTTTATCTCCTCATTTCTAATAGGTGGATCTATGAAGTTCTATATTCTATTAGTATAAAAAATCCTTCAACATAGGCATTTATCCCTCTACTATAGGGACAAAACATGACAGGGTCCTCTCCATCGTGGTGCTCCTAAAATAAAATATCACTGTAGGTTCTCCCAAATCCACTCAACTATCCACCTGAGAACTCAAAAAACATCTTAGGACTTATTCCACATTCTAAAAAAATCTATTTAATGTGTTAAAACACAAATAACATCATTATGAACCCATGTTTCCAAAAAAAATCCAACTCCATAGTAAAAAAATATAAATTCCCATGGAATTTTTCAACCCATACAAACGTGAGCCTTTACAGGTGAGATTTCCTAGGAATGGGACTTTGAGAGAGTTAATTGATTTTGAACATAACCCTTGATTTGGTAAATATTTATCAATGTTTTATATTTATATTGAATTATAAAACATTTATTTTGAAGTTTTTTTGGTATATTAGTGGTGAATCATCCACCGAGAACTGATTAGTGGAAATATCACATCCAACCTTAGTGCATTAGTGATATATCGACCACATTGAGATGGCTTGTGTTATCTTGTCGAACTAAATAAGGATGATGATCCATCATTCACCATGAGGATAATTAAATGGTGGAACCACATCTAGTTTGGCATGTTTTATTAGTGGTATATCATCCACTTGAGGTTTCATATTAGTTCACCATCATCCACTTTTGAGATCCATCTCGGAGGTTCCTCGTCAAATTGGGGACTTTTTTACTATATATCCCAAAAATAAGTTTTTTTTAATATTATTTACACACACACACACATATATATATATATATATATATTACAAATACCTTAGTTCTAACATGAGATTTTCTAAATTCCCAAATTTAGATGGCCCATAGAGCATGTTTTCTCATTACTACACACCTACATCATGCCTTCCCATGCATCAATCTATCACAAGCTCATGTCTCATGGTTACCTACCACCTCATGCCATGAAAATTTTTAAACTGAGGTTAAAAACTATGTGCCACCCTAAATTAACTTATAAAATATATATAGGGCACCATCTTATCACTAGCCATCTAAACAAAACACCCCCTGATATCATGACCCCACCATCAACATCCACAACACCCTAATCATGTCATATTTTAGTGGTGTACACTTATGATGTGATATTGGTGGCACATATTCCACCTAGAGGATGGTATTATTGTTGAATCATACACCTATGAATTTTTTCTTGGTGGTTCATCATCTATATGGATACTTGGGAGGGTGGAACGCCATCCTCCTAGAGAGTGATATTAGATGTATATCCTCTACATAGTTGAAATTTCTTAGTGGTGTCTCATCCACATGAGCTATGAAATAGTGGTATAACATATACCTATCCATGAGTATTGATGTTCTATCATCCTCTTGTGATTGGTGATACCTCATTCATTAAGATATATCTAATTCTCTATTAAAATTGGATTGGTGATGGATCATTCACCTGGATGGGTTACGTTGTTGATGCATCATTCACTTGTCATGTTTGATGGTGATATCTCATTATCCTAGATCCATATACTAGGTTTGATATATTCTTCATCCTCAATGTTTTTTTAAAACATGGGTATATTATCTCATTTCAACAGTAGCTGAAGCAGATATGGTCACACATGATTTTGTGGGAGCACTCCACGTGGTGACCAATTGATTTATTTATTTTATTTATTGACAAATTATATAGAGTATTAACATTAATTTAAAGGAAATTTTTGGGAAATCATTTTCATGACTAATCTCACTAAGGCTTGAGCCGCAACTACCCCAAACCCACCTTCATAGGCCAAGGGGTGGAAAAAAGTGTCGAAAAGCATACAAAACATGGGAGGCCTTTGCCTAATGTACCTATATGTAAACACTTGACCATATATATATAGAAGTAAATATTTATAATAATAAAAAGATACAATATCTAAAAAATAACCATGTATATGAAAACCTCTAGGGTGTACAAGAGTACGAAAATGAAAACTAAAATTTAAAGGAAAGAATAGACGCCCAACCATAAAGATGTCCCAACATTACAAAACTAGAATATAAATGTATTGAGAGATACTAGCTCCTAATCTCAAATATTTAACCATCATATGTGGTCCAATGCTATATGTATCCCTAATATCCTATATAGTCATCGTCTACCTATTCGTTGTCTGTGTAAAGACATGACACATGCGAGAAAAGTCCATGTAGGAGTGATGTATACATGCCCAGTATGACGCCCAAAAAGCTAAAGGGGGGAAACTAGTGACACGATAGTAATAGATAGACAGTATAAATATTAACCCAAAGTAAGAGAGTAAAAAATCCAATGAAATGAATATAGATATATATATATGATTAAACTAAAGAAACCCAAAAAAGAGACAAGGGGATCTCCATCTCACAGCCTAGCCCAGTAATAGAGTGCCATCAATTCCACAAGACCATCATAGATGCCCAGAATCTCATGCATCTTCCTAGAAGAAAAAATCCAAGTAAAGTCACACCTAGACACTACATTGTATAGTTGAGGAGAAAAACTCTAGATAGAGGACCCATTCCATGGCACAAAAGGAGGGTTCCACTTACTAGATACCTAGAGGACCCATGCTCTATCCAGATAGAAGGGTTCCACTCAAGTAAACGATAGAGGAACTACACTCAACCCAACTAGATGGTTCCAATATAATGGTCGGTAGAGGACCCATTCCAAGCTCAACTGGAGGGTTACACTCAAATAGTTAGTAGCGTTCTCATTCCCATCCCATCTAGAGGGTTACACTCTAGTAATCAAGGACCCGTGCCCTGACTCCGCAGGATGGTTCCACTTGGTGGATAGATAGAGGACTCATTCCTTATCCCTGTAGTAGGGTTCCACTCAATGAATAGATAGGGGGCCCATGGCCTTACCCACATTAGGGTTCCACTCTATAGATAGGTAGAGAACCCGTGACTAGCCCAGCTATAGGGTACCACTCTAAACCCTTGGTGATCCTCTCTAATCAGTGACATCATCATGATTCTCCAAAAGAAGCATCCCAGTCAGAACATCTCACATAATATCTCAAAATCTACTACGGAGCCATCATCACATTTTATATGGAAAAATAATTACGATAGGCTAATCATGGGCTAAAATTAGATTCCAAATAAAGTAGATATAAGGGGGTTTAGTTTCCTCAGAAGGGAAGAACATGTACATGAAATATAAAGGGACCCACTTGACATGTAGTCTCACAACATCACCAAGTCATGTCCCTATCGATAAAGAAATCACTACCCATGTAGTCATACAAAGTGTGTATGGAGACTACATTGGGTTTCTGATCCACTCTGGGTCCTACCCATGCTCCATGATCATGTCCATGTATGCTAATCATGTCCATGATCTTTGGAACACGGCATGTGTCTGGTCATTCCTTTTCCCATGTACTCATAGTGTGTATGATGGGTTTCTAGCACAAGTTTCACAAGGCGTGTGAGGGTCCCACATAGTGTGTGATACTTTTCTCACCCAAAACCCTAGCCTCTGCATCCAGGGCCCTACATACCATGTGTTCTTCGAACTACAAGGTGTGAAGTCGGGTTTCTTGGAAGAACATAAGATATGTTATTTGGTGTCTATATTAACCTTTTTCATAGTGACACATGCCTCCAATACTCCTAAAATTGAAGTTATATCCTATGTTCATCATTTTCAGTTGTTCGTTGGCTGAAAATTAGATATTGATCGTCCCAGTGGTTCATCTTATGCACCACACACCTCCCATTGTACCTCAGTTTTCTGGGATCCCATAACCATGAAACCAACACCTATTATACCATTATTCATCAAAAATTCTATCTTTTATCTTTTATCTCTTCATCACATTAAAACCCATCACAAATTCTTGTTTTTTATCAAGCTCAGTCCCGTCTGGAAATGTCGAATCATGACCCCATGGTCCAATGATGACTAACAAAAAGAATTTATTTCAGAAAGAAACAAGAAAAAGGTTTTAGCAATCATTTTCCAATAATTCATGGATAACATATACAATGGGTATTATCTATGGTGATAAAACAATTGAAATATCAATTAAATATGTACATTGGCTCATGCAACAGATTATAATTGGTGCAGATCAAAGAAAGGGATGAGCATACTCAATAATTTTAATCAATAGGGGAATAAACAAAGAATTTATGAGCCCAAACAGGATATTAGATAATTTTTCATCTATTAATGTTCTCTCTAATGAATGAGAGTGGTCGTTGTGTTCGATGCATCTTGACCTGGCTTAATCTGTTGTTTCTTCATCATCTAAAGATGATTTTCCAATGAGAGGAGGAATAAGTCACTATGAAACAATCCTATAGTTATGTGTATAACCCTATAAATCCTATAATAAAGATGTTTAAATAGAGGAAATCAAATAAATTAATTAAATTAAATAAATAAAATTAATTATTAATTTATCTCAGCACACTTTCCCACAGATTCTTTATCTGAACACCCTGCACCAACCAATTTTAGGTTGCTCTAGGGTAATCATCACACTTCAGACTAAATTTTGGTCTAAAATTTCTAATATAATATTAAATTTAATATTTTTCCTATTTTCTTTAAGAAACAGTGCATGCGTAATATAAAGTATATTTAATATTTTTATAAAATTAATTTCAGGTGCACCGGGCCTCAGAATCACATGTTGTATCAGTGCCTGGATTCAAAAATATATGCATAAATATTATAAGGTCTTAAAAAGAAAAAAATATGGTCTCTACATAATTACATCCTTCAAGTTTTTCCCCCTAAAAAGAAAAAACTAAGTAGAAATCTTGTGATACTGAGCCCACATATGGCTCTCCCACTCCTAAGATCTATCTTACATGATCTCGTACTGCCACAGCATAGGAACCAAAGGTATGGTCCATACACATAGGATCCTCTACTTCCAAAAATTGATCATCTATGGGTGATCCGTAAATGTTTCTTCATTTTCATTGTCCAACTTTCCCCAATCAATAGTGTGCATGGGTTCATGCACATATCTCCTCAAGTATGACATGTGGAAGACTTCATGCACCTGCTCCAATTGTGGGGGTAGAGCAAGGTGGTAAGAAACCTTACTAACCCTCTGAAAGATCTTGAATGGCTCGATGAACCTCATGGATAGTTTTCATCCCTTTACAAATCTATGCAAGCCATTTCATGGAGATAATCTTGGGAAAATGTGGCATCCCTTCACGAAATCCAAGGGCATATGATGTCGATATCTGTAAGATTTATGCCTACTTTGGGATATCCTCATCTTCTCACAAATAAAATAGACCTTCTGCATTTCTTGAACCATATCTAGACCCACAAGAGATACCTATGCAATCTCTATCCAACTTAAGGGTGACCTGTAGGGTCTCCCGTATAGGGCCTCTGAAGGTGCCTTGTCGATATTAGAGTGGAAGATATTTTTGTTTGAAAACTCTACCAAGGGAAAGTTTTCCTCCTAAATATGTTTGAAGTATAAAATGAAATCCCTCATCATATCCTCTAATACGTGGATACTGGTCTTGTTCTACCCATATTTCTAGGGGTGAAAGGTTGTACTCATCCCTATATGGGTCCTGAATGCCTCCTGCAGGCCTCTCCACAATTGTGATGTGAACTTCACATCAAGATCTGAGACAATAGTTGAGGGAAACCAATGAAGGTGAACAATCTATCGTACATACATTCTCCCTAAACTCTTCACCAAACTCTATTCCTTGATAGGAAAGAAGTGTGACGACTTCATTAGTCATTCAACTATCACCTAGATGGTATCATGGTCCTTCACTTACAATAGAATCCCCATCACAAATTCTATGTATATGTCATCCCATTTCCACTCCAAGATCTCAAGGGTCTACAAAAAACATGTCAGAACCTAGTTCTCATCCATCACCTACTAACATGTGAGGTGTTATTAGATGAACTTAGCTATACTCCATCTCATGTTATCCCAAAAAAATTATCGTTGCAGGTATTTTTACGTCTTCCTTACACCAAGATGTAAAGACAAGGGAGAATTGTTGAACTCTCATATCACCTCCTCCAACACCATGATTAAGACCACCATCCATCCCTGTAAAAGGATGATGTGATTCCCTACTTTGGAAAATCAATAGGGTGAATCTAATGATGATATATGGTAATGAAATACCTCATAGTCTATGTATACCAACTCAGACTCTCTCACACATTGAAGGATTAGAGGATTCAACACTATCTACTAAAGAAAAATTCCACTCTCCATATCAACGAGGGTTAGCTTCAAGTAATCCAAATGATCAAAAACCCCCAGCACCACATGAGCCTGAGACTTCCTAATAAGGGTATCTGCTACCATGTTTCCCTTCCCTAGAGTATAGATTAACTTGAAGTCATAGTCCTATAGGAACTCCATAGAGTGTCATTATCTCAGGTTCAAGTCACTCTGTATGAACAGATACATGATACTCTAATGGTCTGAGTAAACTATTAAGTTCTCTCCCATAATATAGTGCCTCTACATCCTTAGGGATAGGACTATCGTTGCTAGATCTAGGTCATGAGTCACATATTTCTACTCATGGGGTCTCAACTTCCATGACCCATGTGTGATAATTACCTATATTTTCATCAACACGCATTCTAGTTCGTCTCCTAAGACTTCGCAACACAATATATACTCCATGCCCTCCTTTGGTGGTCTCAACATAGGAGCACTCATCAGCCTCATCCTAAATCATTAAAGGATTTTTGGTACTTCCCAGTCTAGGTAAAAGGATTCTCCTTCCTTGTCTGGGTGGTCAAGGGGGATTCAATACAAAAGAAGTTTTCCACAAAACTATTGTATTACCTTTCCAATACAAGAAAAGTTTTCACCTCTGAAATGATCTTGGTTGGATCCCAATAAATAATTGCATTGATCTTCACCAGTTCCACATCTAAACCATGATTATAAATGACATTCCCCAAGTATAGCCAGAAAATTTGTTTCATCAAAGCCATAAACATGGTGGGGGATTTATCACACCAAAGGTAATCCCCAGGAACTCATAGTGTCTATAGTAATATCGGAATTCTAGCTTTAGAATATCATCCTTGCAAACTCTCAAAATGGTAGTAGTCAGACCTTATATTGGTATTTGAGAACCATCTCGAACATCCCAACTTTTGAAATAGGTTTTCAATACATGGTATGGGTAATTTTCTTTAATCATGGCTCAGTTCAAGAGATGATATTCCATTAAAAGTCATGAGCACTAATCTACCTTTTTCCTAAACAAAACTAGAGCTGCCTAGGGGGACAAACTAGGCCAGATAAAATCCATCTCTCAAAGATCCTCCTACTACAACTGTAGATCCCAGAGCTCTATAGGGACCATACAATATTCCAAAGAAGATATTATAGTATTCCGGAGATGCATGATGATATAAAACTCTATTTTCCACCTTGGAGGTAGTCCCAGAACATCCTTAGGGAGAAATCCATAAAATAATCCATGAATGAAGGAATAAAGATTCAAGAAGAGCCTACTTAATCAAGGGATACACTATACAACTGATGGGGGATGGAATATAGCTTATTACTCACAAAACCCAATCATCTTTCCATGAGATTTCTCTCATCCATAAAGGAGAATCTAATCTCAATAGTGTGAAGGCATCTCACTTTTCTTTGGTGATAGTCGATCTAGGTTCAGACCATGGGCAACCAATCCATACCCAAGATGATGTCCTAGGGTTCCATTGTGATGATCAAATGTTCCCATGAGATCTTCTATCCACTAAGACATATCTCACACTACCGATAGATAAATGATATAGAATAAGTGTTCCCTATATGAACCTCAAGAAAAAGTTGTTGGGTAATGCCTCAACTGGGAGCACCAGCACTCACACCTGGAGTAAAGATATGAAGAAATGACTCAAAACTATGTATAATAATTCTCAATAAATATTAGAATAAACATATATCACACCTCTAATCATCTTGTGTGCCCTTGGATTATAAGCATCCATCACCTGAAGTTGTCTGTAACCCCGGTTGCTACCTCCCTAAGCCTGATGTAGGCTACCTGGTGGTGGTGGTGGAAGGATATCATAGTACTCCTATACCATATATACCTCATTGGGGGGATCCCTTAAATCACATGGGAGATCCCTGGTCATGGTATTTTATATTGTGTGGTGGTCTATCAGGTATATTCTTATGTTCCTCAACATGTCTCATTAGGAAGTCATGTTCCAGGTGACCTAACACATCAAAATCATAGCACTGCCCCTCTATGGTCTTCCCGGGTCCTATGTGCTTCCCCTGACCATGTTCCTAAGCCCGATTCTAGGAATATCTCAAGTGTCAAGATCCTACCGACTAGAATCTACTAGTTTTTGAAGATGAATCAACCCTCTAAGGCCCACTTCAAGCTCCAACCACATAGAGCCCCTCTAAGAGGAATATCACTACCACCAATGCCTGCTCCAACACCCTATTATAGGTAGGGATACATAAGTGTACCACAATAGAATGGATATATCTACAAAGACTCTGCACAAACATTTATGCATAGAAGTATTATTTCTAAATCATGTCAAGGGAGCACTGCATAAGGTCTATAAACCTCACAATATACTCATCCACTATCATCCCTCCTTGTTTCAGTTTCAAAAGATCATGAATCTGAACCAAGAACAAATAGGAGGGGTAGTACTCCTCATTAAACAACTATTGGAAGTCATTCCATGAGAATGTTGACTAATCCTACAGCTGGGTAACAAGACTCCACTAGCACCCATCTGCTCTGTGGAAAAGGACTGATACTAGGTAAACCACCTGATCCATCGGTGCCTAGATAAGACTAAAAACACAGACTTCCAACTCTAACTAACCCTCTGCTGCTTGGGGGTCTAGCTCATTATGAAACCTCAATGGCCTCTAGTTTTGGAACTCATGGAGTGTGCTAATCTTGTGTACATCCTCATCCTATCATACTGGTATGATCTTATGTTCAATAGGTGGGGGTGCTACTACATATCCACCCAGATGAAGGATATCATGGGAAAGACCCTAAACATAGGCCTAATCACTCATTAGATCATCTTCATAGTATGGAACTAGTAACACAGTTGGATGGAATCCTAGAGGCATATTGAAAATTTAATCAAGATGTACCATGGTTAAATGAGTATATATATATATACAATGGTTAGTTGACTCAAGAAAGATATTCCAACACTAAATCCTATATAATGATTGTAACATTTCATCCCTACAAACAATGTCGCAGTATATCTAGATAACAAGCAAGTAGTCAAGGTCCCATTTATTGGATATATCAGCCACTACACAAACATTTGATACCCTAGCCCAAGAGCTGCACTAGAGACACTTTGACATGGTTTACCTAAATCCTAACCAAAACCTCATAAGGTGACTAAACCAAACATTTTCCCAAGTAATTAACTACTCTTATACCAATTTTTCATGACTTGACCCACCATGGCTCAAGACACAACTACCCCAAGACTGCCTCCATAGGCCAGGGGTGGTGACAATCATTGAAATGCATATCTAAAATGGGAGACATTTTCCTAAGGAACCTGTATTCACACACCCAAACATATTGATGCATAAGTGAAGAGGTATAATAATAAAAACATATAATATCTAGAATATAACCATTCATATGAAAACCTATAGGGTGATGAGATAGCCCATCCTCTGAACTCCAAACTTTGAGTAATGTATGTGGTCCAAAGCACTGAGTATCCCTAAGCTCCTATATAGTCACCAATGACTTATCTATTGTCTTCATAAGACATGACACATGCAGAAAAATCCCATACATGGGTGAGTATCTAAATACCCAGTAGGATTCCCCGAAAGATGAAGGGAGGGTAGTAAGAGACATGATAAGAATAGATAGATAGAATACAACTCAACCCAAAGTAAGAGAGTAACAAAATTCAATGACATGGATATATATATATATATGTTAAAACTAAAGAAACTTGAATGAGTGATAAGGGGGTATCCATCTCATAGCCCAGCTTAGGAAATGAGTTCCATCAGTTCCAAAAGTACATCATCAATGCTGAGAATATTGCATGTACATCAAATAGAAAACATCCAAATCAAGGCATGCCTCACCATTATGCCTCACAGTAAAGTGGAAAAAACTCTTGGTAGAGGACCCATTCCCTAGTACAATAGGAGGTTTCCACTCAGAATGTAGCTAGAGGACGCTTTCCATGTCCCGAAAGGAGGGTGCCACTCAAGTAAATGAAAGAGGACTCTTTCCTAGCGCAGCTAGAGGTTGTCACTATAATGGTTAGTAGTGGACTCATGCCAATCCAAAATAGAGGGCGCTGAAATAATGGTCAGTATAGGACACATTCCCATCCCAGCTGGAGGATTCCACTCTATTAATTGGGTGCTCATGTCGTAACTATGTGGGAGGTTTCCACTTAGTGGATAGGTAAGGGACCCATTCCCTATATCGGTAGAAGTTTTCCACTATTAGAACAGAAATATGACACATTCCCTACCCAAAAAAGAGTGTTCTATTCTATAGATAGGTAGAGGACCCATGCCTATCCTAGCAGGATGGTGCCACTCTAAATCTTTGTGGGTCATTCACCATCACTACCATCGTCAAGTGTCACCTAAAGAACTATCCCACTCAAAAATTCTCACATCGTATCTTAAAATCCTCCATGGAGGACTCCATCACATTCTACATGGAAAAAATTAGGATAGGATACACATGGACTAAAATCTATGTCCAAACTAAGGAGATATGAGAGGTTAGAGTTTCCTTCAAATAGAACAAGTTGTACACCATGTGTAAGGGGATCGACATGAAATGTGTTCCCACTAAATAGCCTAGACATTTCCCTACTATTACATGAATCATTTACTTTATATCCCTAAAAGGCATGTACGTGGGCTACACAGCATGTTTAAGACACTCAGGGTCCTGCCCGTGCTCCCTAACTGTGCCCGTCTAGGATACCTGTGTCTATTTAATTTGGTACAAAGCATGTGCCTCACCATTCCTATGCCCATGTACTCCTAGAGTACACACCAAGTCACAAAAACAAGGATCACATAGCTTCTGGGGGTACCAAATTTCATGTGATACATCTCTTACCTAAAACCCTAGTCGTTGTAGCCAAGGCCCTACAAGTCATGTGTTATTCAGACTACATGCCATGTAGTTGGTTTTTTTAGAAGAAACTCATTCCTATTCTCCAACAACCAAATTTTCATCCTTTAGGGAAATCCATGCCTCTTGAAATTGAAGGTATAACCTCTATAATTCATTTCCAGCCATCCGTTGGCTGGAAATCGGATACTTATTTGTCCTAGTGATTCATGGTATTCACCGCACACCTTCTATTATGCCTCAAATGTATCAAATCCAAGATCTAAAAAACCAATTCTTGTGACACCTTTATTCATCCCAAATTACATCCTTGATCAATGATCCATTCATCACACATGAAATGATCATGAATCTAGGTTTCTGATTGGGCTCGATCATGCCTAGTAATGTCGAATCATGAGTATGTGGTCCAATGATGAGTAATGCGAAGAATTTGTGCAACAAAGTCACAATAAAAAGGCTTTAACAGTCATTTTACAAGTGTTATTGGCCAAAATATATAATTGGATTATCTGGGGTTAGAAAAATATTAGAATTTCGATTAAATATGTACATGGGTGCATGTAACAGCTAGTAATTGGCGCAGATCAAAGAAAGGGATGATCATGCTCAATAAATTTAATCAATAGGGGAATAAACCATTAATTGAAGAGTACAAACAATAGATTTCATTGTTCTTCATCAAAGAATTAATTCACCAATTAATGATAGGGATTATTTCATTTACTGCTTCTCATTCGGCCTCAATCCAGAGGTTCTTCATCGCCTGAATTTGATTTTCCAATGATATGAGAAAGAATTCGTTGAGAAACAATCCTAGGTTTATGCAGCTCACTCTAGTGATCCTTCCATAATGATTTTTAAATAGAGGTAGTATATTTATTTTAATTAAATTAAATAAATAAATTTAATTATTTATTTAACGCAACTCACCTGCTCACGACCACTTTTATCCGAACACCCCACGCCGACCAATTTTAGGTCACGCCTAGGGTAAACATCATGTTCCAGACAATACTACGGTCATATATTTCAAATTCAAGATTACATTTAATATTTATCCTGCTTTTTCAAGAAAAAATGCATGCATAATATAAAATATATTTAATAATTTTATAAAATGAATTCTGAGCACACTGAGTCTTGAAATCATACATCGTCTCTCCTCCTAGCTCCAAAAATATATGTATAAATATTCCAGGGTATTATAAGGGAAAAATCGGTCTCTATAATTGTTAGTGGTGGAATATTTTGTTTTAGTCACACCCTGCTCAGGTTCCCAAGTACCTAAGATGATTTCATGTATCATGTCCTCATTAAGGGAAATGGCTCTACTTCTTTATATGTCTGAGTTGGTGGGGATTAGATAGAGTTGGTAGATAGGGTCGAGCCAAAACATGGAACCAAATTTGTGGATATCTCATGTTATATTTATTTTTGGACCATGTTGTGTATGATCTAGCCATAATAGATCTATCTTATATTTTAATCACTTGTATAACTTGTATAGTAGTTCATTTTAATATAACATGATGTTTGTATTTACTATTCACTATCATTTATCGATGTTGTTTTTCTTATGCTATTATAATATTGGGATGACTGCTTCTTGACATTGGTCTATTATGTTATCATGGTTATATATACCTGAGGTTATATTCTACCTGCTTCCTATATGTTGATCCTCACTTTTGGTCAGCAGCTTCTGGCATTCACAGAGCAGCGCTTGAGTTATGAAACAACCCAATTTGGTTATAGTGGAGGTAAACTATATTTGGGATGTTGCAAGAATATCTAAAACATATAGTTTAAAATGGTTCCCACTTAAAATAAAAAGAATAATGACTTTGTTATAAGGTTTTTCCAACATGATATTAAGGAAATGTACTTTTTGTTAAAATTATAAAAAAATATCATTGGAATTGGTCCTCCATACCCACTCTATATCTAAAGGTGACTTTAGTGTGTACAAAATCATTTTATTAAATGTGATCATGGTTTAAATTGCACTTACATGGTTAAATATAGTGAATAATAAAATTGTTTATATTGATTAATGATTAGATCATAAATATAAATAAAAAATATATTTATATTAGTATCCTCATTTGAAAAAAACGTGTGATTTATATAAATGGTTACATAATTTATGAAATTTTTATTATTAGATCATAAAATATTTAATAAATGTCACACATTTATAAAATATAAAGGATTTTATACTAAAAATAGGTAAATACATATATAAAAAATTCATATTGGATAAAATTAATTTGGTCATGTTTATCTATGCTTAAATTTTAAATTATTTATAAATTATTTATGAATCATTCATAACTGTTTATCTCATGTTTGAATATCTGAATTTTTCATTTATTTAGTTCATTCCCAGGTTTATTATTAACTAATATAAATTGTTTATATTATGAGAAAATGTATACATTTGTATAAAGTGTTAAAATACTTATCTAAATTTTCATACATGCATTTAAGGATATACATCCTTGGTTTGATAATTGTTTTAGTTTACTCTACCATGTATTTATCTTGTTCATAGGTCATGTAAAGAGTTACATGTTATTTGAACATGTTTATTTGGTAGAAATAAAAATTATACTCTAAAATAAATATTTAGAAACATGAATACTTGTATGGGGAATACATGAGATAATATGTTAATTTTAATTCCCATTTAAAATATTATGTGTCATATTCCTTATAAAGAAAATAATATTCAATACATATATCATCCAGTTGGGTAGTTTTTGGCTAAATATCAGTGACACTAAAATATATTTTTTTATTTTAAGAAAGTAGTGAGGTGACCCTAAAAGTTATGTGCCTCATTTTTTGAATTTTATTTAGGTAACAATTGTATGTGAAACACTTATCAAGGATACTGACAGAATATTTTTGAGTTTATCCATATTATATATTAGATAATGAGTTATCTACCCAGCCATCCAAGTTTTATATATGATATGATTATATTGATACCCTACCTAAATAACTATGTTTATAGAGGAATAATAAAGAGGACTCATTACTTATTGAAATATAGATCTTGGACCATTAATAGATATGATGTATTTTTAAAGGGTTTATCATTTTAGTTTGAGAACACTTAATAAAAGTCCTTATTAAATGATTGTAAGACATGATCCTCATCTGATAATTTTTTTTAGATTAATGGAATCATCAACATCATCATCAAACTTGACCTTCATAACAATTTTGGAGAAATAAAATCTTAATAGAATAAATTTTATATACTGGTACATAAAATTGATAATTTTTCTCAGGAAAAAAATAAATGTTATATGTGTTAGAGAAACAACTTCATAAGGAAACTCTCTCTAATAAATATAGTTAACAAATAATTTTTTATTATAAAATAAAATTTACTCTGTTGATGTATATAAATTAATTATAGTCTATATTGAGAATAAAATCCAAAAGAAACATAAAAAATGGATGATTATAGAATGAAATATAATCTACAAAGGTTACATCAAGAGAAATAACGACATGAAATATATAAAGTTTTAAGATCAATCTATTTTAGTAAGATGGCATATATTACATTTTTCTCTACAAATATAATCAATATGATTGGGTATTAAAATGAATTAGAGATACTAGGGTCACTAATCGAGCATAATCTTGTCCCATACTCCATTTTACAATCACTAACAGAAAGGATCTCATTGTTCATTATTAATTACACATTGAATGAGTTCAAAAAAATATTTCCTGATCTCTATAATATATTTAGGATTACTAATCAAGACATGATAGGTCTAAGAAAAAGTTCCATGATGATGTTCTAAAAAGGAAAGGGTAAATATTTTGCCCAAAAGACAAAGAATAGAGGTCATGGTGGTCCACACTAACATATAAATAGAATATAGGAGTTTATAAAGAAGGTAATTTCTTCCATTTTGGATAAAATTTTCACTATAGAAGTAATTTCCCATAATACCTGAAGGGATAAAATAAATTAAATGGAGATTCCATGTTAGGTATTAATGTTATAGAATTCAAGTCTTCTATTGTGAAGGGAATATGATACCAATTGTACATTAAACAATTGTTGTAAATATGTATAGGAATTAAAAGGGGAAAAGGACTAAAGGTTAAAACATAAAGTTTTCATTCAAGTGATGTAGAAATGAGATGCTAAATCAAGGAGTTAGTTATGGTATATCTATTTAAATATATGTTAGATAAAAATAGTGATTGTGTCTCTTTATTATCTTATTTTCCCATTATGTTATAAAAGATGTTATTATAAATAATATGTTTTTATCAATAAATGAGATAAATATTTTTATACACTTAATTATTAATGATATGAATGTATAACATATTTGAAAAAAAGATAAGGATAAAAGGCGTTTTTTCCAGAATAAAGGTTTTTTCCAAGATATTTATTAAAATATGATGAAAAGAGTTCGCACCACTCAATAGTGGTATGTTTTAAGTGATAAAATTTTTTTTCATATTATTTATTTGAATACATAGAATAATATATGATATATATATGTGTGTGTCTGTGTGTGTGTGTGTCAAATAGTTTATTTATTAAATATTCCCACTAAAATAAATAAATTTTATTTCATATAATAAAGAATTTTTTGTATCTTATAGTGATATTATATAGAGAATATAGTTTTTAAGTGTCATGTGGGATTATATTTGGGCTTATAGTAGATCACAATTAACAAATAAAATATGTAACCAGTTATGTTTTAAGTGAAACTAACTTCATATCCTAAAAATAGTTTAGGGAATGACTCTAAATAAAAATATATATAGTTACATTTATTTATCAAAACAAAGGTAATGTAATGTTATATCATAAAGGAGTTTAGGATGTGTATTTAATGAATAATGTAAGAAGTTATAGAGGTTACAAAATCATCTCAAAGAAATTTAATTATTTTAAGATGGTTATTATAGTCTAATAAAGTATTTTATGTACATAAGGGAAGGTATTAACATCAGAATATTGGATGTTATGAAGTAAATTAGTCTAAATACAATGGTAAAATAATTAACATTGGGAATATGATTTTTAAGTATAAAGATTATTGAAATTAGCTTTTCCATAGATGTTTCCAGTTAAATGAGTTTAGTGGGATTATTTTATTAGATGGTTACATAGAGATGTGGTTGGAATTACATAGAGATGTAAGGATATGAACAAGACTTTAAAAGTACAGAAACATAAGGCCATTTCGGTGGTCTATCATATGGGATATGATTAAATAGGTTCTTATATATGGTTCTTTTAGTACTATTAAATAATTTAATAATATAAAATCTATCATGTTATATAAAATGGTAGTATCCACTTTGAAATTTTTTTACATTGGAAAAATATATATTTTATAAAGTGTAATGATAATTGATCTCTATATGTATGAATTAATGTTATCCCTAACCAATATTTTTTATGGTTTATTATAGGTTATGATGAAATGTTAAGGTTGGTGTGAGTAGGACTTCATATCGTGATGCAAAATATTATTTTGAGTCACAAAATTAGTTTTATGTATGGTATAAACCACCAAGTACACCATATTGAGTGTCATAAACTATGAATTTGTTATACTAGGGGTGTTAGTTTTGTATTGAATTCTCATACCTTCGGTTACTTATAATGATAACCTTAATACATTGATACCTTTATTATTTACGCCTTGAGTCTTAGCTAATTAGGGGTATTTTGGTATATTGTTGATCATGTAATTAGTTGAGGTTTAACTAATATGAATTTTTTCTTCTCATATGATGAGTATAACATATGGGAGCTCAATTGAGATAGTCTTAGGAGGTGTATGTCCCTACATATATATAGTTCATAGGATATTCTTAACTATTAGGATGATGGTAATGTAATGTGCTTATCCATTTAGATGAATAACATGTGATGTATTCGTTGACTTAGTCATTATAAAATTAGAGAATCGAGAACATATGAGTGGAAATATAGGATTAACATACATTGTATCCCATGGTTACTCAATGTCTTAGAAAAATGTATTATATGATTATGAATACATGAATATGAAAAAAAACTAGTAGATATAGGTATGGTTGTACATTTGTTGAATAGGGATGATGCTAAATCTATTTATAGCTTGACTAGAATCTACACTTTGTTATAGGATGCTCTTTGCTTAAATTTATGGATTAAAAAAACATAATTATTAAAAATAATAATAATTCTCATAGGTCCACACTTTTTGGTTTTTTAAATTAGGATCAAGTTTATAAAACTTTGAGAAAAACCTCAAAGGTTTTTTGGAGTATATTTGGATGAACATTAAAATGTATTTTAACAAATTTTTATGTATATAATATATGGTAAAAATATGTGATATATTTTACTAAAGTATATTTGGAAGATATATAAAATGAGTTTTGGATATGGTTCCAAAAAGTTTCACATTGATGGATATGTGCACTAAAATTCTAACCACGATGTGGTGGTTTATAATATACTATGGTCTATCCTTATGTGAACTATAACATAGTGTGAGATACTATGTCATGGTTTCTATGCATGGAACAATCAAATTATCTGATAATGTATAGGAATATTCATTATCTCAATCCAAATGTTATCATACTTGGTTATTCATTATAATATGATGAAATTGAGTAGTTGGAATTTCATACATTAATTGTTTAAATGTTAAACAATTTATGTTAAGGGTGGAATAAGCATTAGAAAATTAATAATGTAGAGAGGTGTTTGTAAAATATCACATAAATATATGGATAGATATTTAGTTATTATATGAATATATAACATTATTCGATGATCATATGGTTGTGATTAGTCATATGGTATTGATTCACTATTAGAAACCCTCAAACTGAGATGCTTTTTGAGCTCTTATTTCTCTATAACCTTTAAACTAAAGGTTCTAATAGGCCATGGTGTTGAGATAGATCCTTCTCAAGTGTCATGAAATTCCAAAAATCCATGGATTCCCTAGGAGGGAGGAGCCCTTGTACTATTCCTCTTTTATCTCAATCAAAATCATATAAATCTTGAATAGGCTAGATCATTAGGGTAAAATGTTCATTGTGTTTTCTTCATTGTATTATTTATTCCAAATGAATAATTAGATTCTATGATTTGAAGAGTTTTTGAGTTTTTATTCTCATATATTTTATATTTTAGACATATCTATGAAATTATTTAAGGATAATATTGATTATGGTATGTGATTAGGATAGTTATGATTTGATAAGGATGTGTAGATCTATGAGACTGGTACCAAAAAGTGATAACTAATCAGTATAGGTTCATGATCGACACGGACTAGTTCTTATGGTGTTTTGGAGATTCTCTTATTATATACCATGGAAGGAATTAAATTAAGATCATAATTCTTAAATATTTTCCAATATTAAGAGAGTTTGATATCTTAGGAGGTAACTATTTACATATTTTCTTGATAGTATGAGGAGTTTTCTCAAAATAATCAACACTCAATTGATCAAATGTTTTAGTATATGTAATTAATCAAAAATGGTTTAGGGATGGAGTTCTACATGTCACCTATGAATTAAGTTGTTGAAAATCCACCTCCCCATACTGTTAGTGATTTTCTTATATAGTGATTTATTTATGAATCATTGTTATATTAAATATAATATGAATTAAAATTTTAATAATTTTAATAAATATCTATTTATTATTATTATTTTAATATTAATTTTTTTATATTTCTCATTTTTTTTATTAGTTATGTTATATTTTTATAGGTGATTGTCATATGTTACTAAAAAAATTTGAGATTTCATTTAAAAAATGTATAATTTTCATCGAACAAACTTATTTGTGATGAATTTTTCTCAATAGATTATAAGTTTACTTAAAATTATTTGTGATAACAAAGATTAAAGGCATTATAAATAATAAAAATATATATTTTTGATGTTTTTATGGAGGGTAAAAATCATCTCACTAAACTATTTATGATATAATTTATTAATTATGATGGTTTTCACTCATAATAGTGTGTATTTAATGAACTGAAAAGACCCTTTGAAAATATTTGTAGTTATGACATTATTTAAAGTGAATAATAACCATCAAAAAACATTTTATTGATGAACAAATTTACTTTTATGATGAATAGTGGTAACATCTCGTCCTGAGTATGACAAACTGGTGCCTTGAACCGATCGGTCACATGACCTCAAGTGCACCTCCCCATACACCAGATCCTTCCAACTAGTATTGAGGGTCTATTATAAATCATGGGGAGACTATACACTCTTTTTTTATTTTCTTATTAATACACCTGAAAAAATAAATGAACAATAACCAATTACATAATCATAACCAGAATAATATCAATATCACAAGATAAACCAAAACTGGAAAGATAGTATCAAAACTGAACAAAAGATATTCCATGCTTAATTACATGCCAAGTGTCAATATTCATACCAAAAATAAATAAAGACACTGAAAACTTGTCCATGCGGGTCTCGAACCATTTTTGGTTCCCTCATCCGTGCTCAATCTTGACTCATCCATCTAATATAGGTCCTTCTCCCTTAACTTATCTATAAGACACCAAGTCTATTTAGTATCGATTAGCCAACCTGGGTAGGGTGTGAGTAAAACTCAGTAGGCCACCACCAATGGTGTCAAAAATAATATCCAGACAATAACAAGTGTACGTCTTTGTATAATGAAATAATTACAATGCATAATTAAAAAAGTTATCACATTATAAATAAATCTTTTTTTGACCACATAAACCCATAGGTTCCTGAGGAAACATGATCCTCGATACCTGATTCAGGCTATACCAGGGTCTGATCTATCCCCAAGGGATATATTATTTTAATTTACATTTTACCATTCTTAATACTTGGCCTAATTTCCATGTTACCATTCACCATTTAGTAACACATAATTGAATGATCATGTTACCATTCATAATACTGGGTTGAATGTCCATGTTACCATTCACCATTTAACAAAACATAATTTAATTAGCATGTTACCATTCAACATTTAATAATTGAATGACCAATTTACCATTCATAAATTCTCCAATGAATGACTACGTTACCATTCATTAACACATAATTAATTCAAAAATTAATTATCCACACAAATTCCATTACTAATTCAACAGATAATTAAAACAACAATTCCATTATTTAACTCAACAATTAACTAATCACGTCAATAATATTAATTAATTAAATAATTAATTAATCACATCAAGTTTATATAGTTAATTAAATAATTACATAATCACATCAATATAATCTAGTTAATTGAAAAATTAACTAATCACATCGATAATATTAATTGATTCAATAATTAATTAATCACATAGAATATATTAATTAATTAAAAAAATAATTAATCACTTCAATTTTATTAGTCAACTCAACAATTAACTAATCACACCAATTTCATTACTAATTCAACAATTAGTTTTTCACACAAGTCCCCTTAATTATTTCCCTAATTAATTTAGTATGTCAATCCCATTAATTAATTCATAAATTAAGTAATCAATATCCACAAACTCAAAATCCCAAAATTAATTTTCAAATTCACAATCTAAATATTTCATAATTAATTCCACAATTAATTATCTCAATTACCAAATCTAAATATCTCAGAATTAATTCATCAATTAATTATCTCAGTCATCAAATCTCATTATCCCATAACTAATTCAATAATTAATTATCTCATTCTGTCAATTCAATGTCCTAATAATCCAAATTAATTAATTCACTTATTAATTAATCCAATTCATTCAATTTCGTTAACACAACAACCCCATTAACTAATTTACCAATCAATTAATTTAACATATTAAATTTCATTAAAATAATAATACCTATTAATTAATTCTCCAATTAACTAATCCAACCCATTAAATTGAATTAACACAACAATCCCTATAAATTAATTCACCAATTTATTAATTTAACTCATTAAATTGCATTAATACAACAATCCTCATTAATTAATTCACCAATTAATTATTTTAACTCATTCAAATGGATTAACATAAAAATACCCTATAATTAATATGCCAATTAATTAATCAAATTCATTTCTATTTATTTTTTTCACAATTAATTAATCACATATAATCCCTTCGATTAATTCACTAATTAATTGTTCACATCAATTGCATTAATTAATTTACAAATAATTAACCATAATACTTACATTAATTAATTCATAAATTAGTTAATCCCAAAAATCCAATTATTTAATTCAACAATTAAATAATCACATTACTCACAATAATTAATTCGTCAATTAATTAATCCATTCAATTCCATTATTTAATTAAATAATTAAATAATCACATTACTCACATTAATTAATTCATCAATTATTTAATCATATCAATCTCAATATTTAATTCAAAAATTAAATAATCAAATTAATCACATTCAATAATTCATCAATTAATTAATCCATCAATCCCATTATTTAATTCAACAATTAAATAATCACATAACTTCTATTTATTTATTAATCAAATACTCAATCAAAAAAATCCCCATAATTAATTCATCAATTAATTATTTCAACTTAATAAATTCAATAACCCCATAATTAATTCCGAAATTAATTATCCCACCTCACTCAATTTAATAACCCCATTTAATTCATCAATTAAATGTTCTATCTGAATCATTTTAAAATCCACAAGTAATTCCTCAATAAATTATTCAATCTCAATCAATTGAATATACTGATAATTAATCTAAAAAATTAATTGTCCCTAATTAACAACCTCGATCCCCTCATTATTAATTCAATAATTAATTATTCATAATCTATAATCCCAATATCCTAAATTTGAATATTTCCCTTAATTAATTAATTCACCAAATTAATTAATTCGATCAAGAAGTAAAATGCTAAACATAAAATATAAATTATACATTTACATACACATAATTGAAATTAAGACTTTGGGATATGAATTATCGACCACCTACCTCAATTCATCGATGAACAATCACTAAAAAAAATTCCCAAAAATTGTGCAGTATAATGATGTATAATGAGATCCAAATATTAAAAACCCACCTAAATATTCAAGAATTCATTATCTAATAAATCTATATCTAGAACTATAATCATATATCCATATCTTAGAAAATATATTTAGATCTAACCAAACATATGATTACTTTACTTAAAGAAAGTTATAATATTGGGAGAAGAATGAGAAAATAACTAATATAGGATTCACATACTTGGAGAGGTGAAGATATTCAATCTGGGATTCAAATTATAAATAACATAGGTCAGAAAGGCTTAGAATTCATCCAAAGAGCTCCAAAATCATGAAATACCTCCTAGGGTCGAATGGGAGTTGAAATGAATGGGTTTTGGGGTTTCAAGGTATTTTAAAATTAAAACTCAAGTGACTTTAAAAATCATGCACGATTTTTTGGGCAGGGACACGTGGTTTTCCCTAACCATGTTCCCTAATAGTGATCTGGTTATTATGAGGGCACATGGTTACTCCTATCAGGGTGCATGGTTTTGGAAAACCATGTTCCAATCGTGCACTTCCCCTTCTTCCAATTTTCCCAATTTTTACCCACTCACACCCCAAAGTAAAACCCAAATGAAACTTACTCCACATAAGGAAGGAGTACCTAAAAATGAGCTTGAGACAACTCCAAAATAGGTAGAGATATTACAATCTCCCCAACTTATAACAGTTGGTCCTTGATTTGTACTCACAATAACATCTAAGATTCAAAGTCAGAAAGGTCATCCCACTGAGCCCACATATCTTATTCCCTTTAACATGTTTCCTTCTGCACATGCCCATATTTCCACAACATGTGAAATATCGGAATGGTCTTTCCCCACAATATATTCTCACTATGATCCAACACATGTATCGGATTCTCCTCACATGATTCATCTATATCAAACTCAATATCATCAACATACCTGACATGTTTCCCAATTCAACATTGGAGCTCAACCATGCCCTCAAAAACATCTTATAAAGGATGAACATCCACCACCTACAAGGCCCACTTATACTTTACCTGAGGAATTTAATAATAAACATTACATATTCCTTATTAGAATTATTATAACACCACCTTCAACCCATATTATTTCTCCATGAACCTATTATACACAAATCACTCCCCACCTTTGGATCATTGTTAACACCGCTTGTCAAGAAAATCAACCACCTGATCCCATAGTAATCATTGAACTCCAATCTATATTTGGAACCTTATCCATGAACTTTAAATGGCATACCTCCCACCATCCAACTCCACATTTACCTCTTTATAAGCACAACCTCTAAGGGACCCCATATAAAACCAAAACATATTTAGGCAGCTAGGCATAAATCCAAATCTTTCACAGTGTACCTATGATGATTACAAGGTAGGATACATGATCGTCATTAATTAAAAGTATATTAATAAGTCATCACTGAATACCACCACAAATCCCCCCATCACTGATGTAACATCCCATTAGAGAAACACCTTAACTTGTTGAAAGTATCATCCTTCTATACATGCCAACGTCACACAATACTGATCCAGAACCAGACGGTCTCTCGCACAACCTACAACTGAGTTCTCAAACATTGGAGTTATCACTACCCAAACCACCCAAATCAAGGGACAAATTAAAAAACAAAGGATTATCAATTCAAAACATTAAAATTGTTAACAAGAGGTATTTATACAAAACCATAACAAGGCTTTCGCCCTTTTTCCTACCACATGGTCAAAACTGAGGCACTATCTCTACCCTTAACCATCCTACATCTAGGTCCTATTTAACAAGGGTAAAAACATGCTAATTATTTAATTTTCTCATTTAGAAACCCATTTATTCTCATATTGAATCATTTTGAAATATTTCTCAATTTTATGTTGGGCATTATTTTTATTTCAATTTCACAAGAAAGGAAAAATAGTTTGAGTTCAACAACTTGCACATAACTCGTTTTCCCATGAGTACCTAAAATTATGCATGTCATAATAAACCTGAGTTCCTAGAATGATGCATTCAACTCATATTTTGTTCCATACTAGGCTATGAGTCAAATCTTGTAAAATCTAAACATCAATAATCTTATCACACAACAAGTGTGTCACCCAAGGTGAAATAATATTAAATTGTAATAGCAAACAGAAATAACAACAATCCCACATTGCATACTTGGGTTCTCCCCCATATATGGGTTAGCTACTCCCATGCATGAGCTCAGAACCAAGGCATGAAACTTCCTAGACTTATCTCTACCTTTCCTAAATAGTAAGACAAAATAAAAAAAGAAAATAAAACTCCTTTGATACCACTTTGTAACATCTCATCCTAGGTGACACACATTAGTTCCCCAAACTAATCAGTCACATGACCTCAAGAACGCCTCCATGTATTCTAGAGGCTATTGAATTATAAGTAGGGTCTATTATTTATCCTGGGGAGACTATACCCTCTTTTTTTCGTTTTAGAGTAATACACCAGTGGAAATAAATAAACAATTACCAATAACATAATCATAACCAGAATAATATCAGTATCAAAAAATCAACCAAAATTGGAAAGACAATATCAAAAATGAATAGTATATATGTCATGCTAAAGTATGTTCTAAGTTTCAATATGAAAAACCCAAAATAAATAATGACACTGAAAAATACTCCATGTGATTCATGAACCACATTTGGTTCCCTCATCCATGCTACAACCCGACTTAACCATCTAACATAGGGCCTCCACCCTTAACCTATCCAAAAGACACAAAGTCTATTTGGGTATCGATCAGGCATCCTGAGTAGGGTTTGAGTAAAACTCAGTAGGTCACGACCAATGGTGTCAAAAACAATATCCAGTCAATTGAAAGTGTATACAACTGTAAAAGTAACTAATTACAATGCATAAGTAAAAAGTTATCACATTATCAATAAATATTTATTTAACCACATAAACCCCCAAGTTCTTGAGGACAACCAAACCTCAATACCTATTTCGGCCCATGTCAGAGTCTAATCTATCCCCAAAGGATATGACATTTTTATGTCCATGTTACCATTATTAATACATGGCTGAGTTTCCATCTTACCATTCACCATTTAATAACAAGTAATTGGATGAGCTTGTTACCATTCATAATACTTTTCCAAATGTACATGTTACCATTCACCATTTCACAATACATGATTGAAAGAGCATGTTACCATTCATAACTTCACAATTGAATGACCATGTTATCATTCTTCAACGCATAATTAATTCAATAATTAATTATCTACACCAATTCTATTACTAATTCACCAGTTAGTTAAACACAAAAATATCATTAGTTAACTCAAAAATTAACTAATTTCATCAATAATATTAATTAATTGAAAAATTAATTAATCATATCAAGTTCTGGTAGTTAATTAAACAATCAACTAATCACATCAATAAAATTAATTAATTTGATAATTAATTATTCACATTAATTTCTATTTTTAATTCAATAATTAACTAATCACATCAATAATATTAATTAACTAAAAAAATTAATTAAACACATCAATCTCCAGTTGTTAATTTAAAAATTGACTAATCACAGCAATAATATTAATTAATTCAAAAATTAATTAATCACATCAAATACATTAATTAATTCAAAAATTAATTAATCACTTCAATTCTATTAGTCAATTAAATAATTAACTAATCATGCTAATTTCATTACTAATTCAACAATTAGTTTGTCACATAAGTCCCCTTAATTAATTCCCTAGTTAATTAAGTATGTCAATTACATTAATTAATTCATAAATTCATAAATCAATATACACAAACTCAAAATCCCATAATTAATCCCATAATTAATTATCTCATTGATAATATCAATATTTCATAGTTAATTCCACAACTTATTATCTCAATTCTCAAATCTCAAAAAAACATAATTAATTCCTCATTTAATTATCTTGATTATCAAATCTCATTATCCCTTAATTAATTCAACAATTAATTATCGCATTCTGTAAATTCAATATCCCAACAATACAAATTAATTAATTCGACAATTAATTAATCTTATTCATTTAATTTCATTAACAGAAAAACCCCCATTAATTAATTCATTAATTAATTAATTTAACTCATTCAATTTCATTAACACAACAATACTTATTAATTAATTTAGCAATTAATTATTCTAACTCATTCATTATATTAAAACAACAATCCCCATTAATTAATTGTACAATTAACTAATTTAACTCATTTAATTTCATTAACACAAAAATCCCCATTAATTAATTTGGTAATTAATTAATCACACTTGTTCATTTGCATTAACACAATAATTACCATTAATTAATGCACTAATTAATTAAACTAATTCATTTCCATTAATTAATTACATAATTAATTAATCACATTCAATCCCTTTTGTTAATTAACCAATTAATTGTTCATGTTAATTGAATTAATTAATTCACAATTAATTAATCCAAATACTTACATAAATTAATTTATTAATTAATTAATCCCATAAATCCCATAATTTAATTAAACAAAAGAATAATCACATTACTCACATTAATTAATTCATCAATTAATTAATCCCTTCAATCCCATTATTTAATTCAATAATTAAATAATCGCATTACTTCCATTAATTAATTTATCAATTAATTAAACAAATCCGCAATAAAAAAATCCACATAATTAATTCATCAATTTTTTGTTTCAATATAATCAATTCAATAACCCCATAATTAATTCCTCAATTAATTATTCTAACTCACTCAATTCAATAACCCCTTTTAATTCATCAATTAAATAATCCATCTCAATCAATTCCAAATCAACAATTAATTCCTTAATTTATTTTTTTATCTCAATCAATTGAATATTCTGATAATTAATCTAAAAAATTAATTATCCCTAATTAATAACCTCAATCCTCTCATAATAATTCAATAAATAATTATTCACAATCTATAATCCTAAAATACCCAATTTTAAAATTTCTGTTAATTAATTAATTCACCAAATTAATTAATTTGATCAAGAACATAATTGTTAAACATCTAATAGAAATTCAACGATTACATACTCATAATTTCAATTAAGAATTTTGGATTTGAATTATGGACTACCTACGATAATTCGTCAATGAACAATCACCCAATGGAAATCCCAAACAATTAAGCAGCATAGTGACATGGAACAAGATCCAAATCTTAAAACCCTAAATCAAGATTAAAGAATTATATATCTTATAATTATATATATCTGTCTACAATCATAGATATATATCTTACTAAATAGATTTAGATCTAAATAAATAGATGATCGCTTTTCTTAATGAAAGTAAGAAGAATAGAAGAAGAACGAGAAAAGAATCAAGATAGGATTTACTTATCAAGAGAGGTGAGGATCTTCGATTTTGGATTCAAATCATGAAGAAAGAAGGTCGAGAAGGCCTATAATTCATTTAAAGAGCTTCCAAATCGTGAAATACCTCCTAGGGTCGAAATGGTGGTCTAAATGGATGAGGTTTGAGGGTTTGGGTATTTTCAAATTAAAAATCAGGGGAATTTAAAAATCATGCACTTTTTATTGGACAAGGGTGCATAGTTTTCCTTAACCATGAACCAGTTATTATGGGAGCACATGGTTACTCCTAAGAGGGTGAATGGTTTTAGAAAACCATTTACCAACCATTCATAATCCCTTCTTCTTCCATTTTTTTTCAATTTTCACCCAATCACACCCCCAAAGTAAAACCCAAATGAAAATTACTCAACATAAAGGAAAAGAGTACATGCAAATGAGTATGTGACAACTCCAGAAAAGGTAGGGATCTTAAAATAATGATTATTAAAAATTCTATAAAATCTTATTTCATTTCTTTTATATATTGTATAGTATTTTATATGTTGGTGTATGGAGTTTCATTTTAAATGGTAATTTTTTTCTTTTAGTACATATACTATTTACACTATTCATTAACCTCTACTCAATTATTGATATACTTGGGGTGTCATTCTCAATCTTGTTGCAAGCTAAGAATCAGTAGGGTATAGTTGTGAAAAATTATAATAAAATATTCTTGTACAATAATAAAAGAAATCATATCATTAATAAATTTATATTTATCTATAATTTTTAGATCAACAAATGGATTAATTTTAAAACAATTTAATTATCTTCCTATATTAATTTATTTTATCTTTCAATAATATCAATTTCTTACACAAGCTTCATGAAAATTTTATTGCATTATTTGGATATGTGATTGGATTTCTTTACCATTGAATTTTGTTATTAAATTTCTTAAATTTTTTCTTTCTTGGAATATTTTATTTCTAGATGGAAAATTATCCATAATGAAAATATGTAAGAAGAAATTTCCTTTTATACTTGTATTTCCTACTTATTAATCCATTTGACAGGTAACCTATTATATATTAATCTTCATCACTACCTTCAGCCATATATTTATCTTTAACATTTAACTTTTTCAGAGATATAAAAGTTATTTAACTTGATGTATAAACTTTCATTTGAATAACTAGATTAATTCTTATCTCACAATCCTCTAAAAAATCAAATCATCTAGAATTTTTTTTAAATTTCTTCCTTACAATGTTAAAACTATTGAAATAAATAATTTAGAAAATTTTCTCATATTTTATAAGAAAAAATTAAATCATGGATTCATTATCTAATTCCTATAATTTCATTAATAATTTTATTTAATCTATTAAATAATTCAGTAATGTATTATATGGAATGATTCTTTAAATTTTCAAGAAAACTTTTTAAAATTTTAATTTGTCTTTCTCAGCCTTCAAGTCACCATTATATACATTAGATAACATATCCCATATCTCACTTGTTTTTTTACAAATAATCACCCATGTGTATTATTCTTTCTTACATGGATAGACTCGAGTAATTTGGTACTTTGTTATCGAATTCCCAATTTTTTTAAATTTATCATTAATGATTTATAAAATTTAATTACTCAAGTGAAATTCATGAATAAAAATTACAAATAAATCCATACCAAGTGTCATGAAATTATTAGTAATTATTCTTATTCATATTTGATTACTAACAACATCAAACAATTTTAAAATTTATTTGTTTCTTAAATTTTCCTTTATATAAAGTGTAAATGATTGAAAAACCACGATCTCTAACACTACTTGAGGATTTTATGATATTATAAGTGAATATCTCGTTGAATGAAGTGTTTTATATAATCTTAATGAATGAATTCGTGCTTTATAATAGCCTATAATAACATGGGGTGATTTTCCTAATATGCATATCACACCTTACGATATGTGAATATCATAAAGACACATGTGATACACCAACTACCTTTATCGTATAGTAAGATTTCGATTATAATTCAATTGTATGTAATACTGAGTGCATAAAACTAATCTTTTATATGTTTTATTGAGTTATAATTCATTAGGAATGAGTTATGCATGGATTACACATTCATTTAAGGAGTTAAATGAATTATCCAAATGGAAGTAATGTTTGAGTTCCATGAGATGGAACCCAATGCATTTGATGAATGAAACTCTTCATTAAATGAAGAGTTTCAATGATGAATATAAAAGGGAAGAGTTCCCTAATGTTATTCCCACTAGTGTGCATGAAAACCTAATATAAATCATTATTCTACCCAAGATGTTTTTCATCACTTCTAAGTGTAGATGTTGTCACCCCTTAGACATTTTAGAATCCTTAGGTTGAGAAATGGGATCCTTAGGGAAGTGGATTTACTACAAAGATAAGAAGCTATTATTTTCTACTCCATTGATCTTCATCAATTTTATTCCATTTTATAAGAGGATAGAGGCCTTTGTTATTTCATTTTAGGTATGTAGTTTCTTCATAAACCCTTTCTCTTTGATTTAGGAAGAAATATTAATAATTATATGGGTTTGTTTTTTATTCCATTGATAATTAAATGACCCCATAAACCCATAAGTTGTATCAAAGAAAGTTTCATTAAGGATCTAACATGTAATATTCAGTGGGTTTTGAAGAATTTTTTATGACAATTAAATCTTTAGATTTATCATATTATATTATATGTTAAATTATTTTGTTTTTGTTAGTTGTATTTTTTGAACAGATCACATCACAAGGTATGATATGAAGGTTTTGAATTTTAGAATATTTTATTATATGAGATACTAGAAATTTCATTTTAGGGTCAAATTTTAGAAGAAAAAATAATCTTGTAATATTTAAAATATCTTAAAATATTTTTAAATATTATTTTTTGTAATAAGATAGAACCTATCATAAGAAATGATATTTTTTCATATTTTATGATTGTGTATCTTATCATAAAATATGATTGATAGACTTACCACCATCTCTCTAGTGTCAGTCATATTTTACAATTGATTGTGAGTCATAAAATACATAAAGTGTAAAAATATTTAAAAAATTACTTATGATATTTTTATAATATTTTGTAAATTATTTGAAAATTATAAGTTTTAGGAATTATAAAATGATACCTTTTATGCCTAATAAAAATATAAAAAAAAATTATATTAATTTATCATGTTTTTGAAAAAAAAAAAATTTATTCATTACAATATTATTCATATTTATAAATTATTTATAGAATATGAATAATTTTTATGATTTATTTATATAATAAATTGATTCTAGAATATAGATCCTTGAATTACAATCATGGTGTGCCTCTAAAAAAATTACTTTTTTATTTACCTTGACCTCTGTTTTTTTAAGTTATAAACTTGATAATAGTGGTTGAATATAGTTTGTGAATATTAGGTGTTAGAGATATCATGAATTGAATTCTATATTGAGTAAATTCTCCCCGGAAATAGGGACTTGGGGTCAAACTATCAACCAGCCTAGAGGGTTATACCTTATTCTAGAAAGGTGAGGGGTTGAATTTCAGTTAATTTGGGCTTACTAATATTATATTGAATATTATATAAAACTATTCCTTTGTATAAGAAATTTAATATACTATAGAAAACTAGACTTTTCATACATAAATATTAAATAATTTTAGAAATATTTATATAACACCTTTATTTATAACTTGGGGAAAGGAGACATAAGAAAGTGTGAGCTCATATACTCAGTAAGGGAAAACAAGGGAGATATCAACAATCGCTTAAACATAACATGAGAATAAGCATATGAGTATATGATAATAACACTTAAAAACTATACCCTACATATCTTAGGTCATAATCTTGAGTCATGGAATAAAATTGAATTCTCATAAGACATGAATCATAAAGGAATCAAAGATAATAAACCATGAGAGTGTGACATTGGCATAAGACATGAGTTCGTATCACACATATAAATATAGAAATTAATTTCCTTAATAGTCATGAATTCACTAATAATATTATAATAGTGGATTGGGTTCACTCTCAAAACTATTTTAGTAGTCATGGTTTACTCCCAATACTATTATAGTGGACAGATCTCCTTATAGAACTGGGTTTACTCCCCATTTTAGTCATGTTTATCTCATGAGATACCAATATTTACCCAGTGAATTAGTGGGATATATAAATATGATATCACCCATCACATAATTAAAATCATATATATGTGTGACACAATATCATAAATCATTCATCATATCATGACCCATCTAAAATAAATTGGTTTCATACACATTTCATTATCTCATAACCTTTAGAAAATAAATATGTTTTATAAACAATTCATGTCATCATAATCATAAACCAATCAGAGAAATAATAATTATGGTATAATTAAATCATATCACTAGTAAAATTTAAGTAACATAAAAGTATTTCATCATAGATGAAAATTCTTATAAAATAACACTTGTATATTTCTTTAGGAAAACACATTTTTTCTCCTTGAAATCAGTTATTTAAAATCAAAAACAAATCCCAAATAATAAGTAAATTTTTTAATTAAAAACAGACTTTAAAAATTATATAATAATATTAAAAATATTTATTATTCATGATGATGGGAAATTATTCTAATTCCATCTAAGTTAAATAACACATTCCTTTCAAACAATTGAAAAAAGGTTTAAAATTATATCATTCCAAAAATAATGATAAGATTAATTTTTAAAAAAAATGAAAAAATAATTTCATGGTTAAAAATGAATCTAAAAAATAATATATTTATATTAAAAATATTCTTGAAGACATTTTTAGAAAACATGGATATGGAATAAAAATTATTTTTAACTAAATATAAAAATAAAGTTGGTTTTCATTCAACATCTTCTTTCAGTCCCTTGAGTACATAAAGAGAGGAAAATTAATGGGAAAAAATATTCTTTATAAATAAACATATGATAATAAAATTCATGAGTTTATTGGGAGTTATATCATAATATTTAATCATCATATACTTAATCATAAACAATCCTGATAAACAATGATATTGTAAAATAAAACTATTACAACTTTGGTAACATTTGAATCATAAGACCCATGAAAGAATAATTTCAAATGAAACTTTAAATATCATGAAAATAAAGATTTAAAATTTAAAATGGAATTATATACATCTCAGAAAATCATATAGGTGCATAACATAATAGATGTCCCAAAGAATATAATTTTAAATGATAAACCCTTACCTCAGGTCTGACTTCCTTCACACGTGTTCAAATATCCATTAGAATAAATATAGGTTAATTATAAATCTATTAAATAACCATGTACATATTTATAATTTCATGTATGATCCTTTTATAAAAATTTTACATCCATTTATCTATAATTCATTATTAAAATCATCATTTATGGGTGTTAACAGTTTCGTTTATCATGAGTATTTCACTTCAGTGGTTCTGGTCCTTGTACGTTGACTATTGTTCCATCATCTCCAAAATTTTAATAATGATAAAAATATAATATATATTTATTATATATAAATATTTATATTTATCCTTAAAATTTAGTAACAAAAAATTAATTACACAATTCATGGAGACGGTGGGCCTTACGTATGCAAGAACGTTGTTTTCACTTTTTGATGGACTGAAAAAAAATAAAGGTAAATAATAATTCACTTTTAAATAATAATTATTATATCATATATTTCTTATATATTCATTAAATCTCTCCTTATTACCATTAAAGTAAATTGGAAATGAAAAATAAATCACATCGCTTCGTGGAGGTGGAAGTCTACACGTACGCACGATCGACATTATCATTTTTACAACAGATTTGAAGGTAAAAAGGTAGATTTGATATTATGATTAAAAAATTATAATTATTTAATAATTATGATACATAAACTTTAAACCCAAAATAAAAACATCCATGAAATATGGTGGTGGAAAATTAATTGAATCGTTACGTGGATATGATAAGCCATGGGTACTCATGAGCGATACTTTCACTACCCATTTTATGGAAAGATGGTGTATAATAGTGATTTAATAATATTAATAACATTTAATTATATTTAGTATACCTAATTTATTAATTTTTGATAAATTACATATATTTATAGGATATAAAGAATAATTGAAAAATAAATTGATCGGTTAAGGTGATTACCTTGTCCTTGAAAGAATTCCTTTTGATCACCTATTAAATATCCTAGGGTTGGAATTTTGTGAAGTATATAACATCTATAATGTGTCTATGGAAGTTTATAATGGGTTATATAGTTTTTTCAAGATATAATACCCAAATTGGTGTGAACAAGAGAAAGGTGAGGTTCCCTTTTATAAGTGAGGGTAGGGAAACTCTTGGAATTTATTAAAAGATTAAAATATAATAAAGTCATTCTCTATCCCAAATGATCCAAAAGTCGAGGTATTTAAAGATAAGACATTGTTTTGGGTAAATATTATCAAAAAATAAAAAAAAATAGTTGTAAGTAGTTTTTTAAACCTTATCTCCTGGTTTAACCCCATAGTTAACCTATTTTAACATTAACCACGGTAACAACTTTTTCACTCTCAAAGGGTTATAATTTTACTTATAAGGTAATTATTAAATAATAAATGGAAAAAGTTTGAAATTTTAGACCATATATTATCCTAATTTTCCTATTTAAATATATGTATACTTTTTAAATAATTTAACAAAATATTATTTTGATAAAATATCATTTATGTCTATTTTGACACTATTATTTCAATTTGACCTAAAATACAAAAATAAAAAGTCTGAATTAAAAAATAATACTTTAAAACAAAACTAATATTTCAAATTCATATATAAAATTTATATAACACTATAAATCACTCAAATTATTTTTATTTTAATATTTTTAAAACCATTTATTTTATTTTTCTAATAATTTTCTAAATATTATATTAGTGTAGTGCAAGAATTTAACATAATTATTTAATAAATAAAAACCATAAATAAATTTAAATCCTGAAAATAGTTTCATTATTATAAAAATATAAAGTTATATTCATTCATAACTTTCTTTTATCCCTATGTGAACACATAAGTGACATTTAAAACTAAGAGAGTGGCCTTTTTTAACTTTCTTTACTTTAAATATTATATAGGTAATTTTAATGGAAATGTGCCTATAAAAAATAAATTTCTATAATAAGGTGATAATAGTTGAATTAGAATCATAAAATAAGATTTATGATGAAACACTTTGGTCTTATAACTTAGTTTTAACATAGAATAAACTGATTTACCCTTTACCGATCTAATAAATTTTACCATTGTTATTATTCATATTAAACAAAAATAAAAGGAAAATATTTAAAAAATTTGAAACACATGAATCCAAAAACATAATACATTTTTGAAGATTCAATTTCTATAATTATTAGAATTTTTTTTAAAATAAATGTGTAAAACACGATGAAACCTGCTTTAAAAAAACAATTTTAAGCATAAAACTAGATTTATTATTATCCCATGTAGATAAAAAATATTGTATGAATGTTAAAAAAATTATTTAATATATTATATATAAATTTAATTAATATCAATCAGTAATTTTTTAAATTTAATTTATTAAGATAAAAACACATTGCACGCAGAAAAATATTGTTTCATAAAAATTCCTTTTTATGTGTAATGAATGTTTTTATACTAAATTAAAACATAAAAATGATTCCATTGAACTTAATTGAATTATTTAAAATATAATATAACTAATTTTAGTTTTAAACCATTTTAAATAGAAATGTAACTTTTTACTTTCTAGAAATAAAAATACAGTTTCAATAAAAATCGGTATTTTTCAGGATTTGTTGGAAAATAAATCTTTTCATAATACCTAGAATTAAATTTAATATAATTTTGATAATATTATTTCAAAAATGATATTATTTTTATAAAAAAATTATAAAAATTTTCAGAAATTTATTATAATATTCTCTCACAAAAATTTATAAATACTATTTTTGATGAAAACATGTTTTTAATGAATAAAATGACTTTGATAAAAATTCATTGGTTGTTTCATAATAATTAATAAAAACATTTTTAATTATCAGTAAATTTATATATATTTCATAATTTGGTTATTCATATTCATAACCACTAAATAAATGGCTTTGTTATAATGGTCATACTTAAAAAATAATATTTCATGTTTCGTTTAAGATCGGTTTTGCATGTAACACAAGCTATTAGTGAAATTAAATTTAATGGAAAACAAATTCATAAAATCCCAAGGTGTTACATGATCCCCTCTTAAATAAATTGAAAATTCATAATTTTAACATTTTCTTGATAATCAATGGTCTCACATTTCAAAATTATTTGGTGAAATGCATATCACTAAAAGGGTTGATAAAACTTCCTCTTAAAAAAGGAAAGGGAAATATAAACCTCATCTGAAATAAAAAATATATAATTTTGAATGGATGAGAATTAGTGGGAAATGAAAATATAGACAAGGAAGAGAAAACTAATTCCCAAGGATTGATTGATAGTGATAGATAACATGGTCATGAGAAAGTTAATGACCACAAAACAATAAATCTATGATGGGTTAAGAGACCATTGATTCATTTCAAATGAATTTAAAAAGATTAAAATTTTATTTCAAGATACTTTCCCTAAATCTGATGGATTGTTTTACTATCATTATAGAGAAAATATGAAAATATACTTACTTGATTTATTTTTATATCATAAAAACCATTTCATCTATTGGTTGTACTTCAATCAATTCCCACTTCAACTCTTACTCAAAGAAATAAATATCCAAGATAAATTTTTTATTCCTGAAGTAGTAAAATTAACTTCTAACCAGTCATAAGATCTTAAAATAATAACAATTAATTACTCATATCTCAATATATTTATCAAAACCAAATATATTAGGATAGTTTATCTAATATGATAAATCATATTCTGACCACAAACAATAATACCCAAGGTTCAACATAAACCATTCCATAAGTATATAACCTTAAAACCCCTCCAAAATATTTCTAGAAAATTTAAAAATCAAAAAATTTAGAAATAAGTGAACTAAATTTCCAAAATGAACATAACATTAATCCCCCAAAAAACATAAATTATCTCTAAATATCACATACCAAATATGTGAATTCCTTGATTATATATTCTCCTAAAACATGGTAATAACTTGAATTTCCATAAAACCTAAATAAAAACATACATATTTAATCAATATCAATTATCACTTTATCTGGAATATTAATATCTCAATATTATGTACACATTAAGGGTTATATTTCCATTAATAATTTTTTTATCATTAAATCACTTTTCTTGGTCATCAGTATAATTTGAAATATTTTTGAAAATCCTTTAAGAAAAAATTATCGAGAACAATCCATATAATATCATTAATAAAATATAATTCTTGATTCCTAAAACATAAATTGTTCATTACTTTTACTTAAAAAATAGTTATAACATAGGTTATTCCTTGGCCTAGGGTTTAACCCTTCTATTAGGTAATTGACTTGGATAATTCCCATATTCCCCACATATAGGATGTTTAACTATCACCACACCAAAATCATCTATTAATAGTGGTTTCTTAAACCACTACTAAAAAATTTAAATAATTTAGCAGCAGTTTCTGAATAATTTCAACTAAATCTTTTGAACTTTTTAAAAAACACATCTTCTCCGACCCCCCCCCCACTCTCTCCCAAGACCCCTGAGCCTAAGCCTGATCCACCAGAACTCTATTATCCCCCGATCCATCACTATCATCCCCCATTCTACCCTAAATCCCATCCATTATCATTGTCCCCCCTTATCACCTGATCCCCATGAGCCCAATCCTCCATCCCCTCTCTCCCTTGAACCCTTTCTGCTACTACTCCCCATAATTTTCTCCCCACCAATGCTCCCCCTCATCGCCACCCCTTCCCCCTAATCACCTCAAACCCTGGCCACTTCCCCTTTCTCTCTTTTATTGTTGATTTTTTTCTCTTTATCACGTTCACACAACCCAACCAAATCCTAATCCAATTTTGGGTGTTCCATTTGTAGATTCTTGGTATAAGGTTCATAAGCCTCGATTGACACCAATCCTTGCTATGGAAATTTAAAGAAATGAATTTTCTTTGATTGTAGGTTATTTTTTGGTTCATTATTCCATTTTAAATCGATTTTAATTAAGATTTTTCTTGATTTTTATGTTCCACACTATTCTCTAGGGTGCCTTGGACCTTGTTCAGGTGGGATAGTTCCACCATTTTCAAATATAGTGAGTTTCAGGTAAGTGGCACTATTTTTTGGGTCTTTATATTTTATAACGCTTCTTGATTTTCTTTTTAATCCTTTGTTTGGATATCAAATTACAATAAAAATTATGTTCAAAGGGTATTTTATATGGAAATAAAGTTTCGATTGATTTCCACTTCCATTATAAGGTTTTTCTCTTATTTAAAGTTTGTTAAAATCCTACTTTAGTTCATTTTTTAGACTGAATGTTTTTTAAACACTCGAACAACTTTTAATTAATAAGTTAAATATTTTAGGAGAGGTTTTTATTTTAGAAGTTAGGTTATCTATTATTATAAAAAAATTATTAAAGTTATATGTTTTAAAATGTATTTATATATATATATATATATTGGTTCTACACATATACATAAGTATACATATATGTTTCTATTTATACAAATTTAATTGACAAAATTTGAATTTGTGTAATGGGATATATGTAAATACATAAATGTGAAAATTACTATCGATATGATAATAAAAATAGTGAATTTTAACCTTATGACTATTTCTTTCTTTGGTTTCTAAAATGAGTATATGTATTAGAAATAGACTTATTCATTTAATACTTAATGGAATTTTTTTTATCAGTTGTTCTTGTTTGTTAGACCTTATGAGAAACCTAGGGTTCATAAATGGGATAAACTAGATAGAAAGAGGTCATCCACCACTATAAATACTAGTGAAGTATCTTGTAAGACCCCCTATATCTAGATATGTGTTATAACTCTAAATCCACTGATAGGGGGATATAGAATTACTAGTTGAACCTAGACTTGGTGACCTTAGGTTTCTTCTCCCATGATTCATGTTTTAAATTAATGATTGTATGGTTTTTATCTTGTTTCTATTTTATGTTATACTATCCAAGATTGATTTCCTTTTTCTACATTGACCTTTTTAGTACTTATATTAATTTTATTATAACTACTTTAGTTGTATTTTTTCACTTAAATTTTTCTCTTTTCCAACTTAGTAATACCTATGTGTTTTAATTTTATTTAATAAAGCGTAGGCACATGATAATATATATGGATAAAATTTGAATCACATTACTAAATAACACACCTCAGTATGCTATGGGTTTTGAGGAGTTTTTTGATTTTTGAATTTCCAATAGATCTATTTATGGGACAATAAGATTTTCATGTAAAAAATTTAAATTTATAATATGGTTGAAGAGAAATTAGGTTTATGAACACTTGATGTTGAAGAAATTCTCGGGTAAGTATTTGTGTTGGATTTAACATGGAGAATTGAATGTTATATAATGTTTTAGCACTGGAATAAATAAAAAGAATGAGCTCTTAAATTAATCAATAATGTAAAATGAAATGAAAAAACATATAAACGATACTTTTGTCATTTCAAGATAGTAAAATCAACATCAAAACAAAATAGAACAACTAGTTGAGATTGTTAAAAATAGTAACTTGATAATTAATGTTCTTGGGACAAAAGGACAACCAGATCGAGATTATAACATATCATTATATCCTCCTCTTGATTTTTTAAAGACTAATTTAAGAGATAAATTAACTGAGAAGACAAATTCATTTCATGATTTAGTTGATGATGGAAATCAAGAGTTGTATAGTGGATGACTGAAATATTAAAAACTTTATTTTCTGATGAAGTCGTAACATATAAAATTCCTATTAGTAATTACAAATAAGGTGATGTCCATGATATTATAATTATTGCATGACATATTTCTAGAATCTAAGATCCCTGAGTATTTTTATGATATGAAAAAATTTGTTAATAATTACGATTTGTATTATACAAAAAAATATGTGTGCCCCAATTATTATATGCTTTATTGGGGAGAGTATTCAAGAAGATAGTATTACAAAAAATTTATTCTTATATATGGAATTCAACGGGTGATATTGGAAGTCTAAATCAATATACTACTATAAAGAAGAAAAAAATAACACACTTGTAAAGGTTTTGCATTACTTGTCTTTAAAAACTTGATTGAAAAGATTATTCATGTCATCAGAAACCACTTGGTACCTAAATTGGAATTCTATAGATAATAAAAATGATGGGTTAATACAACATCCAAAAGATTCAAAATCATGATATAGATTTGTTTCATTACATCCATAATTCTCATATGATCCTAGGAATGTGCTATTGGGATTTATTGCTGATGGATTCATCCCATTTGGGACTTTGAGTATTTGTTATAGAATTTGGCCATTTATTTTGATCCCTTACAATCTACCTCCATGGATGTGTATACAACAAAAATAATTTATCATTTCAATGATTATTCCTAGAAAACAAATTCCAAGAGAAAATATTGATGTATACTTGCAACCTCTAATTGAATAATTATAAAAGTTATGGAGGAACGGTGTTGATAAATATGAATAATCTTCTAGAATAATGTTCAAAATTCATGAAATTATAATGTGGATCATTAGTTTCAACCATATATTTGGGAACTTATCTAGTTAGAACACAAACACAATTTTGTCTTGTCCTATTTTTAACTTTGATTTTAAGCCTAAACAACTATCTTTTTATAAAAAATTGTTCTTCTTATTTCATAATAAATTTCTCAATGCATCTCATGGATTTCGTTTAAAAAATTAAAAATTCAATGGTTCTATTGATCATACATAGACCACCTCTAAATTTTTTGGCAGGTTCTAAAATATTATCACAACTTGGAAATGTTGAAACATAATTTGGGAAGGTGCATCATTTTAATGATAGTGGGAAATTAG
Organism: Viscum album; assembly: GCA_963277665.1. Taxonomy (NCBI): domain Eukaryota; kingdom Viridiplantae; phylum Streptophyta; class Magnoliopsida; order Santalales; family Viscaceae; genus Viscum; species Viscum album. Next base: position 540,041,618 of record OY728120.1, on the reverse strand, counting down.
TTCTAAGTGTATCTTAAATTGAAATATGAATGTGGTAATGGAGAAAAAAAGTATATTCTTCAAACTTCCGTATTGGTATTTTTTTAATAATATTGATGTTATGCATATTGAGAATAATATTTGTGATAATTGTATATTAACATTACTTAATGGGAATGGAAAACAGAAGGACCATCTTAATTCTTGGAAGGAATTATAAACAATGAAAATAAATCATGATTTATGGCCAAATTAGAATGGAAAGTATGCTATGATATTTTTTTCAAAGAAAAATAAAGAAAAATATAAATTCCACCCAATTTTAAAACATGTGAAGGTATATGATGGGTATTCAAGTAACATATAAAGGTGTGTCAACTAAAATAATCATAGGTTACATGGAAGAGTCGTTTTTTCCTCTCTAACCGGTGCCCAGGAAGACACTGTAGAGATATCCAAGAGATCCTAGGCTGCCAGAGAAGACAACTTCCTCTGATTTACCTTGTGGTTACACTCTCTCCTGGACGTGTTAAACAAAGGTGTTTTGAAGATATCATGAATTAGATTCTGTGAAGAATTCTAAACTAGAAGAACAAATTCCTATCCTTTGGGGGATGTGTCCCGCTTATTAACAGCGTTCTCACTTCAATTCCATTGCATTTACTGGTGATTATCAAACCACCAAAGAGCATTATTGTAAGGATGGAGATGGTCATGTCTGTTTTCCTATGGGATGCCAATCAGAATGGTCATTGTCACTGGGAAGCTTGGGGCGTATGGTGAAACCAGTGGAGGAGGGCGGCGTGGGATTACACGATATTATGGAAAGCATGCAAGGAATGCAATCAAGACTTGCATGGGACATCATTACGGGGAAATCGATGTGGGCTTCTTTCTTTAAGGATAGATATGGAGATCAATAGAATTATAGAGGAACCTGAAGATTAGGCTAGTCTATATTAGCACGGTGTATGTTCGACCACTTGGATGAGCTATCCAAATCGATTCGGTGGATCATAAGAAGAGGAGACGTTGTCTTTTGGGAAGAAAACTGGGCGGGGGAATGTCTTAGATTCCTGAACTTCCCTAAACCCAACATCTCCTTCAAAGAAGAAAGCACTTATCCTTCATTTATTGAGGTAGTACTTAATGAGGAATAGAAGGTTCTATTCGATAGTATCAGCTTGGTAGAGGAGGAGGATAAATGTTGTTACACGGGTTCGAGTCTGGGTATATTCTCCACTTGGGAGTATAGAAGAAGCAGACATCCAGAGGTCAATTCAGAGGATGGGGCTAGAGTTTACTGGTGTAAAGATATCCCCACCAAAATGATCTTCCTCATTTGGTTTATCATGAATAAGGCTTTACCTATAGATGAAAACATACAGAGGAGCGGTATACAGTTAGCCTCATGGTGCTTTTGTTGTGCGACCTCGAAGAGGGAATCCACTGACCATTTATTTTCTTAGAGCACCTTGGCGGTTTAACTTTGGTCACTCTGCTCTCCACAGCCAAGGATCGATCTTCAGCAGTCTCCCTTCCATAGCCTCGTGGCCTCATGTATGCAGGGTGTGGAGGGAAAGAGCATGGAATCTAAGGTTTGTTCCATCATCCTTGCCTCCATCTGCTGGATAATTTGGGAAGCCAGGAATCGGGCATGGTTGGGTTCCCGTGTTTCATATTCATTTCTTTTTATGAGGGAAATGTCTCTTATTCATAATTTGTTCTCATTATTAAAAGGGATTCAGCAATCGTCCCTGATTTGCAACATCCTTAACTGACCCATTTCACTTGGAGGCTTGGGAGGAAGATGGGTCGGTTGGACTCCCCCTTCTAGAGGGCTGAAACTCAACTTGGATGGTTCTTTTTTAAATGGATTAATGAGATGTGGAGGGGTCCTGCGTGATGCATATAGTTATGTTATTGTGGAATTAAACTCCTTTTGTGGCCCGGGTTCTTCCCTGGGAGCGGAGGCTCGGGCACTTCTTACTGGTCTCCAAGTTTGTAGGGAACGCGGTCTTGAGGTCTTGGAAGTTGAGTCAGATTCCGAAATTCTAGTGAAGATGATCCAAGGAAGGCATGGGATTCCATGGGATTTGATTTACATTATCAGAATGTGTGTCAGGGAAATTTCTTCAGGACACGTCATTCATCATAGCTGGAGGGAAACTAACTTCATTGCGGACACTCTTACAAGCCTCAGATGCCCAGAAGAGGGACTTACCATTTTTTACAGTTTGGGGTCTCTTCCGTGGGAGTGTCAGATATTTGCGCAGAAATATTCTCTTGGATTATATTATTTTCATCCCCCTTGATGTCCCTTAGTAACGAAGGTACTAGGCCTTTCTCTAGACGATAATAAAAAAGTACTTTTCAGTCATAGGTTACATGGATTGAAAAGTCATGATTCAAAAAATTTATTACAGAAGTTACTACCATTGGAACTGCATGCATTATTACCTTAAAAGAGTACTATAGTTATAATCCAATTTTTTCTACAATATTTAGACAACTATTTGAGAAAACTCTATAACCATCTGAGCTCAACAACCTTCTGGAGATATTTAGACTGACACTTTTTTTTAATGGAGATGATCTTTCCTCCATGGTTTTTTACTATATTGATGCATTTAAATGTGCATTTGGTTGAAGAAAATAAATTAGGACTACCTATATATTATCAATGGATGTATCCAATTGAAATGTACTTAAATATATGTTTTTCATCTTAAGTAAAAAAAATCTTGGAACTTAATTAAATACATAATTATGTTTTACTTATTTTATTTCATATATATCTTGGTCATTTGAAATCAACCTGAAGGCTCTATTTTAGAAGTCTATTTAGAATAAGAGTGACTTACCTTTTCTTTATAGATACTAGGATGATATTGAGAAAATATTTAATCAATCTGGACATGTTGATGATACAATAACTCAATCTCAACTACATGGGAAAACAAAAATATTTCCTATTATTCGTTGGTTAGTTAGGAGGATCTCAAATATTACACTGATGAAAATGGAATTATTACATGTGCATAGGTATATGTTTATAAATAGTGAAATTATAGATCCATTTATTGAATATATCAGGATAAAAACAAAGATATGAATTAGAATCCAAACCTGAAATGATAATGATATAAATAAGTTGTTAATAAAGAGCTTATAGAATTATTTACACACCATGTAAGTTCATAAATATTACAATAAATACATATATTAGATTGAAACATATATTTTATAAATCTAATAATATATATTACTTTTTTTAGATCATGAATAATGATACTCAAGATGATTTTTCAGAGGATTTTAAGTTCCTGGATCGTGGTCCTATAAAATAGGCTAGAAAGTTTTATTTGTACAATGTGAATAGATTTATATTTCATACATTCATTCAGTATGAGGGTTTGAAAAAATATAATAGTGGTATATTTATAGTTTTTGAATTGGGATACTATGTAAAGTTGACTAATATTATCTAATTAAACTACCATGGGCATTTTTAAATTGTTTTATTAAAATGCAAGTGGGTCAATATTATTATGGGTATTAAAAGATATTCCTTACAATCTACTTCTATGAACTTCTATCAGTTTATGGATATTGGTGACCATGAATTACATGATTTTTATATCTTCTCATCACAATATAAAATGGTATATTATGTAGAAGATTTCATGTATGAAGGGCAGAGTGTATTTTTTCATATAAAACAAAGAGACTTATATGATATGGGTGATGAAGAGGAAGATTTGACCTCTAACATTGAATCCCATCAATTATAAGAAACTAACTTATTTTCCATCGTGATATTGAAAATATTAGTCTTGCAAGGGTATATGAAGTAGATGAAGTAAGGTGGAGCAGTAAAATGACAGTATTGGAGGAAAGAATTATTTTATGTGCAGTCATCCATTAATTTATCTACAACTTATGTTATATGTGTAGTCATGAATTATCATAGCTATGTATATTTTTTTTGTTGGTATTTTGAATCTGTTATCATTTTTAATTCTTTTATCTATTAATTTTTTGAAATATATGTTCTGAAGTTAATTTTACTTGATTAAATGATAGGAATTCCAAGTAATAATCATTTCATTGATCTCAATAGACTGCTAGCTAATGTTATCTCAACTAAACTAATAGTTGATGGTCCATTGGGGTCACTCCCTATAGTATATGGGACACCCTCCATCTAACCCCATCAGCATCTCTCATACCTACCTCCATTCTATCAGCGCCCGGAACACCTTCCTTCTCCATACCCTCAGTATTTGGCACATTACCTCCCCATTTATCAGGTTCAGTGGTGATGGAAGAGGTCATCACACCTGTTTCTTCATGAGGATATTAGTGGGAGATGGCTATAGGTACAAATTTTAATGTGAATAAATTTATTATACTTTTTTATACTACTAAATGTTTTTTCATAAAATATACAAGAAATGTTACTGCAAATACAAATATGAAAAGTTAAAATGATCATTATCTAAATGGATTAAAGATATTTTACCCATTTTAATATTATGGTGTCCCTATAGATGATGTTTTAGGATTATTTGGCCATATTTTAGGCCAGTTTGAGGTGGATTGGGTTACCCTTTCGATTACTTATTCTGATTGGTGGCATATGCCTCAATCCTAGAAGAATGAATTCTTTCATTCCTTGATAAAGTTCACTTTAATACATTATGGAATAATTAAATTTCATTATATAATTAAACTCTAATATTTTAAAAATGAATTTAGCTATACATATGTTATTCCACTTTACTATTGATGATCTTATCGCGTGAAAATTAACGTTGAAAATTTTTGGTAGAAAGTTGAAAAATTTTGGTAAGAATTTGAAAGATTTTAAATGGGGATTATAGATTGAATTCAATGATACATAGTGGATCACTTAGCAGAAGTATGATTAGATACCTAAAGGGGTACCTAAAGTGCGGTGGAAAGTATTTATTGACATTCATCGCTATGAGACATATGTGGTATTGAAATATTTGTTATTATATCAATATCATTTTAAATATATACATGTATATGGAAAGGATATGACATTCCATACAGTAATATTAAATTAAATGGTATTTATTTTAGGATGTTTCATGAAAAAATGCATCAAGTCAATCTAAAAAAATCACCACCCACACTACTGATTCAAAGAGTTTTTTCAAAAATAGATTGACTATGGTAATATTTTCATTAGTTTAAATATTTATAAGATAAAATTATCTGTTTCATATATTAAATTATTGATTTATATTTATTTAATATAGTCAAATAATGAAATGAACCTAGTCTCCTAAATATATCTTTTGTTGGATGTTCGTAAAAAATATGATGGGAGTTCAATGAATGATACTACCAAGGATGTTGGGGTATGAATTCCTTTTTCATTATAATAACTTATTTTTATTTGTCACTTTTTAATATACATTGATTTAAATATGACTGATATTTGATTTAAAGGTAAAAATAAAAGAACTATGGGATGTTAATCTCATTCAGTCCTTCTCAGTCTCCCAGGATGATCCAATTGTTCAAGTATTTTGGAAGAAGCATCCTGGTTGCATGTACAAGATAGATTTGGGATAATTATAATCCAAGTTCTTTGGCAGGTCACCGAGGATTGTAGAAGCATCTAATAATGGTTCTAGTTACTCCCTACCATGGGATGTTCAGAGGGAGTTTCTTGTAATGCACAACACAATTCAGCAACATGGGGCACAATCTAAGAATAGTGGAGTGATATAAATATAGAATATTCAATGGTCATTACTTTGTAGAAAACATTACTTGAATTATATCATAATTTTAATTAGATGTTTCTCCAGTGATATTACATCAATGGAGGGTTTGAGTGAGCAGGTAAATCACAAAACATCATAATCATTTAGTATACAAAATTTTATTAGTTTTAAGTTTAAATTTAAATATACAAAAATGTTTATTTTTTAAGTAAATTTTAATATAGGTTATAATAGTAGGAACTAGAGATGAAGAATAAGATAGAGATGTTGTAGATATTAGTTCATCAGGTAGTGATTAGGATTGAATTTGGATTCAATGATGGTGATGTGTAACAAAACTTCCGAAATACTAACCCGAATATGGAGATTGAGAAACTATGTTGTGGTTTGAGGTGGGGGATATTTTTATTTCCCTTAAATTGCATGAAATATATATGCTTGGTTTATTTTCTATGTTTTATTCCAAATTTTAACTTATACTCATAATTATTAGTCTCTTCGGGTTTTGTTTTGTTTTAGTACTCTGGGAAATTTCACCTCCTAGTGTTCTTTTCAAAATATCTAGTCTATTTCAACCATTTGTGAACTTTATAAAGTTCTTACTTCCACTTGGTAATTCACTAAGTACTACCTAGATAACTTAACATTATCATTAGATTAAATCTATACATTCCAATAGTATTTTTCTTGTCTATGAAACCCGTATATTACCAGCTTCACTCTCCTCTCAGGGCTATCTCAAGATTGTTATATATGGTCACCATTAATATAACATAGAACTCATCATCCAGGGGGACACCATCAACCATTAACATGGAAGAATGATACATCTAGAAATTTCACATTAGCTCAAGCATATAATATGAAACTTTTGATAACTCCCTATCCATTAAAACTCAGTTAATTTAATAATCTGCCATAATAATTCTGTATAATGAGTATCTTGAATATCTTCATGTTATAAGATGAAACATCTATATCATATTTATCTTGATTTTCCAAATGATTATTCTTAATGTAGTGTTATTAATGGTAGAAACTTCTTCCATCCTATTAACTATTATTTATTATGGATAAACCATGAGAGAACAAACAAATTTATTCTCATCAACATACTTGGGAACTCTAAACTACTTCACTGATGTACTCCCCAATACATATTGAGATCATCTATATTACCTTTATCTTTATTGATAAAAATTTAAATAAAAACAAAGTCGGTTCAATGTTTATACTAAATGAATCACCACCCTTCACTAAGAAAATTTATTATCCAGCCCTCGGAGCTTATGTGAAGGTATTTTGGGAGTTTTCAAGTACACATTAAAATGTTATCAATTTGTAAATTTTAATGTGATAAATTCTATTTAAAAAATTATTTTTTTATAAATATTATTATGAACATAATTTTAAAAATAAATTAAAACTAATCATCATTTATTGTACATATGTGACTAATAAATGATTAACATCCATTAAATAATTAACAAATTATGATAAATAAAATCCAAGTATAGATAATCTTAAGACACAATTTATAACTTACTATTCAAAATGATAATATTAAGCTTATTAAGAATAAACATAAAAATACAAGTGGTCAAATAGGTTATAAAAACACCCAACACTAAATTCTACACAATTTAGGGTATCTAATGTCACACACCCAACCTCTTTCAAATTCCCACTAATTTATAAGGATACCATCACTTTTTCCATACCTTAACATTCTATAATTTATCATAGAAGGATAAAAGGTATTTAACTTAGTTCACTAGTACATGACATACTTAAAAATGCCCCACTTGGATTCCTTTATATCATTTATGTGTCATGAGGGTCAAATGAATGGTAATTTGTGACCTATCTATAAAAATAAACTCAAGAGTAACATTAAATAACATTGTTTGTGTTAATTAATTATTGGTTGTTATTCTTGTTATATTTAGGATATATTGTATTATATTTTTTTATAAATTGAACTTTACATGTTCTGATTATGATTTTATTATATAAGAAAATTTTTATTACTATTTTTATAATGTAAATTTTTCTTATTTTGGATTTTCTAGGGCTACAGTTTTACAGCTATGTTTTTTCAATAGATCTATATAATGGAATTTTAAAAAGATGCTATATATGCAAAAATATTTTATAGTTAAGGTTTCAACCAACTCTATTTAATCACAAAAAAATGTTTATGAGTGGTTTGAAGTGCAGCTATATAGTATTACATTTATACTTCGTTTAAACCACCACTATATCCTTTATAGTTTTGAGAGGGGAACCCACTGTTAAAAACAAGATAATTGTTGCTATATATTTTTAAGTTTAACAGTGGTTTAAACCATCACTATCTCCTTGGTAGTTTTGATATGGGTAATTGTCTCTAAAAATTAAATAACCACCACTAAAAAACATTTCATAATAGTTCCCAGAAACTACCACTAAATGGATGAAACTACCGCAAGTAAGATGTCGATACAATCTTTAGCAGTGGTTTTTTAAACCATTGTGAGATGATTAGGAAGTGGTTAAAACCACCACTATTATCTAGTTTTTTTAGTATATAAATGGAACTTTAGGATAAAATTAATATTTCTCCATAGAAATTTTCCTTTTTCCTCAAACAATACTTGCACAGTGACCTTTTTTCAACACATAAAATATATTCTCATTCCAATAATTCATTCACTTGAGTTCTTCTTCCCAAATTCTCTACATTTAGGAAATTTAATCTTCATTCCTTCGTAGTCTCCACTACCTGATCACTTAGTGAACTCTATACTTATCTTCCTTGGTGAGTCTAATAGTTGGTTAAGGTGTAAGTTGTTAATCATATATCAGGATAACTAATTAGTTATGATCAAAATATCTTTTTCTCAAATCATCATCCCATTTGGTTTCTCATCATCACATTTTCCATCACATTCAATGTTAACATAGTTTCTTCTGGTTCTATTCATTTACTAAAACCAAAAAACATCATCTGAGCAACTATAATCATGGTGGGAAACTAGATAATCTTTAAAATAATTTATACAATATCTAAATCATGTAACCTACTTATCACTCTATGACACCTTAGGATTAACTTAGGTCATCCATGATTGTATTCTATTCAAATCCATCATGATGGTTTATAAATAAAATGATAATTAACCCAAGAATATCCTCCAGAAGTTTCAAACAAGGTGTATTGTAAGGGAAAACTCATTATACAATAGAATGATGGAATGGATATACTCAACCAACTCTTTTCATGGTTATTACCCCTAGATGAATCTATTTCAAAACCATGTCCAATTTTAGTATTTAGATAGGTATTTATTCCTATAAAAACCACATAATCTCTATCTTATCAAAACTTTAGGATGTTATCCTATACTGAGCCTTATCCTCTATTTTTTCAACAATGTTCTCTAATCATAATATCTAATGGTTGACTAAACCTATCCTCTGATACAAACTATAGAACCCCAATATTTTAATACACAAATATTATATCTTTTAGATGAATATTCAATACATTTATCAAATAAAAACTTGAGTACCATAAATGTTTAGTGTCTTTTGAAACTTTGATACATAAAAAACTAGTTCATAAGTGAACTAAATCGTCTCCCACTATATTATTTGTAAGAAGAAAACTCAAAAGATATATTATATATAATAACTTTCTTTATAACCTAGGTAAAGGAAACATAAGAAATGGTAATCTTAGATGCTCAGTAAGGGTGAACAAGGGATATGTCAAATATCACTTAAACACAATATAAACATAAGCATATAGAATAACACTTGAAAACTATACCCTATATATATTAGATCAAAATATGGATTCATTGAATAAATATTTGAAGTTCATAATATATGAATCGTAAATTAATCAAAGCTAATAAGACATGATATAATATCTTTGGCATAATACATGAGTTTGTGGATTATATATAAGAATTGAAAATAATTTCCTTATTAGTTAAGGATTCACTTCCAAGACTATTATAATGGATTTGGTTTAGTCAGTAAACCATAACAATAGTAAAATTTCACTCCAAATACTATCATAGTGTATTGGGTTCACTCCCCAAACCATCATAGGAATCATGGTCCACTCCAAAGACTATCATAGTGGATAGAGTCCATTACTGAATTGTGTTTACTCCCTATTATAGTCCTATTTATATCATGAGAATTCAAATCATTACCAAAATAATTATAGGTATATATAATTCTGGATCCACCCATCACATAATGAAAATCATATAGATGTGTTCTATGAGATCATAAATCATTCATCATGACATAACCCATGAAAAATAAATGTCTTTCATAATAATTTCATCATGGAATAATTTGTGGAAATGAAATGGGTTTCATAAACATTCAATGTAATCATAATCGTAAACCATCCATAGAAATAATAAGGATGGTATAATTGGATTATATCACCAGTAAAATTTAAGTAACATCAAATAATTTCAACAAAGATAAAACTGATTTTAAAATATCACTTGAAATATCTCCTTAAGAAAATATACTTTTTCTATTTGAAATCACTTATTTAAAATCTAAATACTTCCTAATTACAAAGGAAAAAATTTTCTTCAAAAAGAGACTTTAAAAATTGTATAGTAATATTTAAAATATTTAGTGGTCATGACAGTGGTAAGTTTTTTTCATGTTGTATAAGTTAAAATAAAACATTCCTTTAATACATTTTTTAAAAAGTAAAAAAGTACCTCATTTAGAAAATGAAAAGAATATTACTTTTAAAAAAATTAAAAAAAAATCATGGTTAAAATAGACTTTAAGTAATCATATAGGTATATTAAAAACATTCTTAAAAACACTTTTATAAAACATTTTTATGGAAAAAAATGATTTTCAACTAAAGATAGATATAAAATTGGATTTTTATAAAAATATTCATTCAATATCCTATGTACATAAAGAGAGTATAATGAATGAAAAACATATATTATTTATAAGTAAATATAAGATAAGAAAATTAATGAGTTTCTTGATAGGTATATCATAATTTTTCATCATTGGAAACTATATCATAAATAATCACGATAAACAATGAGATTATGACATAAAACCCTCGCTGCTTTGGAAACATTAGAATCTTGACCCCATGAAGGGAAAAATTAAAATTAAACATTAAATATTAGGAATATCATGATATAACATTTAAAAGGTTATTATATTAACCTCATAAAAAATATATGTGCATAACATAACATACAACCTAAAAAGATAATTTGAGACAATAAACCCTATCCTTAGGTCTAACTCCTTCATAGTATTAGATCCTTATATATAACAAATATAGGTTTATGATAAATCTATTATAGAATTATTTAAATTATTATAATATCATATATGATCCCTTTATAACATTTTTACATCCATTTGTCAATAATTTCTTATTAAAATTGTTGTTTCTGAGTATTAGTTATTTCGTTTATCATGAGTATTTCAGTTTAGTAGTAATAGACCTTATAATTTGATCGTGGTTACAACATATAAAAAAATTTAATAATGTTATAAATATCATATATATTCATTATATATATATATATATATATATATATATATTCATCCATAAAATTTAGATATAGAAATTTGAATTAGATCATTTATGGAGACAGTAGGTCGTATATATGCATGAAGGTTGCCTTTACTTTTTTAAGGATGAAACAAAAGAAAGGTAAATAAAATTCACCTTCAAAAAATAATTATTATATAATATATATCTTATATATTTCTTAAATATATCCTTATTACCATCCAATTAAAATAAAAAATAAAAATAAATCACATCACTTTCTGGATGTGGTAGTCCGCGCGTACGCCCGAGGGACGTTATTGTTTTCCAATGGATTATAAGGTAAGAATTTAGATGTGATATTATGATTATATAACTATAATTATGACATAATTATCATATATAAACTTTAAACTCATCATAATAACCATCCATGAAATATGGTAGCGGAAAATGAATTGTATCGTTATGCGGAGAGAGTAAGTCCCGTGTACGCATGTGCGATACTTTCACTTTCCATTTGATGGAGATAAAGTTGATAATGTAGATTTAATAATAAAAATAAAATTTAAGTATATTTAAGATATGTAATTTATTATTTTATAAAAAAATACCATATATTTATAGTGTGTAAAGAAGAAGAGAAAATTAAAGTGATCGGTTAAGGCAATTACCTAGTCTTTAAAAGAACTCCTTTAGATATCCTCTTAAGGATCCCAGGATTGATCTTTTGGTAATAAAAGAACCAAAATAATGTGTTAAAAGAATTTTATAAGGGTATTTGTCAGTTTTTTTGGGAATAAATAATGCACAAAGTGGTGTGGAGAAGACAAAGGATAGATTCCCTTTTATAAGTGAGGGGAGGGGTACTCTTGGAATTTCTTAAAATATTAAAATATAATAAAGTAATTATATATCCCAAATTCCTCAAAAATTATATGTTATAAAAGATAATATAGGATTAGTTTGATATATAATCAAACAATAAAATTTTTATAGGTTTAAGTGGTGTTTTAAATCTTATGTTTTGGTTTAACCCTTTAGTTAAAGCATTTTAACATTAACCACAGTAACAACTTTTTCACTCCTAAAGGGTTATAATTTTAATTATAAGGAAACTTTTGAATCATAAATGGGAAAAGGATTAAATTTTAGACCATATATTATCCTAATTTTCCTCTTGAAATATTTTTATAATTTTTATAATTTATAAATATTTTAATAATATATTATCTTGATGAAATATCAGTAATATCAATTTTGACACTATTAATTCAATTTGAGGTAAAAGTCATAAAGAAAATTTTTTGATTAGAATATAATCATTTAAAACAAAACTAATATTTCATATTAATCTATAAAATTCATGTAACACTGTAAATAACTCAAATTATATTACTTTTAATATTTTTAAAATCATTCATTTTAATTTTCTAATAATTGAATAAATATTATATTAGCATTGTGGAAGGATTTAAGGTAATTATTTAATGTATAAAAATTATAAATAAATTTAAATTAATAAAATAATTTCATTATTCCAAAAATAGACATTTATATTTTTTCATCGCTTTCTTTTTTCCCTATGTGAACACATAAGAGATATTTAAAACTAAGAGAGTGACATTTTGTAACTTTCTTTGCTTTAAATATTATATATTCCATTATCATGTAAAAGTGTCTATTAAACAAATAAAATTATAGAAAAAGTTTATAAGGGTCAAATTACGTTCATACTATAAGAATTAGGATTAAAAATTATGGCCTTATCATTTTTTTAACCTATATTAACTTGATTTACTCTTTACCAATGTGAGAAATTTTACCATTCTGATTAATCCTATTGACCAAAAATAAAAGGGCATTATTTTAAAAATTTAAACCTAATGATTAAAATTACGAAATAAACTTTTCAAGATTCAATTTCTCTAAGTGTAATAAATTAATTTTTAAATGATCATTCAAAATGTGATGAAAACTTCTTTTAAAAAAAATACAGTTTTAAGCCTAAAACTGTATTTATTCATATCTCATTCATAGAAAAAATATTATATAAATGTTAAAAAAATAATTAAATATATAATATATAAATTTAATTAAAATCATTTACCAATAGATATAAATTTAATTTATTAATGTAAAAACACATTACAGACATAAAAACATTTTTTCAAAAAAATGCCTTTTTATGTATAAAGAATGTATTTATTCCAAATTCAAACATAAAATTGATTCTAATTAAAATAATTAGATTATTTAAAATATAATAAAACTAATTTTAATTTGAAACAATTTTAAAAAAATGTAACTTTTTACATTCTTGAATCAAATATATAGTTTTCAATAAAAATCAGTATTTTTCAATATTCGATGGAAAATCAATCTTTTCTGTAAAATCACAAAAATTCATTATAAGATAATTTTTATATACTAAATTAAAAAATTATATCCTTTTTATAAAATAAAATATCTAAAAATTCCATAAATTCAATATAATATTCTCTTACAAAAAACAATAAAAATCACTTTTGAAGAAAATGTATTTTTGAAGAATAAAATAACTTTACTAAAAATTATGTTCTTATTTATTAAGAATTAATCAATAAATATGTATTTATTAGGACCTTTATATACATTTTATAATTTTATTATTCTTATTTAAACATTCCAAATCAATGTCTAGGTTATAAAATTTATATTTAAATAATACTATTATGTGGTTCGTTTAAGCTCAGTCTTGCATATAGCACATGATATCAAATAAATGAAATTTAATTGAAAAAAATCATAAAATATCAGGGTGTTACATGTACCTTATATATGAGATGAATTTGGATATATAACAATATGTTTGGATTCTTCTTTTCGGTAAGCAACACAAACTTCTGGTTTTTGTAAAGACATACACATTAATAAGGTGTGAACACATTAATTCGTAAAATAGAACACGATTCCAAAACTAAATTTTTAGAAGTATTAAAACACAAATAAATAAAATATTACATAATTGTGTTTTTATTTGATGAAAAGGGTTTAATATGAATAATATTTATATTTAAAAAGTGATAATTTTAATAAAATCATTTAAAAAATACTAAGTGTGATATTCCTTCCACGGTAGTATATGTCAGGAACGTGACCATTCAACCAGGTAGGTTCTGCCATAGTAGGGTGCCCATGGATTATCTTGTGTCGGGAATGGTGGAAATGGTAAACCCTAAAAGTTAGGTAACCAAATCTCATTGTTTTATTTGGTCAAAAATTAATTATTAACCCCAAAATTTAGGATACCATATGAATAGAGTTTATTTTTCAATATATTGGATTCAAGAAAAGTGTTTCCTACTCAACTATCTAAGAGTAATAATGTTTATTATTAGGATGATTTACTACCTAAATAATTAAATAGTTAGAGTAATACCCTAGTGTACTTATCATTTAGTGAAATATGGGTCTTGGATCAGAAAATAGTTATAATGTATGGGGTCATAATTTTTAATGGGAGTACTTTCAGTAAAAGTTATTTATGAAAAAATATTATACATCATACTCACATATAGATATGTATCTATTATATGTTATGGAATATTTCATGATATAATATTAATATCATTTATAGTTATGGACTATATAATATCCAGATATTGGTCACTATAGTTGATAAGTCTTCTCAAAGATAATCATTCTAAGAATCGGAGTGTGAATGCTATAGTGGTCAATTTTACTAACTCTAACTCATAAGTATTGGATACTATGTTTGCGCCACACTTTTATGATAATGAACACAGAATCATTGATGGGAAGCAATTGAAAAAGGGTTAAGCGGATCTTTGTATTGACAATAGAGTAATAGTTCGTTAGATAGAAGTTATTACTTATAATCTAATTTTAACAAGTAGATTGATACTAGAATTAGAGAACTATTATTCTGTTTTTTCCATAAATTGAAATTTTATTTCTCTATCTTGTTTCAATAAGAAGGGATTCTAATTTTCAATTAATATTAAGAGTTTTTCTATATATCTGAATTATTTGTTTTATATCATTGGGAATATGATGAATGGTTTATATATTTCTATTATGGATATTCAAATGTATAACATTCAAAATAAGAAGTTCAGGGTTAATTCAAACACTATCTATCTCTATAACTTTTACCTTAGGAATATAAATGAGAAACAAAGCCAAGGATGCCGTATATATGGACTCTTGGGACCATTTGATTATGAATCATTTGAAAATTATGAATATTTTTTATTAGGAAATATTACCAAGGAACCTTTTAGTGGAAAGGGTGAAAGAACTATTAGACTATTAGATATCATACATAGTGATGTATGTGGATTGATGATTATATAATTAGTTTATGGTTTTAGGTGCTCCATTACTTTTTTCTATGGATTTAGTCAGTATGAAAATATTTTTTTAATCAAACACTAGAATAAAACTTTTTAAAAGTTCAAAGAGATTCATAAAACAGCGAAGAATTAATTAGAAAAGGGTATTAAGATCCTCTAATTAGATCAGGGCAGTGAATACTTGATTTAAGAGTCCATTTATCATCTCATGGATTATAGAATTGTTTTATAACTCACTCCTCCCAAAATACCCTAATGGAATGGTGTGTTGAAGAGGAGGAATCAAACCATTTTGGAAATAGTTCGATTGATGATGTGTTAATGTGGCCTTTTTATTTTATTTTAGGGTTATTCTCTAGAATTAGTTGTATTTATTTTATACTATGTTCTACCTAAAGTAGTTATAAATACATCATATGATAAATGGTATTGGAAACATACCACTTTATCTTATATAAAGATTTAGGGATATATAGTATTTGTATGAAATTTGGATTCTAATAATATTGACTCCATGTCTGATAAGTGCTTATTTTTTTGTTATCCAAAGAAAAATAAGGGATATTATTTCTATAACCCTACTAAGAACAAAGTATTTGTGGACCAATTTGATATATTATTTATGAAGTAATTTATTGATCATGGAATTAGTGGGAAGAATATTGAATGTGAAAAAGTTCAAGAATAAAAACATGTAGTGTTCCCGAGATAGTGGTTGATCTGGTCTTATAAAGTGTTTTAGAAGAATAATTGGTCCAAGTTAAATAAGTACCTTATAGGTCTAGTAGGATTCATTAAGAGATTGTGAGATATGGATTTATCATGGAAAATTATGATGAAGTAATGTTTATAAATGATAAGTCTACCAGCATTTGAGAGGCTATTGAGAGTATCAATTCTGAGAAATTGTTACAAACTATAGAATTTAAAATGGACTCTACATACAATAATAAATTTTTTGAATTTGATGGATTCACCTGAAGGGGGTGGAACCACAGCGTGAAAGTGTATTTTCCATAATGAAACAGATATATATAGTAGATTTTTTACCTATAAAACGTTTATAGAGGAAAAATGTTATAAGAAAATGTATGGTATTAACTATGAAGAAACATTTTCACCTATTGTGATGATAAATTCCATTTAGATTTTATTAGCCATATAATCTCAATTTTATTATGAGATATATCAAATGTATTTCAAACCAACTTTCATTAATGGGAATTTAGGGAAGGATATGTATATGATATAGTATAAAGGTTTTCAAGTGCTAAATGAGACTATTAAGGTATGCAAGCTACAATGATCCATTTATGAATTCAATAAGTATTCTCCTAGTTTCAACATCTAGTTTCAGAATTCCATCAAAGAGTTTGGTTTCATTAAGAATTTAGACTATTCTTGAATATAAAATAGGATTATAGGATATGTAGAAGTGTTTCTAATATTATAAATTGATGATATAATACTTATCAGAAATGAAATCTCGAAAATTCGGTTTGTAAATATGTGGTTGGGATCAGGATTCTCTATAGCACCTTGATATTTTATAAAATATTTTTTTGAATAAATTTAAATTCTTCGATAGCTTGCATTACATGCAACACTGAGTCTTAACGAAACAAGACACATTATTAAAATATTATTATTTAATATAATAGTTATCGCCTAGACATTAGAATAGTGGTTATGAATAGAATTAAATAAATTATGAAAATATATGGTTTATAAATTTATAAAAAAATAATTCTTTAGTGACCAATTATTTAGAAATGTAAATTAAAAATCATTTTAAAATAAAGTAAATCTTTTTCTGAAAAGCTATTTTTATGTGCACAAATTTGGTTTATATCAATAAATTAAATAAATCACTTTTTGTAAATGATTTTAATGAAATTTATATATTATATTTTCGAACAAATGTTTTGCATTTATCTTATTTTTTATAATTAATAAGATAAGAATAAATCCAATTTTACAAATAAAAACTTTTATTTTTCTAAAAAACAGTTTTGTCTCATTTGGTACACTTATTTTAAAATTAATTTTTTACAATTTTAGAAAATTTATTTAAAAAATATAACTCCACTTTTTAAATCATCATTTCAAAATTATCTTTTAGTTAATTTTTTATAATTTTCTGAAAAGATAATTTTTTTAGTGAATAATGAAAAATACTAGTTTTTATTAAAAACTGCCTTTTCATTCAAATAATTTAAGAGATAAATATTATTTTAATATAGTTTTAAAAGTAAAATTAGTTAAATAATATATATATATATATATATATTAATACAATTTATTTCATTGTAATCAATTTGATATTTAAGTTTTATATAAAAACTTGTTAAACTTTTGAACATTTTCAGAATGGAAAATTGCTTTCTCATCACGTTTTTGGGTTTAATTTAAAATTAAAATTTTTCACTTATGTGAATGTAATTTTTAAAATTGGATTAAATATTTTGAATAATAATAATTTATATTATATAATAATTTCAAATTATTTTTTTCAAAATTAATAGTAAGAACACTAAAAAATAATTTTCACAATTAAGGTTAAAATGAGTTTACCATGAGATAAGTTAAAAATATAACGGGTAAAATGATAATAAAATTTTTCAAAACACATTTTATGTATATATTTATACCTTATCACCTCTAATGTTATATAATTACCCATTTTGGATCTTTTTTCATGTGAAAATAATGGGTACACTTTATTCTTTTCAAAACTTTCATATGTGTCATATCCCCCACTTATAAAAGGTCACCCACTCTCCTTTGATCTTAACACTACCAAAACCCTTTGTTTTAGCTTATAAAAGACCAAATATATTACAAAAATACCACCCCACATCATATAGGCCTTATATAGAACATAAATCTAATCTAAGAAGGATTTCGGTTAAACCTAAAGAAGTTTTCAAAAGAAGAGGTAATGTTTTAAACTATGTGTTTTTATTTTACGTCTTCTTATAACTACTTAAAATATTATTAAATGGGTATTATATAATAAAACTCCTATATAATATATACTTAGATGTTTTTATATTATTTTCATAACTTATTTCCATCTACTCTTCAATAAAATGGGAAACAAAACTCTCGATCGCGTGTACAGAGGACTGCCACCTCGCGAACCGATGTCATTTGTTTTTCATCACCACCTATCATGAATAGATTTAATGATAGATTTAATTTTTTATATATTATATTTATGATATTATTATACCTAATTTATTATAATACCACATATTCATTCTTAAATACTAACTCATTGGAAAATAATAATGTCGATCATGTATACGTCGGACAACCATCTCACGAACCAATGTGATGTGTTTTTCATTTCAATTTTACTTAGATGGTAATAAGGATATATTAAATAAATATATATAATATTTTTAATATAATTATACTTCTATAATTATGATATCACATATAACTTATTTCTTTCCATTCTGTGGGGGTACAATAACGTCCTTCGTGTGTATGGCAGACTACTGCCTCACGAGTCAATGTGATATGTTTTTCACTAACAGTTTTTATGAAACGTAATTAGGGTGAATTTAATGATTATATGTGATATATATGAAATAAAAAAAATTATTTAAATTTAATATATTATTTACAATTCTTTCATTTTATCATTTGACAAAAAGGCAACTATATTCTTGCATACATACGGTCTACCGTCTCCATGAACGTTGTATTTCATTTTTTATCTCTAAAGTTAATTGATTAATCTAAATAAATATATAATGAATATATATTACATTTATATATTGTTTAAAATTATTTATATGATATAACCATGATTAAAATAATTGGACCATAAATAACAAATCAAAACACACACAAAAAATAAAGCAATTGTTGCCCAAAACGTGCTTTTAATATGGAATTGTTAATAAATGGGTAATAAAAGGTCATTAATAAATCATATATGGTATGATACATATGATTTTGTTTCTATAAAATAGTTATAATAAACTTATATTTATTATACAGGAGTTTTGAATGTGTACGGATGAATTTAAGACTTATGGTCATGGATTTTTATCTCAATTTGTCTTCTTTGGGACATACATTATGTTATGTAGATATATTATTTTATGAGGTGTATATACAGTCCATTTTATATGTAATTTAATTAATTTATTTTTTTTCAGGATATTAAAATTTTCTTTTAATTTTATTCTTTCATAGGGATTATGATTCAAAGTTACCAAAGCGGTAAGGGTTTTATGTTACAATCTCATCATTTATCAAGATTATTTATGATTATACTTCCAATAATGAAATATTATGATATATATCCAAAAAAAACTCATGAAATTTATTATCCTCTATTTATTTCTTTATAATACAGGTTTTCCTTTAATTTTTCACTCTTTATGTACCAAATATTCAAAAAGAATTTTATAACGTAAATCAACTTTATTTCTCTCTTTGGTCGAAAAACCCTTTCTCTTACATATCCATGTTTTATAAAAAAATGTCTTCCAATTTTTTTTTAAAATTCTAAAAATTATTTATTAAAGAAATTTTAAACATGTTTTAACTTTCTTACAATATTTTTTAAAAGTAATCATCATAACATTTTCCAAACAATGCTAAACTATATTTTACTGAAAATGTGAAAAGAATATTTTTTTTAATGTGTATGAAATAAATAGAATTTCTAGCCATTTTTACCACAAAATGTTTAAAATTTTACTTTATAATTTTCAAATTTTATTTTCAAAAAACTGGATTCCCAAAAAAATTATAAATTTAGATTTTTTAAAAAAAATTATTTTCAAATAAATTTTATTTTCCCCATGAAATGTTCCAATTAATCTTTCAAAAATATTTTCCATCTAAGATGACATCCTTTGATGTTACTTATTCTTTACTAGGGATATGATACAAGGATACCATTCTTATTATTTCTAGGAATGGTTTATTTTTATAATGATAATATGTTTATTAAAAAACTTTTTCTATTCTAAATGTTATACTATGATAAAATGGTTATGAAACATGCTTATTTTTCATGGGATATGATATGATGAAATGATGAAATGATTATAAAACCTGATTATTTTCCATAGGTTATTCTATGATGAAATATTTATAAAACTCATTAATTTTCATGGATTCTAATATGATGAATTTGTTTGTTCTTGTGTAAAGTGTATGTATGGTTTTCGTTATACAATGGGTGGGACCTATATCTCTCCACAATTAATTGGGTAACAATTGAAATCTCATGAGATAAATAGGAGTAGAATAGGGATTGAAGCTAGTTTAGTAAATTACTTTTCACATTATGATATTTTTAGGAGTGGACCGTGACTACAATGATGGTTTGGGGAGTGAAATCATTCCTATATGATAGACTTAGAAATGATCCTTAACTACTATGGAAATTATTTTATATTATTATGTGTATTCCATAATTCAATGTCTTGAGTAAATTTTATTCTCTCACGGATCATGTTATTTGATTTCCTTATGATTCATCTCTTATGAACTACCAATATTTATTCCATATCTCAATATTTTTTATCTTTGATATATAGGGTGTGGTTTTAATATGCTACCCACATGTTATCATACCCTTATGCGCGTGTTATGTTTATATATTTCCCTTGTTTACCTTTAATAAGCATCTGATCTCACACTTTATTATTTTTATTTCCCACAAGTTATAATGATCGGTATTACATGTGATATTTCTAAGAAGGGTGCTACTTATGAGTAATTAAGTGGGAGAATATCTAGTTTTCTTATGAACCAGTTGTTTATATTCCCAATTTTCCAATGGAATTATACCTATAGGATCCTCAAGCATGTATTTTCTTAATGTAATGAATTTTCATTAAAAATATGTAATAACAATGTATGAAAATATTGGGTCTTTATAATTAGTATCAGAGGTAGATGAAGAAATATGGTCCTTAGGAACTCTAACGTGTGAGCATTAGGTGAAGCATGGATCTCTACCCAATGGCTTGATGGAGAAAGGGATGCCACTGGGGATAGTTATGTGTCCCACCTAAGAGGTGTAGCCACCCATGGATTTCCCTAATAAAAATAAATTATAGTCCACTAAAAATAATTACAAACCACTATAGTTGGTATTATAGGATAGGTTTAGTTAACATTTGGAAATTACGATAAGAAAATTTTAACAAGAACCCTTAGGATAAGATTAATTATAGGGTGACATCCTAAAGTTTTGGTATGGAATATATTATTTTATTTACTTAAAAATACATCCTTTTATGGATACTACAAGTGGAAATGGTTCTATAATAGATATTCCAGGGGGTAATAAATCCATAAAATGTGTGTCAATATTGAATCAAGAATTACCTAGTATATGATAATAGGCCTTATTGTGCACCTAGTTTGACACTAAGAGGGGATATTATTTGGTTAATTTGCATTTATTTTATGAACCATCAAAAAGTATTGGAATATATGATGACCATGAATAACCTAGTTTGTTATAGATTTAAAATAAGGTGTATTTATTTATACAATATATAAATTATTTTTCATGATTATGTGTTTTCCCACTATGATTATTATTGATCAAACTATAATTTTTTGTTTTAGTCAATGGATAGAACCTAAAGGAACTGTTTTAATACTAAATTCAATGGATAATGCAATGATTTTTCTCCTGTGAAACCAAATTTCATGGGATCTATAATGAAAATATAATTTATATTCTCACATAACTTTCTCAAGATATGAATCATGCTAAACTTCCAAACAATAAAAGGAGGGAACAACATTATTTTGATTCATTCATGAGTCTAAATCCACCCTCTTTTAGTAGTTTCATTATTATGTTTGTTGCTGAGCAATGGATCAGTACCACTGAAAATATATTTTCCATTTTCCAGTTCTTAGAACAAGAAAAATTCATATTTCTTGTATATAATTTGGAAGGAGGATGGGATCAATGTTGTACTCTCATCAAGAATACAAGGAAACAAGTTAAAATTGACTCTATTTAGTGGGATGAGTTTAAGAGATTATTTTTTTAAAATTTATTCCCTAAAATTATTTGTATGAAAATAGAGAAATAATCCCTTAATATAAATCAGAAGTATGATGAATCTTTTGGTACCTAGGAATAAAAATTTACAATACTTGAAAAGTATTCTTATTGAATTATAATACAACATGAAATTAAATTTCATTGATTCTTAAGTGGATTAAAACCAATTCTCTGAAGGATGTTATCCATAAGGGACTTCAGTAACTATGAAAAAATCATTTGATGTTCTCTCAAGGTGGAAATAGGGATTTGAGTTACCCACCAATCATATGGTTTTGATTAGAAAATAGATATGGGGTTCAAGGATAACACCAAGAACCACAAAGAAAAGAAGACAATATTTCCTTCATACTCAAAGCATGGTAGGAAACATGGAGGAAAATGTCTTAAGGGGACTGGTAAATGTTTTAAGTATAAAAGGGATGGTCATCAAGAAATCAAATTCTAAAGTGATGGGAAGAATTTAACTAATGATGTGAATAAATAGAAAGCTCCACAGAATGCACCACCAACACTCTAGGGTTTCAAATTCAAGGATTTCGGTCACTATACTAACTAGTTCCCAAATATGAATTTTGATGATGATAATCAATTTTATTTACCTCTTAAGCTAAGGGAAAAGGGGGAATCTCATGTGATTGCTATTTCTAATGAGGGGTGCAATAATGACATGGTGAAAGGTACACTTACCATCCACTCTATAACTAAAAATATATTATTTGAAACTAGATCTGTCCATTCTTTTATATCTAATGAATTTTATAAGGGTATAAAGATTCCACTCACATGGTTAGATATAGAATTAGTGGTGAGAATACCTAATGTTATGATTTCTCATCTCAAGTATATGATTCCTCTCCGATTGAAGCTTGTGGGATTGTGCTTCCTGCAAATCTTATCATTATTCCTAAGTTTGAATTTTATGTTATCTTAAAAATGGATTAAATTTCCCTATATAAATCCCATATCAATTTTCATGGAATAGAATTCATGTTTGATATTCCAAACTGACCTATAATAATCTATGAGTTTGATGATAAATATGAATTTCTGATGGAAATCACATCCATTGTATGGGTTTTGATTCCTATTCAAAATCATTATTTATCTAATATGGTTGGGGATAAACTCAAAATTGATGATATTCCTATATTATGGGATTTTTTTTAGGTTTTTCTACAATAGTTTCCTAGTATTACACTAAATCATGAAGTTGGGTTTTCAATTGAACTCATACATAGTACCACACAAATTTCAAATACTCCCTATAGAATGGAATTG
This sequence comes from Viscum album, assembly GCA_963277665.1. Taxonomy (NCBI): domain Eukaryota; kingdom Viridiplantae; phylum Streptophyta; class Magnoliopsida; order Santalales; family Viscaceae; genus Viscum; species Viscum album. The sequence goes on along the minus strand of OY728120.1, from coordinate 540,017,618 downwards.
ATTGATTTGCATGAATTAAAGAATTAATTCTAGGAAAATATTAAAAAGGTAATTATTCAGAAAAGTGTGTCACATTGGGGTTAAATCATTCTCTTTTTCAAAAAATAAAGATGTATCTATGAGACTTTTCATTGATTATCAGGATTTGAATAATATCATAATCCACAAAAATTATATTCTACCTCATATTGATGAATTTTTTGATCAACTATGTGGATATTAATACTTTTCTAAGATTAACCTTCAATCTAGATATCATAAATTGAGGTTCAAGAAGTCAGATATACCAAAAATAACATTTTTTACAAGGTATAGACACTATAAGTATATAGTGTTTCCATTTGGTCTTACTAATGACCCAATTATCTTTAAAAATCTAATGAATAGAGTATTTTGATATTCCCTTGATCAATTTTTTGAAGTATTTATATGTGATATTCATATCTATTAAAATAGAAATGAAGAGCATAAAGATCAATTGAGAATTGTACTAAAGACCTGAAGGAAGGATAATTTGTATTAAAATTTTACAGAGTGTGAATTTTGGCTCCAAAAGGTTAAATTTTTGGGTTATATAATATCAAGCAAGGGCATATCAATGGGTCCATCAAAGATGGAGGCTATTGAATGTTGGACCAAACCAACCATAATGATTGATATCCAAAGTTTTCTTAGCTTGGATAGATATTTTTGATGATTTATAGATAAGTTTTCATGATTATATAATACACTCACCAATTTAACTCATAAGGTATCCAAGTTCTTTTGGATAGATAAATACGAGGAAAATTTCAAGGAACTGAAGAGAAGATTAGTCAAGACACATGTGTTTACATTACCCTATAGTGGATAAGGGTTTATAATCTTTAGTTATATATTTGAGCAGAGATTGAGATGCATTACTTTGTTGAATGACATGGTTAAAACGTATGCCTCATGAAAATTTAAGGTTCATGAGAAAATTTATCCAATTCATGATTTGGAGTTAGTTTTGGTAATTTTTGAATTAAAGATATGGAGGTATTATCTTTATGGGGAAAATTTTAATATATATACTAATCACAAAAGTATAAAGTATATATTCACAAATAAAGAATTGAACATGTGCTAGAGGATATGGTTGGAGCTGATAAATATTATTACTGCTCAATACATTACCACCCTATGATAGTTAACATGGGGGTTGATGCTTTGAGTCAAAAGGATTATGCTAGCTTATCCATGATGAGGATCACAAAAGATCCAAAAAAATTTATTTTCAAATGATGGATATAGAAATGATAAATAAAGGGGATAAATCTTATCTTTCTAAAATAAATGTTTAACCATCTATCCATGTGAAGATTAAATAGGTTCAAAAGGATGATGTATAGATTTTAAAGAAGGTGAGAAATATTCTAGATTTTAAACTTGATTTTGATGGAATGATAAGGTTTAGGAATTGTGTATGTGTTCCACCTATACGTTATTTGAAGTAGTTTCTAGATATGGTTTATATTTCTTCATTGTCTATTCATCCTAGAAATATAAATATAAATAGAGATTTGAAAAATTATTTCTCATGGGGTGGAATAAAGAGAGATATCATAGAGTTTTTATCTTGATTCATGGTATTTCAGAAAGTTAGGTCTTAGAAAAAAAATATAAGGGGATATTATATCCATTACCCATACCAAAATAGAAATGGGAAAAATCACCATAGATTTTGTCATTATACTCCCTAAAACATACAAAGGAGGAAATGTAATATGGGTTATAGTTAATCACCATACAAATATATTACACTTTATCACTATTAAAAAATATTTCTATTTGGATTATATTTCTAGGATATACATTAAGTAAGTGGTAAGGTTTCATGTATTACCATATTCCATTGTATCTGATCAGGATCTAAGGTTAACCTAGATGTATTGGGAAAGTCTTCAGTGAGCTCTTGATATAAAGTTGAGTTTCAAAAATTTGTATTATCCTTAGATAGATGGTCACTCTAAGAGAATAATTCAAACCATATAGGATATGTTGAGATCTTGTTCTTTGGATTTCAAATGTGGTTGGGATCAACACCTTCCTCTTGTAGATTTTTCATACAATAATATCTTTCACATGAGTATTCATATTGATCCTTATGAATCCCTCTATGTAAGAAGTGTAGAGTTCTAATGTGCTGGAATGAAGTTGGAGAAATAAATCTATTATGACCTGATATAACTAAATAAATGTCATATAATTGTTTATCCATTCATCAACACATATGGGTGGCACTAAGTTGACTAAAAATTTATGTTAATAATCATTGATGTGATCTGTAATTTGAAGTTGGTGACAAGGTATTCCAAATAATTTATCCATGGAATAAGGTAATGAGATTTTGAAAAGAAGGGAAAATTAATACCTAGGTATATCATTCCATTTAAAAATCATGATCATATTGGGATGGTAGTCTATCGGTTGGAACTTCCACCAAACCACTCTCAAGTCCATGATGTGTTCCATGTAACTATCCTAAGGAAGTACATAGCTGAACATTAACATGTATTAAACTCATAGGTTATATCACCGGAGAAATACTATTCTTATAAGGAACAACTAGTGGAGATTCTGGATCATATAGAGAAATTTCTATAAAATAAGACCACTCGTTGGGTCAAATTTTAGTGGTGAAATCACCAGTTTCAGGAAGCTACATAGCAACCTGATGATGTATTGAGGCAGAAGTATCCTTAGTTTTTTACACCAAAGTGATGAAATTTAAAGGTTTAAATTAATTTTAGGGGGGTAGAATGTAACACCCTAATATTTTATGAAATATTTTGTTTGAATAAATTTAAATTCTTCGATAGCTTGCTTTACATGAAACATCGAGACTTAACTAAATGTGACACACTTCTAAAACATTATTATTTAATATAATAGTTATTGCCTATACATTGGAATGGTGAGTATGAATAGGATTAACTAAATTATGAAAATATATGGTTTATACATGTATATAAAATGAATTCCTTGGTGACCATTTATTTAGAAATATAAAATAAAAACCATTTGAAAATAAATATTATCTTTTCATAAAAAACTATTTTTAGGCGTACAAATGAGTTTTATCTCAATAAATTAAATAAATAACTTTTTTTGAAATATTTTAATGAAATTTACATATTATTTATTCATTCAAATTTTTTACATTAATCTTATGTGTTTTCTAGGCATGAGTAAGAATAAATCTAATTTTACGCTTTAAAACTATTTTTTTTTCTAAAAAGCATTTTTATTGCATTTTAAGAACTTATTTTAAAATTAATTTTAAAAACTTTTAGAAAATTTATTTGAAAAAATTAAATTATATTTTTAAATCAGTATGTAAAAATTATCTTGGAGTTATTTTTTTATAATTTTCTGAAAAGTTAAATTTTTCCATGAATAGTGAAAAATACTGGTTTTTATTAACAAACTTGACTTTTCATTCAAAGAATTTAGAGGAAAAATATTATTTTAATATGGTTTTAAATGTAAAATTAATTTTATTATATATATATTAATCCAATTTATGCAATTTGATTCAATTTCATATTGAATTTTGATATAAAAACTTTTTAAACTTTTGAACATTTTCTCTTTCGAAAAATGCTTTCTCATCGCGTTTGAAGGTATAATTTTAAATTAAAATTTTTCAATTTTGTTAATATAATTTTGATAAATTTATTTGATGTTTTTAATAATAATAAATAATATTATATAATAAGTTCAACTTAATTTTTGGTCAAAATGAATAGTAAAACCAATCAATATTAATTATTGTGGTTATGGTTAAAATGAGTTTACCGTGGTTAAACTAAAAAAGATAAGGGTTAAAATGACCTATAAACTTGTAAAAAAACCTATTGTATGTAAATATTTCCACCTTATCACCTCTAAGGTTTGATAATGTCCCAGGTTTTAGCTTTTTGGCATGTAGAAAACATGGGTACACTATTATTTTCAAATATTCCATGTGTGTCATATCCCCCACTTATAAAAGGACACACATATCCTATCATCTTCACACTTCAAAAACCCTTTATTTCAGTAAATACCTACCCAAATTTATTCCTTAAATACATCCACACAACCTAGAGTCCTTTTTGAGATCATAAATCCCATCTAGGAAGGATTTACATTAAACCTACAGAGGTTTTCTGAAGAATGGGTAAAGTTTTAAACAATGAATTTTTGTTTTAATTACTTTTATAACTCCTTAAAATATTCTTAAATTATTATTATATTTTATTATATTAATATAAATACTTATTTACATATACTATTCCATCAAATTGGAAACAAAATCATCGATTTTGTGTATTATAGACTAACTCCTTACGAACCGATGTTATTTGTTTTCCATCACCACCTCTCATGGATGGATATAATGATGGATTTAATTTTTAAATAATATATTTATGATATTAATATACCTATATAATTATAATAACACTTATAACATCTTACCTCCCATCCCGTTGGAAAACAATAGCATTGCCCGTGTGTACGGCAGACTACCGCCTCACGAACCGATGTGATGCGTTTTTCATTTCTATTCTACATGGATGGTAATAAGGATAGATTAAATGAATATATATGATATTTTTAACATAATTATACTTATATATTTATGATATCATATATAAATTCTTACTTTCCATTCTGTGGTGGGTACAATAACATCATTCATGTGTATGGCATACTACCACCTCAGGAGGCATTGTGATTCGTTTTTCACTAACACTTTTCATGGAAGATAATTAGGAAAATTTTAATTAATATTTGTGATATATATGAAAAAAATATTATTTAAATTTAATATATTATTTACCTTTATTTCATTTCATCCTTTGAGAAAATGGAAATGGCATTCATGTGTACGTACGGCCTACCATCTCCATGAACATTGTATTTCATTTTCTATCTCTAAACTTTATGAATTACTCTAAATACATGTATATATATATATAGAATATATATTATATTTATATCATGTTTAACATTATGGATATTATTTATCCATGATCAAAGTAAGAGGATCGAAAATAAAAAATAAAAACATACACAAAAAACAAAGTAGTTCTTACCTGAAACATTATTTTAACATGAAATTTTTAATAAATGGGAAATAAAAGGTCGTAAGTAAATATTATATGGTATGATACATATGATTATATTTATTTAATATATTTATAATAAAATTATATTTATTATACAGTACATTCGAATGTGTATTAAAGAAGTTGAAACTTAAGGTAATATATTTTTATCTCAAATTTTCTTCGTTGGAAAATACATTAGGTTATGTACCTATCTTAATTTATGAGGTCTATATACATCCCCTGTGACATGAAATATCATAAATTTATTTATTATCATTATATTGTAAGTTTAATTTAATTTAATTCTTTTTTGGGCCTTATGATTCAATGTTACCAAAGTGATAAATGTTTTATGTTACAATCTCATCATTTATAGAGATTGTTTATTATAATGCATCCAATGATGAAATATTACGATCTATATCTCAATAAAATAATTTATTTTCTTATACTATAGTTATTTCTTAATAATATATGTTTTACCTTCATTTTCATCTCTTTATGTACTCAAGATTCAAAAATATTTTGTTAATTAAACCGAATGTATTTCTCTCGACGGTTGAAACCCCATTTCTCTTCCATATCAATGTTTTTCAAAAATGTTTTCAAAAATATTTTAACATTACCAAAATGATACATTAAAGATATTTTTACCTATGTTTTACTTTTCCTAAAAAATGTTTTAAAAAGAATCTTCATTTCATTTTCAAAATAATTCTTATTTGGATTCTATCAAAAATGTAAAAGAAATATTTTTTTTAATGTGTATGGAATGAACATAATTTCATACCTTCATGACTATACAATTCTTAAAATATTACTTCATAAGTTTGAAATTTTATTTTAAAAAAAATATTTCCATAATATTTTGATAATTTCTAATTTTAAAAAATTAATTTTCAAAGAAAGGTTATTTTCCCCCAAGAAATCTTCCAAATGATCTTTCAAAATAATTTTCCATCTAATATTACATACTTTGATGTTACTTATGATTTAATAAAGATATGATCAAAGGATACCATTATTAGTGTTTCTATTAATGGTTTATGTTTATAATGACAAGACATTTATAAAACTCATTTCCCTTCCATGGTTTATACCATTATAAAATTCCTATGAAACAGAATTCTCTTTCCACAGGTTATGCTATGATGAAATGTTTATGAAATCTATTTATTTTCCCGGGTTCTTATATGATGAATGTTTTATGAAATTGTTTCACACTTATTTATGAGTTTTATTATGTGATGGGTGGGACCTATATCTCCCTCCAATGCATTAGGTAAAGAGTGAAATCTCATGAGATAAATAGGACTGGAATGGGGAGTGAACCTCATTTAGTAAGGAACTTTTTTCACTATGATAGACTTGAGAGTGAATCGTTACTACTATAATGGTTTAGGGAGTAAATTCATTCCACTGTGATATACTTTTCAATGATCCTTGACTACTATGGAAATGATTTTTTATGTTTATGTGTACGCCACAATTCCATGTATTATGTCAATGTTATGCTCAATGGATTATGTTATTTGATTTCCTTATGAATAATATCTTATTAACTACCAATATTTATTCCATGACTCAATATTTTTTATCTTTTATTTGCAGGGTATGGTTTTCATATGTTATGTTAATGTTTTAATACCCTTATTCTCACATTATGTTTACATATTTACCTTTTTTACCCTTACTAAGAATATGAACTCACCCTTTCTAATTTTTATTTACCTCGCATTATGATGATATGTATTATGTGTGATATGTATAATAGGGGTTCTTATTATGAGGAACTAAGTAGGAGATGATATAGTTCACTTAAGAACCAATTTTTTATGTTCCCGTATTTTTAAAGGCACTATACCTTTACAAATATCAAGCATGTGTTTGTGTAATGTAATTAATATTCATCAAAAAAGATGTAATATCTATGTATGAAAATCCTATGTAATTATATTCTCTATGAAATACATGGGAGAAAAAGCCTACATACTAGATATAGAGATCTATAAAGATAGATCAAATAGGATTATTTGGCTCAGTCGTGATAATTACATTAGTAAAGTGTTAAAGGGGTTTAGCATAGAGAACTCTAAGAAGGGGTCTTTACTACTGTTACATGGAATTAACCTTAAGAAGATTTAGGATCCTTATAAAGATTTATAAACTATGTATATAACTCTATATGCATCTATCACAGGTGATATATTATATCCCATCTTTTTTACTCGAACTGATGTGGCATATACTCTTATAATTACAATTAGATACCAATAAAATCCTAGTGAGAGTCACTAGATTGTAGTGAAGAATATTCTTAAGTATTTGATAAGGAGTAAAGATTTTTTCTTGATCTTTGGATGAAATTATGATATCTTTGTAAAGGGTTACAAAAATTAAAATTTCTAATCTAATAGAGATTATATGAAATCTCAATCTAATTTCATGTTTTGAAAAAATGGCAGAGCTATTAGTTGAAAGAGTTTCAAAAAATCCACTATAGAATATTTGAAAATATAAGTGGAGTAGATCACTACATTAGTTTTTTGTAATGTAAGTTTATTGAAATATGAAGTTCATCTTATAACTAGAGGTGGTTCTTAGAATTTATAAAGTGATTGAGATTTAATGTAATAATAATGGAGTAATCACTTAGGAAAAGGAACCATGATCTCACCAAAATACCAGAAAAATCCTTTGAAAATGCCATATTATATGGTATATTGTTGATAGGAGTGATTTTAGGATCTCTTGGGTGGCTATAAAAAATATATAAAATCCATTGAAGAAACCATTATCTTATCAGAAGTATGAGGATCATATAGAGTCTCTTGGTATGTAATACTTAATATAGTGATGTAATAGTTTCATAATTTATCATATTATTATAATAAAATTTAATCTTTATTTATCATTCATTTATGTGTGAAGAAATTTAATTTTTCGGGAATGGTGTAATGATAATATCCCCCTCAAAGTATGACTTTGATTTATCCTTAATCAATGATCATCATAGAGTAGTATCGGGTGAGATTATATTTCATGATTAGCATGAGTATTAGACTCATGAGATAATAAGTGGAGACTTATTACTTGGATATACCCACTATGTATATCTCATGGAATACCATACAGTCATCGATATAATTAGGGGTGCATACTTACAGTAAATCATTCTTACATGAAGTTGGTAAGATACCCAGAAAGAGGAATTTTATACATTGATATATTTATTATGAAATTAATTGTAACTTAGATAATCAGGGGTTGGTTGGATATGTTATTTATCATGTCATCAATTTGAGCATGACCAAGATAGGATTTTTCCACTCATATGATGAGAAAATACATTTGGCCCTTAATTAAATTAGACTAATGAAATCCATATCCATATTTAGTTAAGTCACATGAGATGTTTTTTACTACTTGGATTATGGTCATGTGATGTGTTCATCCACTAGATAAATTAAATGTGATGTATTCATCAACTAGGTCGGTTTTTTTAGAGAATCAAGAAAAGATGAGATGGTGTATACTAGATTGACATTGTTCCATGTTTAGTGGTTAATTCATGTCATGAAAAAAATTATTATATAGGTATACATATGATGTATATGATATATATTTTGGTGTAAATGTTCATGTGAGATATGATTATGTTTGATAGAGATCACACAAAACAACTGTTTAGCTCAAGTAGCACTAATGCATTACTAGAGGCTGCTCTTTTCTTACATCTATGAAATTGAGATTTAATATTTTTTTCACAACTAAAAAGTCATGAAGGATCATATATAAAGGACTTTGGATAAGTATTAACTTTTTAAAAAAGTGTTTGTTCTAAAATTAAGAGACGAATCCAAAAAAAATTGGATGGATTCACAAGAGTTGTAAATTTTTTTCATAAATTCATTAAGATATTTAAGTGCAAGTGGGAGATTGATAGATATGCACTTAAAAGGGGAATTTTTATTTTACATATTATTGGAATTATATGGGGTAAAATTCATGAGATGAATATCACACATTATGATATGTGAATATCATAAAGGTGAATGTGAGGTGGCTACTACCTATACTGTATATTATTATTAGTCTTGTGATTCTGTTTCATGAGATTCAATGAACAGTCAAATCATCTCTCATGTGTTTTCTTTGGTTATAATTCATTAAGGATGAATTATACTTGGAATTCACGTTAATTGAAGAAGTTTAATGAATTTTATGATGGGATCTAATGCTTGGGTTCCATGATATGGAACCCAATGTGTTTGATGGGTCACACTCTTCATTAAATGAAGATCATTTATAATGCCTATAAAAGTGAAGATTTCCATTATGTTATTTATATTAGTGTGTATGAAAACCTAATATGAAGCACTTTTCTACCTGAGAAGCTTCTCATAACTTCTCACTCTAGTTTGTAGTTCCCCTTTAATGTTTTAGGAATCCTTATGTTAAGAATTAGGATCCTTAGACTGATGGATTGACTATATTGGCCAAAAGTTATTTTTGGGTACTCCTTTGATTGTCATCAAGCCTAGTCCATCAAATAATAATATGAAGGCTTATATTATCACATTCTAAGTATAAATTTTCCTTATAAACTCTTGTACTTTAATTCTTGAAGATTGATTGGGAATTTTTTGGGTCTATTTATACTAACATTTATCATTAGATGATCCCTTAAAACCAATCAAGAAGATAAGTAAATCAATGGTTTTTATAAAATCATAATCTCCTTAAATAAATTTCTTTAACTCTTCAAACAATTTTCAAATTTATAAATGTTCATTGATATGTGTTAGTGGGTTAATCACACTCGATCTTGAATGAAAATAAAACCAAAAATATAATAACATAATTTTAATGTAGTTCACTAAAAATTTACTTAATCCATGATCACACTCAGCTCACTATTGATATGTATTGTTCCAATATGTTTTTTGGGTCACACAAAGTGTGGAACCACTTTAACTTTCATAAATGATATATAATATCAATAATGTTTTGGTTAACTTATAATAACCTTATATAAAATTTTATTATACAAAATATTAAATATAATGAAGAAAATAGATATGTTTTTCACAAAAAATGATTTTGTTTTTTAGAAAATAATGAAAATAAGTGTATCTTCTTTCAACACATAAAGCTGGATATCCCACCTTTAAGAACCAATTATAAATATTTACTTATTAACATCAAGGTATTGAATAGTTCAGATGATATTATATAATATGTATATTAATATAATCTCATACCATCTCTATTTGGTTAAGACTAACTAAAAATTAGATTTTTTTATATTTAAAATAATTTTTATGGAGAAATTGGGAAACCTCATAAGTTTAAATTGGAAAACATCATACACAGTAAGAAATAAAAAAACATTTAAATCAATCTTGATATTATTAATGGAATTACCCCTATATAATTTACAATGAACTGTAGTTACCTTTGCATCTGGATTATCCTTAATGAGGTCTTCAAAATGATAATTCATCTTTCCCCAAGTTTGGATAAACTCCTCCAAGTTTATCTTACTTTAATTTAAGCCTCTTTTAAAAATATGAGATTTCATATTTATACACACACACTAATCTTTATTGGTATAAACTAGAATCATTCTCTCATTCATCTTGTAAATATCTTCCTGATAAGTATTAATTAGAAAATCCTCCTCCAGCATTTCTTCTTCAGAGTGAATGATAATATCCCAAGGTTTTTTTATAGCTTCTTTATAACACCCCAAGATTTCATAGTATGTTATCTCTTCAAAGAAATTCAATAACTTACGTTATATGCAACATCAAGTTCGAGCGCACCACGACTTACCAAATTAGTCGTTCAAAAGGGGGTTATGAATAGTATTAACTAAATTTTAAATTTTATATACTCCATATAATTTTAGAATCCATATTATGTGTTTCTAAGACATAATATAAGAACAAATTCATTTTTTTAAATAAAAAAGTATTTTTCAAAAAATAAAATTTTACCACCTTTTAATGGAGAACCTTTTTTAAAACCAATATTTGACACTTTTATATATTAAATTTAATGAAATTAAATTATTCTTTATAATTGAGACATAAAAATTTAGTTTGGAAAAAGTTTTGGTAATTTTCTGATAACTTTCATATTTTGATGAATAGTGAAAAATACTAAATTTTAATTGAAAACAACTTTTTTAATCAAAATAAATTTATAGTGTTAATTAGATTATATTTCTATAATTTAATATAATTTAGTTCAGTTTATGTAATTTGACATTTAAACTACACATAAACAAGTGTCAATTTTTTGATAGTTATTATTTCTTAAAAACATGCATTTTGTTTTGACAACGGGAATTAATTTTAAATTAATTTCTGCCTATTTTTTGTTTTAAATTTGGAAAAATGGATTCCATGTTTGGAATTAGAATATAAAAATTTTGTAAATAGGTAACTTTTATTTTTAGAAAATATGAATATTTACTTCAGTAAATATTTTATTTACCATGGTTAAAGGGTAAATCTGGTAAATAAGGGTAAACAAATATTATTATAATATTATTAAATTACCCTAAAATATGTCATATATCTATTAGTTGATACATTTCCGACCATGCTCATCCTTGGGTCGATTTTGGGACCTCATGGAGTCACTTGAGAGTGATAATGACACTTTATATTAATTAATTTAAAGACAAAAATGACATAAACATATATCTTTTAGTAAAAAAATTTTGCAAGGGGTTATATAAGTTATCTTTTCCACTATAAATATTCATTTGAAAGCTAAAATATTTCATACATCATGGTATTTTTTTATAATTTTAAGACCTCAAATAAATAAATTTTTTATGACACAATAATGATGTAGTGTTTACCTCATTAACGAATGATTTAAATAAATGAGACTATAAAAATTAAAAAAATATACAAAACATGTCCAATTATTATTAGATGATTTTATTTCAATCCTTATTCATCTTATCATATACTTTAATGAGTTTTTTACCATTAGAAACCGAAAATAATTATATAATAAAATAATATTTTCGATTTTCTGAAAGAGCCCCTCCTTTCCCTTATAAAACCCCCTCACCTCTAACTCATTTCTCACACCTATCAATACACTTGGCTCATCCAAAATCTACCAAATTAAGCTCCCTACATACCTCTATTCCACTTAGAATCCTTACCTTAGGAATACAACACTTTAAGGAATCCTTTTGGTTCAAACCAAATGGAGTTACCTGATTTAAAGGTAACATCTCCTCTTAAGTTCTTTTCTTTTATTTTACTTCTCCAACCCCCTAAACTCTCTTTATTACTTTATTTTATAAAAACACCAGTATCATAAATATACTAGTTTATTTTTATGATAATTATTTTAATTAAACTTACACACACCTCCATCTAATGGTTATAGAACATAATATTTGTTTGGATGGCAAACTACTGCCTCAAAAAACGATGAGTGTTCAATCTTCTACCACCACATCTTATGGTGGAAATTATGATGGAAATGTAATTATATATGATATTTATTTTATCAATAATCTTATTTAATTCTCTTTAATATTGTACCTTTATTCTTTTGATGTTGTATATATACGATAATTTCATTTGAGGAAATGCGGACTACCGCCCCCTCAAAGTGATATGACTCATTCATACGATACATGGAACTTATAAAGGATGGTGTTAATGAACATATGTAATGTATATAAAATATTATATTATACTGGAATAATAATATATCTGTGTATCATTTGGTTTTATTTCCTTTTAAAATAAAAAAAATGAAATGGAAGTAGCATTCGTGCGTATGTACGAATTACCGTCTCCACGAATGCGATGAGAATCATTAACCATTATAAACATTAAAGAATAATTTTAATTTGATTATTAAAAATAATTTTTAATAACTTAATATCATTCTGGATATGAATTATTTAAATTCTATCCATAACAAACATGTCTTACTTAACATAACATATAAAGGAAAACGAATCAGTTAACACCCAAAACAATGATACTACTCAAATATTATTAACAAAGCAATATTAGAAGATCATATATGATATAATATTTATGTATATGGTTCTTTTATAATTTAATAACAATTATTTAACTATTATACATGAGTTTAACGTACCATCGACCAAAGAAAAGTACAAGGTAAGGGTTAATTTCTCAATCTCATTATTATCCGCGATTGTTTGTGTGTAAGTATTTATTGGAAAATTTTATCATCCATGTCCATGTTTCATGAAAAAATTTTCAAAAGGAATATATTAAGGTTTTTTGGAATGGAATCTTTATCATTATTATCATTTTAAATGGTTTAATTATTTATTTTTCTAAATCTTTTTAATTAATGTCCATGTTTTAAAAATGATTTTAAGGATTTATTTATAGGGATATGATTGTTTTAAAATATTAATTCCTTTAAAAAGTTTCAAAGTGGTATGGGACACTTTGATTCAAAAATAACTTTTAAATGATTTCTCAAAAAGGTACATTTCTATTAAAGGGTTTTACTGGTCATTTTCAACTCTATCAACATCCTTTACTGCATATTATTCTTGATTGAGTTTGATTTATTATAATAAAATATTCTTTATTATATTGAATGATTTATTATATGTTTTAATATAGATGTGATATTTTTATTTCATTCATTGTTTATGGTTAAAGTATTGACATTTTGTATTCTAGTTTTAATACGAATGTTTATAGTATGTTTCAACATTTTCATATGAGGAATGCATTGGACTTAGTAAGTGGCAAGTGGAGCCCACTATAGCTCCTCAATGCATCAGTAGGTCTCATGAGACAAAATAGTGTCTGGACATAACGCCTTGACCAAATCTTATTTGTAGTCTTGGCACTATGCCTTGACTATATGGTTATGATGTCCAATATTATGCATTCCATCATTATGAAATTAGATATTGATATTTCATGTGATTATTTGACTAGTATAATATCCATGTGAATAAGTAAATGACATTATTTGATTTATCTTTTCCATATTATGCTGAAGTTTAAGTTTAAAAGGTTTTTCTTTTAGTTTTATACATTTCCTTAATTATTTATGCTTATTTATGAAAGTTTTGGCTATATTGATATCCTTACTGAGCATCTGAGCTCACCCCTTTATAAGTTTTATTTTTTCCAGGATGCGAAGAAGTATATTATGACTAACATATAGGGATAGTATAAGGTATATGAGTGTGGTCAATGGGGAAAATTTTGTTGTTGTTTTTTATTTTGTAATGCAATGTTCATGTTTGTAATATATTTTCCAGGATTGCTAAACCGATCAGTCCTTCGGGAATTTATTCCTTATAATCATTTCAATGTATTAAACTAATGCACTGACTCAAGGTAACTGGGGTCAGGGTGTTACATTTGATATCAATGGAAGTTTAGCAGTAACCTTGGAAACTATATTTATAAAAACTCTTATTAGAGAACACTACCCTAAGATAGACTTTGAGGATTAGTATAGAAGAACACCCTATAATTTTGGTACTGTATATATTTTGGGAATTTTCCAAGCAATACATTCTTGTCTGGATACGAGCAGATAGAGGTGGATCAAGAAGAGATGTAACTAGGAGTGAAAACTCTGACAAGGAGTTTCGGGCCTGACCCGGGGTATCCTAGTACACGACAACCAGCCTTGCTTCACTCTTGGTTATGACACTCCCGGGGGATATGCTTAGGATAATTCACATTTTCTTTACAAGCCATTATGAAGGATTTAGGAGTAAATACTTCCTCAAAGATAACATTTTTTATGATTATAGATTATATGCCTAATTTTTTCAATTTCCATTAGGTATTTTAAAAGTTTGGAATTGTGCATTGTGATTCATAAACTAACCTAGTGTATGTTATTGTTTAGAAATGGCACCCAGTATATTAAATTAGAACTCCAGTAAT
This sequence comes from Viscum album, assembly GCA_963277665.1. Taxonomy (NCBI): domain Eukaryota; kingdom Viridiplantae; phylum Streptophyta; class Magnoliopsida; order Santalales; family Viscaceae; genus Viscum; species Viscum album. The sequence goes on along the minus strand of OY728120.1, from coordinate 540,002,551 downwards.
ACACATGATCTAAAGAGTAAGAAGGATCATATCTTTCATGGTATTAAGCCAATATTTAGAAAGGAAATAGTCTTCCACGTATTATCATCAAATGAAGAAATAGTATCATGTTTTAATAAGATAATTAAAGAATTATCTGAGTCCTATGTCATTGAAGGGAAGATAGAGAAGAAAAGGATGGTAGAGAGAAAGATAGATAAAGGGAATAAGGGAAAGAAGGATTTTCCCATATGTGATAACTGTGTAAAGAATCGACTTGGTAAATGCTTAAAGGTAATGGGAGTTTTTTATAAGTGTGGAGAAAAAGGACACCAAGTACGTGATTGCAAGGGTAAGAAAAAAGTTTCAAATGTAAAATGCTATATCTGCAAGGAGTTGGGAAACTAATCAAATCAATGTCCGAATCATCAGAGTATACCACAAATGATGTTGTTGGATAATAATCAATTTATGATATTACCACAGATGAATGGTAATGACTAGTGTATTTATGTTGATATTAAATAATTATGTCACTTGAGTGTGGTATCAACAATGTACTGGTTATAATAATTATGGAGTATATAAGGATTGTACTGTAGTCCTATTTCATTAAGGATTTGAGATTGTGTGGTACCAAGAAAAGTGACTCAATAGCAAGTTAAACTTTTTGGAAAATAAATGGTTGAAGGAATGATAAACTTTAATATTGTCCTGATACTGTGGTATTGATTTTGTAATAATAGATGGTTGATTTGGTTAAATTATATTGGATATTATTGACTACCTTGGAACTAATTAATGGTTTTTTTATTCCATCATTATTGGTGATTACAATATTTTTTGATTTAAGGATTATATCTAGTATTCTATTATTAATAGAAGGAATAAGTAAGTACATACCTATTCAAATATAGTTTCTAGCAATTCATTTTATTACCACATTTTAATAGAATACATGATGAATGTATTCACATGTATATTATGTGTCCTTCCTTATAAATTTTGGACTGTGGGTTCGGACAGAAGTATTATGGAAAATTATAAAGGTTAGAATAGATTAAGTTTGACATTGGATACTATTGTTAAGGTTAAATCGTTTATTAAGATTATTTTTGGATTTTCATACAAAGGACAACCTAAAGGTTCGGCGACAACCCATCGCGTCTGGCAAGGCTATGAGACTTGAACCCGCAATAGAAGGGTGATAAGGGTTCATCACCTACCAATAGCCTATGTGATGTCCAAATTTTTATAATCTAGTTTCTTTAAATAGTCTGAAAAATGAATTATAAATTCATTATTTTTGGAACCCTATACGATTAGGATAAATAGAATATTTTTTAATTCTATTATATTTTGGAGTGAAAGATGAGTTTATGGTAGGAATTAGTTGAAGGAAGAAACTCTACTTGTGAAGTATATTTTTTTCCTCTTATTCTATGAATAAATTAATTCCTAAACTTTAGGGAAGGGATCTTAAAACCAAAAATGTGTTGTCCTAATACCTTATTTTTTGTTGAACTGATGATGTTTTAAATCATCATAAATTGATGGATTTAAGACCCTCAATTTTACACTTGTTCGTGATTAATGATCTCAATCACTCCCTATAAATATTTATGTTTTTCTTCCAATTATGTGTCTCTAATTTCCACCAATGTTATTCTAATCGAGATCATAATTTGGTGGTGACTTTTTAATTTCTCTTTACCTCTTATTAAGACTAAATTTTGTTAACCCAATTTCCGATGTGGGTTTTCCACAAATGTATTTTCTATTTTTAAAATTTTATTTTCAAAGAAAATTTTCAAATTGCGAGAATTAAATTTATTGAAGTAGGGGGTAATGTAACACCCCAATATTTCAAAGTACATTATCTCTTCAAAGAAATTCAATAACTTACGTTATACAAGACACCGAGTTCGAGCGCACCATGACTTAACAAATTAGTCATTCAAAAATAGGTTATGAATATTATTAACTGAATTTTGAATTTTATATACTCCATATAATTTCAGAATTAATATTATGTGTTTGTATACATAATATAAGAACAAATTAATTTTTTCAAATAAAAGAAATATTTTTCAAAAAATGCAATTTTACCGCCTTTTAATGGGGAACCTTTTTTAAAATAAATACTTGACACTTTTATATATTAAATTTAATGAAATTAAAGTTATTCTTTAGAACGGAAACATAAAAATTTAGTTTGGATAAAAAAATTTACTTTTCTGATAACTTTCATATTTTGATGAATAGTGAAAAATACTAAATTTTAATTGAAAACAAAATTTTTAATTGAAATAATGTATAGTGTTAAATTATATATTTTAGTGGTTTTAAAGTATCATTAGATTATATTTTTATCATTTAATATAATTTAGGTAATTTTATGTAATTTCACATTTAAACTAGACATAAACAAGTGTCAATCTTTTGATAGTTATTATTTCTTAAAAAGGTGCTTTTTGTTTTGACAACGGGAATTTATTTTAAATTAATTTCTACCACTTATTTGTTTGGAATTTAGAAAAATAGATTTTATATTTAGAATCAGGATGTCCAAATTTTGTAAATAGTTAACTTTTATTTTTAGACATTATGAATATTTACTTCACTAAATATTTTATTCACCATAGTTAATGGGTAAATCTGGTAAATAAGTGTAAACAAATATTATTATAATAATATTAAATTACAATAACATGTATTCTATTCCTATTGGTTGATACATGTCCGATGATGGGAATCCTTGAGTCAATTTTGGGACCACATGGAGCCACTTGGGAGTGATAACGACACTTTATATTAATTAATTTAAAGTAAAGACAAAAATGACATAAACAAATATCTTTTAGTAAAACAATTTTAAAAGGGGTTATTTAATTTATCTTTTTTACTATAAATATTCATTTGAAAGATAAAAATATTTCCTACATTTTGGTATTTTTTTATAGTTTTTAGACCTTAAATAATTAAAATTATTTATGACACAATAATAATGCAATATTTACCTCATTAATGAATAATCTAAATAAATAAGATTATAAAAATTAAAAAAATATTCAAAACATTTCCAGTTATTATTGGATGATTTTCTTTCGAACATGAGTCATTTTATCTTCGACTTTAATGAGTTTTGGACCTTTAGAAACCGAAAATAATTATATAAAAAAATAATATTTTCAAACTTTCCAAAAGAGCCCCTCCTCCCCCTTATTAAAATCCCTCACCTATAACCCAATTCTCACACCTCTCAAGCCCCTTGGATCATCCACCCTCTTCCAAATTAAGCTCCCTAAATCCCTATATTCCTCTTAGAATCCTTACCTTAGGCATAAGTCACTTCAAGGAAGCCTTTTGGTTCAAACCAAAGAGAGTTACCCAATATAAAGGTAACATATCCTGTTAAGTTCTTTTCTTTTATTTTACTTCTCCAACCCCCTAAACTCCCTTTATTACTTTATTTTATAAAAACACTAGTATAATCAATATAATAGGTTTTTTTATGTGAATTATTTGAACTACACTTACACACACCTCTATCTAATGGGTACGGAACATAATGTTTCTGTGGACGGCGAACTACTACCTCACGAAATGATGATTATTCAATCATATACTACCACCTCTTATGGTGGAAATTATGATGGAACTATAATTATATATGATATTTATGATATTTATTTTATCTATAATATTCTTTAATTATCTTTTATAGAATACCTTTATTCTTTTCATGTTATATATATATGATAATTTCATTTGAGGAAGTGCGGACTACCGCCCCCTCAAAGTGATATGACTCATTCATACCATACATGGAACGTATAAAGGATGGTGTCAATGAACTTACGTAATGTATATAAAATATTATATTACATTAGAATAATAATATACCTATGCATCATTTGGTTTTCTTTCCTTTTAAAATAAAAAAATGAAATGGAAGTAGTGTTTGTGCGTACTATGGATTACCATCTCGACGAACACAATGATATTCATTACCCATCGTAACCATTCAAAAATAATTTTCATTTGATTATTAAAAATAATTTTTAAGAACTTAATATCATTCTAGATATTAATTAAATACATCCTATCCATAACAAACATGGCTTACGTAACAAAACATATAAAGGAAATTGAATCAGTCAACACCCGAAACAATAATACTACTAAAATATTATTAAAAAACAATATTATAAGATCATATATGATATCATATTTATGTATTTGGTTATTTTATAATTTAATAACAATGATTTAACTATTATACAGTAGTTTAACATACCCTCGACCAAAGAAAATTACAAGTTAAGGGTTAATTCCTCAATCTCATTATTATCCGAGATTATTTATGTGTAAGTATTTACTGGGACATTTTTATCATCCATTTCCATGTTTCATGAAAATGTTTTCAAAATTTATATTTTAAGGTTCTTTGGAATGGAATATTTATCATTATAAACATTTTAAATGTTTTAATGATTTATTTTTCTAAATATTTTTAATTAATTTCCATGTTTTAAAAATGATTTTAAGGATTTATTTATATGGACATGTTTGTTTTAAAATGTTGATTCCTTTCAAAAGTTTCAAATTTATATGGGAAAATTTTATTAAAAAATATCTTTTAAATTACTTCCTTTAAAAATGAGTTACTTTTAAATGATTTATCAAAAAGGTACATTTCTCTCAAAGGGTTTTACTAATCATTTTCAACTATGTCAACATTCATTACTGGATATTATTCCTAATTGAGGTTGATTTATTATAATAAAATATTCCGTATTGTATTTAATTATTTATGATATGTTTGACTGTGTATATGATATTTTTATATCATTCATGGTTTATGGTTAAAGTATTGACATTTTTATGCTAGTTTTAATACGAATGTTTATGTTATGTTTCAACATTTTCATATGAGGAATGCATTGGACTTAGTAAGTGATGAGTGGATCCCACTATAGATCCTCTATGCATCGGTAGGTCTCATGAGACAAACTAGTGTCTTGGAACAAGGCCTTGACAAAATCGTATTTGTAGTCTTGGAATGAGACCTTGACTATGTGGTTAGGATGTCCGACATTATGAATTCTATCATTATGAAATTAGTTATTGATATTACATGTGATTATTCGACTAGTATAATATCCATGTGAATAGGTAAATGGAATTATTTTATTTATCTTTTTCATTTTATACTAAAGTTTAAGTTTAAAAGGATTTTCTTTTAGTTTTATACGTTGCCTTAAATATTTATGCTTGCTTATAAAAGTTCCTGCTATATATATTTTTATCCTTACTGAGCATCTGAGCTCACCCCTTTCTATGTTTTATTTTTTCCAGGATGAAAAGAATTATATTATAACTGACCTATAGGGATAGTATAAGGGATATGAATGTGGTCAATGGGGACAATATTGTTGTTGTTTTTCATTTTTTAATGCAATGTTCATATATGTACTCTATTTTCCAAGACTACTAAATCGATCGGTCCTTCGGGACTTGATTCCTTGTAATCATGCCAATGTATTAAAATAATGCACCAACTCTGGGTAACTGGGTTCGGAGTGTTACATTCCTCACCAGATGCCCAGTTCAAGATAACCATTGCATCCTTAGTGAGGGTGTCCAAATCAGTGATGGTATCACTTTTAGTAATATCTGCATCCGCAGAGTAACCCTACATCTGAGTTAGAGATTCTATTATACCACCAGCCAGCTCTTGTTCCTTACTATCACAAAATTTGGCCATTTGATTTTTGATCTGAAGGTTTGACTCTTATTTTGTTCTTGTTCATTATATGTGAGTTCACCATCCATTTACTTGTACCTATTATCTTCTATGGAACTTGTACCCATTATTTTATGTAAGATATAATAATACTTGCACCACTTATATTTATTCCCCTTGAGCATAATCCAGATCCTCGAATCTGTGTTTCCCTTCTACCCCTTCTTACTCCTTGGGTTATAAAGTCCTCTAGTATTCCTTACATCTACATTGTCTACTGATAATTGGATAGATATATCATCACATAATTCTTCCTTATATGTCTTTTTCCATTTAGTGAATTTCTCTTCCTAATCTGAGTCTCTCTATTAATGATTCAGACCTTCAGTTTCCATCACTTGAAAATGGTTTCTTATATTGATAGTTGACCTGTTCCTTCTAGGACTTAACCTATTCACTGAATAAACCCAACCCCCATGTATATCCAATGAGACTAGTATAATATTCCCATGGACCTTCAAGCCTGATTATCCTTCCTCTCTTACCATCTGTATCACCACCCCATAAGAGGATCCATTACTAAAATTCACTTCCTCAGAATAAGATAAGTATTTTCGTATGTTGGACCCCAATTCCAAAGAATCAACTATGCACACCCCCATCAATCCACCCTGACCTTCATGGGCCCTGTACAGTCAACTTGTGGTCATCCACATCTCATCTCAAATGGTTGAATATTTCCACATCCTATGGATCAGAATTCAAGGATCTTGCCTCTTGATAGATAGGATCATCACGCGTTGGATTTATCTAGTCCACTGCTAGGGAAGCAAGAGCATTTGTCCCAAATTCCTATTGAGTAATAGAGTCAATCACCCCTGTAGATCCCTTCGAATATGACGGTATGTTGAAGAAAGATGACCTAGCCATTTACAAGAAGAACAATAATCATTCCATGACTCTAATACCACCTATTGTTTGCAATGAAATTCTTCCCCAAGTATGATCCAAACCCACTCCACTGGTAGCTTTGAAACATAAAATTCAACACAAATATGTGTTGATATCAGGGGAAAACATCAATTGTTATACTATCTATACACAAGTATCAGTCTACCATATTTCCAAGAATAATGATAAAAGAGGGATTTTAGAAATGCAACAGATGTTCTGGAAATCATACTGACAATGCCATAGAAGGAACATCACATTTCATGTGAAAATAAAATTACCATTTAAATAGGTAAAAATGACATATGTTGCATGTTTGAGGAGATCTAGAAAAAGTGAGTATTAAATCATCCTCCAAAGAAAAGAGGATCATAATATGTCATTTATCAAGAAGACCCACAAATTCTTATTCTTATAGACCCCAAGACCCAAAGAAAAACTTATCGAATAAGTCAACTGAAGGTTGATTCTTTATAAAGTAATCCAACAAGGTCAGATTTAGGAGACCCAAAGCTTTTTTTAATTCCTTAGTAGAAAGTAAAATATGGGGTGATCCATCGAATAGGTCTGGAACCTTAGGGATGATCAAGATAGCCAAGAATGGAGGTATGAAATCAGGTTTGGAGGAAGGAATATAGGGTCACAGCCGATATTCAAAAGAAATTGGAGTAAGAACACCCCCCCCCCCCCCCACAACCCCTCCAATGGGGAGAGAGGGTCTGTAGATGTGGAAATAACCACCTAGGTAATCACTGAAAGGATAAGAAGAGCATGCCCAAAAATTCTCATATTGGGGTTATAGATCATTCCATGGTTGTGTACATATTTCTATATGATAAATATTTGGTTAAGGATAAATTTATATCAACCATAAGTCTCTACGAATTTTTTCTTGTTTGTTACGTTAAACATTTCATGAGATTAGATGACCTTTGAAACCAAATCTTCTATTTTTTATGTCCACTAATCTATAATAAAAAATTATAGCATCATGATCCTCTATATGATACAATGATCTCTATTTTAGTGTTAATTAACATAATAGAGCATAAAGTGTAACATTTACTTAACTATTAAGTAAAATTTAAATAATTGAATACCATATTAGTCCAATATCATTAATAAAACTTGACTTGTGATTATATCTACTATTAAACATAAAAATAACCAAAATAGAACAATAAAATGTTTTTTTTATAATATTATTTCTAATTCGAAGGGTGAGCATCACGTGGTGCTCTACTAACTAGACTGATAATTACCGACTAACAATAATTTCATTAATGACACATTTTGACTAAAAATCCCTATTATTAATAACAAAAGTCTAAAATAACTGATAAGATATATCATTTTTCAACTTTATTACTCCTAATGTCAACTTAACACACCATCCTTAACTAGAATAACTGAAATTTTTAAATAATTATTATAAATAAATAATAAATGAGGATGTCATGATTTTACAAAATATGTAACTCACATGGGCATAAATTCCCAAATCCAACCATTTATATTCAAGCCTTTTATATTATCATTTATCATATTTAAACCACTGGATTTTATATGAAAATATGGATTAATATAAACCATTTATTATATTATCATGTCGTGTGTGTGTGTGTGTCTATATATATCAATGTGTGTGTGTGGTGATATTATAATGTAATTGAACTCTTAGACTTTACTACTCTCTCTCTCTATTTTTTTGTCCATTTATTTTATCTTTACATTATAAATATACACCCATATTTACTCACTTCCATATTTACCTTCAATTGAAATAGTAATTTATCCATGATCAATAATGATTTTCTGGTTTGGAAATACTTTGTAGTTTCAATTAATGTTTTGATCCCATTTTATAACATGTTATTAGTACAAATTCGGTTAGGCAAAAAATATTTGTATTAACATGCATGTTTTTCTTACCATGGTGAACATTACTAAAATTTATTTCCTCTATAAAATAATTGAAAAAATATATATTATTTCTCTTCTTGATATGTAAAAAATATTTCTATACTATTAACTCTGGAAGAGTAATCACAAAAACAGATCAAATAAATTGAATTTATTCCCATATGATAATTTTATAATAACTGAAATTATGGTACAAATTGACATGATCAAGGCTGATGAAAATATTATAATACATTGGATATAAAAAAGGGAATGATATGACCATAACTGGTTGAATAATGAAAAACCACACTGAAGAAACCAAATCATGATGAAAGTAAATGTTTCTAATGCTTTATAAAGGTCCAGATACCTATTATACATTGAAGAATGTTATTGATTTTTTTAATAATCAATTAATGGGTAAAATTATTGAAGTGAACTTTATAGAACATTTCATGATGTATGATGATGATATCAAGAATTTTGACACCTCTAGCTATTTCATAAGACATGAAGGTACTAAAATAATAAAAATATGTAAATCTTCATAGAGGAGATCACCACTATTTTTATAAAAAAATTAATAAATATTTTATGTATTATTTATTTTAACTTTTATTTAATTATTATATGTATATTTAATTTTATTTTTTTTAACATGGATGAAAATATTTAATTAAATATTCAGGTTATTGGACCTGAAGAAACTAAAATCCAGATTAAATACTTTTATTATATTACTTGAAATGAATGTGAATATTTAATAAAATAGATTTCTTTCATTCCCTAGAGTAAATGTAAAAAAAATTAAAATTAAATTCAATCTAAATATAAATTATTTTCCCCTAGAAAATATTATTTAAATAATGACCTTCGATATTATGTTGAATGGTATTTTAATTTATCAATTTTTCTATTATAGTGGCAATATTGAAAAATAAAATTTCATTATTATCTCATTATGGATTAATGATATTGTAAAGTGTAATATAATTTATATCAATCTCCGGAGTGATTGAAATTTTCATAGATTTCATCATGGGATAATGACTTTTATGACAAAATACATTTAATTTTATCAATTTTATTAATAAAAGTAGTTAAATGATGATCATCATTATAAATAAAATAAGTGCTTCTACATAAGACTCCAAATATATATTTTTTCATTTCCAACTAAATCCACTTTTAAGGTTTAATGGGAACCCAAACTTAATAAAACTAGCATCATTTAGAAAAACTACAAGTAAATCATCAAACCATTCCAAAAAAAAATGTTGGAACCATGTATCTTTTTTAAACTTCAATTAGAGTTTTTGAATGTGATTATTATTGTGGTTAAATAATGAATTTTCATGAATGACTAAAAGTAATAAATAATTTCACAAATTAATTTATTCTAAGAAGTGGATCAATATATGAAATTTTAATAGTTTTATTTCACTTATATAATTTAATAATATTATTCATGAAATTTTTTATAAAATTTATATCATTAAAAAAGAATATTTGAGAAATAATACAATTTGATCAATTAATTTTTCATTATTTTCCTAATGTGAATAATATCACAAAAAATATATTATGATTTATAATCATGGTCGTACTAATAAACATTCTATCAATTTATAATATTTTTCAATTTCACTTATCAAACCATATACATCTTCCTTAAAATACATGGGGGGCCCTCTCCCTAGTATATACATGTTAAAACCATTTGGTGAGAAGTTAAAAAGTATGTAATATATAATAGGTAATGGAAAAAAACATTATGATTATATTATTATCAACCACTATGATCATAAATTATAATAATAATGATAAATGGGAGTATTATAAGTTTTCATTACATACCATGAATGTGTTAAATATATATAATATTAGATCCTTGAGATATTATATGTCTATCTTGAAGGAAAAGTTTTATAAATATTATTTTAATTAAATTATTTAGAAGAACTCATAAATTTTTATTATTAATTCAAACTCCTAAATATTTTTCATATACACATGTAAGTACCTTAACTAGAGGTGAAAATTTAATTGAAGTCCCAGAAATAGAGAATATATGCCTACCTAACTGTACATATTTTTTAATAAATAATGTTTTTCTATATTACATATTATTGCAACCTGAGACACCTCGAGAAGGGAGGGATGAATCAAGTTGTCAAATTTTTATTTTTGAAAAGTTGGATCTTATCCCCACATTGGTAGGAACTCATTGAACCTATCAAAGTTAGTTACACATCCACCATAGAAACGTATTCATAAATAAAATCAAGACACAATTATTTATACTTTGTTCACCACTAAGATCTTGTCAAAATAGAATACACATGAATTAGTGTCTATGTAATAGAATTAACTAATCTCCACTAGTTTTTTGGATATAGTTCTCTTCATGGTAAATCCATGCCAAGATTGATACCTTAATAATAAATTTCAGGATAGTGTACAACTTCACTGATATCACCTTTGTTGATTTCACACTATTTGCTAATTTGGAGGTAGTATTAATCAATTTAATGACTTGAACATTGCTTCCATATCATCAAGAATTTATACTTCTATTTTCATCATGATGGAATAAATATGAACCGCCAATATATTTCTCAACTTCTCCAAAATATTTTATTTCATGAAACTACCATCACATAATTAATTTTACACAAATAATTTCATGCGTGTTATTTTTATCAAGTATGGTTCATGAAACTCCCTTTTCTCAGGTGAGTTATCCTAAGTATGTATTGTACAACTCCATATCTCAACCCAGTTAACCGAATAATATTCATGATAATGCATTTTCTCAATTACCTTTTCATAACTTTCTTCATTTAGGTAGGTTGTGGAACTAATCTTGTGAAACTTCCTTCACCAAGATATTTCCCTCAAGTCCAATTCATGCAAGTTAGAATTACATGAAAAGATACCCCTTGGTCCTCCTCCAAACATCATCAGTCCCAAATGTGAGGGGTTTTTTGATATTTATAGTTAAACCCCAACCTTTACAAAACTCTTTTTCACTATTATTTGTGTGGTTAATCCCCTTTCACTATTCACATTCAACTCTATTAGTGCACTATGTTTACATAACTTCAACTTCTATGAGTGTCTGTCATACTAACATAAATCACCTGTATTTTTTGGATCACCCCACTTGTATGAAACCACTAGACTTCTGAAACTTTTCTTAGACATACACAAATCTCAATCATTTCCAATAAAATCAACATTACACTTCCTCTAAAATTTTTCACCCAAAAATTTGGAAAACATTGGGAAACTACACCATCATAAAAACTTCAGAAATTTTTCTATTGGCCTTCCACTTACCATAAACCTTATCCCTTAGTATTAAAACTTATTCTTCAATATAGAAATAGATTATTAATAAAAAAACATCAAAACTATATCTTGAAACACCTTGTTTCAAACAATTCTTGATGAAATGGATTTACTTTTAAATATATTCTCAAAAATGAATATCATATGGAGATCGTGGATGATGGAAGTTCTAAATACTTCTATAGATAAGAATAATTTATAATATAAAACATTAACTATAATTATTGATATTGTTTACTACATGAAACTGAATAAATTATTGTATACCATATGTTTACAAATCCTAATATATTAATTACATGAGATGATAATTTAGTTCATCCAGGATCAATTATGATGAAAATTATTAATAAAAGTATACATGAGCATATATTTATTGATAAAATATTATAAATCCATTAGGAAAAGAATCATAAATTTATTTAATGGATGTATGTCTAATAAATTATCACTTATAAGAGGATTTATCATGCCTTTCATGATATTATAAATTCTCCCTATATGATGATTTATCATGGGTTACCTATTAAGATAAATTATTTATATCATCATTAACTATATTTAAAGTAAATTTTTTATATTTATATCATGTATCAATTGTGGAATATATATGGGTGCATCCTCCCACTTTGTGAACCATTAAATGTTTTATGAATTATGCATTTATGAAATATTCACATGTATAATTATTTATTGGTGAATATATAGTATGTTTTTTATGTTAATTGAAGTAAATATTGATCATCGCATACTTTATATAAAATGAACTAATAAAATAATTTGTAATATGATCACAACACTTAAATGAATAATTCATTTGTAAAGTGTTGAAAAATAATAGTCTAATATGTTTATTATACACATAAAAATTGTTGTTGATTTGATTATATAAAACCATTATTCATCATGAGTATAAATAAATAAATAAATCCCTTTAGGTGGAAAATAAAGTAACAACAATATGTATTTTTTAATTTTAGGTTAGGAGTGACACTAATACTAGATAAATCATAAGATCACATTGAATTTTTTAATGATATTATCTTGAATGATTTTAAAATTCATTGATAAACAATAGAGTTTAATAGATGTCTATACTAAAATAATTAGTAAAATTGATTAAAATATTATATTCTATGTTCAAATTTTGAATCCTTAGATTGGTTATCTAAGTTTCTAGGACTAATGAATATATATGTTCTCATTATAAGAAATATTCGTCCCTATGAATTTGGGTATATATATATATATATTATTTAAAATTATGTTTTCATTGTTTATTCATAGGGTAACATTGAGTAAATTATCTATATATGAATCCCCGGAGAGTTTAAAATTCCTGAAGTGTATTAAAATTAAAAATGTTTCCCCTAATCAGATAAATTAATTTATGATTTTTAATAAATATGGCATATATAATATAATAATTCCCAAAATTAAGAATATAAAATTAATTTTATAATACCATGGTTTATATAAATCAATTTATTTTCATTAATCATCATATTATCAAGATGTTTTTAATAACATGAAAATTCCTAAATATTTTTTGAAAGCCATAGATTATTTAATCATAAAATTACAAATAATTTTCTTGTATTTTTGAATTAATAATTCTGAAGATAAAGTCTTAAATATTAGAAATATTTTATATATTCATGAAAATACCCTTAATCAATAATTAAATATCTAACATGACCTGACCCACTAGGGAACTACCTAGTCCAGCAGTAAGTTGAGTGTGTCATCCCAAGACAACCTCTAATAAGCCAAAAGCTAGTGACTGGCACCGAGATAGAATATCACATATATTGTGAGGCCTTAACAAATGCATAGTATATAAACACACATATTCATAGAGGAAACACTCAACTAACTGCTGGACTAGGTAGCAGTCACTGTAGCAGATAATGTTCAGTACTGTAGTGGGTACTATAGCAGGCACTATTCAGTACTGTAGCAACAGGTACTATTCATCCATCTAGGGCTTTGGGCCACCGGTTTGGTCCTCGGGTCCTGCAAGGCTTTCAGGACACCCAAGGCCTTCGGGCTAGTTTATTCTCAAGGCCTTCGGGCCACCTTAAGGCCTTTGGGACACCCCAAGGCCTTCAGGCCTCATGAATGCATACGTACCAGCCAGACAATAATGGAGAAGGTTTCAGAGGAGGATTCAGGGAAAGAACATTCACTGGAGTAGAGATAACTAGAATTGGAAGAATGAGAGGGTATGGATTTTCCATCGGTACCAGACCTATGCAGCTTTGCATAGGACAGCTAGCCGACCAGCCCTGTGAAGGTGGAGTGTTGATATCTTGACACATGCTGGGGAGGAGAAGTTCCAAGTTGTCTTATCAGGGTGATTCCCGCTAAGACCTACGGGTCATGTAATTGTATTTGAGCCTTTGATCCTTGTAAGGGTTCCACCTCATCCCTTGAATGGTGGATTATCAAAAATAATAAAAAATGATGGCCTTCGGGCCATTCTGACCAATAGACCCAAAGGGAAACCAACCTAAAGTAATGGAGGGGTAGTGACTTGAAATGAACTAGCTCCCAATATGAACATTGTTTACTATTATTACCTTCGGGTACTACTAATCACCACTAACACCATATTCACTAAAGTAATCATTGAATTATCGTTTGTCTATATAAGAAACAACACATGCGGGTGAAATTCTCATATAAAAGAGAGTATATACATACCCAGTAGGATGCCCTAAAAACACAAAGGAGAAATCAGAAAGACCATTCAACTCAAATTACAAAGGGAAGAAAAAAAGGTAAGAACCAAGACATTCTTATAAGGATGAAACCTAGAATATAAAATAGAGTCTCACTTAGCACATATTTGATACAAAATAATTGTCCTATTAAGAAACTTAAGAATCTAAACTACCTAGTTTTTTAGAAAATTTCACCTCTAATAAACCATATTAGGGGAACCACGCCACACTGAAGGATAAATTTTTGTCAAGGGAGTAATTAACCTTGAATAAATACCCATAGCCCATCAAGTATATATTATTAGAAATGGTAGTACTGAAATCCAAGGATAGAGAACTCATGCCTCATGAGTGGTAGATTTTCTAACTCTATCAGTCACGCAGGGGACCCATACACTATCATAAACACATTCCCATGGGATTTTATAACTCTTTGAATGCTCCAATAATCACATTGATCTCTTTATCAGTCATATGTACCTAATGAGGCTAAATTGCCCAAATCAACTCATGTATTTAAAATAATTCCAATGATAAGTGTTCTATTGTGTTATTTGTTGGAAAATATTCAAGAAAACTACTTGTGTTCCTAATTATTAATCTTGAGAAATGATATATGAAAATTCACCAAGGATGGATAAGTGAAAAATAAATACAATGGGGGTACATGACATGTAGCCCCTTGAGGGTATTCTGGTCATGTATTGTTGCCCAGATGGCATATATAGGTCTACCTACAGAGCATGTATGATATAATAAATGGAATATGGGACCATCAAGGGTACTTGAAATGTACTGCCATAATTATGGTCATGTGGGGGTGATATACATGGAACTTACTAGGGGTACATGGAATATAGTGATCAAGGTTCAGGTAATGTACCCCTATTCCCCACGGCATGTGGATTCAAAAAATATACCTTGACATGTACTCAATTTACACACTAAGTTGGGTATCTATACTTACATGGAATGTACTCTGAAAGTACAGCCCATTTAAAATATAATTTTGGAAAATACCATATCAATCATATCCAATGAAATACATGGTGTACAACTCTAGATCACATGTAGTGTGATCATTTCTTTGAGCCTAGAATTTTAAAAACACTCAAAATCATGTCTTAGCCATTTTTTACACCCCCAATCATTCTCGAAACACTACCAAAGGCCTCATATATTGATTACGAGCCTTTGGTGGTCATTTTTCGGATATCCTTTGATGAAAAACACTCAAGAATGGGTTCAAACATAACCTTAATTCCTATACATGTCACAGAATTGATGATCCCATATACCAACACCTCTTAATGATCCACCATAACCCAGTGTTGATTTTGTATGCCTCAATCTCTATTTATGTGTCTAAATTCATTAATCATAGACCTAGTTTTTTATTATTCGCCAATTTTGGCCAAGATCCATTGAACTGTTATACATGGCATAGGTTGGTAGCAAAATAATGAAAGAATGGGGAAGAATGGGGTGAATAATACATAAATAGAATCATTGGTGGTTGGTGTGAATGTCTGGTCATTGATCGAAAAGAGTGGGTCCATAAAAATGAATGAGAGAATAAAACAATAAAGAATCATGAATTTTTATAAAAATAAAAGTAGATAAATTTTCAGGGTCGTGTGATGTTGTGGGAGGAATAAAGAAAAATATTTCATGCCCAAAAATCAAGAATAAATGATTAATAATTAAAAATAATGATCTTTGCCTCTTTATCAGATCATTTATTGGTAATAATTCTATATACATCAAGTCTATTAGTAATCTTCGATGAAGAAAGAATTCATCGGTACCCCAGATCTTGGATCTCCAATGGTCTCCCTCCTTACCTCTCTCACTCAAGTTAGGATTATAGTGAAACTCCCAATAAAGAATGTTTAAAGTGGATTAAATGTATTTTATTAAGGTTTCTAGAGGATAAAAACAATCATTAAATCAATCAATTAATTTAATTAGTTAATTATGCCTATGATAGTGTGATCCCAAGGACCCCAAATGTGAACAAATATTATACCACTCCAAGGCTAAAACCCATATTCTGAATGAAACCATGATATTAGATTTCAATTTTGATTTTCCATTTATAAGGAAATAGTACATTCCTATGATTACATGCATAGGGAAAAAATAATATATTATATTTAATATATTATTATTGAGACTCTGTGGAACTCATTTAATGAAAATGGATGAATGAAACATCCATAAAATATCATGTAAAATTTTTTAAGTGTTTAGATAAAAATATCAAAGCATTTATATCCTCTCAAACTTAAATAATTTTTTTCCAAAAAAGAACAACCTACTCAAAATGGTAAGGCTGCTAAGCTTGAATATCAATTTATTCTCCCATGATCCCTCTTAAAGGTTCCCATGCTTCTATAGAACATGAACTAGTAGTATAGTAGATCTATTAATAGTCCTCTCATGTCACTCCTCGATATACACTATGTGTTCAAAGAAGGTAGCACCATCCTCCATGTCAAGCTCACCCTAATTAATGATGAGTAATGGGTCATGCATGTATCTCCCCAGCTACAACCCATGGAAGATCATGTGTGCTTGGTCAAACTATAAGAGAAACATCTTGTGATAAAAAACCTCAACCACATTTCATATAATCTATAACAACCCAATGAACCCTTATATAGATTTCTTCCCTAACTAAGCCTCTACAAACAGGATTGTAATAAGACCTAAAAAGAAAACAAGATATTTCTCCTCAAACTATAAAGGCATCCATAATATATAAACATAAGAATTTTGATGACTCTAATAAATCTTCATCTACTCCTGGATCACCTACACATTCTATGTCATCAGTCATAGTAAATTTGGTTCTTTCAAGGATGAATCTCCAATCTTCTTCCAACTCAAGGGTGACCTACTGATTCATCCATAGAGGTCCTAGAAATTTATAATTCCAATACTATAATATTAGTGATTATTTTACACAAATAAAAATAAGGTTCAGTGATCCTACCAGTTCTAGCTAAAATAAAACATGAAAACCCTCAACATATCCTCAATAACTTGAATTTTTAACCCAATTTCTCCATTTGTTTGAGAGTAGAATGTCCTAATCATCTGAAAAATGATTCATAAATTCATCTTTAATTATCCTCCAAAACCTAAAAGTAAATATATCATATATAATGGAAATGATCATTAAAGATACCTGATGAAATATGATGATATCCTTTATATACAGGAATCTCAAGCTCTCCATCAAACTTTACTCATAAATATGAAGGAAGTTGGTCAATTCATTTATTTGGCCAATAATTTCCCATATAGAATCATGACCTTTAACTATTTGTGAAATTCCCTTTATGAAATCTAAAAATATCACAACCCACTTGCACTCTAGAATTCCAATAGTTTAGGTCAAACCTGCTGGGACCTAGTGTTCCACCTTCAACTATAGGTGACACATGGAGATACAAACTCAACAACACTTCTCTTCATACCTGGCCAAAAAAAATTCACTAAGGTTACGGTATATCTTCACCACACCAGAATGTACTGATAAGTGGGGACTATGGAACTCCCTCACCACATCCTCATGTAACATGACAAGAACACTTTTCAACCCTCGAAAGAGGATAATGTTCTCACCAGCTTCAAAAAATACATTAGGTGAGTCACCTGAGGATACCTTGTCATGAAATAACTTCCAATAGACATCTCCCAACTAGGTCACCATCATGAAAAAAGGATTAGGTTCCACTATCATCAATAAGATATAGGAAACTTGTCCCTCAGCCACTAATGACAACTGAAATGAGACCAGCTAATAAGACTCCTCCTTTAACAACTGAGCATGAAACTACTTACTAAGGGTATATAACACCACATTATCCTTCCTTGGAGTATAGAAAATCTCAAATTCATAGTCCTGTAGGAACTCCAACCAATACGTATGCCTCAAGTTAATATTTATTTAATTTAAGATGTACCTGTGGCTCTTATTTTCTGTATAAACTATAAACTAATCACTAAGAAGCTAATGTCTCCAAGTTTTTATATCAAACACTACCACTACCATATATAAATCATGAGTCACATAGTTATGCTCATGATTTCTCAACAATCTATACCCATAATCAATAACCACCTCCCTTTACATTAACCCACATACAATCTTTATTCCAAAGGCATCATATAACACCATGTACTCTACTCCTTCCTCTAATAACCTTATAAAAAGAGAACTCATTAAACTTTTTCTTAGCTACTCAAAAACTCTCTCACAATTATCATACCAAATGAAGGGTTACCACTTTCAAGTAATTTTAATCATAGGTTCTACATTCCTAGATAAATTTAAAAAAACTCTCTAGTAGTACCTTTCCAACACAAGGAAACTTTGTACCTCAAACACACTCTTAGATGTCTCCCAAGAAATCATAATCTTGATATTTTATGGGTCTATAGCTGCCCTATCCTTTGAGATAACATACCCCAATAAGTGTCCCTATTTAATCTAGAACTAACACTTAAATATATTTCCATACAATTAGTTCTCTCTAAGTAAGTCTAAAAAATACAAAGTTTCACAATATATCAATACTTTGATGGTGAGTAAAAAAGGACTTTATTAATTAAGATAACCGAAAACCAATCCAAGAAGGCATTACTAATAAGGATCATGAGTACCATGAACATGGTAATATCATTCATCATGTGCAAGGGTATCACCTAAAACATATAGTGGTTGTATTGGAATCAAAATGTTGTCTTTGGGATATCCTCCTCAGAAACCCAATTTTGATGATAGTTGGACCTAAGATTGATATTTTAGAACCACTTTTATCTCTTAAACTAATTTAAGGGGCCATTGATCCTTGGAATAGTGTATTTATTATTTATTTTCACTGATTCAAGGCATGATAATCAATATAAAATCTCAATATCATGTATTCCATCTTGGTGAACAACACAAAAGTTGCCCAAGGGGACACATTGGGTTTGATGAAACTCATATCCATAAGATCTTCTAACTACACATTTAGACTCCTGAGCTCATTTGGGATCTTCCAATAAGCTTTATAATATGTTAAAGTCGACTTGGGGTGACGATCAATACAAAATTTGATCTTCTAGAAATGGGTAAATCTATGTACATCCACAGGAAAGGAATTCATACACTCCTCCTTAACTTTAGGAATATGATCATCTGAAGTCTCTACCACACATAGAGGCATACTCACCAATTGGTAGGTGTCCGGCTACAACTTCTTACATATATCCCTACTTGTCTTGATGGGAGGTCACACTCACCCATGAAGAAAAATCATAATCTGTGTGCTTGGAAACATACCACTTTTCGATGATAGTTTTCTATGTGGGAAAGAACAGAAGATAATTTTTCAAAACCAAAGATGATGTTGTAGGGATTTATCTTATCCACTATGAGGTCTCATAAAAACCTATATTCACTAAAAATATACTTGAATCACTAAGAGATGTGGGTGTTCATATAATAAATTCCAATAAGAGTATCTAGACACATAGTTTATCCTAAGGGATCAATCGGTATTTTTAGCACTCAAACTATGGATATGATAATAAAGGAATGGATCATGTCATTATCTATAAGTATGAGTTTCAGTGTGAAGGATACATAGATCATACTTCAGATCATATCGAGCAATGCCTATTCATATCCCTTTATCACCTATATCTGATCATGTCCTTGGCCACTAACTCCCTGATCTGAGATTGGGATACCTAGGGGTAGTGGTGGAAGAAGTAGATTATAGAGAAATCCCCCTTTATCTCTACCTCTTAGTGTATCATCAAATCCTCTATCACAGCCACCTCTCTAAGAACCATCATGTCTTCCTCAAGGAGGTCCCTGATTGTGTAACTGTAACACCCCAAAATTTCATAGTACATTATCTCTTTAAAATAATTTAATAGCTTATATTGCACACAACACTGACTTGCCTTATGTTATACGCAAGATTGTGTTTCTACGAAACAACACATTAGTATTATAATTATTTAAATGATATTTATTTATTAAATAAATATTGTAATATTAATAGTAAAAAATAAATTTTAAATGTTATTTATAATTTTTTCACATAAATAAAACAAATCTATAAAGAAATTTATAAGTTTTGTTAAAATAGTTATATATTTAGAAAAATTATTTTCTTAAAAGAACTACTTTCTATATCCTTTTGTGAACAATAATAAAATAAATTTTTGACACTCATAAAATTTTTATTTGGTAAAATATACTTCATTTTTTAATTAGGAAAATAAAAATTAGGTTAGGGTTAATTTTTGGTACTTTTCGGATAACTTTCATGTTTGGATGAATAGTGAAAATGCCAAATTTAAATTAAAAACAAATTTTTTAATCAAAATAATTTATAGTTTTAAATTATACATTTGAGTGATTTTAAAGTATAATTAAATTATATTTTTATCATTTAATATAATTTAGGTCATTCTATGTAATTTTACATTGAAATTGTACATAAAAAATTTCAATCTTTTGATAGTTTTTACTTCTTCAAACCCAGCTTTTTAGTTTTGACAATGGGAATTAATTTTAAATTAATTACCGCAACTTCTGTGTTTTTGAATTTGGAAAAATTCATTCCATATTTGGAATCATAAGATACAAATTTTTTAAATATATACCATTTATTTTTTAGACATTATGAATAGTAACTTCAGAAATTATTTTCTTTATCGTGGTTAAAGGGTAAATCTGGTCAATAAGGGTAAAAAATAATATTATAATAATAATAAACTACCCTAACACATGTCCTAATATTATTTGATGAGTTATTTCTAACCATGGGATTCCTTGGGTCTATTTTGGGACCCCATGGATCCACTTGGATGGGAAAATGACATTTTATAAGAATTAATTTAAAGTATAGAAAAATATAACATAAACATGTTTCTTTCACTAAACCAATTTTTTATATGTGGTTATATAATTGATCTCTTTGACTATAAATAGTAATTGTAACCCTAAAATTATTTCCTACATCATGATATTTTATTTATAATTTTTATACATAAAATAAATAAATTTATTTTTGACACAATAATGATGAATTATTTTCCTTATTAATGAAATAATCAAATAAATAATATAATAAATATTAAAATAAATATAATTTGAAAGTTTCGATGCCATAAACAAATTTTATGGATTAAATTGACATATGAAGTATGATTTAATTCATTTTTTTCTAAGTAATCAAGTTTTTATGACTTTAAAAAAATCAATTACTAAATAGTGTCAAAATTGACAAAAATGAGTTTTTAAAAAAATAATATTTTATTAAATGATATAAAAATACTAAAAATATATAGTTCAGAAAAATAACTTTTATAGTGATAAAAATGTTATAAATGATCCAATTTAGGTTCTATTGGAATTTTATAATAAATATATTAACCATGTATTATAAAAATACAAGAGGACATGGTAAGAGTTAAATTATTTTACAAAGGGTTAAATCTAAAAAATAAGGATACTTTTATGACCTAAAAATTTCTAAAACCTATTGTTTGAGAGTATTTATACCCATACACATATTATACTATAAATAAATTAATTTTTAGCTATTAGAAACTGAAAATAATTTTATAATAAATTAATATTTAATCTTTTCCTAAAGTGCCCCTCACCTCTCTTATAAAAGGGCACCTCCATTTATCTTTAATTATCACCTGAAAAGCCCTTTTACAAAGCCAAAACCAGCCCAAATATCCTCCCAAATTCTATAAATTCAACTTATAGTCAAAATTTTGGTAAGAGATCCAACTTAATGAGTCCTTTGGTGCAAATCAAAAGGACACACCCAAAGAAGAGGTAATTGTTTTATCCCTTCTTTCAAAGTCCATTTCTTCTTCTACTTCCTCTTACTAAGTTGTTACCATAATAAAATAACAACTCCAGTATATAATATATTATGAGATATTTTTATGATTATTGTACAACCATATTCCTCTTTTGACTTATCCTATGAAAAATAATACCACCATGCGTGCGTACGTACGGCTTACCATCTCCACACCATGGTGTAAATTGTTTTTCAAGTACACTTTATTTATATGGGTATAAAGATAAATATAATGGAAGTAGATAATACATATAACATGATATTACTTCTTTATAATTCATATTTAATCCAAATACATACCATTAAACCATTAAGAAAATGATATCATCGCTCGTGTGTACGTATGGTTTATCGTCTCCATGACGCGATGAGACTCATCTTCCACGTTCACCATCCAATAATGATTATAAAGATATATATTATAAATAATTATGAAATATGTTAAATAATAATTCTACTGGAATAATATATATATAGGTACATATATTTCATTCACTTACTTCCATACGATATGAAAATGGAAACAGTGTTCATGCGTACGTATAGCCTGCTGTCTCCACGAATGGTGTATTCCATTTCTTATATATATTTATTATATATATTTATATTTATGATATATAAATAATATTATAAATTCTTTAAGTATGTAAATCATGATCTAAGTAATATGATCAAGAATTACAAGTCAAAACACATACGATAAACAAAATGATTATTACCCGAAATGTTACATTAACATGGAATTGTTAATAAATGGGTAATATAAAGTCATAAAAAAATCATATATGATATCATAAATATTATTATTATTCTGATATAAGTTAATAATATGTTTAAAAATATTATACATGAGTTTTGTACTCGTGCAGAGAGTATCTTACCTAAGGTTAGGGTTAAATCCTCAATCTCATTATTACCTGAGATTATTTATGTGTAAGTATTTACTAGGACATATTTATCATCCATGTGAATGTTTCATAAAAAAAATTCAAAAGGAATATTTTAAGGTTTTATGGAAGTGAATATTTAATTAGATCATCATTTTAAATGTTTTAATGATTTATTTTTCTAAATCTATTTAATTAATGTCCATATTTTCAAAATAATTTTAAAAATTCATTTACATGGACATGATTGTTTTAAAATGTTAATTACTTTCAAAATTTTCAAAGTATTATGGGACACTTTGATTCAAAAATCTATTTTAGATTAATTCCTTTATAAATTGTGTTATATTTAAATGATTTCATGAAAAAGGGATATTTATCTCAAAGAGTTTTACTGATCTTTTTCAACTATGTCAACATCCTTTACTGGATATTATTATTGATTGAGGTTGATTTATTATAATACAATCTTATATATTGTATTGAATGATTTATGATATGTTTGACTATGTATGTGTTATCTCTATACCATTTGTGGTTTATGGTTAAATTATTGACATTTTGTATGCTAGTTTTAATATGAATGATTATGTTATGTTTTACCCTTTTCAGATGAGGAATGCATTGGACTTAGTAAGTGAGGGGTGGGTCCCACTATAGCCCATCTATACATCAGTAGGTCTCATGAGACAAACTAGTATCTTGGCACAAGGTCTCAATAGAATATTTGTGAAGGTTCTTAACACAAGGCCTAGATTTAGTAGTTATTATGTCTGGAATTATGCATTCCCTCGTTATTAAATTAGTTATAACATGTGATTATTATCTTAGTAGAATATCCATGTGCATGTTTATATGGTAATGTTTAATTTATTTTTTTATGTTATGTTCAATTTTATGTTTAAAAAGCTGTTGATTTATTATACATCTTGCCTTAAAATTTTATAAATTCAGATGAACTATTTACTCTTATTGAGCATCTGAGCTCACCCCTTTTTTATGTTTTATTTTTCCAAGATTCCAAGAAGTGTATTATGATTGATATGTAGGGATAATCTAGGGGAATTAAGGCATTATAAAAGGATTATGTATGATTTTTTTATGTTAGAAAGTGTAAAGTATCATTCGTGTATGTAATATATTTTCCAAGACTACTAAATTGATCTGTCTGTCGGGACTTGATTCCTTGTAATCATGCCAATATATTAAAATAATACACCAACTCTGGGTAACTGGGGTTGGTTCATTATAGTTGGTATCATATGAAGTTTAGAAAAAACCATGGAAATAGATTTATAAAACTTATAATAGGGATTGTAACCCTAAGATAAAATTTGAGGATAAGTATAGAAGAACCCCCTAGAATTTTGGTAAAGTGGGGATTACATGGATATTCTAAGAAGTACATTCATGTATAGATACTACATGTGGAAACGGTTCTGAAACAGATGTATCATGGGGTAAAAACTCTGACAAGGTGTTCCGGGCTTGACTCGGGGTAACCTAGTACATGAAAATGGGTCTTACTACACACCTGGTTTGACACTCGAGGGGGATATTCTTAAGATAATTCACATTTTCATTACAAACCATTATGAAGGATTTATGATTAAATATGTCTGCAAAGGAACCATTTTTATGATAATGATATTAGATATGCATACAATTTTCAATTTATGTAAATTTTTTCATTAGTTTTGTGATTGTGCATTATTTAATCAATTATATGCCACTTTATAGAAATGGCTCCTAGAAGAAGGAATGATAACCCAACCAATACACATGATCCAAAGAGTAAGAAGGATAATGTCTTTCATGGTCTTAATCTAATATTTCGAAGGGAAATAATCCCATATGCATTCTCATAATATGAGGACAGAATATCATATGATAGTAGGATAGGTAAAGAATATCCTAGGTATTATGAATTTAGAGGGAAGCATGAGAAAAAAATGACAGCTATGAAAAACATGGGGGAAGAAGGATTTTCCTTCATGTGATAACTGTGGAAAGAATCGCCCTAATAAATTCTTGGAGGGAATGAGAGTTAGTTATAAGTGTGAAAATAAAGGACATTGAATTCATTATTGTAAAGGTAAGAAAAAGGTTCCAATGTTCAATGCTTTAACTGTAAGAATATGGAACACTATGTGAGTCAATGTCTTAGTCATCAAAATAATATACCCCCAAAAGCCACTATTGGATCAAGATCAAGATTATGTTTCTACTACAGATAGAGAGGAATGATTAATGTACTTATGTTGGGATTAAAGAGTTATCTCATTTTAGTATTGTATCAATAATGTAATGGTTATATGAATTATGGAAATAAATAAGGATTGTACTCCAGTACTATTTCATTAAGGATTTGAGATTGTATGGTACCAAGGAATGTAACTCAATAGCAAGTTTGTATTTTTGTAAAATATATGGTTGAGGGAAAGATAAACCTTAAAATATTCCAAATTTTGATATAATGATTTTGTAATAAGAGATAATTGAGTTGGATAAAGTATATTGGATATTATTGACTACCTTGGAACTAATTAATGGGTTTTTTATTCCATAATTGTTGGAGCTTGTAACATTTATGGATTTAAGGAGTATATACAGTATTCTATTTTTTACAGAAGGAATAAGGAAGTATATACACATTAAAATAAGGTTTTATGGTAACATAATACATGATGAAGGTATTCACATGTTGTTATGTGACAAAAGATATCTTCATTATATTATGTTGACCTTGCTTATAAATTTTTGGACTGTGAGTTTGGACACAAGTATTTTGGATAAGTCTAATGGTTGGAATTGATTAAGTTAAACACTTGATATTTTGTTTGAGGTTAAAGTATGATTTATTGGATACTTTTACCTAACCTTTTGGTTTTTAATAAACATTTAGAGGATTAAGGGAATACTTGTGGACCTTATGATTTATCAAATGTTCTTCAGGCATAAAAAATCATTTTTGAACATTCATTTCCTAGTGTAAGGGATAAAGTTAAAATAGATCAAAGCACAACCAAATAATGATGATATGATTATGACTGGTAATGAAATAAAGTATGTTTTCTTGAGTTCTTATCTTAATAGTAAATTAATCCCTCCTATTCAAAAAAAGTATCTAAAAATGTGTTATCCTAATACCTTCTGTTTTGTTGAACCTATTATATTTTAAATCATTATATATTTATGGCTTTAAGGCCCTCAATTTTCCATCTATTATTCACTTGTTTGATATTGATGACCTCAATCACTCCCTTCAAATATTTATGGTTTCCCTCAAATTATGTGTCTCTAATTTCCAATAATGTTCTCCAATTCTAAATCCTAATTTATTGGTGAAATTTTCATATCTATTTCCCTCTTATTAAGATTAAATTTAATTAACCTTACTTTCGATGTGGGTTTTCCACAAAGGTATTTTCAATTTTCAACCTTTTATTTTTGAAAAATAGTTTCAAATTGTGAGGATGTAATTTATTTAAGGAGGGGAGAATGTAACACCCCAAGATTTCATAGTATGTTATCTCTTTAAAGTAAATTAATATCATATATTGCATGAAACAATGCCAACGAGCATGTACCCTAGTGGTACAGGCTCCTGCTTGGCATCCAAAAGACCCAGGATCAAATCCGGGCAGGGGCGAATTTCCAAGGTATTGTAGCAGTACTGTAGCAGGGACTGTAGCAGCGGTGGCACTGTAGCAGCAACAACACTGTAGCGGCGGAGGGACTGTAGCAGATACTGTAGCGGTGGTGGTACTGTAGCAGTACTGTAGCAGCGCGGGTACTGTAGCAGTACTGTTCATCGATGGGTCCTTTGGGCCATTAAAATGGGCTTTCAAGCCTTGTATTCAGGCCACTTGGCCTTGGGCCTTCAGGCTATGTAATGGATCTCCCTCTACCCAGTTTAAAGAGGTCTTTTCTTTCAAATAATAAATTGAGGCTTCGGCCCCATCCTTTAAAAAAAAATATTGCACGCAACACTGAATTGGCTTGCATTATATGCAAGATTGATTTTCTGTGAAACAACACATTAGTATTATAATTATTTAAACGATATATTTATTTATCAATTAAATATTGTAATATGAATAGTAAAAAATAAATTTTAATTGTTATTTATAATGTTTTAACATAAATAAAACATATTTATATTGAAATTTATAATTTTTGTTAAAATAGTTATATATTTAGAAAAACTATTTTCTTAAAAGAACTACTTTTTATGTCCTTTTGTGAACAATAATAAAATTAATTTTAGACACTACTAAAAATTTAATTTAGTAAAATATAATTAATTTTTGAATTTTGAATATAAAAATTAGGTTAGGGTGAATTTTTTTTACTTTTCTGATAACTTTCATATTTTGATGAATAGTGAAAAAAGCTAAATTTTAATTAAAAACAACTTTTTTAATTGAAATAATTTATAGTTTTAAATTATACATTTGAGTGGTTTTAGAGTATCATTAGATTATATTTTTATCATTTAATATAATTCAATTCATTGTATTTAATTTCACATTTAAATTGTACATAAACACATGCCAATCTTTTAATAGTTTTTACTTCTTAAAAACAAGCTTTTTGATTTTGACAATGGGAATTAATTTTAAATTAATTACTACAAATTATGTGTTTTGAATTTTAAAAAATTAATTTAATATTTCAAATTATAAGGTCAAAAAATTTTAAATACGTACCTTTTATTTTTTGGACATTATGAATAGTAACTTCAGTAATTTTTTTATTTACCATCGTTAAAGGGTAAATTTGGTAAATAAGGTTAAAAATAATATTATAATAATATCAAACTACCCTAACACATGTAATAATCTTATTAGATGAGTTATATCTAACCATGGGCTTCCTTGGGTTGATTTTGGGACCTCATGGAGCCACTTTGATGTGAAAATGACATTTTATAAGAATTAATTTAAAGCATAGAAAAATATAATATAAACATGTATTTTTCACTAACAAAATTTTTTATATGGGGTTATATAATTGATCTATTAGACTGTAAATATTAATTAGAAACCTAAAAATATCTCCTACATCATGATATTTTATTTATAATTTTTATACTTAAAATACATAAATTTATTTATGACACAATAATGATGCAGTGTTTTTCTTATTAATGAAAGAATCAAATAAATGATATTATAAATATTAAAATAAATATAATTTGAAAGTTTTAATGCCATAAACGAATTTTCTGGTTGAATTTGACATATTAGGTACTATTTAATGCCATTTTTATAAGGAAACAAGTTTTTATGACTTTAAAAAAATCAATTACTAAATAGTGTCAAAATTGACATAAATGAGTTTTTAAAACAAATACTATTTTATTAAATGATATAAAAATCCTAAAAATATATAGTTCATCCAAATAAAATGGATAGTGATAAAAATGTCATAAATGATCCACTTTAGGTTCTCTTGTCATTTTATATTAAAGATATTAACCATGTAATATAAAAATACAAGAGGTTTTGGTAAGAGTTAAATTATTTTACAAAGGGTTAACACGACTAGAAAAAAAGGATATTTCCATGGTTCAAAACCATGGAAATAGGTCCAAAAAATGTGGCCATAGCCTATGGCCACAGTTTTGTCCAACTTTGGCCGCTATCATCGTGGCAGTAGATCCCAACCTACTGCCACGGTTTTAACCGTGGCACTAGCTGCCTATTGCCACGGTTTGGAAAACTGTGGCAATAGACCTCAAAACCCGCCACCATGGTAGTTGACCTATATCCACAATTTAAACCATGGATATAGGAAGCTATTTACATTGTTTTAATTGTGGCTATAGACTTAGTAAACTATGTGAATATCCTAAATACAAAATGCCACCAGTAAGTTTCGATCCTTGTACCTCCTCTTTACAAACTAGCATACTTACCACTACACCACATGACACTTTGGGTGTATATATATATATATATAAACCATGGAAATAGCCTCAAAACCGTGGCAGTAGTTCTTCCAGCCAAAAATTTGGCGGGAATTTTTTTTCCTGCGGTAGCGCGGGAAACCTATTTCCACAGTTTTGGAAAACTGTCGCTATAGGCAATTGAAAAAATTGGCCTATAGCCACGATTTTAAAATTGTGGATATCGCCACAACCTATAGCCACATTTTTCAAAATCGTGGCTATAGGCCATGGAAAACTAGCCTATATCCACGGTTTTAAAACTGTGGGTATAGGCCACAGAACCATGGCTATAGGTTCATGGCAGTAGCCTCATTTTCAAGTAGTGTAAATCTAAAATACAAGGATAATTTTATGACCTAAACATGTCTAAAACATATTGTTTGTGAGGAGTTAGACCCATCCTCATCTTATACTCTAAATAAATTAATTTTTAGATATTAAAAATCGAAAATAATTTTATAATAAATTAATATCTCAAGCTTTTCCTAAAGTACCCCTCACCTCTCTTATAAAAGGGAACCTCTCTTTCAATTTAATTCACACCTGCAAAGCCCTTTTACCTAGACAACCCCTAACAAAATCTTGTCCCAACTTCCCTAACTTCATCTTAGAGGAAAAAAATTAGGCATAGAGCCAACTTAAGGAGTCCTTTTGTGCAAATCAAAAGGAGACACCCAAAGAAGAGGTAATCCTTTTATCCCTTATTTCAAAGTTCGTTTCTTCTTCTACTTCCTCTTACTAAGTTGTTATCATACTAAAATAATAACTCCATAATATATTATATTCTGATATATTATTATGATCATGTTACAACCATATTCCTATTTTTACCCACCCTATGAAAAACAATACCACCATGCGTGCATACGTACGACTTACCATCTCCACATCGTAGTGTAAATTTTTTTTCATGTGAACTTTATTTATATGGGTATAACAATGAATATAATGGATTTAAATAATATATATAACACTATATTTCTTCTTTAGAATTCATATTCAATCCAAATCCATACCATTACACCATTAAGTAAAGGATATCATCGCTCGTGCGTACGTACGGCTTACCGTCTCCACGACGCGATGAGACTCATCTTCCAAGTTCACCATAAAAGAATTCTTATAAAGATATATATTAGAAATAATTATGAAATATATGACATAATAATGCTAATTTAATAATATATATATATATATACATATATTTCTTTCACTTACTTCCATACGATATGAAAATGAAAACATTGTTCATGTGTGCATACAGCCTACGGTCTCCATGAATGGTGTATTCCATTTCATATATATATTTATAATATATATTTATATTTATGATATATAAATAATATTATACATTATGGAAGTAATTAAATCATTATCTAAATAATATTATCAAGAATAACAAGTCAAGACACGTACGATAAACAAAGTGATTATTACCCGAAATGTTACATTAACATGGAATTGTTAATAAATGGGTAATATAAAGTCATAAAATAATCATATATGATATAATAAATATTATTATGATTATTATATAAGTTAATAATATATTTAAAAACATTATACAGGAGTTTTAGACTCGTATGTAGAGTATCGGACCTAAGGTAAGGGTTAATTCCTCAATCTCATTATTACCTGAGATTGTTTATGTGTAAGTATTTACTAAGAAATATTTATCATCCATGTATATGTATGGTGAAAATGTTTTTAAAAGGAATATTTTAAGGTTTTATGGAATTTAATATTTAACTAGATCATCATTTTAAATGTTTTAAAGATTTATTATTATAAATCTATTTAATCAATGTCTATATATTCAAAATGATTTTAAGGATTTATTTATATGGACACAATTGTTTTAAAATATTAATTCCTTTAAAAAGTTTCAAAGTGGTATGGGACACATTGATTAAAAAATATTTTTTAAATGACTTCCTTTATAAATTGTGTGACTTTTAAATGATTTCATGTAAAAGGGATATATCTCTCAAAGAGTTTTACTGATCTTTTTCAACTATGTCAACATCCTTTACTATATATTATTCTTGATTGAGGTTGATTTATTATAATAAAATCTTCCATATTGTATTGAATGATTTATGATATGTTTGACTTTGGATGATCTATATCTATAACATTCATGGTTTATGGCTAAATTATTGAAATTTTTTATGCTAGTTTTAATATGAATGATTGTGTTATGTTTCAACCTTTTCAAATGAGGAATGCATTGGACTTAGTAAGTGATGGTCAGGGTCTGCTATAGTCCCTCGATGCATCGGTAGGTCTCATGAGACAAACTAGTGTCTTGGAACAAGACCTCAAAAAAATATTTGTGAATGGTCTTGGCACAAGGCCTTGACGTAGTAATTATTATGTCTAGTATTATGCATTCCCTCATTTTGAAATTAGTTATTATATGTGATTATTCAATTAGTATAATATCCATCTGAATTTTTATGTGGTAATATTTAATTTATTTTTGATATATTATGTTCAAGTTTATGTTTAAAAGGATTTTGTTTTTTATTATACATCTTGCCTTAAAAAAATTATATCTTCCGTTGAATTATTTACTCTTACTAAGCATCTGATCTCACCCCTTATGTTTTATTTTCCCAGGATGACAATAAATGTATTATTATTGATATTTGAGGTTAATATAGGGGAATTAATGTATTCTCAAAGGATTATTTATGCTTTATTTTATGTTAGAAAGTGTAACGGGTCATTCATGTATGTAATCTATTTTCTAATACTGCTAAATTGGTCAGTCCTTTGGGACTTGATTCTTTGTAATAATGCCAATGTATTAAAATAATGCACTGGATTTGGGTAACTGGGGTTGGGGCATTACAGTTAGTATCAAATGAAGTTTAGAAAATACCTTGGAAATAGATTTAGAAAACTTAGATTAGGGATTGTAACCCTAAGATAAACTTTGAGGATAAGTATATAAGAACCCCCTAGAATTTTAGTAAAGTAGGTATTACATGGATATACCAAGCATTACATCTCTATCTGAATACTACATGTGGACATGGTTCTGAAACAGATGTACCATGGGGTGAAAACTCCGACATGGTGTTTCGGGCTTGACTCGGGGTAACCTATTACATGACAATAGGCCTTACTGCACACCTGGTTTGACACTCTTAGTGAATATGCTTAAGATAATTTACATTTTCATTATAAACCATTATAAAGGATTTATGATTTATTATGTCTTAAAAGGAACCATTTTTATGATTATTAGATTATATATGCATAAAATTTCCAATTTATGTAATGTGTTTCAATAGTTTTAGGATTATGAATTATTTAATCTAGTATATGCTACTTTATAGAAATGGCGCCTAGTAGAAGGAATAAGAACCCAAACAATACACATGATCCAAAGAGTAAGAAGTATCATGTATTTCATGTTCTTAATATAATATTTCAAAGGGAAATAATCCCCCAATCATTCTCATCAAATGAGTACATAATATCATGTGATAGTAGGATATATAAATAATATCCTAGTTATTATGAATTAAAAGGTAAGCATGAGAAAAAAAAAGATAGCTATGAAAAACATGGATAAAGAGAAAAAGGGAAAGATAGATTTTCCCTCATTTGATAACTGTGGAAGAAATCACCCTAATAAATGCTTGTAGGGAATGAGAGTTTATTATAAGTGTGAAAAGAAAGGACACTAAATTCATGATTATAAGGGTAAGAAAAAGGTTTCCAATGTACAATGCTTCAAATGTAAATAAATGGGAAAATATGTGAATCAATGTCTCAATCATCAAAGGAATATACCCCAAAAGACACTATTGGATCTTGATCAAGATTATGCTTCTACCATGGATCGAGAGGAATGATTAATGTGCTTATGTTGGGATTACAGAATTATCTCATTTGAGTATTGTATCAATGATGTAATGGTTATATGAATTATTGAAACAAATAAGGATTGTACAGTAATACTATTTCATTAAGGATTTGAGATTGTGTGGTACCAAGAAAAGTTACTCAATAGCAAGTTAGTCTTTTTGGAAAATATATGGTTTAGGGAAATATAAACCTTAAAATAGTCTTGTTGCTAAGATAATTATTTTTGAATAAGAGATAATTGAGTTGGATAAAGTATATTGGATATTATTGACTACCTTATAACTAATTAATGGGATTTTTATACCATAATTGTTGGAGTTTACAACATTTATGGATTTAAGGAGTATATCCAGTATTCTATATTTAACAAAAGGAATAAAAAAGTATATACAAATTCAAATAAGGTTTTATGGTAATAGAATACATGATGAAGGTATTCACATGTTGTTATGTGACAAAAGAGATCTTCATTGTGTTATGTTGACCTTACTCATAAATTTTTGGACTCCGAGTTTGGACACAAGTATTTTGGATAAGTCTAAAGGTTGTAATTGAGTAAGTTTAACATTTGATATTTTGTTTGAGGTTAAAGTATGATTTATTGGATACTTTGACCTAACCTTTTGGTTTTCGGTAAACATTTAGAGGATTAAGGGAATACTTGTGGACCTTATGATTTGTTAAATGTGCTTTAGGCATAAAAAATCATTTTTGGACATTCATTTCCTAGTGTAAAAGATTAAGTGAAAATAGATTGAAGCACAACCAAATGATGATAATATGATTATGACAGGTATTAAAATCAAGTATGTTTTCTTGAGTTCTTATCTTGATAGTAAATTAATCCATCCTCTTCAAAAAAAGTATCTAAAAAATTGTGTTATCCTAATACCTTATGTTTTGTTGAACCAATGATATTTTAAATTATCATATATTTTTTGGCTTTGTGGCCCTCAGTTTTCTATCTATTGTTCACTTTTTTGTGATTGATGGCCTCAATTACTCCCTATAAATATTTATGTTTTCCCTCCAATTATGTGTCTTTAATTTCCACCAACATTCTCCTACTCAAAATCCAAATTTTTTTGTGACTTTTTAATTTCCCTTTCCCTCTTATTAATACTAAATTCTATTAACCTTACTTCTGATATGGGTTTTCCACAAAGGTATTTCCTATTTTCAACCTTTTTTTCGCAGAACAATTTCAATTTGCGAGGATGCAATTTATTAAAGGAGGGGAGAATGTAACACCCCAAGATTTCATAGTAATTTTTCTCTTTAAATTAATTTAATATCCTATATTTCACGCAACACTGACTTGGCTTGCGTTATATGCAAGATTGAGTTTCTGCGAAACAACACAATAGTATTGCAATTAGTTAAACGATGTATTTATTTATCAATTAAATATTGTAATATGAATAGTAAAAAATAAATTTTAAATTTTATTTATAATGGTTTCACATAAATAAAACATATTTATAATGAAATGTATATGTTTTGTTAAAATAGTTATATATTTAGAAAAGCTATTTTCTTACAAGAACTACTTTTTATGTCCTTTTGTGAACAATAATAAAATTATTTTAAGACACTCATAAAAAATAAATTTGGTAAAATATAATTCATTTTTGAATTCAAAATATCAAAATTAGTTTAGGTTGAATTTTTTGTACATTTCTAATAACTTTCATATTTTTATAAATAATGAAAATTGCTAAATTTTAATTAAAAACAAATTTTTTAATTAAAAAAATTATAGTTTTAAATTATAAATTTGAGTGGTTTTAAAGTATAATTAGATTATATTTTTATCATTTAATATAATTTAGGTCATTGGATGTAATTTCACATTTAAATTGTAAATAAACACATGTCAATATTTTGATAGTTTTTACTTCTTAGAAACCCGCTTTTTGGTTTTGACAACAGGAATTAATTTTAAATTAATTTCTGAAAATTCTATGTTTTGGATTTTGAAAAATTCATTAAATATTTGGAATCATAAGGTCCAAAGTTTTTAAACAGTTACCTTTTATTTTTTGGAAATTATGAATAGTAACTTCAGTAATTATTTTATTTACCATGGTTAAAGGTTAAATCTAATAAATAAGGGTAAAAATATAATATTATAAGAATATTAAACTACCCTAACATGTGTTCTAATCTTATTGGATGAGTTATTTCCAACCATGGGATTCCTTGGGTCGATTTTGGGACCCCATGGAGCCACTTGGATGGGAAAATGGCATTTTATAAGAATTAATTTAAAGTATAGAAAAGTATAAAATAAACATGTATCTTTCACAAAAAAAAACATTATATGGGGTTATATAATTTATCTCTTCAACTATAAATAGTAATTATACAAATAAAAATATTTCCTACATCATGATATTTTATTTCAAATTTTTATATATAAAATAAAAAAAAATTATTTATGACATAATAATGATGCAGTATTTTTCTTATTAATAAAAGAATCAAATAAACGATATTATAAATATTAAAATAATTATAATTTTAAAGTTTTGATTACATAAACTAATTTTATGGATGAAATTAACTTATTAGGTATGATTTAATTCCTTTGGTTCTAACTAATCAAGTTTTTATGACTTCAAAAAAAATCAATTACTAAATAGTGTTAAAATTGACATAAATGAGTTTTTAAAAAAAATACTATTTTATTAAATGATATAAAAATCCTAAAAATCTATAGTTATGAAAAATAACTTTTATTGTGATACCAATGTCATAAATGATACACTTTATGTTCTATTGTAATTTTATAGTAAAGATATTAACCATGTAGTATAAAAATATAAGAGGACATGGTAAGACTAAACTCGTTTTATAAAGGGTTAAATCTAAAAGATAAGGATATTTTTATGACCTAAACATGTATAAAACGTATTATTTGATAGTATTTATACCCAACCTCGTATTATACTCTAAATAAATTAATTTTGAGCTATTAAAAACCGAAAATAATTTTATAATAAATTAATATTTCAAGATTTTCCAAAAGTTTCCGTCACCTCTCTTAAAAAGAGAACCTCCCTTTCTCTTTAATTTACACCTAAAAACCCCTTTGAACCAACAGAAACCTACCCAAATATCCTCCCAAATTCCCTCACTTAATCCTAGAGGCAAAACTTTGGGCATAGAGCCAAATTAGGGAGTCCTTTTGTGCAAATCAAAAGGACACGCCCAAAGAAGAGGTAATCGTTTTATCCCTTCTTTCAAAGTCCATTTCTACTTCAACTTCCACTTAATAATTTGTTACCATAATAAAATAATAACTCCATAATATACTATATTCTTATATTTTTTTAGGGTTATGGGAAAACCATATTACTCTTTTTACCCTTCCTTTGAAAAACAATACCACCATTTGTGCGTGTGTATGGCTTACCGTCTCCATGTCGTGGTGTAAATTTTTTTTCATGTACACTTTATTTCTATGGGTATAACAATGAATATAATGGATGTAAAAAATAAATATAACATGATATTTCTTCTATAAAATTCATATTCAATACAAATCCATACCATTAAACCATTAAGGAAATGATATCATCGCTCATGCGTACATACGGATTACCATCTCCACGACGTGATGAGACTCATCTTCCACTTTCACCTTCCAATAATGATTATCAAGATATATATTTTGAATAATTTTGAAATATATGAAATAATAATTCTACTAAAATAATATATATATATATTTACATATATTTCATTCACTTACTTCCATACAATATAAAAATGGAAACCGCGTTCATGTGTACGTACGGCCTACCATCTCCATGAATGGTGTATTACATTTCATATATATATTTATTATATATATATTTATGATATATAAATCATATTATACATTTTGGAAGTAAGTAAATCTTTATCTATGTAATATTATCAAGAATAACAAGTCAAAACACATACGATAAATAAAGCGATTATTACCTGAAATGTTACATTAACATGGAATTGTTAATAAATGGGTAATATAAAGTTATAAAAGAATCATATATGATATTATAAATATTATTATGATTATGATATAAGTTAATAATATGTTTAGATACATTATACAGGAGTTTCAAACTCGTATGAAGAGTATTGGACCTAAGGTACGGGTTAATTCCTCAATCTCATTATTACCCAAATTGTTTATGTGTAAGTATTTACTGGGAAATATTTTTCATCCATGTACATGTTTCAAAAAAATATTTTTAAAATGAATATCTTAAGGTTTCATGGAAGTGAATCTTTAACTAGATCATCATTTTATATATTTTAAAGATTTATTTTTCTAAATCTATTTAATTAATGTCCATATTTTCAAAATGATTTTAAGGATTTATTTACATGGACACAATTGTTTTAAAATGTTAATTTCTTTAAAAAGTTTCAAAGTGGTATAGGACACTTTGATTAAAAAATCTATTTTAAATAAATTCCTTTATAAATTGTGTGACTTTTAAATGATTTCATGAAAAGGAGATATTTCTCTCAAAATATTTTACTGATCATTTTCAACTATGTCAACATCGTTTACTAGATATTATTCTTGATTGAGGTTGATTTATTATAATACAATCTTACATATTGTATTGAATGAGTTATAATATGTTTGAATTTGGATGTGTTATTTCTATACCATTCATGGTTTATGGTTAATGTATTGACATTTTGTATACTAGTTTTAATATGAATGATTATGTTAGGTTTCACCCTTATCATATGAGGAATGAATTGGACTAAGTAAGTGATGGTCGGGGCCCGCTATAGCCCCTCAATGCATCAGTAGGTATCATGAACAAACTAGTGTCTTGGAATAAGGCCTCGATAGAATATGTGTGAATGGTCTTGGAACAAGGCCTTGACCTAGTAGTTATTATGTCTGGCATTATACATTCCCTTGTTATAAAATTAGTTATTACATGTGATTATTCAATTAGTAGAGTATCCATGTGCATTTTTATATGGTAATTTTTATTTTATTTTTGCTATATCATGTTCAAGTTTCTGTTTAAAAGGCTATTGTTTTTATTATACATCTTTCCTTAAAATTTTATAGCTTCCGCTGGATTGTTTACTCTTACTGAGCATCTGATATCACCCCTTTCTTATGTTTTGTTTTACTAGGATTCCAAGAAGTGTATTATTATTGATATGTAGCGTTAAAATTGACATAAATAATTTTTTAAATCAAATATTATTTTATTAAATGATATAAAAATCCTAAAAATATATAGTTTAGTAAAATAACTTGGATAGTGATAAAAATTTCATAAATTATCCACTTTAGGTTCTCCTTTAATTTTATAGTAAAGATATTAACCATTTAGTATAAAAATACAAGAGGACATGGTAAGAGTTAACTTATTTTACAGAGGGTTAAATCTAAAAGATAAGGATAATTTTATGACCTAAACATGTCTAAAACCTATTGGTTGAGAGGATTTCGACCCATCATCATCTTATCCTCTAAATAAATTAATTTAGAGATATTAGAAACTGAAAATAATTTTATAATAAATTAATATTTCAAGCTTTTCCAAAAGTGCCACTCACCTCTCTTATAAAAGGGATCATTCCTTTCTCTTTAATTCACACCTGCAAAGCCCTTTGACCCAGAACACCCCTAACCAAATCTCCTCACAAATTCCCTAACTTCATCTTAGAGTCAAAACATTGGGAATAAATACATCTTAAGGAGTCCTTTTGTTAAAATCAAAAGGAGACACCCAAAGAAGAGGTAATCATTTTATCCCTTCTTTCAAAGTCCATTTATTCTTATACTTCCTCTTACTAAGTTGTTACCATACTAAAAAAATAACTCCCTAATATAATATATTCTGAGATGTTTTTATGATTATGGGACAACCATATTCATCTTTTTACCCATACTATGAATAAAAATACCACCATAGGTGCCTACGTACGGCTTATTGTCTCCACGTAGTGTTGTAAATTGTGTTTCATGTACACTTTATTTCTATGGGTATAATGATGTATATAATGGATGTAAATAATAAATATAACATGATATTTATTCTAAAAAATTCATATTCAATCGAAATATGTACCATTAAACCATTAATCA
The DNA here is from genome assembly GCA_963277665.1 of Viscum album. Taxonomy (NCBI): domain Eukaryota; kingdom Viridiplantae; phylum Streptophyta; class Magnoliopsida; order Santalales; family Viscaceae; genus Viscum; species Viscum album. The sequence goes on along the minus strand of OY728120.1, from coordinate 539,963,149 downwards.
AATGATATCATCGCTCGTGCGTACGTACGACTTACCGTCTCTATGACGCGATGAGACTCATCTTCCACATTCACCATCCAAGAGTGGTTATAAAGATATATATTATGAATAATTATGAAATATATGACATAATAATGCTACTAGAAATATATATATATATATATGTGTGTGTGTGTGTGTGTGTGTGGTGTGTGTATGTATATGTATATGTATGTACATATTTGTCATTTACTTACTTCCATAAGATACGAAAATGGTAACAGCGTTCATGCATACGTACGGCCTACCATATCCATGAATGGTGTATTCCATTTCATATATATATTTATTATAGATATATTTATATTTATGATATATAAATCATATTATACATTCTGTAAGTAATTAATCATGATCTAAGTAATATGATCAAGAATAACAAGTCAAAACACCTACGATAAACAAAGCAATTATTACCTAAAATGTTACATTGTCTTAGAATTGTTAATACACGGGTAATATAAATTAATAAAATAATAATATATTATATCATAAATATTATTATGAATCTTATTTAAGTTAATAATATGTTTAAAAAAATTATACAGAAGTTTCAGACTCATACAGAGAGTATCGAACCTAAGGTAAAGTTTAATTCCTCAATCTCATTATTACCTGAGATTGTTTATATGTAAGTATTTACTGGGAAATATTTATCATCTATATACATGTTTCATAAAAATGTTTTCAAAAGGAATATATTAAGTTTTTATGGAAGTGAATATTTAACTATATCATCATTTAAATGTTTTAACGATTTATTTTTCTATATCTATTTAATTAATGTCCATATTTTCAAAATGATTTTAAGGATTTATTTATATGGACATGATTGCTTTAAAATGTTAATTACTTTAAAAAGTTTCAAAGTGGTATGGGACACTTTGATTCAAAATATGTTTTAAATTACTTCCTTTATAAATTTTGTGACTTTTAAATGATTTCATGAAAAGGGGATATTTCTCTCAAAGAGTTTTACTGATCATTTTCAACTATGTCAAAATACATTACTAGATATTATTATTTATTGAGGTTGATTTATTATAATAAAATATTCCATATTTTATTGAATGGGTTATGATATGTTAGAATGTGGATGTGTTATTTCTATACCATTCATGGTTTATGGTTAAATTATTGACATTTCGTTTGCTAGTTTTAATACGAATGATTATGTTATGTCTCACCCTTTTCATATGAGGAATACATTGGACTTAGTAAGTGATGGGCAGGCCCTGCTATATCCCCTCGAGGCATTAGTAGGTCTCATGAGATAAACTAGTGTCTTGGAACAAGGCCTCAACAAAATATTTGTGAATAGTCTTGGAACAAGTCCTTGACTTAGTGGTTATTATGTCTGGAATTATGCATTCCCTCATTATGAAATTTGTTATTACATTTGATTACTTGGTTATTAGAATATCCATGTTCATTTTTATATGTTAATGTTTAATTTATTTTTTCTATATTATGTTCAAGTTTATGTTTAAAAGGTTGTTGTTTTTATTATACATCTTGCCTTAAAAGTTTATAGCTTCCTCTGAATTATTTACTCTTACTGAGCATCTGATCTCACCCCTTTCTTTTGTTTTATTTTCCCTAAATATTCCAAAAAGTGTATTATTATTAATATGTAGGGTTAAGATAGGGGAATGAAGGAATTATAAAAGGGTTATTTATGTTGTTTTTTTTGTTATAAAGTGTAACGTATCATTCATGTATGTAATATATTTTCCAAGACTGTTAAACTGATCAATCCTTCAGGACTTGATTCTTTGTAATCATGCCAATGTATTAAAATAATGCATCATCTCAAGGTAACTAGGGTTGGGGCGTTACATTAACTACCATTAGCATAGAGGTTGATCCACTACTTGACTTACCTCTACTAAACATTGGGCCAGGTAGTCACATTTCAAATAACATTTTACTCTAAAATCATGGTAAATATTTTCTCAAGGTTGATTGGATCTTATGTGAAACTCTTGTGATACTAATTATCATTATTATTACCATTCATGTGTATTCCTCCTGTGTCATGATCCTAAAATGTACCATCGATTGGTCACAGCTAATGAATGTACAGTTAGATAACTGCCACCATCACCTTCTACCTAGTTTCCCTCTACTAAGAAACTCTTGATCACTAAATCTATCTTTAGAACCCAAACATAGGTGGGGATACAAAGGGGAAAACACTAGCTCAATTTTCTCTATGAATTCCATGCTTGAAATTTGATGATCAGAATAAATCATCAAAAATCATGTTGATATATTACCTTATGAGGTTTGTGAACCTCAATGAACACTATACAACAAAAATTATACCCTACTATCACTCTAATGAATCTTGGATGTATACTATCCTAAATGTAGTGGAGAGGTACTCTTTATGGAAGTGCTACTCAAACACTAACCATAGAATATTTTAACTTTCAAAGGCCTATATGACCAAGGTCCACTAGTGACTCACTATGTCATAAAGAATGATGGATGCTAGCACCACCGTCTGATCAGTAAGCATCTAAACTAGGTGGAACACCTAGATCACAACCTCAACTGAATCCTCAACTTCTTAAGGGTTGGTCTTGACTTATAAGATTAGTGGTCTCTATCACTAGAACAAATAAAGTTCAATTATCCTATGAAAATATTCATTTTATACCACTGGAATGATTTTCTATTTAGTTAGTGGAGGAACATCTATCGACACTATAGAAGGTAGGCCTGTTAATTGTATAATGGAAAATGATATTGGTCTTTGTACACCTGGTGAGTGAATCTCATGATTTGATCCCCAAATAAAAAAAATTAAACTATTGGTTGATGGAAGTATGCTCAATCATTGTCATAGTCACATCATGACCCTACCTCAAGACTCTAGATGGATATCAACATAGTGGCATCCTGTAGTTAATAAGATGAACTATAGTTATTAAATAATATCTAGAGATATAACCCAATAAGGATATGAAAACCAATAAATCATTCCTATATGATTGATATACTAGTTACTTTTACCCTATAATCAGTTCCTTAGAGTTTTGGGTTAACAATAATGTTATCAGAATCCTGGTGAATGGATATGTCGGTCACCACACCAAAACTGGGTTCTTTTCTCAAAAATATGAACTCAAGATCCCTTGAAATCATAACCCTAAGTTACCAAAACAATCCTCACATGACACCTAACTCCAAACTCCATTTTTACTGTAGTCCCACTTGGATACCACTCTTACACAACCTAACCAATTGAGACCCCACTATGGATGATGGTAAGTTAAGTGTTCCACCCCAAGACCACCTCCAATAGGCTAGGGGCTAGTGACATGCACCTAATAGTAATAACACACATTATGGGAGGCCTTATCCTAATTCATATGTACATAACAAAAAAAACATAATAATACAGGCTAGAACTAGTAGAAAAATATGATTCTGTGTTGGAATTTTAACATTGGTTTTTACATTAAGGACATTAAAATGCACCCAAATAGACTTTTAACATTGGTTTTACTAAAAACTGGCATTAAAATTGTTATATATTTACTTTTAATATCAGTTTTAATAAAAAAAAATATGTTAAAATATTTTAAGAAAACATACAAACATTGATTCCCTCAATTTATCAATGAATATTTTAAGAAAACCTAAGATGCATGACTCATGACTCTCTGTTCGTGCTTCATCAGCCTCCATCTTATTTATTTGATCTATTTTTTTTTACTTTGTTTTCATCATTTCTTATCTTCATTGTAACTATCACCCTCATCCTTGTCTATATTAATCCCACCAATCTATGTTCCATTTATTTTTTTCAAGTTTCAACACTGCCAACTTTGGATATCTATTTTGAGGTGCATTATTTCATTTCTTACAATCTGAAGTTCATTAATAGTCATTTTGGGTCTATTTATCATGGATTTTAAGGCTCAATATCTATATTTTGTAAGTTAAATATTTAATTACAGTTTCCAAAAGATTTTTTGAGTATATTTTTTTATAAATTCCATTCATTCGTTTATTTGTTTATACATATGTCTTATTCAATTATAAATTTTTATTTTTATAATTTTTTTGAGAGTATAATTTCTTTTTTATTATAAGTTTTATGTTATTGTGGTATAATTTTATTGTGATTGGAACAGTTTTTATTTATAATTTTTATATTTATAATTTTTTTTATTATAATTTGTTTTTAGTTAATCTTATAGTTTTTTACACAATGAAGGATGGATATCTTGATATTAATTTAGATTTTTTTATATTAGGGATTGGTGAATCATATTGATAGTTAAGATCTTTTTTGGTCAATCATTTTACTTTTAGAAACTCATCTAAGGTATATGTATCTAAACATTTTCTATTATGATTGATGGTATTTTATTTTTAATTTATATACTACAATATATATTATGATATTATTCAAAGTTGTTTTATTTATTGGTGTTTCGTTTTTCATTGATAAATCATTTATTAATAATTGATAACGGATTTATTAGGAGTGTGATCTTTATAAATAATTTATTTCATGGATAAAGAGTATTTTTTTTAGAAAATGAATTTAATTTTTGGGTTTATTATTTAAAAATTAAACATGTCCTTAATTTTAATGATTTTAAATAAAACTCATTGGTGATTTGGTTTTTAGATATATATATATATATTGAATTATCACATAATTATTGTAAATAAAATAGTTTTGTAAAAATTATATATATATATATATATATATATATATATATATATATATATTGTGGCTTCCAATTTTATTTTAAATGTAACTAACCTTAACATGATTTAATTAATCATGCATGGAAAACTTTTGGAGTATTTTGGGAATAGAATATATTATATATTTACTCAACCCTAATACACATACCATGGTGCACATGAAAATGTTATATGTCATTGTAATGGTAAAGGAATAGATTCCTTATTCATTATTAATTGATCATTTTCTATTAGGTAGAGCTATCAAGGAGTTGATGGAAGATGGTGGAAGTGTTATGTTTTGTTTTATTTGGTACATTGATGATTATTCCTTCATATTATTTTATATCAAATGTTGGGATGATTTATTATGTTGTTTCTAATTTCAAAAAAATCATTAAAAAATTATATTTAATATAGATAATGGTTTTATTTTACTATAAATCAATCCCCATAATTTTTTTATATTGTATTGTTTTTTATTTTTTAAAATAGTTTGTTTTGATTAAATAATTATAAATAAATGGTTTATTGATTGTTTCAATTATATTTTTATATGTTTTAAATTTATTTATTTATATATATGTTTACATGTTTTAATATATTCACATATGATAATGTGATGTTAGGTAATTAATGGATCATAATTAGATAAATTTATGAATAACCAGTGATGAATATGAAAAATGAGTTGAAGATTTCTTATAATTTTTAAAACAAAAATCTTGAAATAAAAGATATTATTTTATATCCATGTTTTTTAATAAAAAATATGTGGTGTTCCCTCTAAATAAAATAATACAGTACTAGAGGATGGGTGAGTACAAAAGGTCAAACAAAACCAACATGAAATTCTGAGAAGTAATGACTCATTTTGGAGCCCATATTTCTGGGAAACCTACCTATGCTTTGAGGATAATTCCCTTGACTCCATGATTTACGTTATTAGGGGGTAATAAGTTCATCATATAAAGGTAAATCATCATCATATTCTCAGACAGGTAAAATATTGTACTTCCAACCAAGCTCACGTAAGTTCAACTCCACCTATACTCAAAAGTTTTCCTCCAAATTATTGGTTAAAAATTTCAGCAAAACAAGATAATCCTTGGATATAAAGGTTTCTAGTTCCATTTTTCTTTGAGTCAAATCACTAAAAATCCTATTTCTATATACCACATGGTAAAAATTCCCCTTCTAATATCTCATTTTGAATACTCATTTTATTTCATTCTATCACATAATCACAATCATGTTGAGATTTTAATCCAAAGGATTCATAAGATTATCTCATAAGCTCGGTAAATTGAGGAGTAAAACTCCAAGATATTACTTTTCTTTCATTTTAAGGGTGTGCTAGAGACAAAACTGGTTCTGTACTAACAAAAAATTGGGTATTTTTAAAGGGGATCATCTGGAATCCCTCCTCATCCAATGGAAATTTGGATGAGGATTTAATGGGATTAGAACCCTCTACCATATTAGTGGAAATTATTTTAGGTGTGACAAGGAAGGATGATCTCATTACTTTCTCATCCTCTTATGTAGAAACCAGAAAGTTATCCTACACAGTAATATGGGTAGAAATAGAATATACCTCCTTGCTTTTGAACCTCATATGGGAATCAACCATTTTCTTTCCCTTACAGTTTCTCACTAAAATCAACATATCATGTGCAATTTATTTATCATCCATATCTTTAATATACATTTAATTGGGTTTGTGTGCATCCATCACACATTTTTCCACAACTTATTTCTGATCAATTCTAGCCATATCCTTCTCCACTAGGAATTCACCAACAAGAGATAACAATGGGATGCTAGTGTCTTCAGACTAAGGTCTCTTGACCAAGGAATCTTTGAAAGAGACCCCCTTTTCACAAAGGATTTAGAATTATTAGTTATGATATCTCATTAAAGGATAGAAGAGGTTGTATAGTCAGTGAAATCCCTCTGTGCTATAATAATAGCCTTATTAGAATCCTTCTCTTGACCACTGCAAGGAAAAAATTTAGAAATAAAAGGCTGAGAAGCTGTAGTTGTACCAGCTCGAATGTCACCAGTGCATTTAACATACTTCCTATGTTTCTTACTAAAAGTAGTGTGATTATTCCCATTTTTCAGACAAAATGAAAAAAACATGTCCCTTTTGTAGGATTCAAAGGAGTGTCCTAATATTTTTCATTCAGAGAAAAACGCTGGTAATTTCTCATAAATGACTAAAAGATCTAGTGCATCAATATCAGTGGATATAATTAACTTATCTATTAGGGTCTAACTGATATCAACCTATAAAATAGTTCGAGCGAAGTATCCAAAATTTTCCCTCTCTATTTCTTCTTCCATTTTTATAGGAATTATAATTATTGAGGTGAAATCAAAAATGATATTCAGGTGCCACAAGATCTGTTCAAGACCAAATATCTTAACACAAACTTGAGCGAAAGAATTATTTACCTAAAATGGATTAAATTAGAAGTTCCAATCATAAATTATTAAGGAGTAAATCTTCATGGATACCATGATGAATCCCTAGGAATTCCTTTTTATATCTTCATTCAGGAAGAGAATATGATAGAAACCCCTTTCTGAAGGAATGCATTTCCAGCTCAAGAAACCCCAGACTAAGGAAAGCCTTTGAATCAGGTCTGGGGTTTTACTAATGTGATCATACTTAGAAATAATAATTTTAGCAATGATTTAATGATGAATTGACTCTAGGAGATCCCTAATCGTCTCATTCCTTACTACATACCATGTGATTTTTCCCTTTTTGACTAACCTAACATTTACAGAAATTTGATAAGAGGAGAAAAAAATATGATTTGGTTATTTACCTTTGATAGGTGGAACACTAAACTCAGCATCCTGGCCTTCACAATCTTTTTCACTTTTAACAAGAACACCTCCTTCCACAGATGAATTATTCAATTTAGTATCATCCACCTTTAGAGAATCCATGATCGAAGATCAGATACCCTAGATGCCATTGCACTTCTCGCAAGATAATATCCCAAACACCGCAGCCATCCTCCTCATTAATTTTTTATCCATGTGTGTAGTGTTTGAATATGAGAAATTTTAGTTCCATATAAATAAAATACCATATGATTTTATATTTTTTAAATCATAATTATACATACTGGATCTGGTATGGTTAAATAACTTGAAATTCAAGATCTAATGCTGATGGAGATATTCAACATGGGAAATAGAATTGTATTGATGGATTAATTAATGATATAGTAATTGAAACTATTTAAAAAAACAACTATTTAATGATTTTATGAGGATAATAAGAAACCACTATTCTTGGGTTTCACTAAATTTATAGTGTTATCATCAATGCTAAGATTAGTTAACTTGGAGGTAATAAATGGGTAGAGTGATAAAAGTTCCACTTAACAATTTGAACTATTTAAAGAGATACTTCTAGAAGGAAATGGGATTCTAGGTTCAAATTATGATATAAATAAAATAATTTTCCCCATGGGATTGGGGTATAAAAATAAACATTATTTCCCAATGATTGTGTGTTATATAATAAGAAATATGAATGTTTATTAGAATATACTTAATGTGGGACATCATGATATAGAAGGAATGACCAATTCAACTTTGATTCATTCTCAAGAACTAAAACTAAATCTCATACTAAATTAATTTGGAATCTTTAAATAATTCCTTGTTTGAAGCATCTACATGAAAATTCAAATAATTTAAAGAGGTTAATATGTCACATAGAAAAGTGAATATCTGATGGAAAATTATGACACCCTGTTGATTCACCATAATGGATGATATTTTATAAAAAAAATATTTATTTTGTAAGTGAAGATATAAATATAAAAATGGGACTATGTATAGATATAATTAATCCACATCAAAGCCTTATTATCTAGCATGGTTGATGGCCTATTATGTTGGTAGTTTGAAACTTTCCCACATAGATATGTATGAGGGAAAACATTTATGATGAGTTTGATGGTTTATAGACCAAAAAAACCTATAATAGATATTATCTATCACTATTAATTGAGGATTTTAAATTTCATTGGGAGATAGGTTTCATAGTTTTTATTGTATACAAGAAAGAATCACTATTGAAAAATAGGTTTTTCCACCTCGGTTTTTTTAACATCAGTGACTGAGAGACATTATTTCAAATGATGTTGTAAATATTTTTTTCACATCAGTTATTAACTGTACTGGAAAATTGTATTTCATATTTGTTTTTAAAAAACCTTCATAGAAACCAATCAAATACATTTTATCACGTTGTTTATTTAAAATAACCAATGTGGTAAACCATATTTCACATCGGTTATAAAATAATTAACATGAAAACCCCATTTTTCAATAATTAAATTCAATAATTATTACTCACATAAATAAAAATATAATATACATAAGGTATAAAATTGAAGAAACCAAACGAAATTAAGAAATAGAAACTTAAATCTTCGACATTAACTCCATGATCATTGCAGTTTTTTTCAATATAAATATTTTTGGTTGATATTAATTTTATTTTCTAAAAATAACTCATGAGCCAACTAAATATGAAAATAGTGTGGCATTTTAAACTCTCACCAATGAATCTCATGTTGAATATTCATATTTTTAACTCAATTAGAAGAATAATTCTTCATCGTAAGAAAATAAGTCATCAAAAAAATAAAATCAATTAAGATAAATAATCATAAAAAAATAAATAATGATACCATGAAGAAATTGTTTAGATAAGAACCAATGGAAGGACGATATGGATTGACTGATGAGTATAATGAAAATAATGAAAGGGATCATGAAAATTTATATAGGTTTCATGATAAAGTGTCTTGTGTCATCATAAATTTCTTGTGGGGTTCAAAAAGTTGAAGGCAAGATATGAGAATTTTCAAAAACACTACACAGGAAGTAAAATTTTTATTTTTACAAAAATTATTTAAATAACTGATGTAAAAAAACTATATTCGATGGAGGTTTTAACATCGATTATCTATTAACCTACATTAATACATAATTTTTAATTTCTATTTCTAAATAACTGTTGTTAAAAAACATATTTTAGTTTCAATTAGTAAATAAATAACTTTAAAACCCATTGGGAAAAGGGATTGAACATTAGTTATCAAAATAACCAACATTAAAGAGATTTTTATGTTAGTTATTTAAAAATTGATGTCAAAACACTGATGTGAAAGCTAGTTTTTATACAAGTGAATATTTTCTTTTATGTGTTATGATATTGTTCACTATAAATTATTTTCATAAAAATGAAAACTTATCTAGATATAGTGTTAAGGGACATAAATATTATCCAATTTTCAAAGAAGATAATTCTTATTATCAATTATATAATAGAACAAATATAGTATATATGGGACATCGATGATTTTTATAAATGGATCATCCATCTCAAAGATTAAAAATGGACTTTAATAGTTTATAAAAGTATAGTCTCCCCTAACGACCATTTTCATCTAAATATTATTATGGTAAGGTGAAAAAATAATTTCACATTTGGAAAGTAAGTAAGTTCTAGTCATCAAGAAAATACATGAAAGAAATGGTGCATCTTATTCAAGTAAACTTATTGGATATTATTATAGGTAAAAAATAACATTAAAATTATGCATGTTGACAAAAACTTATGTTTAATGCCCTAACCCAAACAATTAGGTCCAAACTAGAGTGACACATGACAACATGTGTGCCTCCCATATTCAAGAGGCTGTAGACTAGAATAAAGGGTCTACTCCTGTTAGTGTGGAAAATATACTCTCAGAATCATTTCATAGAAAAAATAATAAACAATAAACAATATATTAAAAAATTAGAGTAATCATGTAGAAATAAAAAATGGCATACATGTAATACAATAATAAGAGTCCCCCAAAGTGGTAATCCAAACTATAGTATAAAAGTGTGGTGGGTAAATAAATAAATAAAACTATGATGAACCCTAGAATCAATCTAAGTCTCGCCTCCAACTCCATACTCCATGACTCAACCATCTTCCATGAGGCCCCTTACCTTTCTGAACTCCCTATATATGAAAGCTACATGCTCATCAAGATTCATGTTCATGGTGTGAGTAATAAAACCTAGTAGGACACCACCAATTTGACTTTAACATAAGTGAAAAAAATATATATAATAGTGTCAGACTCGAAATATGTAAATGCTCAAAAAAACATATAGTCACACATGTGTACATTCATCATGTGCTAACCAAGACTCCACAAACCCCAACCCCACTTGCTTTGTCTTACTTCTGGTAAGGATGTCAAGGTAAGTTGAACTAAGTAGTTCCTTTGATGAAACACCGCATTCCCCAACCTGATGAAGTTCACTGTACTACCCACCCTGACGGTGATAATTATTTAGAACTCATCACCCACCACCACCACCACCTTTTCAGAGTTCATTATCCTCAAATAATGGTAAGTCACACCTAACATCATTGGTGTAAATTTATAACTCAAAAATACCTTGCATTGAATTCTCCCACTTTGACCCAAGTTGGTGGATTCTTGTCTCATGCATGATCTACTCCAACATCAAGAATCATGTCTGTGATCTGACCTATACTATCAAATTCACTATATTACATAGCCCTCATTTCATCATAAAAATTCCCCTACAAGGGGCCATCTAACCAAGGCTAAATAACCCGGACATCTTGATACCTGAAGCATAGTTCCACAGGATATGAAACAAAATCAGCAATACATGTCCTAGAAAGTAACAACAAGGCATATCAAGAACAAATATAAAGAGTCTACACTCATCCATATGATCATAATAAAACAAGGTATCAAGGACACTCATAGACCAGCATGAAAACATATAATAAGCATGGGTTATTAATCATAAACAAACATGTCATGACAACATTATACATAAGGCCCAAAATGGTAATGAACTTTTTACATAAAATTTATTGATGAATAACTTCATGATTTTTTACAACCTAACCCACTGGGGCCCACATAGATAGTGATAAGATAATTGTGACTACCCTAAGCCTACCTATAATAGGCCATGGGCTGGCGACCAATGCCGAGTAGGCACAAAACTCACATGGGAGTCCTTAACCTAAGGTATTGGTATGTACACACACATCTCCAAGACAATAAAATGCTAAAATGTAAAATAAAACTGATACCAAATGCATGTGCATATCTAAATCCCACAATTAGAATATAAAAAAAACTAGAAAGTGATAAGGGCTAAATACAAGCCCCCCAAAAACTGTAAAAAGTACAACCTGATAGAAAGTGGGGACAACTGTTAAATGTGACTCCTAGTATGAGCCACAGTCTATCTAGTCCCAATCTAAGCTCCATCTAATCTTTTTTCATCGAGAACCCTATCGAATTTCTAGTTTTCTACATAATACATGACACATGTGTGTAGATCCAATGCAAGGGTGAATATAAAAATACCCAGTAGGACACCCTGAAATCACTGAGGAAAAAACATAAAGAATAGTATTAATCTCATCTCAAAGATATGTCAACAGCATATATAACAAGAATATCTAGATATACTCATAATATACACACTGTCTCAAGTTAATGTTACAAATGTAAATGTATCCTAGTATTCCTATTTAAAGTTTCCATATAACACTTTTTTGGGAGAACACACTCCACAATTCAGATAGCACTGATGGAATCCATCTGATATGTCATGCTCATCAAGTATCACCATAATAAGTACATTATAGAAGTCAGAAGATATCAATACATAGATGAGGATCACGCCCAAAAACATGGCGTACACCAACAACCCAATCTGGATTAACCTACTGAGTAGGGGATTTATTCCCATTTATGTAAGAACCCGGTTTTTTCTGCAAAAGACTTTGGAATGTTCTTGATGTTATTCCAGAGCAACACCTCCAGACGGCGTGTGATTCCAAGCCCCAGTGTGTCCAGAATTAAGTTTTCAGTGCGTTCACACTGAGAACGCCAAATAAATGGAATAACTCCTAAAAGGTGCTTCATATCAGAAATCTAAGTGTACATATGGGTTCTAAATGGGGTGTTTACCCTAGGAACGACATAAAACATGTCGGCGTGGGGCGTTTGGACCCCTCACTCGCATCTGGAACGTTAAATGGATAAATTAAAGAATTAATTTATTCGTTTAATGGTTAAACTCAAGTATCTATTAAACGGTGACTCGTATTGGAAAAATGATGGCACCATTGAGTCCGGAGCGTGTCGTTTACCCTAGGAGGGGTGTAAGTTTCGCAGGCGCGGGCCTTTTGTGGAAAATGGCCCCAGGGGCGTTTTCATAATTTGGAAGCCTCGGACGTTGAGTTTAATAACTTTTAAACGGGATGTCGGATTAAAATTATAAGACCGATGTTGTGCTCAGGAGGTAGTTTTTACCCTAGGGGAGGTCTAATCTTGACCCCGCCCAGAGTTTCGGGTGCGGGTTAATTTGGAGGTTAAATTAATTAAAACTTTTTAATTAATTTTTTTTTCTTTATTTAAACCTAATCCACCACCTCCCTCTCCTTTGTTTTCCAGGAGAAAGGAGTTCAACCAAGGAGATCCCCTCAAGAAGCTCTCCTCCATCACCTCCTCCTCTCCAAGTTCGGCTTCGGCGGATCGCACGCGAAGCGTCGGGCAACGCCCAAGAGGTAGGATCGTGCATCTACTTTTTTTTTAATTCCTGCACCAACTTTGATCCCAATTAATGGCATTGAATTGCTGTTTAATTTCTGAGAAAATCCCATGGCTGCGAAGCCTGTTTTCCAAGATTTCCATCGCCTATTTAAGTTTGTAAATACGAGTCTTGAGGCGTCTGCAACGGTCCAGCGAAGAATGCGGGTTTTGGGTTTTTTCGGCGGGTTCGAGCGGCCGGGTGAGGTGGATTCGGCAGAGGTGGGTTAGCACTGGCGAGCGGAGGTGGCGCGGGTGAGCGCGGTAGCCAGGTGAGCATCGAGGCGTAGCGGCGCGGCGTCCTTAGGAGGCGGCAGCGGGGCTCCCGGATGGCTTAGCGGTCAGGCGCGGATGGCGGGGCTCCCAGGGCGAGGCGGCGTCGGTGGTCGGCTGAGGTGTAGCACCACGGGAGAACTGGGGGCGACGGCGGCTCGCGGTTGAGCGGAGCAGCAAGGGGAGCCTGAGGGCGAGCAGGGTCGGACGAGGAGGATCGGCCGATTGTCGGCCGGTCGGTGCGCACGAGGGGAGACCGGGGTCAATGACCCCGGCTGGCAGACCGCGACCCGCCCTTTGCGGGTCACCCTGGAAAGGGAGCCGGACCGGCTCAAGCCGGTCTGGCCGAGGCAGGCCGGCACGCGCGGTGAACCGCAGGCCGGTTCGGACAGGGTGGATCGCCGATTCGGCCCGGCCCACCTCGTTTCGTCCATGGGAATTTAAAACAACCTTAAAATTCTGACCAGGTGTTGGATTTGCGTACCGTCAGTGGCGACATGTTCCTTGAAATGAGGAGAACTTTTTGAGATAGTCTCGGGAATTTGTAATTCCCGAGACGAGGGGTTCGGTGGAACGACACGTGCGTTAAGTAAGTTTGGCGTTTTCCGGGAGTTCTTGTTTTGGGCAGCGCGGACACATCCGATGTTCGTTTTGAGCGTCGTCAGTGGCGTTGCGACCCTGGCGTTGAGATGGAGATTTCCAGTGTGGTTTCGAGTGTTGAAGCCGAAGTTGAGGCATGGGCCCCACGGCTCGTCTTTCCAGCTGTACACAGCTTTTTGTAACTTTTTCATCGGATGTCCATTCGGGGCGTGCGACCAGTCAATTCTGGGTGTTTTCTGAGGGCATTGCATTGGCGCAGTCTGCCCGCTTTAATTCCGCACGCTGGTGCGGGCCCCGTGTGGGCCATTTTGGGAGTTGGCGGTGATTTCCAGCTTTATCACCGGGTGTCCGTTTTAGACAAGTGAATAGTCCATCTTGTGTACTTTTTCGAGAGGATTGCAACGGTGCAATCCGTTCATTGTGCTTCGGGACCGGGATGCGGGTCCCACGCTGCACCGCTCATGTTCGGTATGTTGGAACGCATCTTTTTCTCTGGATAGCCTTTCGACTCAAGTGAGCAGCCCTTTTGACGTGTTTTCCCGAGGGGATCGCAATGGTGTGATGCGCCTGACTGTTTTTGGGACTGAGGCTCGGGATCATGGGACGTCGTTCGGGCGTAAAGTGGTGTTGGTGACTTTTTCGTCGGATATCCGTTTGAGGCAAGTAAATAGTCTATCTCACATGTTTTTCCACGAGGATTAAAATGGTGTAATCTGTTCAGGCGAGAGGAGCCTCTTACACGATCTTATTAAATGTGTAAATATGAAAGATGCTCCGGTGGTAGTTCTTCTTGATGTGTTCGGAAGCGAACCTTTGGTGTGTGATCGTGTTCACTCCCGTGTGAGTGGAGTTAATGTTTAAAGAGACGTGTTTGGTCGTCTCGGGGCCGTGGAGGAAGCAGGTTGGCGAATTATGTTTTGGCCCTTCTCATGGACGTTGGGTGTCGTGTTCATGATAGCCTTTGGGCTAGAGATGTGGTATACTCTGGGAGTATATAGTAATTCTTGGAGGTACATGATATAGTATGTGCCTGAGAACGTATGTGCTTGGTTGGGAGATGAGCTGGGGCCACATGTCGTGTGGGCCCCATGTGTGTGTCATGTTCTACTTTGTGTACCTTTGAACTCTCGTGACAAAGAGGGTCCTCCTATTCACGATGGTTTAGACTAGCAGGGTCGAGTGGTTTCCCCTGGTTTTGTTCTGTAGTTGGGTGGTTGCATGATACCCACTCCGAGTTCTGTTGGCCAGTGTTGTACCATCTAGTAGGGATAGCCAGAGCAGTTTCGAGTTTAAACTCCAGCAGAGACTGGGCAGTGGGTTGCTCGTCGAATTCTTCGGGTTTACCCTCCAGTACAGACTGGGTAGTGGGTTTCTCATCGACTTCTTAGGGTTTACCCTCTAGCAGAGACTGGGCATTGGGTCACCGGATGACCTCTTAGGGTTTACCCTCCATCAGATACTGGGCAGTGGGTCACCCGACGACTCTTGAGGGTCTACCCTCCAGCAGGGCTGGGCAGTGGATCGTCTATCGTCTTGTTCCAGGTCTACCCTCTAGCAGGGCTGGGTAGTGGGTCACCCGATATCTTATTATGAATTACCCTCCAGCGGGGCTGGGTAGTGGGTCACCCATTTGAATTTCAGACTCAATATTTTCTACTAGGCTAGTTTGTGGCTTTACTCTGTGACTACCGGAGCGGGACCCTTGTTTGTATGGGTCAGTGATGTGATAGCTTGACTTTGAGGACCTCTCAACTGTGTGACAGTGACAAGGTGTGGTTTGAATTTCCCCCAGAACTCTCAAGTATGAGGGGCGCTTTCCCCACTGAGACACGTCCTTGAGATGCGACCTAAAACCGTGTGGGTGAGTCAGTTCCGCCCAAAGCGGATAGTGTCAAGGTGCTGTGATTTGAGCCCCCTGACTTGCATTTCGGGGAAGACGTGTGGGATGTTGGGCATCGATGGTGTTTACTTCTGAGACTGATGGCAACTCACTTCCTTGGGATGAGCTACGGGATGGAGATCCCCTTACGATCTTGTTTGGGCTTCTTGATTGAGCATATGGATATGTATATACCTTGTTCTAGTACCCACTCCTTGGGTTTTGGCTACTATCCTTCCAGGAGAGGCGAAGACGTGTGGGGTATGCCACGTGATTTCCATCTCTAGCTTCTCATGGTTGGACGAGTCTACTCGCCTACTACAGGTAGCGAAGACTTGACGTGAAGTTCATCTTCTCACTGTTTCCATCTCCTTGTGTCTGGACGAGTCTACCTCATTTCTCTTGTTGGGTTGAGCTGGACTCACTACTGTACTCTTTACTACACTCTCGGTTGTATTCCTTTACTTTTCCCTGTTCAATATACTGCTCACCCTTTGGTACCTCCTTTGTTGCTCCCTCGAGCCTTCAGGGTATCTTACTGAGTATTTTTATACTCACCCCTGCTTGGGCTTTGCCCGCACTTGGTGTGCCCTTGCAGACGACGGAAAGGTTGGTCGTGACTTCAGTGGATCTTTGGAGTTCGTGAGCTTGGACCACATGCGGTGGTTGTAATCAGGTTCCAAGTGGGGGACCCTTTCAGCTGTTTTCCTTTTGTTTACCTGTTTCTAGGTTGTGGAACCTTTTCTGGTTGGGCGTGTGTTTTTCCCTTTTCTTTTCAGTTTACCTTCTGCACTTGTTTGTACTATTTAGAGGTCGATGCAATTTGTGGTTTATTTATAGCAGATTCCCTTTTCCTTTACTTGTATTTTCTTTTACTCTGCACTTCTGCATTGAGTGGGCTGCGTGTGTGTGTACAGGTACTTAGGAAAAGGCCTCCCCGAGTTCTTTAGACTTCGGCACTGGTCGCCAGCCCCTGGCCTATGGAGGCGGGATTGGGGTAGTTGCGACTCGATCCTGGGTAGGGTTGGGTCATGAAAAAGTGGTATCATAGGTGGTTCGTTCCTTGGGACTTTGTTCAGACGTCCTTAAAAAGGAATTGGTTGGTATTTAGGTAAACAGTGTTAACGTGTCTCAAGAGTGTCTCTCAGGCCAGGGAGTCCAGTGATGGTGTGGTGGCTGACGTATCCATTCACTAGGACCCTGATAACCCGCTTGTCGACTCGGCATGCTGAGACACTTATTGTAGAGAAAATTGGTTGTTCATCACATAGGATTGAGTCTTTGACTGTCCTTCTTGAGTTAGCTCCCCATTGTTGTTGTTGTTATATACATATATTCCTTGATAATATTCAGGATGTTTCCGTGAAGACAGCTATCTAGGATACCAGCTCTAGTTCGTGAAGACGACCCTGTGAGCTACGAGGCCTCAGTCCAGGACCCATCAGGCGATCCCCTTTCTCCAGGTGGGCTGGTAGCAGCACCCCCCACTTGTTGAGCAGTAGACAGCTTTAGTAGAGCAGACTAAGCTTGAGCACAGGTTGAGCGCGCTCCATGAGTTCCAGCGACAGAGACCGATGAGGTTCAGTGATGAGCTAGACCTTTAGGCAGCCTAGGTTTTGCTAGAGATAGTGGATCGCCTTTTCAAGCTTGTGCAGACGCCGGCAGATCTTATGGTGGCTTTGGCCACCAACCTTTTCCACGGAGCATCTTGGCATTGGTGGATTCTGGTGACTGAGTTTCTTGACGAGTCGTCGTTTCGTGGGGCGACTTTCAGTTATTGTTTCGTGAGGAGTTTTTCCCCTCCTTCATATACTCCATTCAGATTCAGGAGCTCCTGCTGTTTCAGTAGGGAGGGATGACGGTGGCCGAGTACGCAGCTAGTTTCGCAGACCGTGCACACTTTTACCCGGACTTGGTCCATGATGGCAACTTCCGAGCGCAGAAGTTTGAGCAGGGTCTTCGTCGAGAGATTCGTGCTATCATAGTACCCTTGGGCATTCCCACTTATTTCGGTGTGCAAGAGAAAGCACTGGTGACAGAGAGCTTCCTGTCGTGTTCTACGGTTAGTGGTGGCATCAGGCTCGACAGAGCCGAGACGTCTACCACAGCTAGCGGGCGTCGGCTGACAGAACCTCGACGTAGGTGGCTTTCCGATAACCGGACTCAGGGGCGTGGTCGTACACCACAATGGCGCCGGAGGGCACCAGTGCAGCCCGAAGAGTGTCGGTGTTATACTTACGATGGGCGAGGTCACCTAGTGTGGGATTTCCCAACCAGGCTTACAGAGAATATTGGGCAGACAGCAGGTGCACAACCGCGGCAGAGGCAGTGTCGTGATCGGAGTAGCGCCCAGAGAGGTGGTGCTCTTAGAGGAGCGGGAGGATCTGGTAGTGGGGGATGGCTTTACGAGGTCTTCTCATCACCACTAGGCGGTCCACGTCAGGCTCCGGGAGCTGACAGTTGGGACCGCGGACAGCCGCGAGCTTTGGATGTCTACGATCCTGCAGAGCATGATGTGATAAGAGGTATGCTCTATAGTACTTCTACTTTTTTTTAAAGTAGAATTGTTAGACTTGTGAAATGATTTTTCTCCCTGCTTCTTGTTTGAGTTGTTTCCAGGGTGGTGTGGGGCATCGGTGTAACCCTGTGTTGGTAAGATAGAAGGCATGAGCCCTTTTTCTTTAGTCGGTGGTGTCGGCTCCTTCACTCTCCGAGTGTGTGAGAGGGTTTGGATCGTGAGGCATCGACTATGAAACCTTGCGTGACCAGATATTCTTGGGTGTTTCACCATATAGATATTCTGAAGGAGGGAATCACCTGGCCTTATTTCAGGTGCGAGCAGTGATTACAGTCGCGGCGTGCGACGTAGGGGTTCGGTCGGGGAGGTGAGCTTCCCCCGAGGGCCTTTGGGCCGTTTGAGACCATGCGAAGGGATGGTGAGGTTCCCTACCACCTTGCCTGTAACGACCAGAATCCGGATCCCCTCCACTGGTGCCCCGTACCCGGTTCACCGCATGACCTCAAGCGCATTTCCCCAAATTCCAGAGGCTTCCGACTAGTAGCAAGGGCCTTGGTAAGTTATTGGGGAAACTATGCCCTCATTTCGTAAGGTATACAAGGTAAGGAAAACAATAGTCAATAGTGGAATCAGTAACAACATACATAATTGTAACCAAACAGCAGAAGAATAAATATATAGCAATGATGATAATGATGCAGTAGGTACAAGTATCGAAGGAAAGAAGTAAACACAACAACATGCTGAAATACAACTGAACACAAAGTACTAAAGAAATAGCAACTCCAGCAGCATCTCAAGCCTAAGCTTGGTCCCTTGCTCTCCAACTCCAAGCAATCAAGTACTAGAAGTCAAAGGGTGCTTTCCTTTATCTATACCTGCAACAACAAAGTCTGCTTGGGCCCAAAAGCATGGCCCAAATAGGGTGTGAGATACAATCCCAGTAGAAAATCATCCAAAGATTTGTGGCCAATAGTCAATGAATACAAGGAAAGTAAAAGTGCGGGGAAATAGTAAACAGAAAAGCACACAGTAGCTACAATACACAGTTCTAGCATATGAAGTACACAAGTAAACAACCAACAACAAGTATAAAACAGGTAACCCTCTGGGTAGCTCTCACAGCCTAACCCCTATAGTTCAACCTACAAGTACTAGCAACCCTCTAGGAGGCACACACAGTCTCACCCCTCTAGTTCAGCTAAGAGTAGACTCTCTGAGGAAGCACTCACCGTTAATTCCCCCTATAGTCTTGTATCGTACTAAAGGCTCTCTGGGGAAGCACTCAATGTCTCATTCCCCCTGTGGCCCATGTTGAGGAACTACAGACTCTCTAATGAAGCACTCATCATCAATTCCCCATATGGTATTGCATCGTATTAAAAGACACTCTGGAGAAGCCCTTACGTCCATTCTCCCTATGGTCTACTACACTAGGTTCTCGCAGTCCTGTGTGAAATAAACATGCTCAGCGCGCATATATCATCCAAGTAAACCTCAAAACTACTTGGCTATCATTCTAAGGCTCAACAGCATAACAAGGAAATAGTTCCACTATCCTACAACTAGGAATGGCAACTAGAAAATTCTAAACAAGAAAAACAATCATGGAAAACAACCAGAGTATAGCAAAAAATACTCTATTCACAAGGGTAAACCTCTACTACAGCAATCAAGAAAGCAGGCAATCAATCAAGGGAAAAATAGGAAAACACACAATTCTCGTTCAAGGTAATTGGGGAAATTGCACAAAATATTCAAATAATTTCTACAGAAAGGCACAAACCACCGACCACGATCCTAGGAGATCGATATACGTGAACAACGACGACAGATTCTCCTTAGAACGTCATAGATCTGAGAAAATGTCTGAAACACATAAACCATGATAACTTGAGAAAGAGGAGTAATTGGAAAACAAGGCTCAAGAAGAAGGAAGAAATCACCGTTGTGATTCCAACGCAATCAACGGTGCTCGAATCAGAGAACAGATGGAGAGGCAGGGGCTCCTCTAAGATTTGCGGATCCTCGGTGCTCTCGGATGAACAGAACCTAGAAGAAGATGTTTCTGTGCGTTAGGCGCGACCCTGGTCCGTTTAATGAAAAAAAAAGTACATGACGTGTACTAGGTATTTCCGTACTTCACCAAAATCAGCCTCCACATCACCCCTTTACACCGTACATGTGGCCCGGGCACGACCAGTACACGGCTTTGAGCGGGAAAAGAGTACACGGCGTGTACTCAGAAAGTACACGGCGTGTACTTCAAAAATTTCCAGAAACTTTATTTTTCTCAAAAACTCCAGAAAGAGGAAAGGTGTACCTGAAACGAAGATTCGGGTTCTTACAAACTCCCCCTTAATAAAATCCATCCCTGAATTTCCCTAGAGAGGAGTAGTAGAAGAAACCCCGAATAGCTCCAGCCACTACGATCATACATCAGCCTCCCTCTCCCAGGTCTCGTCCTGTACTCGCCCATGCTGCCATAGCACCCGTACAAGAGGGACAGACTGCCCACGGAGAACCTTCGTACTACGATCGACAATCCGGATGGGATGCTTCTCAAACGATGCATCTGTTTCGAGCTCAACCTCCTCGGGTTGAAAGACATGAGATGGGTCTGAAAAGTAATGTCGGAGCTGAGAGACGTAGAAGAAGTCATGAATGGCCCGATACCTCTGGGTTATCTGCAACCGATAGGCAACCATCCCAACTCTCTCCAAAACCTCAAACGGCCCGACGTACCGCGGTGAAAGCGTACCCTACCTTCGAATCCTCTTGTGTCCCAACCTCGGTGCGACACGCAAGAAAACCTGATCCCCGACCTCGAACTCTAGAGGTCGTCTCCACTGATCAGCATAAGACTTCTACTGACACTGTGTTGTAGCCATCCTCTTTCGAATTAGCTCTATCTGCTCTGAAGTCTCCTGAACAAGACGAGGTCCCAGCAAAGCTGCCTCTCCTGCCTCCAGCCAGCATAAGGGTGATTGGCATGGCCTACCGTACAGATCTTCGTATGGTTCCATCTGAATGGTCTCCTGAAAGCTGTTGTTGTAGGAGAACTCCACAAGAGGTATATGCTTATCCTAAGAACCGCCAAATTCTAGGATGCAAGCTCAGAGCCTATCCTCAAGCACCTAGATCGTGCGCTCGGACTGGCCATCAGTCTTGGGATGGTATGTTGTACTCAAAAGTACCTATGTACCCAAGGCCTTCTAAAGACCCTACCAGAACCAAGAGGTGAAGCACGCATCCCTGTCTAAAACAATAGTGTGTGGAACTCCATGCAGACAAACGATCTCTCTGATGTAAAGTCATCCCAGATCATCGACACTGAAGTTCTCCTTGATTGGCAAGAAGTTAGAAACCTTCGTGATCCTGTTGAGGACAACCCAAATAGTATCGTTCCCCCGAGGTGACCTCGGTAACCCGGTCACGAAGTCCATTGCAACATCGTTCCACTTCCACTCTGGAATGGGTAACTGCTGCAAAATCCCAACTGGTCGCTGATGCTCGGCTTTCACCTACTGACAAGTAGAACATCTCATGACAAAACCAGCAACATCCCTCTTCATACCTAGCCACCAGTACTGGCGATGAAGATCCAGATACATCTTGGTGACATCAGGATGAACTGCCCAAACTAAGGAATGAAAGTCCCACATCATCTCCTCATGTATGTCTACTGGAACCCATAAACGTCCCTGGAAATGCAAGATCTCATCCTCACCCACTGTCCATCCAGGAAGAGAGTCCTCTCCTGACACGCTCTCCCGCAGGACTAAGCCTTCTGAGTCTGATAGCTGCTCCATTTGTACCCGATCAAGAAGCGTAGAGGTAACAACTATAGAAGATAGGTAAGTCTGTCCCTGTTTGTCGTGCACCTTCAGATGCATCTCAGAGAACAGAGCCATCAGTTGCCACTCACTGATGTCCTCTTGAACTGCCTGAATCTGACTTCTCCTGCTCAACACATCTTACACTGCGTTTCCCTTTCCCAGCGTATAGGAAAGCTCGAAATCAAAATACTGAAGATACTCGACCCACCTGTGCTGCCTCAGATTCATATCACGCTGAGTGAAGATGTACTTGAGACTCTTATGGTCAGTGAAAACCACAAAGTGCTCTCCCATAAGGTAATGTCTCTAACAGCGTAAGGCATGAACAACAGCTGCCAACTCCAGATCGTGTGTCGGGTAGTTCCTCTCATGTGGCCTCAACTTCCGAGACCCATACGCAATGACTCCATCTCTCTGCATAAGCACAGTTCCCAGCCCGATACCTAAAGCATCACAATAAACATTGTAGCTCTTTACTGGCTCTGGAAAGACTAGTATCGGTGTTGACGTCAATCTTCCCTTCATCTCCTGAAAGGCTGACTCACAAGAATCTGACCATAAGAACTTCGCCCCCTTCTTGGTCAGACCTGTCAATGGTGCTGCTAGGCGTGAGAAGTCTGGAATGAAGCTTCTGTAGTATCCAGCCAGCCCTAGGAAACTCCATTCCTCAAAAACGTTCTGCGGCTGCTCCCAGGAGACTACAACTCTCACTTTCTATGGGTCCACAGATACTCCTGTCTCTGAGATGACGTGACCCAGGAAGTGAATCTGTTCCATCCAAAAGTGGCACTTCGATAGTTTATCATAGATTCGATGCTATCTTAGTGTACTCAGAACGATCTCTAGATGTGTGGCATGGTCATGTTGAGTGTGAGAGTACACCAAGATATCGTCCACGAAGACCATGACGAAAGAGTCCAAGTAAGGATGGAACACTCGGTTCATCAGATCCATGAAAACTACAGGCACGTTCATGAGACCGAACGGCATGACTGTATACTTGTATAGACCATACCTGCTCTTGAAGGTTGTCATAGGTATATCTAATGGTCTAACGTGCAACTGATGATAACCGGACCTCAATTTGATCTTCGAGAACACCCAGGCTCCTCGAATCTAATCAAAGAGGTCATCGATCCTTGGCAAGGGATATCAGTTCTTCACCGTCAACTGGTTCAGCTTCCGATAATCCACACAAAGCAGAAGGGTACCATCTGCCTTCTTCGCAAACAGGATAGGAGAACCCCAAAGAGAAGTACTGGGTTGGATGAAACCCTTTGCCTGCAACTCCTCCAACTTCTTCTTGAGCTCCTTCAACTTAGTTGTATCCATCCTATAAGGAGGAATGGACACCGGTGCTACTCCTGGCACGATCTCAATATAAAAGTCTACCTCACGCTCCGGAGGCAAACCCAAAAATTCCTCTAGAAATACGTCCCTGAAACGATCCATCACTGGAGGAAAGTACAACTGTGAAGTCCACTGATCATCCAGATAAAGACTAGAAATCTAGGTTGTCACCCTTCCTAGCCCATGATGCTCGGTTCCTGCTCGACTTGCCTAAACATCCCATTTGCCTCTATGAAGAAGAGATTCACCCTCTAGTGAAACGGAACTCACTCTATAGCGATAAGAGTTGATGACTTCCTGGAAGGGAACCAACCAGTCCATCCTGAGAATGAAATCATAGCCTGTCATCTCTAGGACGTAGATATCCCATAAGAAACGATACCCTGCAACCTCGAGAGGTAACTCTCTACACTGACATACACTCGATGTCCTCATCCCCAAAGGTGTGTCTAGTGTCAAAGAGTCGGCATAAGAAAAGAAACAGAGCCCAAGGCTCTCCACAATAGAAACAGAGATAAAGTTATGCGTAGCACCAGTATCGAAAAGATCTGAAGATAAAACTGAGGCTACTGAAATTATACCTTGAACTGTAGAAGTTCTGGGATCCTACTCCTAATAGGTCTGCTCCACCGCAAAAGTCTGGCCTGCCTCGCGGCCCTGTGACCCTGCCTGACCACTCTGAGCTGATACTCCCTGCTGGCGCTGAAGGGATGGTGACTGACTGCCACGGCCTTGACCTCCACCTTGGCCCGAACGGCCGGAAGAACTCCAGTTCCCCAACTGGTGAGAAACCTGTGGTGCTGCTCTTGAACGAGGAGTCATGGAAGAACCCTAGTCACCAGCTGATGGTGAGAAAACCTAGCAGAAACGCTGAAGGTGACCCATCTTGCTGCAATATCGGCACTCCACGGGGTCTCTTTGGCACTGTGGCCTCATGTTCCCTGACTGGACAAACTGGTAGCATATCACCTGGCTGCCTGACGATGCATCTCGCTTACTCAGATCACCACACGTAGACTCCCTATGGCGCTTCTTGCTGTCATCTGGAGTAAAACAAGATCTGGAAGCAGAACCCCCCTAGCTCGCAGCTCCGAAGTCTCTCAGATTGTGCTCCGCAATCATTTTCTAGTTGATGATGGAAGTGATGGAAGTCAACTGGAAGAGATTCACCTGCGAACGGATCTCCCGCCTGAGACCATCCTTGAACTTCCATGCCAAGAACATCCCATCTCCACCCCGGAGGGGTGTGAAATGTGGAAGCTTGGTAAAATGAGAGGAATAGTCCATAACAGATAGAGTACCCTGCTCTAGACTCATGAACTCCTGGGCTCGATCGGCCCTCAGGGTCTCTGGGTAGAAGTAGTCATAAAAGACGTGCTGAAACTCCTCCCAATCCATCACCTGTTGATGACCTACCTGTGAGATCATGTCCCACCACCTCTTGGTGGAGTCTCGGAGCATGTAGGTAGCGATCTTGACCCGCCTCTCTGGAGGCGTCTCCAGATGCTCGAAGATAGTCAGCATGGATTCCATCCATGACTCTTTAGCCTGTGGTCCTCCTTCCCCCGAGGAAGTAGGAGGATGTTGATACTGGAAAACCCGCGTCAAGTTTTCCATGGTCGTGGTAGGAGGAGGTGCTCCCTGAAAGGTCTATATCATCCTCATAAAATCTTCCCTGAAC
This sequence comes from Viscum album, assembly GCA_963277665.1. NCBI lineage: Eukaryota > Viridiplantae > Streptophyta > Magnoliopsida > Santalales > Viscaceae > Viscum > Viscum album. The sequence goes on along the minus strand of OY728120.1, from coordinate 539,937,570 downwards.
TGCGCATCAGCACCTGCAACTGGTATGACAGTTGGTGCCAAGGCTGGCCCAACTGGAGGATCGGTAGGAAGTCCTTGATCATCCATAGCTGGCATCTGATCACTGCCTGAAGACAGATGTACAACCAGAGGAAATCTCGGAGGCATAGTTCTGAAAGATCAAAAGCACACCTTAGATCATAATTAACAAAGATAGAGTACAAAATGGGAACAGGAGAAGGAAAACACACAAGTTTACAAAACACGACTACACGGCGTGTATAAAAACTACATGGCATGTCTTCTTAAGCCACTGACATGGGCGTGTACCCCTGCCCTACAGGTTGTGTAACACCTCAAACTACACGGCGTGTTGACCCCACACACGGCGTGTACTTGAAAACTATTCCCATGCCCGAGTCTCTATACACGGCTAACCCACACGGTCCGACTTAACCTGAGACTACACAGAGTGTTTTCAACAAACACGGCATGTACTAGACAAGGCTTCGGCGGCCCGTGTTGTTAAATGCACGGCCGTCTACACGGCTGGACCTTACATGGTGTGTTCCGAATAAACACGGCGTGTATAGGTGAAGGTGACATCATCCCGTGTTGTTCGTGACACGGCTGGGTACCTGAACAAGACTACACAGCGTGTTCCGAAACAACATGATGTGTCTAAGAGAGGGTGACGCCAACCCGTGTTGTTCGTGATATGGCCGGGTACCTGGACAAGACTACACGGTGTGTTCCTTTACAACATGGTGTGTTCTACTCGAGCTTCCCCGACCCGTGTTGTTAGTGACACGGCCGGGTACTCGGCTCCGAACTACACGACGTGTACCAACCGTACACTGCGTGTTACTGAAGTTATTTCTACAAAAGCGTGTCCCTACTCACACGGTTAGTGACACGGTCTAAAAACTACACGGCATGTAGCCAAAAAGTGTATGCCATGTATTCTGGGTTTTCTAGACAGTAGCTCAAAAACTGCACAGAAGCCCGGAAAACACAGAAAACAAGGCAGAGAGGTGCCAAATTCCGATTCGTGAGGGCCCATGATCTCCATGAATCAAAACTTGGTGTTTATTTAATAAAGGTAGAATACAAACAATCCTCCAACAAGGCAGCATAGATTCTATCAATCATCTATCACAATAGCATACATAATCTACACAAAGTCTATCACAACAACATGCAATCGCTAATTCACCCTAGATGGAATGGAAAGAATACATGGAATGTGATTTCTACAAGTGACTATATGATGTAAGAAATGGCATACCCTCATATCATTGGGTTGTGACAGAAATAGAACCGCAATAGTCAAGAAAATAACAACACAAAGCATGTGAATCACTCTAGGTGAAATCATATCAACTGTAAAATCTCAAAACCAGGAAACTGTAATTAACAAGGTAGTATGGCTTTTACCTATACACGGGTTATCTAATCCCGAGCACAGCTTAATACCAAGTATCAAATCATTCCTACCCCTAGCTAGAGGCTCTAAATAGTAAATCAAGAGAAAAGAAGTCCCTCTGATACCACTTTGTAACGACCCAAATCTAGAGCCCCTCAACTGGTGTCCCATACCATATTCGCCACATGACCTCAAGTGCATTTCCCCAAACGCCAGAGGCTTTCGACTAGCAGCGAGGGCCTTGGTAAGTTATTGGGGAAACTATGCCCTCATTTGGTAAGGTATACAAGGTAAGGAAAACAATAGTCATTAGCGGAAGCAGTAACAACATACATAACTGTAACCAAACAGTGGAAGAATAAATATATAGAAATGATGATAATGATGCAGCAGGTAAAAGTATCGAAGGAAAGCAGCAAACACAACAACGTGCTGAAATACAGCTAAACACAAAGTACTAAAGCAACAGCAACTCCAGTAGCATCGCAAGCCTAAGCTTGGTCCCTTGCTCTCCAGCTCCAAGAAATCAAGTACCAGAAGTTGAAGGGCACTTGCCCTTATATATACCTGCAACAACAAAATCTTCTTGGGCCCAAAAGCATGGCCCAAACAGGGTGTGAGATACAATCCCAATAGGCAATCACCCAAAGATCAGTGCCCAACAGTCAATGAATACAAGGAAAGTAAAATTGCGGGAAAACAGTAAACAGAAAAGCACACAGCAGCTACAATCCATAGTTCTAGCATATAAAGTACACAAGTAAACAACCAACAACAAGTAGAAAATAGGTAACCCTCTGGGTAGCTCTCACAGCCTAACCCCTATGGTTCAACCTACAAGTAATATCAACCCTCTAGGAGGCACACACAGTCTCACCCCTCTGGTTCAGCTAAGAGTAGACTCTCTGAGGAAGCACTCACCGTCAATTCCCCCTATAGTCTCGTATCATACTAAAGGCTCTCTGGGGAAGCACTCAATGTCTCATTCCCCCGGTGGCCCGCACCGAGGAACTACAGACTCCTTGAGGAAGCACTCATTGTCAATTCCCCCTGTGGTCTCGCATCATATTAAAAGACACTCTAGAGAATCCCTTACGTCCATTCTCGATATGGTATACTACACTAGGTTCGCACAGTCCTATGTGAAATAAACATGCTCAGTGCACGTATATCATCCAATTAAACCTCAAAACTAATTGGCTATCATTCTAAGGCTCAACAGCATAACAAGGCAACAGTTCCAATATCCTACAACTAGGCATGGAAACTGGAAAATGCCAAACAAGCAAAACAAGCATGGAAAACATCCAGAGTACAGAAAAAACTACTCTATTCACAAGGGTAAACCTCTACTATAGAAATCAAGAAAGAAGGAAATCAATCAAGGTAAAATAGGAAAACGCACAATTCTCGTTCAAGGGAATTGGCGAAATTGCACAAAATATTCAAATACATTCTATAGAAAGGCGCAAACTACCTACCTCGATCCTAGGAGATCGATATACGTGAACAGCGACGACATATTCTCCTTAGAACGTCATAGATCTGAGAAAATCTCTGAAACACATAAACCATGATAACTTGATAAAGAGGAGGAATTGGAAAACAGGGCTCAAGCAGAAGGAAGAACTCACTACTTCGATTCCAACACAATCAATGGTGCTCGAATCGGAGAACGGATGGAGAGGAGGGGGCTCGTTGAAGATCCGCGGATCCTTGGCGCTCTCGGAAGAACGGAACCTAGAACAATACGTTTCTGTGCGTCATGTGCGACCCTGGTCCATTTAATGAAAAAAAAATTAAATGGCGTGTACTTTTAGAGTACATGGCGTGTACTAGGTCTTTCGGTACTCTGCCAAAATCGGCCTCCACGTCACCCTTACACACTGTGTGTGTGGCCCGAGCACGGCCAGTACACAGCGTCGAGCGGGAAAAGAGTACACAGCGTGTACTTCAAAAATTTCCAGAAACATTATTTTTCTCAAAAACTCCAAAAAGAGGAAAGGCGTACCTGAAATGAAGATCCGGGTTCTTACATTGCCCTAACCCCAAAGTCTGGAGTGGGTGCATGACGTCTGCCACGTGGCTTACCTGAGAAGGTGTGTGTGTTCTCCTATGTACATCATCAGTGAGGGCATACCCCACATGAACAGATCAAATCATTTGGTCTGTGTGTGGTGGCACAATACTGTACAAGAGTTTTCCTGGGTACGGGAGAGCCAGGTGTGGGCTTGGTACCCTGAGTTGTTCCCTGGTTTTTCTTTTCAGGGACGAAAATCTTGTAGGAGGGAATGATGTAAGAACCATTTTTTCTATGAAATACTTTGGAATATTCTTGATGTTATTCCAGATCAGCGCCTCCAGAAGGCCTGCGATTCTGAGCCCCGGTGTGGCCGGAATTAAGTTTTCAGTGCGTTCACACGGAGAACGCCAAATAAATGGGATAACTCCTAAATGGTACTTCAAATCAGAAATATGAGTGTATATATGGGTTCAAAATGGGGTTTTTACCCTAGGAATGACATAAAACATGTCGGCGCGGGGAGTTTGGACACCTCGCTCGCTTCCGGAACGTTAAAAGGATAAATTAAATAATTAATTTATTCGTTTAATGGTTAAACTCAAGTATCTCTTAAACAGTGACTTGTATTGGAAAATTGAGGGCACCACTGAGTCTAAAGCGTGTCATTTACCCTAGTAGGGTTGTAAGTTTCGCGGGAACGGGCCTTTTGTGGAAAATGACCCCAGGGTCGTTTTCGTAATTTGGCGGCCTCGGGCGTTGAGTTTAATAAATTTTGAACGGGGCCTTGGATTAAAATTACAAGACCTCCATTGTGCTCGAAAGGTGGTGTTTACCCTAGGGGAGATCTAATCTTGACCCCGCCCAGAGTTTCGGGTGCGGGTTAATTTGGAGGTTAAATTAATTAAAACTTTTTAATTAATTTTTTTCCTTTATTTAAACCTAATCCACCCCTCCCTCTCCTTTGTTTTCCAGGCGGAAGGAGATCAACCAAGGAGAGCCCCTCAAAATTCTCTCCTCCATCACCTCCTCCTATCCAAGTTCATCTCTGGCGGATCGCACGCGAAGCGTCGGGAAATGCCCAAGAGGTAGGACTGTGAGTCTACTTTTTTTTAATTCCCACACCAACATTGATCCCAATTTATGGCGTCGAAATGCGGTTGAATTTCTAAGAAAAGCACACGGTTGCGAAGCATGTTTTTTAAGCTTTCCATCGCCTATTTTGGTTTGTAAATCCGAGTCTTGAGGCGTCTGCAGCGGTCCGGTGAAGAATGCGGGTTTTGGGTTTTTCCGGCGGGTTCGAGCGGTCGGGTGAGGTGGCTTCGGCAGCGGCGGGTTGGCACTGGAGAATAGAGGTGGCGCAGGTGAGCATGGTAGTCGTTTGATCAGCGAGGCGCGGCGGTGCGGCGTCCTCAGGAGGAGGCAGCGGGGCTCCCGGATGGCAGAGCGGCCAGGCGCGGACGGCGGGGCTCCCAGGGCAAGGTGGCATTCGCGGTCGACTGAGGTGGAGCGTCGCGGGAAAGCTGGGGGCGACGACGGCTCACGATTGAGCGGAGCATTAGGGGGAACCTGAGGGCGAGCGGGGTCAGACGAGGAGGATCGGCCGACTGTCGGCCAGTCGGTGCCCATGAGGGGAGACCGGGGTCAGCGACCCCGGCTGGCAGACCACGACCCGCCCTTTGCGGGTCGCCATGGAAAGAGAGTCGGACCTTCTCAAGCCGGTCCGGGCAAGGCATGCCAGCCCGCGCGGTGAACCGCGGGCCGGTTCGGACAGGGTGGGCCGGCCGATTCGGCCCGGCCCACCTCGTTTCGTCCATGGGAATTTAAAACACCCATAAAATTCCGACCGGGTGTTGGATTTGTGTGCCATCAACGGCGACGTGTTCCTTCAAATGAGGCGACCTTTTTGAGATGGTCTCGGAAATTTTTAATTCTCGAGATGAGGGGTTCGGTGGCACGACACGTGCGTTAAGTAAGTTTGGCATTTTCCAAGAGTTCTTGTTTTGGGCGGCGCGGACACATCTGATGTCTGTTTTGAGCACCGTCAGTGGCGTTACGACCCTCGCATTGAGACGTAGATTTCCAGTGTGGTTTCAGGTGGTGAAGTCGGAGTTGAGGCATGGGCCCCATGGCCCGTCTTTCGATTTGTACGCAGCTTTTTGTAACTTTTTAATCGGATGTTCGTTCAGGGCGTGCAACCAGTCAATTTTGGGTGTTTTCTGAGGGCATTGCATCGGCACAGTCTGCCTGATTTAATTCTGCACGCTGGTGCGGGCCCCACGTGGGCCGTTTTGGGAGTTGGCGGTGATTTCAAGATTTATCACCGGGTGTCCGTTTTGGAAAAGTGAATAGTCCATCTTGTGTACTTTTTCGAGAGGATCGAAACAGTGTGATCCGTTCATTGTGCTTCAGGACCGGGATGCGTGTCCCACACAGCACTGCTCATGTTCGGTATGTTGGAACGCATTTTTTCTCTGGATATCCATTCCACTCAAGTGAGCATCCCTTTTGACATGTTTTCCTGAGGGGATCACAGTAGTATGATGCGCCCAACTGTTTTTGGGACCGAGGCTCGGGATCATGGGACGCCGTTCTGGCGTAAAGCAGTGTTGGCGAATTTTCCGTCGGATATCCGTTTGAGGCAAGTAAATAGTCAATATCACATGTTTTTCTGTGAGGATTAAAATGGTGTAATCTGTTCAGGCGAGCAGAGCCTCTTAAATGATCTTATTAAATGTGGAAATATGAAAGGTGCTCTGGTGGCGGTTCTTCTTGCTGTGTTCAGAAGCGAACATTTGGTGTGTGATCGCGTTCACTCCCGTGTGAGTGGAGTTGATGTTTAAAGAGACGTGTTTGGTCGTGATGGGGCCGTGGAGGAAGAAGGTTGGCAAATTATGTTTTCTCCCTTCGCGTGGATGTTGGGTGTCGTGTTCATGATAGCCTTTGGGCTAGAGATGTGGTATACTCTGGGAGTATAAGGGAATGCTTGGAGGTACATGATGTAGTATGTTCCTAAGAACATCTGTTCTTGGTTGGGAGATGAGCTAGGGCCACACGTCGTGTGAGCCCCATGTGTTTGTCGTGTTCTACTTTGCGTACCTTTGACCTCTCGCGACATAGAGGGTCCTCCAGTTAACTATGGTTTAGACTAGCAGGGTTGAGTGGTTTCCCCTGGTTTTGTTCTGGAGTTGGGTGGTTGCACGATACCCACTCCGAGTTCTGTTGGCCAGTGTTATACCATCCAGTAGGGATGGCCAGAGCAGTTTTGGGTTTTCCCTCCAGCAGAGACTGGGCAGTGGGTTTCTCATCGACTTCTTCGTGTTTACCCTCCAGTAGAGACTGGGCAGTGGGTTGCTCATCGACTTCTTAGGGTTTACCCTCCAGCAGAGACTGGTCAGTGGGTCACCCGACGACCTCTTAGGGTTTACCCTCCAGCAGAGACTGGGCAGCGGGTCACCCAACGACTCTTGAGGGTCTACCCTCCAGTAGGGCTGGGTAGTGGGCCACCCGTCATCTTGTTCCAGGTCTACCCTCCTGCAGGGCTGGGTTGTGGGTCGCATGTCGACTTATTCCAGGTCTACCCTCCAACAGGGCTGGGCAGTGGGTCTCCTGATGATGTATTAGGGTTTACCCTCTAGTAGGGTTGGGCAGTGGGTCACCTGATATCTTATTATGAATTACCCTCCAGCAGGGTTGGGCAGTGGGTCACTCGTTGGCATTTCAGACTCCGTATTTTCTACTAGGCTAGTTTGTGGCTTTACTCTGTGACTACCGGAGCGGGAACCCTGTTTGTACGGGTCAGTGATGTGATAGCTTGACTTTGAGGAGCTCTCGACTGTGTGACAGTGACGAGGTGTAGTCTGAATTTCCCCCAGAACTCTCAAGTACGAGGGGCACTTTCCCCACTGAGACGCGTCTTTGAGATGTGACCTAAAACCTTGAAGGCAATTCAGTGCCACCCAAAGTGGATAATGTCAAGGTGTGGTGATTTGAGCCCCTGGAATTGTAGTTCGGGGCAGACGTGTGGGATGATGGGCATCGATGGTGTTTACTTCTGAGACTGATGGCGACTCACTTCCTTGGGTTGAGATACGGGATGGAGATCCCCTTACGATCTTGTTTGGGCTTCTTGATTGAGCATATGGATATGTATATACCTTATTCCAGTACCCACTCCTTGGTTTTTGGCTACTATCCTTCCAGGAGAGGCGAAGACGCGCGGGGTATGCCACATGCTTTCCGTGTCTAGCTTCTCGTGGTTGGATGAGTCTACTCTCTTGCTACAGGTAGCAAAGACTCAATGAGAATTTCACCTTCTCAATGTTTCCATCTCCTTGTGTCTGGATGAGTCTACCTCCTTTCTCTTGTTGGGTTGAGCTGGACTCTCTATTGTACTCTTTACTGCATTATCGGTTGTATTCCTTTACTTTTCCCTATTCAATCTACTTCTCACCCTTCATTACCTCCTTTGTTGATCCCTCGAGCCTTCGGGGTATCTTACTGAGTATTTTTATACTCACCCTTGCTTGGTCTTTGCCTGCACTTAGTGTGACCTTGCAGACGACGGACAGGTTGGTCGTGACTTCAGTGGAGCTTAGGAGTTCAAGAGCTTGGACCACATGCGGTGGTCATAATTAGGTTCCAGGTGGGGGACCCTTCCAGCTGTTTTCTTTTTGTTTACCTGTTTCTGGGTTGTGGCACCTTTTCTGGTTGGGCGCATGTTTGCCCCTTTTATTTTCAGTTTACCTTCTTCACTTGTTTGTACTATTTAGAGGTCGATGCACTTTGTGGTTTATTTATAGTAGTTTCCCTTTTTATTTACTTGTCTTTTCTTTTACTCTGCACTTCTGCATTGAGTGGGATGTGTGTGTGTGTACAGGTACTTACGCAAAGTCCTCCCCGAGTTTTTTATCCTTCGACGCTGGTCTCCAGCCCCTGGCCTATGGAGGCGGGCTTGGGGTAGTTGCGACTCAAGCCCTGGTAGGGTCAGGTCGTGAAAATTTATCTTGGTCAGGATGATTCTGAGAACCCCACAAAAGGAAAATGATGATGATAGAGTTTCCCACTTCTAGCCTCATAGAAAGATTCCAACAATCAATCTGAGACTGAAGTTCATCATATGGAATCACCATCCTATACATAGGGCATGACTACATAAAAAACCCTCAGGTAAAGGATCAAGGGAACGCACCCTAACAAAACTTGTCCAGAATGAATAGAATAAGGGATCCAATCCATCTTTGAAGAAGTATATGGCATGTACTATAAGTACACGACGTTTCCCTTTGGCACCGGGACTACCTGTGTTTTATGGCCCATGCTCATGTTTATTTCCACGTACACTTAGCCATGTCCATGTTATTGTTCGTGTCTGAGTACATGACTCTCTCCATGTACCCTTGGCCTGGTCATGCACCTAGCCATGTCTATGTCCATATATCCCCTGAGATACACACTAAGCTGATAGGTAAGGGTCACATGGTTTGTGACATGTGGCACGTGGTGTGTGATACTTTTATTCTTCCTAAAAACCTTATCACTATATCTAGGTCCCCACATGGCATGTGATTCCAGATTACACAATGTGTAATGTGGGATTTCTAGAAACTAGAAGTTCCTCCTCCGCGTATGCCCATGCCACTGCCACTTTTAGTTCCACTGCTAATCCTTCCCAGATATCATATATCTAGTATAACTAATCCTTTCCACTTATTTTTCACTAAAAACCATACCTTGATCTAATTGTAAATCATCTATCAATCTCCACCATCATCGCATTCTGAAAACATGAAGAATGGGTATCCCCAAATCTAAAATGATTGGACCCTCAAAATCCTCTGAGCAGCGGCTCTCGTCCATAGCGCATCTCTAGGGTTTCCTCGGTGGCGGCTCGGAGGGGGAGGCTCGTGCAGTCTTTGGTGTTGAGCTAGAGGATCTTTGGTGTTGCCTCCCCCTTCCTCTTGTTCCTGTTTTCTCTTTCGCAGGTTTGGGGCTCGTTTTGATGGCTTTGTTGGTGGAGCTTCTTTGGTGTTCTTGTTGCGTCATCATCGCCGAAGTTCCTCTATCCTTCCTCATCATCCCCTCCTGCTTCACGTGGTTAGTCCGATTCGGAATCCAGTGTGGGTTCTTCCGTTGTTTCGATCTGACCGGTTTCAATCCCGGAGCGGCGGTGCTGGCTCAGATTCACTCGGATCCCCTCAACGGCGATTCTCCCTCGATGTGTGGTTGGGTATTCCAGTCCTAGGTGATGAAGTCTCGGCTATATTCTCCCTGGTTCGTCCTCCTTTTTGGGTTGTTGCGGCTGTGGTGTCGGAGGGTGTCTCGTAGATGTGGCGGGATTCTTTCTAGCTTTGGTTCCAGTGTTGGGATGCAGATTTTGGTGGAGGATCTTAGCATGATTTGGGAGTCCCTTTCCGGGTTGAGTGTGGCCTTTGTTAGCTGTGAAGTCAATTCTAGAAGAAATTCAGGACGGTAACCGGGATTTCACTCCCAGACTCAAGGTACCTGCTGCTATGAGGATTTTGAGTCTGATTTGTTGTTTTTGAATTGAATCCAGAAGGTTTTTTGTGTGTTTCTGATGAATTTCTTGCTTTGTGGATTGATGTTTGCGGAAGTGTTTGAATTTTGGTCATGTGGTTTGCATTTAATTTTTATTGTGAGGTTCCCACTAACCCAAAAATTGGTTTATTTAGAAAATAAAAAAAACGGATTTTTCCAAATCTAAAATGATCGATCACCCATCATCATTGTGCCTCACAATCATAGTCTTTATCATATCCTCACCCATGGTATTGATTATTTTCACTAATTAATGGTCATTCAATATTTAAATATTGGGTATTCATCGAGTCATGGGCCAAAGGAATTTCTAATGATAAAATTTTGAAAAACAGGGTGGAAATTCACAACACACAAATATGAGGAATGAAACTCATCCAACGTTCATGTTCACAACAATTAATTATCTTTATATGATTAATAAATAGATATAGACAACCAACTAAAAAATACCAAATCCTAGATAAATATAACCCATACCCACAATATTCTTGATCCACGAATCAATTAGGTAGTTGATTGATTTGCGTCAGTCATAAGAATAATAAAACAGGGAAAAATCCACATAAAACAAAAATCATAAATAGTTTTGGATCAATTTCTGGTGAAGAACAAATATTCTTTGTTTTCATTAGAAATACCCTTGATATTCATTACACACCAATCAATGATCCACAATCTGGTTGTTGTTTATCTAAGAATGATCCCCCAGTGTTATCTCTATCACTCTCTAAAATATCTTGGGTTATACGGTTAACCCTAGGATTTGTCCATGGTAGCATATTATAGAAAAATATTAGGTCATAACAAATATTTTATTTATTTACTAATCTACACTTAATTGTGCTCAACATGAATGTCTAATGCGCTACAAGGTTATGTTGTTCCTAGGGTAAAACTCGTGCTCTTAACTCAATGGAAGCCTCAAATTTTTTATTTGAGTCACTTTTTGGGAGCAATTTCACTTTTTCATGAAAACTATGTGTGTATGACATTTAATATATTTAATATATTTAAAAAATAAATTATGGGATCACCAATCCTTAAAATCATGTGTTTTCTCGAAATACCTAGTCTTGAAAATATTACCAGATATATTTGAAGAATTTACATTGATAAAACAAAGACGTTGCATTCTCCCCACCTTAGGGTTTTACATCTTGGAAATAAAAACAAGAGACTAGACAAAGACATGTGGGTACTGAGAATACATCTAGATCTCTCACTCCTAAGTACTCTCTTAAAGATCCTTGTGTTTCCACTGGATATGCACTAAATGGATCACTCACCCATGAAGTATATTTTTCAACTGATCCCCAATCTATTCTGGGTACTCTATAAAATTATCCTCATCCTTGACTCCCATATCACCCCAATAGATAACATGTGGTGGGTCATGAACGTACCTCCCCAGCTACAACATTTGGAAGACATCATATACCCGATCCAACTGTGGGGGTAGAGTCAAGCAGTATCCACCTCTCCAACCCTATGAAGTATCTGGAAAGGGCCAATAAATCTTAGAAATAGCTTTCCACCATAACCAAATCTCTGTAACCCATATTGAGGTGAGACCAACATGAACACATGGTATCCCTCCTAGAACTATAGATTCCTTTATCGTAGGTCCTTATATTACTTATGATAGATCTATGTAGTCCTCTTCCACTCCTAGATGATACGAACCTTCTTTATCGTGGCTTGAACCAACTCTATACCCATAAGTGTTGTCTCTATTGGGTTAGTCTAGCATAGTGGTGACCTAAAGGGTTGCTCATACAAGGCCTCAAACAATGTAATACCAATGTCGGATGGTTTTTTTTTGTACGCAAACTCCACCAATGTTAGGTGATCCTCCCAACAACACCAAAGTCTAAAATCAAATCTCGTAGAATGTACTCCAACACTAGAATGGTCCGCTCAGTCCAGTCATCAGTCTGGGGGTGAAAAGAAGTGCTCAAATACAAATAAGTCCCAAAGGCTTCCTGTAATCCTTTCCATAACTGAGATGTGAAGCAACCATCACTTTCATGTAGAGGAATCCTAATATCTCTACTAAACTATGATATTGAATAACTAGGAAGTAGGATTACATGGTAAGTTGGTCTACAATTACCCATATAGAATCATGTCCTATAGAAATCTATGGTAACCCCGTAATGAAGTCCATAAATATCCAGTCCCACTTCCACTTTGGCACCTCAAGGGGTTGAGCTAGACTTGCTGGATCCTGATGCTCATCCTTCACTTTCTAGCAAGACATTGAGAGACAAACTTTGTAGCTCCCTTCTTCATCCATGGCCACCAAAACCGATGTCTAAGAACCTGGTACATATTTTCACACTGAGATGTACCACTAAAGGATATGTAAGAAACTCCCTCAGAACTTCCTCCAGTAACATCAATGGTAACATCATGCATCCTCTTAAAAGAATGATGTGCTCCCCACCTTCAGAAAATCCATTAGAAACACATCTAGTGGATATCAAAATATATAGGGTATTACAATCAGTATCTCTATGATGAGTATCCCTAATTCACTATAGAATCGGTGTGGTAACAACCATCAACTAGAGGTATGTTGTACCATCCCCATCCACTAAGGATAACTATAACGAGTCCAACTACTCTGACACCTTGCTCAATAGCTAAGAACAATATCTCCTACTGAGATCATCTTCTACCACATTCCTCTTCCCATGATTATATACAATCTCGAAGTCATAATCTTGTATTAATTATAGACATCACCTATATCTCAAGTTAAGATACTTTTGAGAGAAGATATACTTGATAATCTTATTATCAGAATAGATGGTAAAGAACTCACCCATATGGTAGTGTCACCACACTGTTAGTGTGAAGACTGTTGTTGCAAGATCAAGAACATGGGTTGTGTAGTTATTTTCATGTGGTCTCAACTAACATGAACCATAGGAAATCACTTCCTAACTCTATATCAGAACACAACCAGGCTTGGTCCCTAATGCATCGTAGAACACTATGTACTTAAAACCCTCCAGCAACAATCTCAAGATGGGAGCACTTTTCAATCTCTATGTCAACTCCTAGAAATCCTTCTAGAACTTCTATGTCCACAAAAAATACTACCCCTTCTAGGTAAAATATTTAAAGTGAGTTGATATCATATATAAATCACATATGAATCTCCAAAAGTATCACTCCAATCCAAGGAAGCTTTGCACCTCCATCACTCTCTTGGGTGGCTCCCAAGAAAACGTTGCCTTGAACTTCACTAAGTCTAGTAATATGCTATATTCTAAAATAAAATTTCCCAAAAAGTGGACCTCTAAAATCCAGAAATAGAACTACGAGATATTACCATAAATCTAGTGCTTTCAGAGTACATTTAGGACCATCCTCAAGTGTCTTGTTTTATCCTCCTCAAACGTTGATTACACTAGGATAGCATTGATGAAAACTATCATAAATGGGTCTAATAAATGATGAAAGATCTAGTTCATGGGTACCCTGAACACTTCTATGGAGTTCATCACACCAAATAGAATCACTCATTACTCATAGTGGTCATAATGACATTAGAAATCAATCTTCGGACCTCATCCAACACTCGTAGTTGGTGATATCCTGATCTGAGGTCGATATTTTAGAACCATCGTGTCCTATCAACCAATCGAAGTTTCCATTGATCCTAGGTAGTGGATACTTTTTCTTCATGGTAACCTGGTTTAGGTGATGGTAATCCATACACAACCTCAAGATCACTTCCACCTTCTTGGTGAAAAACATAGAAGCTTCCCAGGTTGAAACACTAGTTCTAAAAAATCCCTTTCTTTTTAAGTCCTATAACTACACCCTTAGATTGAAAATATCTAAAGGATATGACTGATATGATGGAATAGATATCAAGGTAATCCCAAGGTGTAGACCAATGAATAATTCTATCTCTCATTGGGGAGGTAATTTTGTCATGTCCTCAGTAAAGACGTCATCATACGCCACCACCACTATAGAAAACAGAAATCACTAAACATCTACTTCCCCAAGGGTCATGCTAACCAATTGGTGAGTAATCAGTTTCACTATCCTACATATGATTCCATCTTACTCTTCATGGGTTTCCTTTTCACCCACAAATTAAAACCACATATCATCCCTCCAGACACGTCGTATCCTATATCTGAAACACTATATCTAGGAATGAAATGTAGATAACCATTCTATACCTAATATAACTTTTTAAGGCCTCATCACTACTAAAAAGATATCCCAAAAGAAACTCTCCCCTCCAAGATTTAGATCACACCATTGATAGGAGTGTGTGATTGCAAAGTCTCCTCTAGTAGAAGCCTCCAAGCATAAGGGTCAAGCCATGGTCTCAAATAGAATCTATATGTCCCTAACCAAAGTAGTGGAAAGAAAGGATTGTCTCACACCTATGTTTATTAATACTATATATAATTTAGAGAAGAAAAAAATAATACCTCGTATCATCCCTATAACCTTTGGTTCATAAGCCTCAACCGCCTGTAGCTTTCCTCACCCTTGTCCACCAACCCCCTGAACCTAGCGCAGAACAACTGAGGGTGGTGGTGTAAACAAGTAAAAAAGTATACTACCTCTAGCTACTCTACTGTATCTTATTCCATGTTAGCCTCCCCATGGACCTACCTTCTCTTGCCACCACCTCTACTAAGGTGGACCTTACACTGTCTCTCTATCATCCACACACTGAATCAAGTAATCTCATTCATCATGTCCTTGGACGTCAAAATAGTAGCATTACCTCTCTCTAGGCTAACTAGATCGATCCTATGAGTCTTAAACCACAGACCCTATATCCTGGGATCACCTTCTGAAATGTATCACATGTCCAGGTCCCTCTTTCTATCATTAGTTTTCTACTTCCAAAGTCTTAACTCATGTGTTCCCACTACTAGAATCAATTGTTTGTGTCTGATCATCTAGAAAACTCTCAACCAAAAAAGCATTATTCAGTACCCTATCATAGGTATAAATTTATAGAGTTATCATGTTGGCTCAGATTTCTCTACATAAACCTAGTTATAAGTTATGATATTGAAAGAACTGATCTCTCACCATATCCATCGAGTACTGAGAGAGGTTGGTGAACCTCAGTGAATACTCATTCACGGCCTTACTAACCTGATGAAGCTGTAGAATCTCCTAGATTCACACAGACCTCAACATAGCGAGGGAAAAGTCCTTTATAATTTTTTTTTCAAACTCTGGCCATGAAAGAGTATCCTCGTCATACGGCTGGGTCACTAAGACCCACTATCGTCCTAAAGATCCATGGAGAGAAGGCTTGCTACTAGGATCGCCATCTATTCTGTAGGTGTCTTGATAAGAAAAAAGACTTGCATCATTACCTCAAGTCAATCCTCATCCACCTATGGGTTTGGCTCACCCTTGTACCCGAGGGGTCACTAACACTGAAACTCATGAATCATGCTCATCTTATAAACCTCATCTTCTGGTACTACTGGTACCATCTGATTCTCAATATTTGGTGGTAATACTAGTGCACCACCTGGAGGTAACACCTTTGGAAATGTTCCTAGTATAAAAACCTCATCAGTCAGTGGATCATCCTCATAATCCTACAAAAGAATCCTATCTAGAAATTTTTTTGGATGCATCCTAAAATAGAGAAGATATTCCATGGTCAATGAGTATATCTGGGGGGTTAACTCAAGAAGGATATGAAAACCACAACCCATTCCTATATGATGCATCTACTAAATTTATTTCTCACAATCAGTTCCTACAAGTAAAGAGTTGACGACCAAGGAGTTATAGTCATGGTGAATGGATACACTGGTCATCATACCAATACTATAGTCCTTATCCTAAGATCCAAAATCAAAACACATAACACTAATTCCATAAATCCAAAACCAATCTCACTTCTAGATAAAACTCCAAAAATCTTTTCCTAAGATGGAAAACTCCTCATATACCACTCTGGTCCCAACCTATTGGGGAACACCTAATCAGTGATAAGTCATGTGTGACTTCCCCAATCCCTCAAATAATATGCTAGGGGTTGGTGACAAGCACTATATAGGCACAACACTAACATAGGAGGCCTTATCCTAAGCTACATAAATGCACACACACATATACAAGCCCATAAAAAATGAAATTTAAAATATAACTGATACCAAATTCATGAACACATCTAAATCTCACAATCATAGTATAGAAAAATACAAGAAAGTAATAAGGGATAAATAAAATCCCACCAACAACTGTAAATAAGTACAACCTAAGAGAAATAGGGGACTATAGTCAAATGTGACTCCTCATATGAACCACGGTCTGTCTAGCCCAAATCTAAGCTTTGTATGCTCTCATTCCGCTAGCCCCCCCCCCCATAGAATTTCCGGTTATCAGTATAATACACAAAATGTGTAGGCAGATCCCATGCAGAGGTGAGTACAACAATACCTATTTAGAAACACTGAAATCACTAAGCATAAATCATTAAAAATAGAAGTCAGCTCATCATAGGGATATATCAATAGCATACATAAGAAGGATATCATGATATACTCATAGAAGACACACATTATCAAGGTAAGGTCACAACTATAAATACATCCAAGTATTTTTTTTCTCGAAGGTTCCATATAACACTCGTCTATGATAACACACTCCATGATTCAGATATCACTGATATAGTCCATCTGAGATCCCTTTCTCATTGGGTCTCACTATAATAATTACATATTATAAGTCTGAAGAGATCAATACGCATATGGAGATCACACTAAAGGCAGTGGGATATACCAAAAACCCAATCTATATTAATACTCTAAATAGGGGATCGAGGGTTAAGTACTGTTGGTTATGACATTTCCAAGAACCCCGCCTAGGGAAAATGATGATGATAGAGGATCTCACTCCAGGCCTCATAGAATGATTCCAAAAAAATCTATCTGAGACTAAAGTTCCTTAGAGGGGATCACCATCTTATGAATA
Source organism: Viscum album (assembly GCA_963277665.1). NCBI lineage: Eukaryota > Viridiplantae > Streptophyta > Magnoliopsida > Santalales > Viscaceae > Viscum > Viscum album. The sequence goes on along the minus strand of OY728120.1, from coordinate 539,920,598 downwards.
GGGTGTGACTCCATCCTAAAACCTCAGGGAAAGGATCAAGGGAATTCACACTAATGATACTTTTTCAGGTTGAAGAGAACAAGGGCTGCAAGCCATCTTTGAAGAACTATATGGGGTGTACTATAAGTAAAATACATATCCCTTCAGCACTGGGTCTACCTATCCATCGTGGCCCAATATCGTGTATGTGTCCATGTACACCCATCCATGTCTGTGTACTTGATTATGTCTAAGTACATGGATTTGTCCTTTTACCCCTTTCCTGGTCATGCTTGTGTCTGTGTATGACCCGATATACATGCCAAGATTCCAGGTAAAGGTTATATGGCGTGTGACATGTGTCACATGGAGTGTAATACATTTTTTCTATAAGAAAACCCTATCACCCCTGCTATGTACCAACATAAAATGTGATTCCAGATTATATGTTGTGTAATGTATGATTTCTAGAAACTCTTGGATCCTCCTCCATGTACACCTACACTGCTGCTACCTTTGGTTCCATTTCTAGTATCACCCAACGATCACGGATCAGTTCTGACTGAGCCTTTCCACCACATTCTCTATAGAAACCGTACCTTGATCTACATAGAAATAATTTGTTGGTCCACACTATCATCACACACTAAAAACATTATGAATGGTTATCCCCAAATGTGAACCGATTAATCACTCATTGTTATCATGCATCACAATCACATCCTTGGTCACATCCACACCCATGTTATTAATTCATTACACCGAAGAATGGTCATGTAACAATCAAATACCAGGTATTCATTGAAACATGGGCTAAAGTAATTTCACACTATGAACGTGTGAAGAACGGGGGGGAGAAATGAACAACACACAAACATGAGGAGTGTACCTCATCCAATGTTCATGTTGGGCATCATTCATTATCACTGTTGAGGAACAAAGATATTTTGACAATAAAAATTATAAATCCCTAATCCTTGATAAATATAACCCATACCCAAAATACACTCAATCTATGAATCAATTTTTTTGTTGATTAATTCACATTAATATTAGGAAAAATCAAATAGGGATAAAATTACAAAAAACAAACATCCTACCTCCGTTTGGATCAATTTTTGGTGAAGAAAAAATCTATGTTTTTGTAATTGGCGAGATCCTCAAGTTCATTGTACACTGATCGGTGATCCATGATCTGGTTGATATTCATCTGAGAATTATCTTCCAATATTCTATATCTCTCCAAAATCTATTAGGTTATGTGGCTAACCCTAGGATTTTTCCATGATAGGGTATTTATAGAAAAATATTATTTCACAATAATTTTTTAATAAAATAAATAAATTATTTTATTTATTTATTAATCTGTGCATGACTATGCTCATCCTGAATGTCTGATTCACTTTAAGGTTATGTTTCATATAGGATAAAACCCATGCTTTGAACTTAATAACAGTCTCAAATTTTTTATCAGAGTTCCCATTTGAGAATTATCACACTTTTTTAGGAAAATTGTGAGCACTTACAATTTAATATATTTAAAACATAAAATCTAGGGTCATAGGACATCAGAATCATGTGTTGTCTCAGAGCTTAGTCTCAAAAATATTACTATATATATTAGAATACTTTACATGGAAAAAATAGATATGCTACAAGATTCATCAAGGAATCATCACCTGACTATTACCAATTTATTAGTCTGTTCCAACCACCCACTAAGGATTTTGAGGACTGATTCTAACTATTTTATTTTAAAAAATAAATTAAACACCACATGTGATAAAATTTTATCTATTATCAATAATAAAAAATAAACATGATAATTCCATATTATTCTTCTCGATAATTCTAGATTATTATCATTTAATAAATCCATTTTCACTTCCCCTGAAAATTTCAGAATGTTAACTCATAAACTATTCTTGGAATAACGAGAAGATAAAAACACATATTCCTACCTATAATAATATCCCCTTGATAAATTATTCTATAAGGAATAGAGAAGATAGAGGTTTTAGCTATGAGTCCCAGTTTTTATGTTGGTATCAGAGGAGGAACCTAGCCGGAAGTGTAGTGGCACTGCCTGGGTTGAGATGTCAGGTCCATAATGAGGATGTTGTACTCTAAAGGGGGTTGAATTTAATTCCCCAAAATGTTAAAGGTTTAAAAATATTAAATGTTACTACCCATTCAACAAGGTTCACCTTTCTTTTCAGGAGCCTATCTAATTAGATATCCATATAAAAATATGTTTTTCCTGGTGTATTGATTATGATGGGTGACCTCCTGATAAGTTTCTCAGGGTGTGTGTGAGTAAGGAAAAAATCACATTGGAAAGAACATGCATTGGCTTGAGGTGGAAATAATTAGTATTATTACCCATTAATTCATGTGGGTGGTCCCTAGGGAGGGGCAAACATGTGTTTGTGGTGATATTGTGGTGTATATGGGACCCAATTATTACAACATGTTACAGTTTGATTGGAACTTTGTTAAACATAAAAAAGAAATGCAAAATATGGATTTTATGAAATATTGGACTTAATATCCAAGGGAATAAATTTGGATTTGTCTCCCAATTCGAAATGAAACAAAACATATTTACTTCTAGCTTATCACACATTAAGAAATAGTGAGAAGATAATTTTTTTCAATGTTTACATGGTATTAAAGTGCCCAGTGGTTATTATTCAAATGTAAAAATTTTGGTTTCATTGAAGGATCTGAAATTAATAGGTATGAAATATCATTATTTTCATGCATTGATGATATAAATGTTATCAATTACACTACATGGAATATTTTCAATACCAATCAAAATTCTATCATCAGTTTATGATACTTTTTCAATTCCATTTGTGGCAAAGTCAAGGATCCAAATTTGTTCTGTGTTTGAGAAGGATTTTTCCATCATACTTTGTCAATAATAAATGTGTTTTACACCATTTTTTTATATAACAGTTCACCTATTGAATTTTTTTATGTGAGAGATAAGAATATGTGGGTCTGTTTATTTACATTGGATGTATCCTTTTGAAATATATATGAAAATTTTAAAGGGATATATTAAAAATACACATCAAAAATAGGATTTTATTATTCAAAAATATATATCATAAGAAATAATTGAGTTCGTTATTGATTATTTATATGAATTAGATCACATTAGCCTCCCTATATCTTGACTTTCGAAAGTTGGTAGTGATGGTGAAGGAATTCATGGCGTAAAGGTAAGTTAATTCCACATGTTGAACTGATGCAGTCACATTCATACATTTTGAACAACATATATGAGGTTCAGCCATATATATCATCATATATTACTAGATTGAAGTTATAATATCCAAAAATAAATGAAAAGTGGTTGATTAATGCATATAAAAATACATTTGTTTCATGGTTTAAGAATAAATTCAACACTAATTTATCTAAATCAGAAACATCGAAATGGTTAGTAGGGGGAATGTGTTAATGTGATCACATGGTCTAGTTTTGATATTAATAGTTACACATTTTACACAAAAAATCAGGATGAAAAGTATACTATTAAAAAGAGTGGAGTAATGGTCATCACTAAAACACTTCATTTTTAAAGTGTAAAGGTTTAAAACCTAAATTTTGTATCAACAACATATTTTGTATTTTTTGAGGATATATGGGAAACTGATTATACTAAATTTCAAGTATTAGTGTTTAATTGTAACTAGGTTGATAGTAACATTACTGTGAAACATGATGATTATGGATTTACACTCATCAGTTTTAGAAAATATTTAGCTGTAAAGAGGAACCATTTCTCACAAAAACACTATGAATTCAATATTTTATGATATTAATCCATATAATGATCAGTGTTCCATAATTTTAGAGGGGAATATAATTCATTTCAGTGATGAGGATAATGATGATGTTCCTGATTTATGTGAGGTTTCTTCATCAATTACATGATTACCTAATGATAACAATGACCACAATATAGACATAGTCCATGTTATATGAAATGATCATGTTGGAGGGATATGAGAAAACACTATGTTACACTCCTAATTATTTAGGTAAATATCTATTTTATATTATTTTTTGAAACTTCCACTTGTAAAAACTATATATTTTAAAATTAGATATTTAAATCTATATATATTGATCAGTTATTTGTTTTTTGTGTTAAATTTTATATTCATCAGTTCCAATTAAATATTTTTTGACTGAATAATCCTAAAATTGTTATTTTTTAAAAAAAAATACACATACAGAAACATTTTTTGTAAATAGGATATTGAAATCTGTAAATTTTGATCATCTCTTCCATTTTTGAATTAATTTTTATATTTATTAGTTTTAGTTACATATTTTTTAGTAAATAATCCTGGAATCGTTATTTTTTTTGTGAAGCATACACATGAAATGAAACTATTTTTTTTACTTGGATATTTTTATAATAATTTTTTTTAGATATTAAATTTTCATCAACTGTATTAGTAAACATAATAGATATACTTTTATTTCATTTATTAAAAATAAAAAAAATACTTTTGAAAATTATTTAATTCTAATAATATATCGGTCCACATAATATCATTATATTAATCTATTTAAATGATAGACACAGAGGTAGATGAATAGTTACTGAGGTTTCTATATATTTTATCATATTAATAAATTTCCATAATTAAATTATTTAACAAAATAAAAAATTTATTTTTCAAAAAAAAATTCATCACTAGGTGGAGTCTTCTTATTCTCCATAGAAGATGATTCCAAGAGTGGGTAGATATGGGATTACACATGTACCAAAAATATCACTCTCTCGTGTATATCGAAGGATATATATTGAATTTAATGGTAATAATATCCCATCTTTCTTGGATATGAATAAATTTAGGAGTTATTTGGGAATATAGATCCATTATAGGATTAATATTCTCTATCATTAAAGGAGGTTAATTTATAGGATGATGAAAGAGTTTATTTGGGAGTCCCTAATGTTAAAATAACTCAACTAATTTATTTTTATCCAATTCTTCAAATATTATATATTTCACATGAAAAATATTTAATATATTAAATTATATATGTTATAGGACTTTCAAGAAATGAAATAAATTAAGAAAAAGTATCTATATTTTTGAGGTAGTTATATGGATATATTTTAAAACAAATTGATAAAAAATTATGTTTTAGGGAAGTTACAAAATAAAGACCCATGCCTCAATTATGTGTTTTTAGATACAGATACGTGGGCTAATTTTTTCGCTAGTCGACATGGTAAAAAACTTCTAGTATGATAATTATTGAATATAAATTCAAATTTTAATTTTTTTTATTATCAAATAAGTTATTCAGTTATTTTTATATAATATACCTCCATGATATCTCACCAAGATATCAAGTTATAGAATGTATACCCTCATACTTTATCACGTGGAGGGTATCATTTACTAGAGTAGAAAATGATTACAAAAAAGTTCGATGCATTAAGAGTTGAATACAATAGTGGCATATAGGAGGTTCATTTAAGGCATCCATATCCCCCCACTATCCATGAAAAATGGAAAATTGAAAGAATGAAAAAAAGGAAAAGTTTTTTATGGATCCATCTAAATAAGTAGTTAACAAAAATTATAATAAATTAATTTTATTTTAATTGAATATTAGTATTTTAAATTTTAATTTCACTAATATAAAATTTTAATAAATTATTTTAGGGTGATATTAAAGAGTGAATGATGTAGGGGAATTTTATCCTTGAGTGAAGGATGGACATTCTTTCTAGTGCTTTAGGAAATCCCAAACAACATGATTTTGTAAGAGGATATAAGGTGGGTGTTAGTATTAGAAAAGTTTTTTTCCATCCTAGTATGACTTTGAGTTATGAATAAAGGGATTCCTTGAAGAATGAGGTGAAATACATGAGAAAATTGATGGGTGATAAAATTAAAAAATTTGGGTAGGCTGTGTTTGAAGAAATTATGAGACAAACATAGCATGCACAACCTTCCTATATAGATCCTCCAACTCCTAATTCAAACCAGGCCATGTACTGTGATTTGTATACTAGAGATCCACATGCACATATTATAGCATATGAAATAATACATATTTTGGGGGGGTTACACCATAGACCTATGAAGTTAGGTCAGGTAAGATTAATGATATGTAATATTATTGGTCCAAATGCTCCAATAATGAAGTTGATAGAGTTGTTTTCCATAGTTAGACATAATGTGGGTCATTTTTTACTCTCGATAGCTATTCTTATTCTTAATATGACATGTGATGTATGTTTTTTAAAAAAATTATTTACTTTAAATTTCGAATTCATTGTAATTTTTTCTTATATTTAATGTATATAGGAGTATCTTAAATTAAAAGAAATACTATAAAAGAAATAAAAGTTTTAAGAACCAAGACATTCATGTACATCTGAGGTTCTTGATGGGATAAAAAGATTATCTCAATTATATTCTATCTTGGATCACTATTATGAGTTTTCATTATCTATTGATATATGTGGGAGATACTATACATTAAGAATATTTATAGAATATATAATGGATCTTGTTGTTTTTTATCAGTTCACTACACCCGTGTTGATGTTGTTTTTCATATAAGTAAATTTCATATTTAGTTTCTCTTTATTCAAATAAATATGACATATAGTGAATTAGTATATTACTTATCTAATTAGGTATCTCAATAACCTTTACATTCAAAATAATATAACTTTTTTATGTATTTATGGATCTAGAATACATTTCAACAGATGTGTTATATCTGAGTGTTGAAGCTAGAGTTAATTATATATGTAAAATATTAGAAAATTCAAATAATGGGTGTTGGTTTCTTCCATTAATTGATATGAAATAAGACTAATATAATTATGAACTAATATTTATTATAATTTAATTAATGTTGATGTTTTTATATTGTAGTTTTCATTGGATGTTAGGTGTATTATTCCCACATGAATACCCAGTATATTAGTTTTTCTATTTTTTGGGTGGAATTCGTAAAAGATTTTAGTAAATTGTTAAAAAATTAAGTTTTATTCTATTTTATATGTTCTTTAATCTTAAATTTTCTTGTTATATATGTTTTGTTTATTTATATATTAAAATATAAGTCATCGAAATATTTTAATGGTGTTCACTTATCAATAAAGGATCCAAATAAAATTAAATATGTGAAAGTGTAGGTAAATAAATTTTATATCAGATAATACTTGTTCTTTCATACATATATATATATATATATATATATTGTTTATTACTTTCAAGTTAATGTTTCATAAATTTGGTTTTTTCATCAAAAATAAAATGTGGAATGTGGTTATTATGTTTTAATATTCAAGTTTGAGATTATCATAACTTGGATGGAGATATATTGTCATAAGGTTAGTTCCATTACAATTATTTATTTCTAAATAAAAAATGTTATATTTGTTAATTTTATAACATTCATTATTTTTGTAGGTCTTCAACTATGTAACAATTTATATAGATTAAGGCATTACCCACCTTTGAAATTTTTTTGAAAACTATTTTTTATGTATGATTAATTTGTAGATAAGATCCAAGTAAGTTTTTTTCTTTTTATTAAAGTTAAAACATTGAGTATTTTTATTGGTTTCTATTAGTTTATACTGTTTTATACTATTTTATATACTTTAAATCTTGTAAAAGGTTTTGGGGCATGAATTTCATCTATTTTTTTAAACAAAACAGTTTTTCAATGTTGTTTTAGTCTAAAACCAATATTGAAAATGAAATATTTGACTTTTAACATTGGTTCTTATAAAAAAACAACATCAAAAGTCAAATTTTTTTACTTTTAACTTTGGTTTTAGATAAAATAGCCATTGAAAGTCTCAAAAAAATAAATTTTCTTTATAATTTCAGTATCAATTTACTATAAAAACAGACATTGAAATTTTATTTTAATGTTGGTTTCAAATAACCGACATTAAAAATATTATTTTTAACATCAGTTCTGTCGAGGTTGTTTTTAACCACCGTTAAAAAAATTTCTTTCTAGTAGTCTGGAATAATTAAATAAACTATAATAAAAAATGAATACAATAAATGTTAAGATCCAAAAAGGAATAATTACGGCATGAACCATAAAGTAAAGGGGTAAAATAAATTCCCAATAGACCCAAAGTGAACCCAACCTAAAGTAACTTAGGGAAATGGATCTAGAAAATTGAACTAGATTGAGACACAAATATGATATTATCTCCTTTTATTACTAAAATCTCCACCAACATCATTTCCAAAATATTTGTAGTGGAACTATTTGTTTTACGAATAAAACATGATGTGTGTGGGTGAAACATCCATATAGGGGTGAGTATATACATACCCAGTAGGAAGACCCAAAAACCAAAAAGGAGACATGAAAAAGACTAATTAGCTCAAACAAAAATGGTAAGAAGAAAAAGAGAAAACCCAAATATGCTTAAATGGAGAGAACTTGGGAAATATAAGAGAGCCTTGCTTAGCATAGTTTGGTTATAGAATAATAATCCAAGTAATAAATTCAAGAATACAAACTACCCATACTTTTAATGCATGTCACCTCTTAGAAATGTAGTGGGGGACCCATGCCCTGCCAAAGGATAAATATTGATTGAGGGAGTAACCAATCTCAGTAGAGGACCTGCACCCCCCAAATAGATATCATTAGATGTGGTAGTACCCAACTCAATGGATAGAGGACATTTACCCCATGATTGAGGGTTTCCCTAACTCTATCATTCATGAGGGGTTCCCATGCCTTATTTTAAACACATTCTCAGGGGATTTCCTAACCTATTTAATTATCTGATCAAAAAAATTCCCTATCATTAGTCCAATAGAGCTAGGAAGACTAAAATACCCAAATCACCTCACATATTACCTTGTATTCTGATTAGAAGTGCACTGTCATGTTCTACATGTAAAGACACTCAAGATTTACTACTCATGTTCCCAAATTTGATTCTTTGGTAAGGAGATATGAAAATACACTAAGGCTAGATAAGTACATGACATGTATTATGGGAGAACACAATGTGTATCCCTTCAAGGGTAATCTATTCATGAAGCTCTACCCAAAAGTATTTTATAGTGAAACCTACATGGCATGTATGATGTCATTTATGGAATGTGAGAAAATTAGAGGTGTAATTAACCAACCTGGGTCAACTGATAATATTACCCTAATTGTCCCACCACAAGTCTTGAAGCACGTTCCTAATCACCATGGGCTAGCAACAAGCATCGGAGTTACATAAAAAAGGAAGATGGGAATTATTTCACCCTGAATAGACATAAGATAAGATAGAAACAAAGTATTATAGTAGATATCCAAGATACATCATATGTCAAAAACTAAAAAAACAAAACATTTAACATCCAATAAGTGGATAACAAGGTCAAGATGAAAAAATAATAGACCGTCATCATGGAACCTGATGAAACCCATGGTTCCATCTCCTCATGACAATAATTTATCACCATGACAACCCACTAGAAGGAAACATAAATCAAAAGATTCATCTTCTATATGATTCTATTTCATTTACATTTATCTTGTAATACCAATTATACAAACTCTAAAAGAAAAAAAGAAGGGTTTTAGCACTAAACCTCAATAGGATACCATGAAGAATCTATAAAATGTCTATCCATGTGCATCCATTAGTTATTTTAAGAAATGTATTTTCAAAAAAAATCATGAGAAATCACTTTTCATATAAAACCATCCCTTGGTTTCCTTTTCAAAAACATTCCATATTCAAATACACAAAGAAATATGACATAACATTTATCTATGATGCATAAGAAAAACACATAAACATGTTTCAAGAATCTATATTTATTCGAGTGTGTAAAAAAATTAGATGAATAGGACCACTAGCTGGTATAAGTGACTCCTAAATTCTGGATACCTCATTCCTCTAGAAAGGTTACCCTTAGAAAAAATGGTATCAACGGAACCTCCCATAGTGATAGCTAACTCAACTAAGTGTCTCACATGACTATTTCTTCCCCATACCCCAAGGTATTCCTGATGTACTAATACATTTCCATTTCATTCAAGAATCCAAATTCACATTTCAATAAAAAAATTCCAAGTAAAACCCATTATATTTCATTCTCACATTTTCATAAAAAAAATTCTATAGCAATACCCCATTGTTTCCATGCTCGAAAAAACCATTTCTTTTTCAAAATCATATTTGGGTAAATTTATCAAAAACATCATATGTATTAAAAAAATTTCATCAAAACCCCATTTTTAGAAAACATTTACATATCCATCAAAGATCAAATCACCTCATATGGATTTCAAAACATCAATTTCACAATTCAAAACCATAGTAATTCAAATTTACATAATGCATGTCGAGGGATAAAGTAGAGGATAGATACACCTACCTTAAAATAATGAATACAACATTACCTTAAAAACCAATGATGGGAAATGAAGAAATATGATCCTCATAGGCATAGATCTACAAATAACGTCATCAATCCTCCATCCACAACCTTATATCAGATAATTATAGCCCAATTGGGTTCCAAAGGATCAATAGAAAGAGATATTGAGGATATATCTAGGGAAAATAGGAGAAACAAAAGAGGAAAAAAATGTACTTTTATGAGATCCACCCAAAATGATCACAACTTACCAAGGAATTAAGGGTAGAGTCCTCTAAAGTGTCATAGAGGGGCTAGTTTGATCTAATGATGGATTAAGAAGATATTAAAATTAAAAATGACCATGGGTGTCAGGGTAATTTATATTTTAATAAGTTTATATCTAGTATAATTATTAGGCTACATGATTATAAAAACCATGTGTTGACCATGTGGTAGCCACTACCCCTTGAAAACCCAAATCACATAGTTTCATGGGAATAGCTTCATGGTTTGAAAACCCATTATTAATATTTCTAATAGCCTTTGGAACAAATCCTAAAAATTCACATGGTTTTTATAGATACTATCATGATTATACTAACCATTCTAAAACCATGAAAAATTACATTGGAATCCATATAGCGATATCATATGGTTAATGCACAGTTACTCCTAACCATTTATAGACCATGCGCCTGGCCTGTTTTCCTGAAATCTCTAAATTTTCCAATACTGATTCTATTAAAGCCTCTAAAACCCCACAATAGATAAACCAAGATCAAAATTGAGCATAATATTGTCCCAAATATGATCATAATTATCCCCACCATAAAATATTTTTATCCCTAGAAAGGCTCTGAATCATAAACCCAAAAAAAGATAAGGCCATCTTTGCATCATTAAGGCCTCTCACTCCCATATATCATAGTTATACCTAACACACTATCATCTCACTCAAAAAAATGGTATTTTATTTCCATGTATCACTTTATATTTTTGATCCATTTTCTCAACATAACTTTCAATCATAGAGGTGTTAGGTTTAATTTCAATGTCCTCCCACTCAATAAAGTGGGATAGATCTAGCTAATACTTCTTCAATTGGGAAACATGAATGGAATTATGGATAGAGGTCATATGAAAAAGTAATTACAATTAATAATCCACATTCTTAAGTCACTCAACAACCTCAGACACACTGACATAATGAGGTGTTAACTTACCCCACCTTCCCAAACATTTATATCCCAATTGAGGTGAAATTATGAGGAAAACCCAATCACCAAACTGAAACTCTAAAAAACAATGATTTCAATCAATATATGATTTCTAACAACTTCGATTTATACCTAACCTTTTCCTAACCAGTTTCATGATAGCTTCCATCTCTTGAATGATGCTCGGTCCATCCAAGGACCATTATCCAACCTCTACCCAACAAAGAGGTGACCTATAGAGTCTCCTATAAAATGCATCAAATGGTGTCATACTAATAAAATTCAAGCATTAATTCCCAAATATTTACTTTAAGAATATGTATGGATCACTCGAACTGGAAATTTTTCTGGGGACGACAAGTCATGTTCAACTTTAATTGAGAACCCATCACTAACTGAAATCCACTATAAAATTGGGATTTGAAGTGAGGTTACCTATTATAAGTGATATATAAAATCACAATATGGAGCCTAAAAATATCTTGTACATAAAATTTCCCAAGATCCTATACCTTTTTTGACTCCTTGATAGGTAGAAAATGCAATGATTTCATGATTCGTTCAATAATCACCCATATCGTATCCTTACCACTAGGAGTATGTGGAAGACCAATAAAAAAGTCCATGGATGTCTCATCTCACTTACATATTGTAATCGATAAAGGTTGAATTAAACTATAAGGACTCTGATGTTCCACCTTAATTATCTAAAATGTAAGGCATCAAGATACAAAATCTGTAATCAATCATCTCATTCTTATCCAACAGTAATTATTTATTGATTCATGATACATATTGTTATCTCTATGTTTCATAGAACAATTCTATTGGTGTCAGTCATCTATTAACTCCTATATCAAATTCATTAGAACAACCATCCTTACTTGGAATTGAAAAGCCTCATTAGAAGACCAAGACCACTCACCTGAGGTCTCCCAACAACAAAGGTTTCTAATAAAGCACTGAAATTATGCATCCTTAGATATTCCAAGTCAAATATAATAATCCATAAATGATACATCCTGAGTGAAATCTAGGAATACTTATCCATCATCTCTCTCTTAATACAAGTTCATCTCAGCAAACAATCTAATCAAGCACCATTATTCCACTGATTCCTTCACTGCCTGATTCAAAAAAATCATCTCAATGCATTTTTTATAACATTTCCTTTCTTGGGGGTGTATGAAATATAAAAATAAAAGGTCTAAAGATACTCCACATAATTTCTTTGTCTAAATTTTATATCCCATTAGGTGAATATATACTTCAGACTTCTATGGTCTGAATACATTGTAAATAGCTCCCCAAAGAGGTAGTGGATCCATGTATTAAGAGAATTCATAATTTCCTCCAACTCAAGATCATAAATGGGATGTTTCATATCATGAGGGAATAAATGACAATATCCATGAACTAATATCTATATCCCCTACATCAGAACACAACTCAAACTCATTCCTAAGGAATTTCAATAAACATTATAACTAACACCTAACTCATGAATAATCAAGACTCGAGCTAAAGTCAATATAATTTTCAACTACTAAAAATATCTCTAACACTAATCAATTAAAACGAAATTCACACACTTATGGGTTAAATATATCATAGGATATGAAATCTTGGAGAAGTCCCAAACAAAATACTGGTAATAACCAACCAAACCCATGAAACTCTGGATCTCAAACACATTTTTGGGCTTCTCACAAGACATCACCATCTGAATCATTTCAGGATCCACTAATAATCCCTTATTATAAATAATATAACCTATAAATTTCACATCTTCAATCTATAAATAACATTTGGATAGATTTTTATATAGATTTTTTTATTTCAAAATTCTATTAATGATATTTTGATGCTCAACATGATCCTGCTCAAGTTTTGAATAAACAAGGATATCATCCACAAAAACAACCATAAAGGAATATAATAAATGATGGAAGATTCAATTCATAAAATCCATAAAAATCATAAGATAGTTTTTAATTCTTAATGGCATAACTAGATACTCATAATTCTTATACCTTCTCCTAAATTTCATCTTAGGAATATCTTCCTCTCATGACCTCAACTAATGGTACCCCAATCTCATATCAATCTTTAAAAACCACCACTATCACTTAGGATGATCAAAAATTTCATCAATGATAGGTAATTTATATTTGTTCTTAACCATCACCTGGTTGATTTTATTGAAATCAACACAAAGTTAGAGAATCTCATCCACCATCTTTACAAGGAGTACTGGTGATTCCCAAGGTTAAATTCTAGGATAAATAAATCCCTTCGCCTTAATATCCACAAGTTAAACCTTTAATTATTTTAATTTAGTGGGTTTTATATGGTATTAATTTAAAGAAATGGGCCTCATAGCCAGAATGAAGTTTATGGAAAACTTTAATTCCCTATGGGGAGTAATCCCAAAGAAATTATCTAGAAAAAAGTTGATTTACTCACTCACCATAGCTAGAAGAGGGCTACTAAGACATGGATCAATAGAATCAAGAAACATCTCCAATAATTGGCCTGAGATAATCTTATCACTAGGGAAAACATGACCTATTATCCCTAATATATGGTCCTAATCACCATAAAATACATGAGTGACTCCATCAGAAGAAATAAACTGCACCCAATGATGATAGTAATCAATCTAGGATTTATAGATAATCATCCAATTCATTTCAATAATGAGATAAAATATTTCAATATCGAGAACTAAGAAGTTCCATATGGTTTTTTTATCAGCATTCACCATCCAATACTCGGGACATTTAAAATCTCATTCTGACTTCTTTATCAAAGGAGTGGAAAGATTCCTTATGAAAGGAATAACAACCAAGCATAAACAAATTGTGTCGATATGCTTGGATGAGATAAATGAATGAGTTGTACAAATATCAAAAAAAATCATAACCATAGAATATGTAATAAACAGCATACCTCTCATAATAGTCGATCCAACCTTTGAATCCACGGATGCACACTCTACTACATATAGCATTCCAGCTTCATCATGTCCTTTCTTCACAATTTCAGTATAACCCTTAGAATGAGGTTGATATCCCACCCCTTTTTTTGCATAATATCTGAACTGATATCCCTTGGTGAAGGTGGATCCAGATATACTTTCATAAGATTCTCTCTCGTAGAAATTTTGAATATGACTAGATTTACCACATGTGTGACACACCCAAAGTGATACCATATAATCAGTTTTAAGGTGTCCCTTTCTCCCACATTGGTAATAGGCCATCTAAATATTCCATGATGTATGTTGTGCACTCCTTCCACCACCTCGATTCTTGTCACCTCACTTCCTCTTCTATATAGAAAATTAACTTTGGATGCCTATCATTGAAACTAATTCTCTAAAGAGTTCTTCCATCCCAACTATATCTTCCTCAACCATAGATGCCATGTCCATAACCATTGTGAAGATGGGTAAGCATGTAAAAATATATATAGATCAAATATCATCCCTCAAGACCTTATCAAACCTCTATTCCTTGAGATAGTAATTAGAAATAATCTTTATAGATAGGTGCATCAACTTGACAAACAAAGTAGCATACTCCAAGATAGAATGATCACCCTGATCCAAAGAAATGAACTCTCATACCTTCACCACGCTCAATGTCTCATGAAATAATTACTTATTGAAGGATTTATTGAAATTGGTCTAGATGATATATTTGTTCAACTTGTATTTCACAATAGACTCCCTTCACATCCCTTATAACCCTTCAATAATATAAGTGGTGAAACTAACCATGGAGTCTTATGGAGTTTTTAGAAAGTGTAAAATAATTTCAATCCTCTCAATCCATTGTTTGAATTCTCCGGGTCCCTTGTCACCATGAATGATTAGTGGTTCTTGCTTAGTGAATTTTATAGCATGTTCCAACCTCAATTTTGGTTCAATATTGGCGACTTGTACTATTTACTAGATCATTAAGACTATAAATTTCACCAAAGTAGAGAAAATTGAAGTATTCTCCTATGTTTCTTTCTCTGTAGCTTCCTCACTATCATTTAAAGATGTTATTATTAAATGATAAATATTCTATAAAACAATATGATGGAAAAAAATTAGAATAAAATTAAATTCCTTTATCATAAATTTAATTTATAAAACTGAATCCCAAAATTCTAAAACTACAAAAAAAGGTGCTAGAGAACCATGTACTTCCCATGGTAACTCAAGACTTGTCCTGAAAGTGGGATGGACAGGCACATTCCCACACAATATATTGAGTTCCAATAGACCTATCTCCATTATATCAAAAACCTTGAGACAAAATAGGTTGATACATAAGTGTAATCATAGGACTTTATAGAAAACTAACCCTTTGATACCAATTTATAACTGACCAACCTAGGTCAACCAATAATGTCACCTGAATGGCTCGCCACAAGGTCCAAAGTTCTTTTATGATCACCATAGGCTAGAAACAAGTACCATGGTATCATATAAAGGAACATGGGAAAAATATCATACTAAAAATACATAAGATATGATATAAATAGATAGTATGTCATAGAATATATCCAAGACACATCATATTTCAATAAAACCAAACCATAAAAGGTAACATCCAATAAGTGGATAATAAGTTATGAATTAACAAACTGATAGGAAATCATCATAGAACCTGAAGAAACCCATGGGTACATATCCTCTTGACCATAATTCACCATCATCCCAGCCCACTAGAAGGAAACACAAACTAGAAGAGACATATTTTATATGACTCTATTCCCTTTACCTGTATCATATAATACCATGGCTACAAATACTGAAAATCAAAATTAGGGTGTGAGAACTAAAGATTAATAATTTACCTCCAAGAATCGACACAATTTCCATCAATGTTCACCCATTAGTTCTTTTATAAAATAAATTTCAAAATATTTCAAGAGAAATCACTTTCCATATAAAATCATCTGTTGGTTTTATTTTAAAAAACATTCCATATTCAAATACACAAAGAAATATGACATAACATTTATCCATGATGCATAAACAAATAAAATAAACATTTTTCAAGAATCCATATTCATATCAAGTGTGAAAATGGCATATCAAATGAATAATAATGTAATGTATCCATTCAACACTGAAGGGAAAATCACAAATCAAGGGTGTACACAACTTAAATGGACAATACCACTAGCTAGTATAAGTGAATCCTAAAGTTCAGTACACTTTTACCTTAGAAATGAAACCCCTATCAACAATGGAATCAAGGGAACCTCCTCTAGTGATATATAACTCCACTAGGGCTCAAATAAGTCTATTTTCCCCTCATACCCATAGGTATTCCCAGTGTGATAATATATAAAAATTCTATTCAATAAACCAATTTCACATTTTAATCAACACTATCCAAGGAAAATTCATTTCATTTCAGGCATTCATTTTCTATAGAGATATTTCACCACTTACACACTTGAAAAATCATTTCCTTTTCAAAATTATCATTGAGTAGATTTATCAGACACTTCATGTGTATTAAAATTGTTTCCATCTAAAACCCTATTTTTAGAAATCAATTCCATATACATAAAGGATCAAATCACCTCTTATAGATTCAAAAACATCAATTTCCCAATTCAAAACTAGATTAGTTCAAAATAATATAAGGAATTGCAGGGATAGATAATAGTATAGAAACACATACCTTACGAATGATGAAAACCTCATTGCATTCAAAACTTATAATGGGAAACAAAGGAATATTGTCCTCATAAACCTAGATATATAAATAAAATTATCAATTATTCATCCATATCCTTAGATCTAACAATCATAGCCTAATTGGGTTCCAACAGGTTAAGGAAAAGAGATACCAGGGATAGGTATAGGGAAAAGAGGATAAAACTAGATAAAAATCAAACATACCATGATGGGATCCACCCAAAATGATCATAGATCGCCAAGGAATCAAGGGGAGAGTTTTATAAAGAGTCATGTAGGGGATAGTTTGAGATAATAAGTGATTAAGAGGAGATTAGAGTTAAATATGACCAAGGGGATCATGGTAATATTATGTTTTAATAAGTTTAGATCTATTCATGTGGTTAGGGTACACAGTTAAAAAAATAATAACCATGTGGTAGCCACTGTCAATTGAAAACCCAAATATCATGGTTTCCTAGGAATAACCACATGGTTTGACAAACCATGATCAAGTCATGTGAAAGACTCTGGACCAAATCCCAGGAATCCACATATATTTCTTGGATACTCACATGGTAAGAAAAAACATGCTAAAACCATGGAAAAACACCAATGGAATCCATATAGCCATATCACACAGTTACTCATAACCATGCACCTGGCATATTTTCTCTAAATCTCCAAATTTTGAACCATCAATTTTTGAAAGCCTTTAGAACCTCACAAGAGGTAAACCAATCCTAAAGTTAATCATACCTATGACCCTGAGATCATTGAAGGGGGTAGTCGGTATGTAAATATATAATTATGGTTATGTGGGGACCTATATACATGGTGTATCCTAGGGTAAAAACAATGTGTGTGTCCATTCATCTTACATGACATATACCATGAGGTTGAGTCATGTGGTAATAGGATTACATGGAATATACCCCTAAGACACATGGTGTGTGGATCCAAAATGGCTACTCAGCATATACTCCTTGTATATTCAAATCCAAGCCCCTAGTGTTACATGGAGTGTACTCCAAAAGTATGCCTGTGTAAAATTTAATGCTAACAAAAATCCTAGACACTCTAGTCAAAGTGATACACAAAATGTGGGTTTATATCACATTTTTTGTGGTCATGTATTCGAGCCTATAATTTTTAGAATGCTCTAAATTATACTTTCAGTGTCATTTTTTCTTCAATCATTCTCAAAATAATACTAAAGGCATCATACATTGATATCTCCCCTCTGGTGGTTGTTTTCCAACCATCCTTCACTGGAAAATGGCCAAGAATGGGTTCACATATAACCCCAACATATCTACATATCATTGACCCAATAATCTACTTTCATCATGCCTCTTAACAATCCATCAGTTCCAATCATTTATTCCTCATTCCCTAGTATAAACTATTGTGTCTAAGTCTATTGATTGCAAACCCAATCTTAGATCATTCACTAATCCAGGCCAAGATTCATCAAATCACGATCCATGGAATAGTTTTGTGGAGAACGCACAAAGGAATATAGAATAATGTAATGAATAATATATAAAGGAAATAATTAGTGGTTGGTGAAATGTTATAACCATTGATTATTGGGTGTGGGTCCACCAGAAATAAATAATATAATAAAAGCACTATAGAATCATAAATTTCAGGAAAAATAAATGGAGATAAATTTATAGGGCCATGAGATCATGGAGGAGAAATAAAGAACAATGTTCCATGTGAAAAATAAATAATAATGGAGTATTAATTATAAATAAGTATCCCTGACTCTTGATCATAGAGTTTTTTTGTGATAATTTTGTCTGCACTGAGTCTGTTGGTGATTTTTGATAAAGAAATATTTTTTTGGAACCCTAGATCATGGATCCCCCATGGTCTCCATCCCCCTCTCTCTCAAGTTATGTCTTATGATGGCTCTCCTTAATGAGAGTTTTTAGATAGGATTAAATAAATATGAATATGTTTTTTAGTGGATAAAACCAATTAATCAATTAATTAATTCCACTTGTAATGGTGTGGTCCCAAAAACCCTAGGTGAAAACAAATATTATACTAGTCCAAGGATAAATTCTCTATTCCACCTGCAACTATGATGTTAGATTTTCCATATAAGGCCTTGTTTATAAGGAAATGACACATTATTATGATCACATGTGTGAGCATTAAAAATAATATATTATTTTTAATATATTATTATCAAGGATCTTCAATTCCCATTTAATAAAAATAGATCAAAAATCCATCTATAAAATATTAAATAAAATATTATAAGGGTTCAGATTGCAAAAATTTGGATCGCAACAATATTTTTATTTCAAGAGTGATATTTTTTATTCACATAAACATCATGTAGAATCTATTTTTCCATGAAGGATTAAATATAGACCCATATTTTATTTATAATTATAGGATATACATATACATGTGAATATATACCTTAAAAACTATGAAACACACTAAGTCATTGGTATGTATTAATTTTTATTTTCATTTCCTTTTTATTTATTTTTAGATTTTCTAGGAGTTAGGAGTTGAAGTTTTGAGAATTCTAGAAAATAGTCATGGGAACACGGTTAACATGTTATTAGTGATAACCATACATCTAGCCATTTGGAAGGGGGGAAGGGGATTGCAGTGGTGTTTTTAATAGTTATCACATGGCATGTTCAGCCATGTGATATCTCCAAGTAACCTTACAGACCAATATTGTATGAGGGGTTACCAAAACAGTTAGAACATGTTTTCCTAATTTTTTGGTAAAACCATGAAGCCTACCTATTTTATTTAAAAATTTAAAATTCCCTTTGTGACCTTGTCAAATTTAACTTAACTTATCTTACCCATCCCCCATTTCACTTGAACCAGATAGCCCCCAACTGAGATCCTTCTTCCTCCTTGCTTTCTTGGGGATTTCCCTTCTATTTTGGTGGATTACATTAAGGTAAGTCTTTATTTCACTTAGCTTTATCCTCTTTTATTTCTCTATTAACATGTTCTTCTTTATCCCTTGAGTATTAAAACCCTAAATTTATATGGGGAATGTAGGGTTAGGGATTTGGTTTTAGTAAAATTAATTATTTTTTTAGGATTGTGGGGATCCTTATTTATCATCTCTTATGGTTTAAAGTTATGGTGACTAGTTTAATCAAATATTGGGGTGGTTGTCTCTTCCTAATTGGTCTTTCCCTTAACATACCATTGGTTCTTGAGATTTCATTAAATATTATTTATGTAATATTCTAGTGATGATTTATTGAGGAATGGTTCATTCTATTTTATTGTGATTGTTAATGTGTGTTGGCTTAAATGGTATTTTTAAGAGAATTACTTTGAAAAATTAATTTCTTTTATGTTAAGTTATTGATTAAATGTTTCAAAAAATATTTTAATCTTAAATACATTTTAAGAGAAATTATGAATGAAAAGTAAGTTGATAATGATGTTTCTATTATTATGGGAACTTTTGATTATGTTATGGTGTTTATATTTGATATGTTCTTGATGATTGATTACACATAGGAGACCTTGGGTGAGTTGGAAACCCATATTAATGAAACCCTAGTGTATATTGCGTGCTGGCTAGGGAATGTTTCCCAACTAGACTGAGTGAGATAATGGGATGGATTTTACCCTAGTGAGACTGAGTGAGCTTTCAGAATTATTAGGTTCATGTATGTCAGCTAATGTTCCTTGCATGGGTCCTATTTACCTTATACCCATAGGTTTAATCCCATGATGTATGTATTATAATTTATTTTGATGTGTTACTTATTGTTACCCATTCCATTTATTAGTTTTGATACTATTAATTTCATGCTTCCCTCGGTTTTACTTTATAAATGCCTTGTTCTTGTTGTTTATAGAACTTGGATTGTTTTAAAATGAACCAAAGGTTTTTATGAGTATTTTTCTATAAAGGAATTTCAAATATTCTTTTCAAACTAGAACTAATAGGTTTCATTTTGAAATACATTATATATATTCATAGTGGTATCCTACTAGGATTTAACTCACACCCTTCATATACTAATGGGGTGTGTGAATACTTGGTTTTGTAGGATACATGTAAAGGAAATGGTTCCATGAAGTTTGGTGTCTCTTCCTAATACTCTTCATCCTTCCTTATTACAGTGGGTCGGTGACCATAGGTCATGAGAATTTTTGGGTCATGTAGATTATGTTGAGATCCTCGATGATTTTTTAGGGATAATGTGTATCCTCCTCTTTTTTCATGACTATATTATGGTTTATTTTATATATGGATGTTTTATATACCATTATTTACATTTTTATATGATTTTTATGAGTTAGATTGTTATCATTACTACATTGTTCTCTTTTTTTCTATTTTTATATTTTGAAACTGATTACTTATGTAAATGGGTATCTCATATATGGTTGGGTTATACAAAATTATCTGGTGAAGTATTTATTGTGGTTATTGGATTTTGAGGTTGAAATTATTCCCAATGGTTATATATTGATATCCTAGTTCTTATCTCCTACTCGTGCTGATCAGGAATACACTTTGGTCTTTGTGGTGAGATGGAGTGGGGGATGTGTTAGGTAGACTTGGGGTGGTTTTATAAAAATTGTTATCAAATATATCATGTTATAGGGGATTAAATGTATAATGGAGATAGGATCATTTGAGATCAAGGGGTGGGTGCGGTGGAGTGCCTGGATAACTCCCCTTTGTGTCAAACCTCAAGTTACTATGGGTAGTAGAGAATTGTTTTTTTGAATTTGAGATTGATTTTCAGATCATTTTAATGATATTTGATGTTTTTTACTATTGATTATTAGTTTAGGTAAAAACTAGTGTGTTGTTTTTTGAAATTTCAGGTCTTAGGGTAAAATGGGAAGGGAAACTAGAGGCATGAGATATAGCCACATGATCTGGAGAACCATGCAGCAGTCGTGCAACTAGGTCTAAAAACTTTCTAGTGAAACTTTCAAAGTTGGCAGATAGTTTTCCATAATGTACAAATAGACTATCAATAATGATTAAATGTTTAAATTTTCAAAATTTTCACCCCTTTGGTATTTATAGTTCCTACTATTTTTTTATTATTTGTTTGAAAGTAAGTGAATTATTTTTTATAATTAAATTTGATGTTTTTAGAATTAAAAATTTGTATTGATTGAGTTTTATGCTTTATGTTTTATAGATTATACCTCCCAAAAATTCCTATGTGAACTGAAGATAGAAATTTATAGATCATATCCCACATGATGACCCTCCCATAGACCCTTCTATTTTTTAATCGGTTGTCCAACCCATTTATGAGGTTCCCTAAACCCATACTCCCATATTCGGTTTAAAACATATATACTTTATAATTGGATTTGATACTGAGTGAGACAATCCAAGATAAACATATATATATATTAATAATTTATAAATTACATCTCATAATAATCATACAATATCAAAACCAAAGGTTTATTGTATTTAGATATTAGCTACAAAAAAATATTATCATGAACATTTCTTTATAATCGTTTAATGATAGATTCCCTTATATACATCTCCTAGGTTATACACATCCTCATAACTTAGGTAATAGAAAACATAAGAAATGGGTGATCTCAAATGATCAATAAGGGAAAAAGTTTCCAACATTTCATCAAGGGTTAGATCATAAGAATATGAGAAAACATGAGCATGTGATAAATATCTTATGAGAAATAACATGTAATAATGATAGTTTTATATAAGACATGATAGAAGTACATGTTATCTAAAATGAACAAACACATACCATGGAATAAGAGTGTGAGATAATGAACATGATCCATAGATCATAATCACAAGCATGTGACATAAATGTTTGGCATTCCATTGAACAATATTACAATAATGAACTATGGAACAAAATATTTGAATAGGGAATTTTCATATTGTGATCATATCAAAGAAGTCCCAAACAATTATTTGTGAAAAAAATAAATTCACAATCATCATATTGTGAACAAACACGATGTCCATGCATCATGTTGTAAACAAAACAAAATTACCATAAATAAAATCATTATCTCATGAGATATAAATCCTTAACCAATACATCAGAGGGTGATATTATACTCCACTCATAAACATCCAAACATATTTGTTCCATAATATATCAATCATTCATCGTTCTATAAGAACCCATGGAAATAAAATGGGCTTCATATCTTTTCCAAATGGTATCGCATAACGTGATATCAAAAGAAAATGGGTTGATATAAACAATTAAATCACTAAATAGGGGTATTTCTTAAATTAGTTTAGAGGATTATTCATAAAACATAACTCCATAATTGATAGATATTTTGGTATTAAATAGGAAAATGTAAGTGTAACATATGAAAATATTTCTTAACATTTTTGTAAAAAGAATATGTTATGATTCGGTTTCAAAAATATCACTTTTTTAGAAATAGAAATAATGAATTTTTCAAAATTTATTTAGAAATAAATTTTAATAATGGATCCTTGAAAATTCATAAAGTTTATCTACAGTAAAATTTGAGTGGAATATAAAATATATTATTGGGAAAGGGAAAAAACCATTTAAACATTTTAAAAATTACTCTATTCAATCCCATATCATAAAAAGAGTTATAATATTTCATTTGAAAAGTGGTAAATAAAAATTAAATGATTCCATAAATAAAAAATATTTCGATTTAAAAATACTAAAGGTTAGTATTAGTATGAAGATTTAATATGGATATGGAAGATAAAGAGATCGTTTGGAGAGGATGGGAATTATTCTTAACAGCATGAAATTTAATGAAGAATGAAATCCATAAAAGAAGATATATTTGATGTGAAAAATTAATTTAACCATAAATTAATGAGGAAACACAATATAATATCATTATAGGATATTAAAAAATATTATTTAAGAACCACATACAAGAAGGAATAAGTATGACTCAATAAAATAATTTTAGTTAAGAAAAGTCCTTACAACATCAGTATCTCTTGAATCAAAATCCCATGAAAGATAAAAATTTGAAATGGATTTTTAAATAACTTGAATAGAATTAAAGTATTATAAAATAATCCTCATGTTATTATATATTCCAAACAATATAAAATAAGTATTGAATATTCAATATTTCTCAAAGATGGAAAAGTAAGATGAGAAAACCCTTATAGTTTTTATAACTTTTGAATCATAACCCTTTGAAATAAAAAAATTAAAATAGAAATTTAATTAAAATTAAAAAAGATAATAATTATAAAACAATAAAAATAATTATTATATACACCATATAAACAAAAATAGGTGCATAATATGAAACATGTCTCAAAGAAGGAAGTTTGAGAAAAAAACCCTTATCTTAACTCCCGGCTTCCCTAAAAGCTCTCTAACCTCCTTAATAATAAACATAGATATATTAATAAACTATTTAATAACCTTATTCGTGTATATTACCCATTATAATTTTCAATAATAATCATTTATTATTCATTTTTAAGTTAGTTATAGTTTATTTTCATCATCGTATGTTAGAACTTTTGATTATTTCATCCATTATTTAAAGTATCAATGATGATTTCCATTCATTGATACCAAGTTCATAATTACTAGATTATAAAAGGTACTTGAGTATATGTTTTATAATTATTTATATAGTTTTACATTAATACCAAGATATTTTTAGTCATAATTAATGAATATGGAATTGGTGATGAGCTTGTCTCGGGTAATTCACCAATGTCAACAGATTACTTTATAACTATTGGAACCCAAAGGTATTTTATTATTGAATGTATTTTTTGAAAATATATTTAGGTTTAGTTTTTAAATTCTTTTAAATGAATTTTTAGAATCTATAAATGGGGGTTTAATGATTTTTTTAATTCTTGAGAAAGAGTGTTTTAATAGCTCAAGGCCATGTGGCATGCCTAGAACTGAGTACCACACCACAATTAATCCTTATAATGTGAAGAGTGTTAATTTGGAGTGTTTTGTATTAACCAGGAAGTATTAGTATATATCATAGATTCTATCTAATAGAACCTTAGTTGTGATGGAGATTTGTTGATGCTCGCACCACGGTATGAATGTCATGCTTTACTCCATGACACGACATTAGGATTCTTCGTGGAGGGTATAATTTTAACTGAATGAAGGAAACTTATAAATATATTTGATTTTGAATGTCTATAGGTGGACACACCAAAAAATTAGTTTACAGTATGGAGGGTCTAAATTTAACAGACTGAAGGAAATTATAGATACTATTGTTTTTTTTGTACGCATCGCAAAAGTTGATTATGCCATATAGAGTCCGGTGAGTCAATGAAGTTTAACTTTGAAGGATTATTTTATTCTACATATCTCATGGAAGTTGAAAATGGGTATGTAAAAAACAATTGGTCATGCCATAAATTGTATGTCTCGTTATAAAATATGGTTTCTATAGAATTTGAATTACCATGTTGATGTGGAATTTTCTTAAAGGTTCAAAATTTTCTTAAACTTTATAAACTAATATATTCGAATTTTATAGAGGATATCTATTTGTGAGATTATATAATGGCTAATATTAAAATAGAAGAAGTTGGGTAGATATTGTATTTTAAATTTGAAATTTGAAATTAGAACTATTATGGGTAAGAAGAAATTTTTTGTACAAGAAAGATGTAATCACACAGAATGGAGTTTAGATCCTTATTGAATATCATGAATTAGAGGATTGTGATCAAGGTGTAAGTTTATTAAAGTCAATGTTTAAAATAAGAATATTTTGTGCACATCCTTGAAGATCTGGAATTGAATAATTAGAGAATAATGTAAGAACACTTTTGTTTATTAGTGTTTCCTATCTATATATGAAATATTTGTAAGATCAACCTGTGTTTTAGCTCTATTTTTATCTATCTTGAAAAGTAGTGTGTGGAAGAGAGGTAGAGGTTATGGAACTTGGATGATTATTCATCTCTTCCTAAAGTTTTAATCATATACAAGTGAGGTAGTGATTAAATGGAATATCAACACATTGTTGATATATGGTCCTTAGAGTATCCTTTTATAGGTGAACTAAGTAAAATCGGTATAATCGTGATATTTACATATATGAATTTGATTACCAAAAATAATTAGATTCAAGTTTCCTTTGCCTATGTGAATACAATATTAAATTTGGTCTAAATAAAGGAAGAAGTTTTGTTACCCTAATTCCCCCCATTAGGGTGTAAAGTGGGATCAGGGTACAATAAGTGGTATCAGAATGAGGTTGTTCCTTGAATTTGTGACAAGGTTGTTATTATCATGGAAGATGTTTTTAATTCTAAGGTAGTTCCATTTTTTAATGGATTTAATTATTAGATATATAAAAACAAAATTAGATCTCACCTTAGATCACTTGGAATGGATGTTTTTTTACTGTGGTTCATGGGATACAAGTAAGTGATCTCATAGAAAGTTCAATGATGGAAGATGACAAATTATTATTGAATAATGATGTTAAGGATCATCATGCCTTATTATAATCACTTTAAAATCATATTTATATGAAGGTGATAGACCAATCAATGGCCAAAATTATTTGGGATAAACTTGATAATATCTTTGAAGATGACACCAAAGTGGATGAGGTAAATATGTAGGTATTACAAATAAAGTTTAATAATCTGAAGATGAGTTCTAATGAAAACATATATGGTTTGTTTAACTCTATTAGTAAATTTGCTGGTTTCATTCAATGTATTGGTTAGGAAATCAAATATTCTTACATAGTGAAAAATATTATTAAAATTTTTACCCTATGTATAATCCCAAGGTATCAACACTCAAAGAAATGAATCTTGGTGTATTATCTCTTGATGACTTACATAGTAAGTTGGTTTCTTATGATATATGGGTAAATCCATAAATATAATTAGAATATTTATATAAATAAATTTTATTTGAAACATATAATTAGAAACTTTATGAGATTTAAAATGAATATGATATAAGTAATCATTTATTATCACTCATTGAAAGGAAGAATAAAGAGGAAAGGGAAGATTTGAGGGAAAGTTGCCTCTATATTTTTTCCATTGTGGAAAGTTTGGATACATAATTCCTTGATGTTTAAATAAGTTTGATAAAGAGGGTGATGAGTATGAGTTCTCACAAAAATAGAAGAAGAGTTTTCCATCTAGAAGGAACTTAAACTTTTGAAATTCTACCGGTAATAAGTCTCAAAGGAAAGTGCTTGTAAGAAAGAAAAAAGAAAAATATATTCATAAGAAAGAAAAAGTAAAATGGATATGAGGCAATTATATCCAAATACCTTTGTAATATCAAAAAAATGAAGATAATAAAAACCCTCTTTGTTAACAATTTACAATTATTTTTATGTGAAAATGTAATTCTCCAATAAAAATCACTTAATAAATGTTTTAAAGATTTTTTGTGAGGGTAAAACCCCAGATAACACTTGGTAATATTCTATCAAATATTTTTGGACTATGGAACTAAGTTAGTGCAATATTATGAGTCCTGTAGAGACTCGGTGTAGATGAAATAAAAATATTAAATAAATTATATTACATATACACTATTTATAAAAAATAATTGAATAACTAACAAATGGAGAATTGTATGAGAAATCAGAGACCACCATTATGTTCATAACGTGGGGTTTTCCCTAGATAGGTTATAAATTTTATGTGCATCGGGTGTTTGGTAACAATGCATGAGATAATACCCTTTTTATATTTAATTATATTATTATTACCTTTTTAAAATAATAAATAATTAATATCTCTCAAATGGTGCATTGTATGATAAATTTGATACCACCATTATATCTATAACATGGGTTTTACCCTAGGTGGGTCATTATTTATTTGTGAATCGGGAATTTGGTCAGGTCTCTCATTAATTTAATTTATTTAATATTTATATTAAATAATTAATTTTAATAGTTTAATCATTACCGTTTTACAGTTCATCTTCATCAAAAAAATCAGGTTGACCTCCATTAAAACTCCCCCCAATATTTCAATACTTCCCTTCTTCACATGTTTTGATCCGATTTAATTTACAAACCCTTAATTAGGTGAAATTAAATCCTCCATAATGACTTTTCTGTTGAATATTGTTTTAAAATAAGGTATTAAATTTGTGGGTTTAAGAGGACTCCATTGGAAAACCTCAAATGTCCAAACCACTCAGTTTACATCATCAACTAATTTCATCGAGTCTGGGAGATCTCGATGCCCCTTTGAGTGTGTTTGGATAACCTTATTTTGGTCATTTTCCAAGTTTGGTGGGTAACCTCTTCATTCACCTCTTCAGGCAGTGCACACTAGGTTTGTTCCTCTTTTTTTATTTAATTTATACCATTTTTCCTCCCACTCTATTGTGCAAACAATGGTTTAAATAAAATAAAATGATAAAATTTCTATTGCAAGGGTATTTTCTCAATTTATTAAGGGGTGATTTAAATAAAAAAAATACAAAATAATAACTACGTGAATTATCAAAATATGGGTAGAGAATTATAAAAATAATAATTTCATGGAATTATAGAAAGATAATTAAGAAGAATTATCACGAAATAATTATGAGATTATCAAACAATGATTTATGAAATTGATCAAAATGGATAATTGCATGAATTATCAAAAGTTAATTGTATGAAATTATCAAAGATAATTACAAATAATTATCAAGTGATA
Source organism: Viscum album (assembly GCA_963277665.1). Lineage (NCBI taxonomy): Eukaryota > Viridiplantae > Streptophyta > Magnoliopsida > Santalales > Viscaceae > Viscum > Viscum album. The sequence goes on along the minus strand of OY728120.1, from coordinate 539,891,621 downwards.
ATTTATTGAAATTTCCAAATGATAATTGCTTGAAATTATCAAAGAAAAATTACATGATTAATCAAAAATAATTATCAATAATTATTAAATGATAATTTTATAAAATTATCAAAGTATAATTTATGGAAATAAATTATAATAAAATAATTGTAAATGGATAATTTGTAATGAAAATTATTAGAATATAATTATAAAAAATATCCAAGTATAATTATAAGGTAATTATCACGAGACAAAGACTATCAAAATTATCATTAGATAATTACATTTATTAACAAAGGATAATTATTAAAATTACCAAATGATAATTGTGAGATTATCAAGGATGGTTATTAAAATTATCAATCTACAGTTTTTAGATTATCAAAGGATAATTTTTAGAATAAAATTTATCAAAGGATAATTTGTTATCAAAATATAATTATAAAGGATAATTTTGGATAAATTATCTGGTGATAATTATAAAATGGTAATTTATGATAATTTATCAAAAGATAATTATTCTTGATGATAATTTTTACAAGCACATGATTTGACCTAAATGATAATTTGGAAATTATCCAAGAGAGATAAAGTATCATCTCTTGTGATATTTTATTTATTTTTGAAATAAAATCTTTTTTTTTGTTTTAAGGAACCTTGAGTGTCGATGTTTTAATAATAAGGCCATGAAAAGGTGTTTTTTACTAGTTTATCCTTGCCTTTTGACATCAATGACTTAGAAGTAGGAAGTTTATTACCTTCTTGGGAACTCGTTATACATGTCACCATGGTATTATTATCGTGTTGTAATTTTTGATATCCATGCTTGACTTGTGATTGCTTGTGGGTGTGTGTATCTCCCATGACATCGTATGACCTTACTCCATGAGAATTGTTATGATAACTAATTTGAATACTGATTTTTGATTCACATGTTGTATTTATGATGATTTTATACTTTCTCATGATGTGTTCCTTGATATTTGGCCTTGATGTGATGTTACTGTCACCTTGAGATATGTCTGGTATATGTTGTGTTGTTGTTTCTTATGGATGTTACTTATGAGATAGGTGGACCCATCATAGATCTATAACCCTAAAGGGGGAGTTTGTTTAGACACTACATGTGACTTGATGACAAGACTGAGATGTACAATGGGGCATGATGTCCTAGTGTGTCTTAACCTAGTTGTAGGACAATCATGAGTGATCAGACCTTTATGTGATGATTGTAGGGAATAACGATCATGAGTGATCAGACCTACATGGAAACAGTGGCGCAAGATGGTCTATGTGATCTAATCTAGAGATAGTTTTGGGTCATGATGGCCTAGTGTGGTCTGGCCTAGAGGCTTGGAGCTTGTACGGTTATCAAGCAGCTTGAGGATAGAAATATTGTGATATATATAGAACTATGCATGATGGCCTATAATGGAATGACCTAGAGGCCTAGGGTATGTACGGCTATCGAGCTGCTTGAGGCTGGATCTAACATTGAGACATTCCCATGATTGTTCTGATGTTTTCTAGTGTGGATCTGAAGTAGGTATAGTAGGTGGTTTATGGAGTCTTTGTTAGAGTATAGCCTCTTTTTTGGATTTTATGTTTATTATTGTTACGTATTTATCATTATTATGGCATACACTTGTATACTTGAGCACATTATGTTAAGGATGCATTGGTGGTGTCCTGCTGAATATTATACTCACACCCTACTCGGACATTTTGATGCGGTTTTTGATTGCATGAGGGATCTAGAGAAGGGAAAGGGCCCTATGATGGATAGCTGAGTAGAGGAGCGTGGATCTAGTAGAATATCATGACATAGTTTAGAGCACCTTATATTTATTTATTTACTATATCTACTTTATTTCCTCTATACATGCTTGCCACTTATAGTAGTTTCTTTTATTTATTTGAAATTTATTCCATTTATTCAGTTTCCACATTTTACACTAATTATTTATTCATTATTTTATTATTTTTGTTTATTTTACTACCTAATGGAATGACATAGAGGGTATTTTTTTCCCCACTATCATATTTGGAACCTTGCTACCATTCAGTAGCCTCTTGCATGTAGGGAGGCACGCATGATATCAAGTGGAATTCTGGCATAGACCCGGTGGTTTAGGTTGGGACATTACAAAATGGTATCGAAGGGTCATGATTCACTAAATTGTACTTACTTTTGTCTTGGGATGGGACAGTATGGACAGGAGATAAGACATTGGTACTTAAGTAGGGGAACTATGATAGTGTCCAGACTGCACTGTATAGTGGACCTCCAATTTTTCCTAAAATGGGTAATTAGGTTTTGTTGTTTCCATTGATTAAATTCACCATGGGTTATGCACATGATGTTTATATGTGATTTATGTGATTTCGAGTGTGTTCATGCATCATTATTAGGTATGTAGGTTCATATTCCATATGTATATATATATATATACATGTTGTGATGCATAGTAGTTCTTTAATTAAATTCCACATTTGTGTTATAAGTTTAGGATAGTTTCCTTTGTGCTATATTAGTTGGAATGTTGTGTTATATAACTCTATTATCTTTAATTAGTTGAACTGAGAATGTTTTGGTGTTAGTATATATATTATGATTGTGATTAAAATATATGTATGGAGATAAGGGTTAGTACTAGGAGAGTTACACCTTAGGTTGAGGGTAGACTCCTAAGGAAGCCTTTGTGTGGTCCCACAGACTAGTTAGTATTTTTTTATGTACCAAATGTTCCTTTTATTTCATAATATTACACCACACATACATTTAGAGGGACCGCCAGTAGACCTGACTACTCCTGAGCATGTTCTCACACCTACTCCAATGGTATAGGTAGTAGGCTCACTCTAGTAAGGACCACTAAGGATCGTGGTCAACTAAGATAGAGACTTCCAGCTTCTACATCCTCCAGCATTTTAGGTCATTGGTGTACCATAGGATGTGAAGGACTGGATATGTATCACTGAGGATGATTTTTATCTCATTGAGACACTATAGGTCTAGAAGGTGGAACTGGAAGCTTCCATGCTATTAGGACCCGTCGAGTGGTGGTGGGGTGTGGTGAAACTTTCGAGAAGATATGAAGGTTTTACTTGGAAAATATTCAAAAGAATTTTCTTTAAAGAATTATTTTCAAGTACACTAAATCAATATAGTACCCATGAACTCATGAAACTTCAATAGATCTTAAATGCAGTGATTTCCCATGTGACATGACTCACAGATCCACTTCAAAAGTTCTTTATGGAAAATAAAAAAGAATAAGAGGGTAGAGTTCTAATACGCCTCCCGGTTTCCAATGGACCTTCCTTTGATACTTTCGGAAGGATTAAGAGGAAGGATAAGGTTTTATGTCTAAGTGGTGGTAGACAGCTAGGGAAGAGAAAGGGCACAATAAAACCTTTTATGAAAGAATGAGGTCCAAATTGATTCAACTATGAGGAGGTTGGAAATTATCAAAAGTTCTTCCCATAACCTCATAGTTATTTCCAACAATGTGAAAAGACAAGACATCTTCAGAAATTTTCTCCAGAGCTATGAGGATAGGATTTCACAAAGTATTGAGGAATACATGGTCAAGAGACCAGGGATCTAGTTAGGTTCCACAATAGTTGGCCCAGATGGTGGGGACACAAAAGAGTCGCGGATAGGGTAGTGAAACTAAGGAAGACTAAGTCAATGCAGTGGATCAAAACCTAATATATGATGATAAGAAACTCGTTAATGTATGAGGTAAAATATTGAACACATATTTTGATATACTACCTTGTTTAATACTATAAATTTCCTTTTTATCTATGAGTTATTCCTGGACTTGAGTTACTAGTATATTTATGTTTCCCTAACATACCTTTCATTGAATACATCATTGAGTGACAACATGAAAACCCTAGTGTATAAGAGAGCAATATTCAGTGCTTCAATTAGTGAGATATTGATGAGGGACTTCCATATAACTATGTGGGAGTAAATCACATTAAATTTATGATGGGGCTACCAAAGACCTTGAGGATTCAGGAAATAGTGTGGATGATTGTTGATCAGATGAAAATGTTTCCAATTTTACCAATTAGAGAGACTCACTTAGTGGAGGATATGGAAAAGAACTATGTCTGAGATATCATAGGCCTATATGGAGTTCCCTTGAGAAATATTTTAGATAGAGATTCATGTTTTATGTCTTGTTTTTGGAAAGTCTTGTAGAAATACCTAGGGGCTCAGCTAAGGTTGAGCATGGTGTACCATCCTAAGATTGACGGACAGTCTGAGTGAACTATACGCATATTGTATGAAATGCTTATACCTTGAATACTATACTTTAATGGAGCATAGAATGATCACCTAACCTTGACTGAGTTATAATTTTATAATAGTTACCATTATTTTATTCAGATGGAATCTTATGAGGATCTTTATGGGAGACCAATTAAATCACTGCTTGTTAGTATGAGATAGCTGAGGCAATAGTTGTGGGCTTATATTGGTTTAGGTGGCCTCCAAGAGATTACATAGGATTTTGAAGAGGTTTATCACTACTCAGAGAATACATATATCTTAAGCCGGTCGTAGGAGGAGACCCTTGTAGTTCACTATGGGAAATTAGGTTTTATTGTGAGTGGCTCCTCGATTGGGGAGGAGATGTTTGAGGAAGGCAAGATAGCACCTCGTTTTGTTGGACCCTTTGATATCACTTAGTGGATAGGGGTAGTGGTGTATTATTTGGACTTCCCTTATTGCTATCGAGATATGCATGAAAAGTTCCATGTGTCACAGCTTCAGAGGTACATACCAGGCAATATCCATGTTATTGATTGCGTGTATGTTGATTTGGAGACTGATGCATCTTATGAGGATTGTCTGGTGTGGATCATAGATCAAATCAAGAAGGTTTTGTGAGAAAATAAAGTACCACTGATCCAGATTCAGTGGCAGCATAGATGGATCCAAGAGGAAATGTGGGAATGTGAGTCTAATTTTTTAGCTCAGTGGCTTGAGTTGTTTCAAAAAGACCGCTAGAGATACTTCTCAAGTATGATAAGTCTATATAGGTGTATAATTGTAATATTCTAGTTTTTTAAAAGATAATAAAAACCCTCTTTTTTAACAATTTACAAGTATTTTTATGTGAAAATTTATTTTCTAATAAAAAACACTTAATAAATGTTTTAAAACATTGCATATGGGTAAAAGCTCAGTTAACACCTCGGAATATTCTATTAAATATTTTTGGAGTCGGGTGCTGAGTTAGTGTGATATTTTGAGGCCCATAGAGCCTTCGTACAAAAAAATAAAAATACTAAATATATTATATTACCCGTATGTGATTTATCCAAAATAATTGAATAACTCACAAATGGTGTGTCTTATGAGAAATCATAGAGAACATTTAGGTCCATAACATAAGGTTTATCCTAGGCGGGGTATAACTTTTATGCACATTAGGTTTTTGGAAACATCACATGTGATAATACCCTTTTTATATTTAATTGCATTATTATTCCATTAATAAATAATAACTAATTAATATCTCTCAAACGGTGTGCCGTATGAGAAATATGAGACTACAGTTAGGCCCAAAATGTAGGTTTTTCCCAAGGCAAGTCATAACTTTTATGTGAATCAGGCATTTGATTGGGTTTCTCATTAATTTAAGTTATTTAATATTTATATTTAATAATTAATTTAATTTGTTTAATTATTGTTGTTATACTATTCATATTCATCAAAAAATCACATCGGCCACCATTAAAATTCCCCCAAGCTTTCAATCATTCCCTTCTTCACATGGTTCGACCCGATTTATTTTATAAACCCTTAATTAGGTGAAATTAAAATCTCCACAATGAATTTTCAGTTGAATCTTGTTTTAAAACAGGGTATTAGATTTAGGGGTTTAAGAGGACTCTATTGGAAAACCTAAAATATTTGAACCACTTATTTTTCACTATCAAATTATTTTATCAAGTCTAGGTTATCCTGATACCCATTTCAGTGTGATTGGGTAATGTGATTTTGGTCGTTTTCACAATTTGGAGAGAGACCTCTTCGTTCTAATATTCAGGTGATTCACACCATGTTTTTTCCTCTTTGTTTTTTTATTTAATTTATACCATTTTTACTCCCTCTTTATTGTAAAAAAATGGTTTAAATAAAATAAAATGATAAAATCTATATTACAATGGGTATTTTCAAAATTTATTAAGGGATGATTTGAATAAAAAATATTGAACGATAATTGTGTGAATTATCAGAAGATGGGTAAAGAATTATAAAAAAACCAGGGAATTATCAAAAGATAAATAAGAAGAATTATCAAATAATAATTATGATATTATCAAACAATAATTTATGAAATTGATCAAAACGGATAATTTCATGATTTATCAAAAAATTAATTGCAAAAAATTGTCAAAGATAATTACAAGGAATTATCAAGTGATAACTTATTGAAATTTCAAAATGATACTTTCTTGAAATTATAAAAGAAAAATTACATGACTAATCCAAAAATAATTATAAAGAATTATTAAAGGATAATTTCATCAAATTACCAAAGGATAATTTTTGGAAATAAATTAACATAATATAATTATGAAAGGATAGTTTATAAGAAAAATTATTAGAATATAATTATACAAATTATCCAAAGATAATTATAAGGTAATTATCACATGAAAAAGTCTATAAAAATTATCATAGGATAATTACATGTATTATCAAATGGTAATTATAAAAATTATCAAATGATAATCATGATATTATAAAGTATGGTTATTAAAATTATCAATCGATAGTTATTATATTATCATAGGATAATTTTTAGAATAAAAATTATCAAAGGATAATTTATTAACAAAATATAATTATAAAAGATGATTTTGGATAAATTATCAAGAGATAATTATAAAAGGATAATTTATGAGAAAATATCAAAAGATAATTATTCTTGAAGAGAATTTTTTCAAGAGCATGCATTGACATAAATGATAATTTGGAAATTATCCAAGATATAGAAAGTAACATCACATGTGCTATTTTATTTAATTTTGAAATAAAATAGTTGGTTTTGGTTTTAGTGAACCTTGAGTATCGAAATTTTGATAATAAGGTCAGGAATATGTGTTATTAAATGGTTTATCCCCTACTTTTTATATCAATGTATTTGAGGTAGGAAGTTAATTACCGTCTTGGGTTATCATTATACATGTCGCCATGGTATGATTATCAAGTTGGCATTTTTGATATCCATGCTTGACTTGTGATTGCTTTTGGGTGTGTGGGTGTGTAGCTCATGACACTGTATGAACTTTATCCATGAGAATTATTATGAATTCTAGTTTCCATATTGATGTTTGATTCACATGTTGTATTTATGATGGTTCTATAATTTCTCAGAATGTGTGACTTGATATTTGGCCTTGATATGATTTTAATGTTTACATGATATATGTTTGGTATATGATGTGATTTTGTTGCTTGTGGATGGTTCATATGAGACAAGTGGACCCGTCATGGCTCGTTATCCCTAGAGGGGGATTGTGCTTAAATACTGCATGTGACTTGATGATGAGTCTGAGATGGAAGATGGGGTATGATGGCCTAGTGTGGACTGACCTGGGGGTATGAAGATCATTAGTGATCATACCCATATATAATGATTGTGGGGAATGAAAATAATGATTTATCAGACCTGATGGAAATAGTGGGGTATGATGGTCTATGTGACCTGACCTGGAGATATCATTGGGGCATGATGGCCTAGTGTGGTTTGACCTGGAGACCTGAGGCCTATATGGTAATCAATCAGCTTTAGGATGTCTATATTGTGATACATATAAAACTAGGGAATGATGACCTAGTGTGGTATGACCTAGAGGCCTAGGGCCTATATGGATATCGAGCAACTTGAGGTTGTCTCTGACGTTGATACATTCCCATGATTGTTTATATGTTTTTCAGTGTGGATCTGAAGCAGGTATGGTTGGGGGTTTGTGGTGTCTTGGTTATCACATGAATGCTCGGTTTTAGATTGTATGTTTATTCTTGTTACGCATTTATCATTATTATTACATACACTTGTATACTCGATCACCTCAGGTTAATGACTCATTGGTGGTGTCCTACTGAGTCTTGTACTCACACACCACTTAGGCATTTCAATGTGCTTGTAGATTTCATGAGGGATCCAGCAAAGGGAAAGGTCCTTATGATGGATATATGGGAAGAGGATCATGGAGATAGTATCATACCTATATGGACTCTAGAGGACAAACTATTTATTTATTTTCTATATCTTCTTTATTTCCTATGGACATGCTTTCCACTTATGGGAGATGCTTTTATTTATTTTACATGTATTCCACTTATTCAGTTCCCACATTTTACTCAAATTATCTATTCATTGTTTTATTATTATTATTATTATTATTCCTACTTGATGAAATTACATGGAGGGTATAGTATCCCCACTATCAGATTTAGACCCTCTCTGTTAATCGGTAGCCTCTTGCATTTGAGGAGGCACACATGAGGTCACGTGACATTCCAACTCAGACTCGGTGGTTTGGGTCAAGACATTACAACCTCGAAGAACTAATTTTATCCTATTTAAGAGGAATAAATTAACTTGATGTCCTATATTTGAAATTATGAAAAGATACCAATGAAATCCTCAACTTTTTTAGATTTTTAATGGAAGGAAATGAGATAGATTGGAAAAGAAAATTGATGGAAATTTATTTGAAAGAAAAAAAGAATGGTAGAACCTAGATTTTGGATAGTGGATGTTCATCTTATATAATAGTAAATATTCACTTAGTTATTAATGTTAAAGCCATAATTAATGAAACTATTTTTTTTGGAAATGATAGAGTATTAAAGATAAAAGTAAGTGGAAAGACTCATTTTTCATGAAATGAATTGAGAAACACATATGTGATTTATTTCTATGGTTTACGATATAATTTATTACGTGTTATTAAAATTTGTGACTTCTATTTGGAGGTCACATTTGATAATAAGGGTTAATATATAAAAGTAAAATCTATAAATTCTTTGATGAAAGGTTGGAGAAAAAATGAAAATTTATATCAGGTTGATAGTAAGGAAAACACCTTCCTATTAACAATGTAAGAAGAAAATAGATTGTGTCATCAGAGGATAGTTCATGTCAATCAATAAAGTGTGTATAACTTTTCAAAATTAAAATTAGTAATAGATATTCATACTTTGAAGAGATATCAGGAAAAAAAAATTGATTCATGCATGTGAGGAAAGATGGTTTGTAACCTATATCTTCCAAAAAATAAGAAAATATTGGGTTTACTAAATTTGATTCACAACAATGTGTGTGGTTTGATTAGTTAAGTGGAAACTGATGGTGAGATTTATTTTATCTTATTTTTAAATGATTTTATCAAGATAGGTTGTTTTTTTCTTACATTAAAAAAATAAGTAATGTATTACATAAAGAGGTTTCAAATAAGAGCATAAAATAAATTGGGAATAACTATGAAAATTATAATATTAGATAATGTAATGGAATACATATCTTATAAGTTTGAAACTTATTTAGAAAAAAAATGTTAATAATCATGAAGTTTCTTCAGTGAGAATCCATCAACAAAAATGGGGTTGTGGAAAGAATAAAATTCATAGTCAACAATATGAAAAAATCATTGTTAATAGATAGTGTAATTTCACATTACTAATGTAAAGAAATATTTCAAGTGGCTTTCTATACTCAAAATATATTATTAATCAGTCTATGGGAGTGAATATTACATATGAAATGTGGTATGGAAGGAAACATTATTTGAAGTATATCAGAGTATTTTTAATAAAGTGTTTCATCCAAAATAAATAAGGCAATCATGTAAAGTATAGTTATGTAGCAGATGATAGTATTTTCTTAGGCTACTCAACAAAGTGTAAATACTACAAATTATTTAATAGGTGGCTCAACAAAATTTTCAAGATTAATGATGTAAATCTTTTTGAGAATAAATCTAATTTAAATTATAGAAATTTTGTTTCTAAAGAATTATTTGAATAAACTAAAGAAAAAAATACAGATTTGGTGGATAATCAAGATGTTTAGTATGATGAGGATTTTGAAGTTGAATCTGTATAAGAGATAAGTAAAGGAGTGATTCAACCTTTAACTCATTCAATAAATAAAATGGTTGAAGTTGATACAAGTAATATCATTAGAGAAAAAAATTCACCAAATAAAATGTGAAGGATGAAAATAGTAGATCATACTACCCAATTATCTAATATTGAACCTACTTCATTTGAAAAAATAGCAAGATGGGAATCATGGGTGGAAGTAATTCATGAAGAATTTGGTCAAATTGATAGAAATCATACTTTTAATATTTAATAAATACCTAAAAATAATAATATAGTTGGTACAAAATATCTCTTTAATAATAAGTTAGATGAAAATAGAAAGGTTATCTAAAATAAATAGTGTTTTAAATGAAGAGGTGTATATCAAACAACCAGATGGATTTGTTCTTAGAAATGATGATTCGAAAGTGTGTAGGTTGAGAAAAGTTTTGTATGGACTAAATAAATAACATCATGCTTGGTACATAAGGTTGGATACTTTTTTGAGGTGGATGGAGTTCAAGAGAGGCATGGTTGGTCATATCCTCTATGTGAAAAAATATGAATAGGACAAATTCATGGTATTGGTGTATGTCAATGATAACATATTCAATAGAAAAGTATAATTATATTGATAAATTTGTAAAAATAATGAGTTTGAAATTTGAAATGTCAATGATTGGTGATTTTATATATTTTATGGGGTTAAATTCATTAATGTAAAGGAAAAAAATAATTTCATAGAAGAAATGTGCAAAGGGGGTCTTTAAGAAATTCATAATTGAGGAGTGAAAACTTACTTCAACTCTGATTATAGTTAGAACAAAATTAGGTACATGTAATTATATTGAGGTGGTAGAATCAACCCTGTATAGAGGAATCATTGGTAGTTTACTCTATTTAAATACAACTAGGTTGGATATTTTATATGATACATTTTTTGAAAAAAGATATTAGAGTTTTTATAATAAGGGACACCTTATGTTAGTGAAAATAATACTGAAGTATGTTTAAGGAACTTTGATTTATGGTTTTTTGTTTAAATATAGATATAACATTCTTTTATTATCATACTCATATTCTAATTGTTCTAGTGAAATTATGGATTGAAAATCCATAAGTGGTGGTGTTTTCTATATTTAGTTTAACACCCCAAGATCTTATGGTATTTCTCTTTTAAAAATTGATATCTTCGATAGTTTATGTTTCACGCAACACCGAGTTTAAAACCGTAATATACTATTAAATATGACCATTAGAATAGTAATGTGAACATTAGGAATAGTTATATGACCAATATAATAGTAACTCCACCTATAAAATTATACATAAAATTTAGGTATCTTATGAATGAAAATATAATATATTTATATCAAACAATAAGTAAATAAATGTTTTAAAAATAATAAATTAAGTATTGGTATTTTTTGTGAAACATAAATGTTAATTAAAAATTTTATAATTAAAATAAAAATTTAAAAGAAAATTTAATTTCATGAAATGGATTCATAAATTAATATTCTTTTTCTTATTATTATAAGATAATTTTATGAGGCCTTAATTAATTTTTTCAAAGTGTCCTAAAATCAGTTATAATTTAAAAATCCGTATTTTTCAAGTAAATGATGGTTTTATTTAAAAATTAAATTTCTCATATTTATAAAAATATTTTCATAAAATGTATTTCATTTTTTAATTCTACACATTGAAAAATTATTAGGGTGATTTTTTTGGATTTTTCTAAAATAATGGAATTTTTGTGAATAGTGAAATACGATAATTTATGGTATTTAATAAATACATGATTTATTGAGTCATAGATGATGTATGAATGATGTAAGACCATAATATCAAACTATAATTAATTATTTTAATATATTTAGTGGTAATTATCAAACTATTTATATTCTTGAGCCAAAATAATAAACAAATAAATAAAATATTCAAAAAACACCCCTCCCCTCCACTATAAATATCACCCCTCGCCACCCCTTATCCTAACACTACCAAAGCCTTTAATTTTTCTTATATTCTTGTCATTTCCTCTCCCAAAACTCTTCCCCACATTTTGGTCTTTCTGGTCTAACCAAAACCCATTTCAAATTCCCTTAAGGAGGTTATCAAAGAGAAGAATTCAAGAGGTAAATCCCCTTTCGTTCTTTTAATTTTATTTTAATTTAGTTTCTTTTCTTATCCTTTCCTTACCTCCTCTGTCCAAAAATTCATGATAACTCCAATATATTATAAATAATTTAATTTTATTATGATAATGTAATATGAGACATCAATTTTCTTCTCTTCCCCTTTTTATTCTAAAAATGAAAACATTGTCCGTGAGGTGCTGATTTAACACCTTCGTGAACGACGGTTTTTTTTTCTAATTTCACCTTCAAGTCTAGTCATAAAACAATTTTTATGGTTAAAATGGACCTTAATATATTTAATTAATCTTATTTAATATTTTTTAACCATTATATATACATAATGTTAATTCATAATACAAAACTAGTGTGTGATGATCAAAAAAATGCCAAAATAATCCAAATGGTTATCACTAACGTCTTATCTAATGATTCATAATCATGAAAAATATCCAAATGAATTATATAACCTTTTAATATTATTCATTTTAATTAATAAAATGTAATTTCAATTTGGGAAAACTATTCCAATTTTACTTGACCTTTTATACATGTATATAAGTGAACCAATCATGAAACCCAAGGAAAAGAACACTCCCAAATAATGAAATTAAATCTTATAACTCGTCAAAAAGACCATAAATGAACTTAATAAAATTATTCTAAATAAATTAAATGTTTAATTGGTTCTTAATTAAATTAAATTAAATTTGATTATCAAATTCATTAAAATCAAGTGTATAAAACTTTCATACATAAGGTGAGGGATTCTCCCCTAACCTCTATTTTTCATTTGGGTTAAGATTTCTCTCTCTTTACCCCAATGTAATTCTTAATTATTCTTATTTATTACTCCTAAATTATATGTGAATGTTATATTGATTTTTACTTAGAATAATCCTTCTTTATTTTATGGGGAGTTACAAGTTTTATAAGGATAATTTCTTAATTCTTCTCAATAAGCAAGTTCGTTTAAAGGGAACTTCCAAGTTTCTTACCCATTTTCAAGTGCACTCCATAATCTATTTTAATACACCATTATTTTTCGAAAACCAATAATTTTATAATGAAAAACTATCTTTTTCATTTCTTGTTTTTATAAAATAATTATTCTTTAGTCTATTTTAAAGACTCTTTAGTATTTTCCCTTGAACCGCACTTAAGTATCTCACTTTTAAACCTTCTTAAATGATATTTTTACATGTTTTCACTTCAATTATAAATAATTTATGCCTAAAATATAAATTCATTTTCCATATCTTTTATTTTCTGGGATATACATGTTGCAATCTAATTTTATGACAAATACAAATGATTTTCCAAAAGAAATCTTCTTTCTAAAGTAAAAATGGTATTTCTCTCAAGAATTCCTCAATGATTTTATTATAGTATTTTCACCTACTTCAGAACCCTATATTTAATATTATTCTTAACTAGGATTGATATTTTATGATATCAACTACTATATTTTATTAAATGGTTTATTATTAGTTTGATTATGGATGTGTTATATTGATATCATTCATTTTATTACTCAGAATGATTAGTGATTAAGTTTATTGATTGGATAAAGTAATTTACATTTATATGTATATGTTTTTATGTTTCACCCCTTTTATATGAAGAATACATTGGAATTATTAAGTGATGGTTAGGGCCCTCTATAGCCTATCTATGCATCGGTAGGTCTCATGATACAAACTTGATTGGGTTTTTACTCAATTATGTATGGTGTTTTGGTTGAAGCCTTAACGGAATGTTTATGATAAATGAAATTATGAATTACCTCATTAGGATATTATTAATTGATAATCCATGCGATTTTTCAACTAGTATAATATTCATGGTTAAGTTTTTATTCTCATGTGATTATTTGCATGGAATTATTTAACCATCTTTTATTCCTGCCATATTATTCTCAAGATTATGTTTTAATGGAATGTGTTTTAGTTATTCACCTAGCCTTATTATTTCTGTTTATGATATCTTATGATGTATTATTTACCCTTATTGGTTTTCTAAGCTCACCCCTTTCTTATATTTTATTTTTCCCCAAGATGTGAAGATATATATTATGAATGACTTGCAGGGATAACCTAGGATTTTTTATGGGTGTTTATAATGGAGTTGCTAAGTTTATCCACGAGACCCAGGTTCAAATCTAGGTGGAGGCATAATTACAGGGTTACTGTAGCATCACAGTAGCAGGTAATGTAGCATTACTATAGCAGGTACTATAGCAGGTGTTGTAGCATCACTGTGCGGTACTGTAGCAAGAACTGTAGCAGGTACTGTTTGGTACTGTAGTAATAGGAACTATTCACCTTGGGTCACTGGTTTGGGCTTGGAGTCCTTAAGGCCTTCGGGCTACCCATACCTTCGGGTATGTAAGGATTTCGGGCCACCTCAATGCCTTCGGGCCACCGCAAGGCTTTTTTGGCTACCTGATATGCAGATACACAAACAGATTCTACAAGGAACCAACTCTAGAGGAGGATTCAAGAGTAGGGTGCATTCACTAGAGTAAGGCTAACGGATATAGAAGAATGAGAGGGTATGGCATTGCCATTAGTACCAGGCCTGTGCATCTCTGCATAGGACAGCTATCCGAACATCCATGCAAAGGTGGAGAGTTGATCACGATGCAGATGCTGGGGAGGGGTGGTTTCAAGTAGTCATAGTCTGTTTTATTTCCTTAAGACCTATGGGTTCTGTAGTGTCTTCAAGCCTATAGACAATGTAATATATAATATTACATTCCTTTTAAGGGTTCCCCCTCATCCCTTGAAAGGGAGGTTATCAAAAATCAATAAAAAAGAAGGCCTTAGGGCCATTCAAGCTTATTTTTGTATCTAGTCTTCCAAATATACTAAAATATTCGGTCCTTTGGTATGAGAAAACTTTTTCATAGTACCAATGTAATAAAATAAGGTACCAACTCAATTCTACTAGGGTTGGGGTCTTTATAGTTTTCATTAGAGGAATTTTAGTAGAAACCTTGGAAACTATATTTAGAAAACATAGATTAGGGAACATAACTCCAAGATAGAATTTGAGGATAATCATAGAATAACATCCAAGAATTTTGATAAGGTATAGATTATTTGGGTCTTCCAATAAATACATCCCTATCTAGATACTATAAGTGGACTTGGTTCTATAATAAATATACCTCCGGGTAATAACTCTGATGAGGTGCAATGGGTCTGACTCGGCATAACCTGGTACAAGAAAAAAGGCCTTACTACGCACCTGGTTTGACACTCTTGGGGGATATGCTTATGATAATTCACATTTTCTTTACAAACCATTATGAAGTATTTAAAAGTAAATATGTCCCCAAAGAAACAATTTTTATGATTATGAGATTAGCTATGCATAAATATTTCAATTAATGTTAAGTGTTACTAGTTAAAAATTATGCATTATGATTGATAATATAATTTCATGCATGTCATTTATTAGAAATGGAACCTAGTGGAAGGAATGGAAACCATATCAATACACATATTCTATATAGGGATTTACCTCCTATTAAAGATAGTGATGTTGGAGAAGGAGTTGAAACTAGAGCTTAGCAACTTATAACTATACTGGGACAGCTGACTTGGGTTATGAATAATAACCTTACTCGTATGGAGAATCCTGATCCACAATATGGATGAAAAATGTTATATTGATTCATGATACCAAAACTTCCATAATTCAATGGGACTATAAAATCATTTGTATTTGAGCAATGGATAAGTTCCTTAGAGAGGATATTTCATGCTTTGGGAAGTAACGAAAGGGAGAAGGTTTTCATGGTAATTTATCATCTCTCAGGAGATGCGGATAAATGTTGGTCATTAATTAAAAACATGAAGGAGGGGAAGAAATATAAAACATGGAATGGAAGTATTTTAAAGAAATTTTCTTTGAAAAATATTTCCCTCACAAACAGAGAGCGGATTTGGAGATACAATTATTGAATTTAAGGCAAACGGAGGATTGGAATGTTTCTAAGTATAAATATAATTTTATAAGGTTATCCAGGAATGATTTGAACTACATATGAATTCTAAAGATAAATATTGATATATTCTTTGATGGGTTAAAACCATTCCTCTGAAGGTTACTAGTCTCCCAAAATTTCTCATCAAATGAAAATATAGTCTCATGTGTTATCGAGATAGAAAAAGAATTCTCTAAGTCTTATGACTTTAAAGGGAATTAAGATTAGAATAGGGATAATGAACACTCTAGAAAATAAAATAAGGAAAAGTGGAATAAGGGAAGAGTTAAATTTACATCCTATGATAATTTTGGGAATAAGAACTCTCATACTTTTCTAAAGTGAGTGGGAGTTTGTTACACGTGTGGATAAAAAGGCCACCAAGCCCTTGATTACAAGGGAAAAAAGAAGCCAACAATGTTCAATGCTAAAATTGTAAATATATGGGACATTACACAAATTATTATCATAAGTATAAATTGAACTTTCCCTAGAAAATGCTAAGGGATCAAGTCCAAGCTTATGCAATCACAACTACTAAGGTTGAAATTCCTACTGATGTGGTGGTAGGTAATTTAATCATTTCCTCAAACTTATCCAATGATTTATTTGATTTTGTATCATCACATTCTTTTATATATTCCCAATTTTCCAATAAAAGTAGACATTACCCTTTTGATTTAATAAAGGAGTTTTCATTCAAAACTCTTCAGGGAAGTCTCATTTCAACAAATATGTGTCATTCAGTCCCATTTATGACACATAAATATGCTTTAGTTACTAACATTGTCATCATACCTATGATTTAATTTTATATAATCCTTAGTATGTATAGGATTTAAAAATATTATGTGAAACTCTATTACAATAAGAAGGAAATTATGATTAGTGAGGAAGATGTAGAATCCCTTATCTTTAGAGTAGAAACCTTATCATCAGATTCTTATCTAAATCCACCTCCAATAGCTCTACTGAATGAAATTATTGTGGAGGAAGAGAAAAAATCGTCTATGGATGAGAAAATAAATCATTAAATTGAATATGTACCTATTTTTAAATAATACATTGATGTGTTTCCATAAGATTTACCTAGACATCCTCCAGAGCAAGAAGTTGAGTTCTCTATTTATTTAATTCCTGGTTCAAGACCTATATCAATGAATCCTTATAGAATAGACATTTTTTAGTTACTAGAGATAAATAAACAACTAGAGGAATTTAGTGATAAGGAATTTATTTTCCCTAGTGTTTCTCCATGGAGATCCCCTATTATATTTTTTAAGAAGAAAGATAAATACATGAGGTTGTGCATTGACTATAGAGAAATCAATACTATTATAATAAATAATAATATCATCTTCTTTTTTTGATTATTTATTTGATCAACTTAATATATCTCAATATTTTTCAAAGATTGACCTTCAATATAGATATCATCAATTGCATGTGAGGAAGGAAGATATTACAAAGACATCAATTCGAACCAGGGATGGACAATATGTGTTTACAGTAATTCCATTTGGACTAACAAATACACCATCTATTTTTATGGATCTAATGAATAGAGTGTTGAAGAATTATCTTGATGATTTTTTTGTCGTATTTATTGATGATATCTTTATATACTCCAAAATATATGAGGAACACGAGAACCACTTGTGGATTGATCTGGAGAACCTTAGAAGAAAAAATTTATATGGTAAGTTTAGCAAGTTTTAGTTTTGGATTGAGAAAGTTTATTTTCTTGTACATATTATATCTAAGGATGGAATCTCAGTTGATTATGCAAAGAAAAAGGCATTTTATTAATGTCCTACGCCAATGAACATAACTTAGGTATGTTATTTCATTAGTTTAGTAGGTTATTATAGGTGTTTCATTCAGAACTTTTCCCAATTAACTAACTCATTAACCAATATTACTCGTAAAGGGGTTAAGTTTATTTGGATAAAGGAATGTGAAGAATGGTTTTTAGAACTGAATAAGAGATTATTTAATGATCTTATCTTGACTCTACCATCAGGAAATGGTGGATTTTTTATTTACAGTGATGCATCAAAGAAAGGGGTTGGTTGTGTCCTTGTGTAGAATGATAGAGTTATTTTCTATACATCAAGGCAGTTAGAAAATCATGAATAGAATTATCAAACTCATGATCTTGAGTTAGTAGTTGTAATATTTTCTCTGAAGATATATAGATACTATCTCTATGGTAAAATATGTGAGATATATACATATCATAAGAGTTTGAAATATATCTTATCATATAAAGAACTCAACATGAGGGAAAGTAGATGGCTCAAGCTACTCAAGGATTATAATTATTCAATACACTACCACCTAGAGAATGTGAATAAGGTAGCATATGCATTAAGGATGAAGGATCATGGAGTTCTAAAAAAATGAGGATTTATAAGGATCATGTGTATATGGATCTAGCAAAGATAGATATGGGAATTACCACAGAAGGTGAAATGTCATTACTTTTTCAATTGTTTTTCCAACTATCTTTGTTATAAAGGATTAAAATTTCTCAGTATGATGATGAAAATATTCAAAAGAAAATTAAATTTGTGAATGATGGGAAGTTGGTAGACTTTGGGTATGAAGATGTAGTTCTGAAATTTGGGAAGAGGCTATGTGTTCCCTCTATACCCGATTAAAAAATGGAATTATTGGATGATTCCCATAGCTCAAATTTCTCTATACACCATAGTAGTACTAAGATATATAGATATTTGAAGGAAAATTTTTGGTGGGATAATATGAAGAAGGAAATTGTTGATTATGTATCAAGATATTTAGTCTATCAATAGCTAAAGGCTGAAAGACAATATCCTAGAGGGGTCATGCAACCTCTGCTTATTCTTATATGGAAAAGGGATGATATTACTCTATATTTTTTCACTGGATTACCAAAAACTACAAGAAATAATAATGAAATATGGGTAATTTTTTATCGACATACCAAATATACACATTTCCTCACTATAAGGGAATATTTTTCACTGGGTCACCTTGCACGGATCTATATCAATTAATATTTAAGATTTCATGGAGCACCTCTTTCAATTTTTTTTGATCATGATCGACAATTAACATCAAAATTATGGAAAATCCTTCTGAAATATTTAGACATTGAGCTTAATTTGAGTATATATTAGCACTTTCCAACTGACGGACAGTCTAAAAGAACCATTCAAACATTAAAATATAGGTTGATATCATGCTCAATTTACTTTAAAGGTATGTGGGATAAGTATTTACCTTTGGTAGAGTTTTCCTACAATAATAGTTTTAATTCAAGTATTCAAATGGCACCATATGAAGCATTGTATGGAAAGAGATGTCATACACTAAATTGTTGGGATAAAGTGGGTGAGAGGAAGCTTATAGGCCCAAAACTTATGGAGGAAACAACAGCAAAGGTACAGACTATTCAAAAACATATCAAATTATCTCAAAGTAGGAAAAAGAGCTATGTTAATAATAAAATGAAGAATTTGAAATTTCAAGAGGGAGATCATGTATTCTTTAAAGTGTCTCTATGGAAGGTTGTTATAATATTTTGAAATAAAGGGAAACTAAGAACCAGGTACACTATTCCTTTTGAAATTTGGGAGAAAATTGGAGTTGTGGCTTATCATTTGGCAACGCCACCTAGACATTATAAATTACACAATGTATTCCACATCTCTTTGTTAAGAAAGTATATGCCAGACCCAACGCATGTCCTCACTTCTAAAGGAATAGAATTGGAACCTAATTTATCCTACTGTGAAGATCCTATCCAAATTCTAGACACTAAATAATAGGTGTTGAAGAATTAGACAACTCGATTGGTAAAGGTACTTTAAAAATCATAAAATTAAAGAGGCAATGTGGGAACCAGAAGAATTTATGATGAAGAACTACCCAAATATTTATATGAGGTTACATTCTTGAAATTTTTAGGATGAAATTTTTTGAATGAGGGGAGAATGTAACACCCCAAGATCTTATGGTATATCTCTTTTAAAATTTTATATCTTCAATAGTTTATGCTTTACGCAACATTGAGATTTAAATCGTAATATACTATTAAATATGACCATTATAATAGTAATGTGACCATTAAGAATAGTAATATGACCAGTATAATAATAACTTCACCTATGAAAGTATACAAAAAATTTAGGTATCTTATGAATGAAAATATAATATATTTGTATCATGGAATAAGTAAATACATGTTTTAAAAATAATAAAGCAAGTATTGGTATTTTTTAAAAACATAAATTTTAATTAAAAATTTTATTTTCATTAAATGGATTCATAAATTAATATTATTTTGTCTTATGATTATAATATAATTTTATGATAGCTTAATTAATTTTTTCAAAGTGTCATAAAAGCATTTATAATTTCAAAATTAGTATTTTTCGTCTAATTGATTATTTTATTTAAAAATTAAATTTCTCATTTTTAGAAAATTATTTTCATAAAATTAATTTCATTTTTTAATTCTACATGTCAAAAAATGGTTAGTGTTAATTTTTTGTATTTTTCTAAAATAGTTGAATTTTTGGTGAATAGTGAAATACTGTAATTTATAGTATTTAATAAATACATAATTTATTGAGTCATAGATGATGTATATATGATGTAAGACCATAATTTATAAATATCATTCATTATTTTAAAATATTTAGTGATAATTCTCAAACTATCCATAGTCTTGAGCCAAAATAATAAACAAATGAATAAAATATCCAAAAAATACCCCTCTCCTCCAAAATAAATACCTCCCCTTATCCTCACACATACAAAGTCTTGAAGATTTATTATATTCTTCATATTTCCTCTACCAAACCTCTCCACTAAATTATTTTCTTTCTAGTATCACCAAAATACCTTAAGGAGGTTCTCAAGGAGAAAAATTCAAGAGGTAAATCGCCTTTCATTATTTTAATTTTATTTCAATTTCTTTTCTTTTCTTATCATTGCCTTACCTAATATATCAAAAAATTCATGAAAACTTCAATATCTTATATATACTAGAATTTTATTTTGATAATGTAATATCAACCATCAATTTTCTTCTCTTCCCATTTTTATTCTAAAAATGAAAACATTGTCCGTGAGGTGCCAATTTACCACATTCATGGATGATGAGTTTTGTTTTTCTAATTCTGCCTTCAAGACTGATCATAAAACCATTTTTATGGTTAAAAAAGACTTTAATATATTTAATTAAATTTATTTAATATTTTTTATCGTTATATATACATAATGTTAATTCATAATACAAAACTAGTGTGTGATGATCGAAAAAATGCCAAAATAATCCAAACGGTTATCACTAACGTCTTATATAATGATTCATCCTCATACAAAATAACCAAATAAATTATATAACCATTTAATATTCTATATGTTTTTTTAATAACATATAATTTTAATTCTACATAACTATTCCCATTTTACATGATCTTTTGTACATGTATACAAGTGAACAAATCATGAAAACCAAGGAGAAGAACACTCTCGAATGACATAATTAAATCTTATAACTCATTAAAAAGACCATAAATGAACTTAATAAAATTATAATAAATCAATTACATTTTGAATAGGTTTTTAATTAAATATAATTTGATTTTCCAGGACATTAGTATCAATTACATAACACTTTCGTACATAAGGTAAGGGATTATCCCCGAACCTCTATTTTTCATTTGGGTTACGCTTTCTCTCTCTTTACTCCAATTTAATTATTAATTATTCTTATTTAATCCTCCTAAATTATGTTTAAATTTTCCATATATATGTACCTAGAATAATCCTTATTTATTTTATGGGGAGTTACATGCTCTATAAGGAACCTTTCTTAAATCTTCTCGATAAGCAAGTTTATTTAAAGGGAACTTCCCAGTTTCTTACCCATTTTAAAGTGAACTAAATAATCTATTTTAATCCACAATTATTTTTATAAAACCACTAATTTTATCATTAAAAAATATCTTTTTTCATTTCTATTTTTTATAAAATAATTATTCCATATTTAGTTTTAAATACTCTTTAGTATTTTCCCTTAAACCGCACTTAAGAAGCTCATTTCTAAAGCTTCTTAAATGCTCTTTTTATAGGTTTTCACTTCATTTGGAAATAATTTATGCCAAAAATATAATTTTATTATCCATCCATTTTCCTTTTTAGGATATACATGTTTCAATCTAATTTTATGACAAATAAAAATGATTTTCCAAAAAACTCTTCTTTCTGAAGTAAAAAAAGGGTACTTATCTCAAGATTTATTTGATAATTTTATTAGAGTATTTCATATATTTAAACACCCTATATTTAATCTTGTGATTAATTGGTATTTATCTGTTATGATACCATTTTCTATATTTTATTAAATGTTTTATGATTAGTTTGACTATGGATGTGCTATCTTGATATCATTCACTATATTACTCAGAATGGATAGTGATTAAGTTTATTGATTGGGGAAAGTTATTTACATTCATATTTATATGTTTTTATGTTTCACCCCTTTTATATGAGAAATTAATTGGACTTATTAAGTTATTTTTTGTCCCCCTATATCCCCTTGATGCATCGATAGGTCTCATGAGACAAACTAGACTGGGTTTTTACCCAATTATGTATGGTGTCTTGGTTGAAGCCTTAATGGAATATTTATGATGTCCAAAATTATGAATTCCCTCATTATGATATTATTAATTGATAATACATGTTATTATTCAACGAGTAGAATATCCATTTTTAATTTTTATTCTCATGTGATTATTTATATAGAATTATTTAACCATCTTTTATTCTTTCCATATTATGTTTAAGATTATGTTTTAATGGAATGTATTTTAGTTATTCACCTTAAATTATTCTTTATGTTTATGATAGCTTCTGTTTTATTGTTTACCATTACTGAACATCTGATCTCACCCCTTTCTTATGTTTTATTTTTCCCTAAGATGTGAAGATGTATATTATGAATGACTTATAGGGATAACCTAAGAGTTTATAGGTGTTTGTAATGGAGTTTTTATGTTGTATTTCATTTAAAGTTGTAATGTAATACTTATGTTTGTATCTAGTCTTCTAAAGCTACAAAACTATTTATTTATTTAGGATGTGAACACTTGTTTATAGTACCAATGTAATAAAATAAGGCACCAGAACTGATCTGCTGGGGTCGGGGTCTTTACATTGAGAATAATAATATTATTTGTATGAGAAAGAAACGTTATTATGTTTCTTTAATAATGGTGTAGGTAGTATATGTTTTAGTAACCAAATATTATACATAGCTTGTCTATATCAAACAAAAGTTATAAAACATTGGAGAAGAGGTAAAATATCCAATGATGATTCAATGCAACAAAAAAAGTTCTATTGATTTGTCTAAAAATCTTGTCCAACACTCTCTCATGAAACACATTGAAATCTAGTACCATTTAATAAAGGAGAAAGTAGAGAAAAATATAGTGACACTAGTACAAAATATATTTTAAATTATACATTTTTTACATCATTTATTTATAAACAATGTGAAAAAACAATTTTCCACATCAGTTATTTTATAAAAAAACATGAAAAATATGAGAAGTGTTTTTTAAATGTGTGTTATTTGAAAACCTATGTTGAAAATTCAGTTTTCCACATAGGTTATCAAATAACCAATTTGAAAATCCATTTTTCACATTATTTATCAAATAATCGATGTGAAAGGATTTTAAAATTTTTATTAAAAGTCAAAAAAATTCATTTTGTGTTCATTCATTCATGTGGTAGCCATCAGTTTTCTCTCATACAGAGAACCTTAACCCTCCTTTCTATGATTTATTAGCCTCAAATATCTTTTAGTTAGCATTAACCACCATCATCTAGCCTTAGTCATCACCAGCCACTGGTTTCACTTTCTTTGTTTCATCTTCCTATCAGTGTCACGGTATCAATTGTCCCCCTTTTTATATCACTTACTGGTTTGTGTTTATTATTTCTATTTTCTATGCTTTATAAGTATTTTCATTTGTAGTTGTAGTTCTGCTTTTCCATTTTATTTTCTATTGTTTCACCTTTTATTCACTTTTTTATTTTCATTTCCTATTATTCATGCGTCTAAGGTATTATTTAATTTATGAATAATTGTCTTTAAATTTAGGTTTAATTAAATGATTATTTTATTAATTTTTGTTATAAATAATGTTAGTTTACTTATTAATGTGTGTCTAAGCTATGTTTTTTATCTACATTGTGAATGTGTATTTTAAAGGTATAGTGGATTATGGAGTTTGAATACGTAGTATTGATAATATATATTTAGGTGATCATGTTGATTTCATGATATGTTTTGATTTTTTATAAAAGAATGATAATTAAATATTGACAAAGTTATATTTTTATCAAATATGTTATCTTTATTTTATTTGTGAAATATTTTGTGATATTTTTTTTATTTATAAAAATAAATTTGAAATTAAATTTCAAAATATAATAAATTATTTTAAAATCATGATATTTGTTATAAGTAATAATGAGTCATAGTTGGATTAATCCAATGAAAACAATTAATAAATATGAGGAAGGTGTTGATGTTTTTTTAAAATTTTATAAGCAAAATATTCCCAACAATGACATACTTTTTGTCCATGCTTGAAATTTTTAAATATGAAGAAGTTGAAATATGTAGAAATCAAAGATCATTTAATTTAGAATGGTTTTAAACTTAGATAAAACCCTTATATTTGGAATGGTGAAATAGTTCATAATTTCATATCTATTGATGATGATGATTTTCATGATGATAAATCTAGTCAAATTGAAGAAATGATTCATCATATTGAAGTAGAAAAAATTATGAAATAACCAATAATTGAGTGTCTATATGATGATACTGAAAAACCATTGTATCTAGGTTGTATAGAATTTATAGTTTTATCAAATGGTGTTAAGTTTTACTAACTTGAAGGAAAAAATAGATAGAGTGAAAATAATTTTATAGAGTTTCTATAACTATTGAAAGGCATGCTTCCTAAAGAGAACGATCTTCCATATTCACATTATAATGTGAAGAAAATATTATTCCCAATGGGTTTGGGGTACGATAAAATACATGTCTATCCAAATTAATGTCTGATAGATAAGAAGGAATACAAACATCTATCATAGTTTCATAAACATTTGACATCATGGTATAATTTGAAATAAAAATCACGGGCTAATTTAATAGTTATAGAGGTTCCTGCCAAGGAGATTTGGTATCTTCCTATAATTACTTGTTTTAAATTTTTATTTGAAAATTAAAATGATGAAAAAAGGTAATTAATCCACTTTTATGAATAGATATCTGATATAAATTTTTTTAGAGGTTCATAATTTTATTTCTATTTTTTTTATTACATGTTATTTTATGTTTTTAAATATCTAAAACTCTTTTATTATTTTATGTAAAAAAAATTAAAAACTATCTATATATTAATTATAAAATTTGTTCTAGTGATCATAATTTTATAATTATTATTTCATATGAAATATAACAAGGTTATATAACTCTTATTAAACTAAAAATTTGTCTAATTCCTTTTATATAATATTTACATTTATGCCCGAACATGATTCATGTTTTGCTCTCAAAAAATATTTCCAATATAAATTTTTTTAAATCATTAATCAGTTTTTTAATTATAACTCACACTATAATGATCATATTATCTAAAAAATTATCCTATTTTAAATCCAACTCATTTTTATTAATTTAATTAGAATAAATGAAGGTGTGATTCTATTGTTTAAGGGGTGCGTCATATGTCCGAAGATCTTACAACAGATCTGCAATTCTGAATTTTCTAGAATTGAAAATATTTTTTTTCCTTTGATATCACCATAATTTATAATCAGAATCACTCTAAGTTTTTTTCATTTATAAAGATAACAAGTTTTTATTAATTTCATTCAACTACATGAAACTCTAAAAATTCCATTTATATACCTTAAAAATGGATAAATTACTATAATGGTTTATCCAGTATTGAAAACAAGTTTTCAAAGTATTTTGATTGTATCTAATTTAATACTTTTCATAATTACTAAATTTTTGATTCATTATAAATATCTAGAAATTGTCTTCAAATAAGTCTTATGGACTAGTTTCAAATTTAGTATTCTATATGGCTCAAAATTTATTTTAATTTTTTGTGTCAAAGTATGAACATAAAATGATGAGTTATTATTCATCATCGTCCTTTTCCACTCTCTTTCCTCCATTGAATCACCACAAGCTACTTTTTCTTCATGCATAACATACTTGATTCACTTCAAAATCTCCTCCTAGATTCACCAAGCTTTATCCTTAGGTTTATATTCCATTGGTTGGATTCTTTTCTAACTTCCAATGCAATATCTATATTTTGTTCTTTCTACGTCTTCAACTTCATGCAGTAGGCCTCCTCCCCTTTCATGGTGTCTCACTTCTCTTTCATCTTTTAAATGGTGGGTTTTTTTTTTTTTTTCCATTTTATTCAAAACCCAATGGTGGGTCTTTCATCTTTGCAATGGTAGGTTATTTTTTTTCTTTTCCCATTTTTTTCAAAACCCAATAGTGGGTCTTTCATCTTTTCAACAGTGGGTTTTTTTGTCATTTTTTTAAACCTAATAATGGGTATTACATCTTTTCAATGGTGTGGTTTATCCACCTTTCCAATAGGGTATTATTTATTTCCTTTTTCAAATTTTTTTCAATGGTGGATTGATTTATTGTATGCCAACAGTGAAACTTATTTCCATTTCCAATTTTTTACTCACCCAATAGGGAGTAAAATAAAAACCAATGGTGAGTTTGAATATAAATATCAACAGCTTGTTTCTTTCTATTTCTAATGGAGGGTAAATCATAACTAATGGTGGGTAAAATTATTTTTTCCGATGGTGACTCAAAATTTTTTCCAAAGGTGATTCAAATTATTTTTTCCAACGGTGCCTTAAATTATTTTTTCTAATGGTGAATAAAATTATTTTTTCCAATGGTGACTCAAATTATTTTTTAAAGTGGGTAAATTATAACTAACATCAGATAAAATTAATTCTAATGGTGGTTAGAATTATTTTTCAACAGTGAGTCATTTTTTCCACCACTAGGTATTTTTTTCTACTACCAATGAAGATTTCTTCATGCTCTATTTTTCATAATTTTTAAATTTTGATGAATTACATGTATATTATAATTATTTTAAGTGTTTTATTAATTTATAAAATTAATATATATTATATTTAATCTAATAGAATTTTTTTAAATATTTTTTAAAGTGTTTTAAAAATATTATTTATTTACTATTTATTCATATGTACACTTACAGTGCATTTATAAAATATTTATGTTTTTATATTTTAAGTTAATTTCATTGGCCAATTATTTTCTAAATTATTATTAAATATATTAAAACACATTTTATGGTATTTAAGAAAATATAAATATTTTTTAAATTAACCACTTCTTTAAATTAAATTATATTTAATATTTATTTTTAAATAGTCTTATAATTTTTATGGGATTACATTTAACTTATTATTATAATTTAACAGTTTATTCAAATAGTTTTGAATTAGTATTTATGATTTAAATTCAATCGATATTTGTTACTACTAATAATTCTCTCTCTCTCTATCTTGAATAATTAAACCATTTTTGAATTATAATTGCTTTACTCGGAGATTAGTTTGTTAGTTTTTTTTTCAGATCCTATTTAAAGTTGTGAGGACACTTCAAGGATTATATTGGATAACCACTTCTTCAATACTATATGTTTCCATGAGAACAAAGTTGTGAACTTTGAACCTATTGTGCATTTGAAAAGTCCTCTAATACATTGTTTCAAAACCTGGACATTCTCTCAAGTGTCGGATTACTTCTACTTAAACTCCTACTACCTTTATGAGATGTTCCAATCCAATATTCAAGAACTAGTTCCAATGTTTTAATTATTTATCTTCTCATTAATCTAGTTTTGAGTCTGTAACACTATTTCCCATATCTCACATGCACTCTATTTTTCTGTTTATGATTTTACATACAAAATAATTTCTTCTTCTCTTTCCTCAGGTTGTGACTCCCTAATTCTAAATTCAGGATCTAAGGGTTGTGACACTAGGTATCTAAAGTCAGTGTTTTAAGATTTGTGACTCCCCATACAAAAATTAGTGTCGTGCTTATCACTCTACTAGAAAAGGATTATGTAATTGGGTTATGAATCTCCCATAAAATCACTTTAGTGCACATGTATTTATCAACAAGCAGAGAGGTATAAGATTAAAGTATACTCAATTTGGACTGAACTACTATAAAAAACATCCTTGTGTTCTTTATTTTTCCCACATCTAATTAACTATAATAATTATCTTTTATAATTAATTTAATTTATTTATTTATTTGATTAAATTTTTTAATCTGGTCTAATCACCCCCTCTAGACTATCTTCCATTACCCTATCTAACCTAATAATTGGTATCAAAGGATAGTCTTCTAAAGAATAGTTTAGCTCTATCATTATCTTTCTCAATACCAAACATTATTAACATAGGTTGTTCCTTTTGGAATAATTCAATCCCTCTATATAGTATGTTTTTATTTTATTATGATAACATATTCCTAAACCTTTAAGTCTAAGGAAAATATCTTTTAAGATGAAAATATTGAACAAAAATGGTGCTTGGATTCCTTATAATACACTTCACTTTGATGGAAATGATTAAGGATAATGGAGATACCAAATGGATTCATACCTCAAAAATTTGAGCATTGAGCATTGGTCTATCATGTCAAAACAGAACACTCTACCAAAAGCTAACCCAGATATACTTATAGTAAATGATGCTACTAGATATGTTTTAAATTAAAAAGTTGTTAATATTTTATATTATGCTATTAACAGAAGTGATTTTAGTCATGTGTCTTCTTGTAAGATAGCTCATAAAATTTGGATGATTCTACAAGTCACTCACCTTGGATCTGAAAAATTAATCCAAACCAATCTTGGAATGCTTCAAGCTTAGTATTAAAACTTCAAGATGGACGATTATGAAATAGTATACCAAATGTTCAATAAATTCACAAGAATTGTGAATGGAATAAATCCACTTAGAGAAGAACTGGAAAATAGAGTATTTATTGAATGAGTCCTATGAGCCTTACTTAAGAAATAGAAATGCTAAGAAGGTTTCCATTTATAAAATTAAGAACTTAAAAGAGTACACTCTTGATGAATTGATTGGATCACTGCTTCATTATGAACTGAAAATGGAGAACATAGATTATAAGGAGATAATAATAAATAGTTGTAGATTCTAAATCTATGAATATTGGTTATACTGACTCTTATGATTCTGATATGTGGGATAGTGAAAAATAATATATAGCTCATATTGTGACTAGAGTTTAGAAAAAATGAAAAAGAAAAGATTAAAGAACTGGTTTATACAAAATCCTAAAAAATAAAAACATAAGGGATAAAAGAATTGAATTTAAAATTACAATGCTTCATATATAACTTGTTGTGAGTGTAGGAAGAAAGTTCATATAAAGCCTAATTGTCCTAAAAAAATAATAAAGATAAATACAAAAAGAAGGATAAAAATGCATTGACAACCAATTGGAGTTATATATAACAATATGATTCTAATGAACAATCTGGAAATGAAAAGGAAACTACTAACTTTTGCGTCATGGAATTATTGGATAAGTGGATTTTCTAGGCATATTACTAGATACCCATCAAATTTTACCACATAAAACACATGTGATGGAGGCACTATTACTTTTGGAGATAATTCCAAAGGCAAAGTAAAAGGCTTTGGTAAATTTGATATTTTAAATTCTACTTTTATTTCTAAATTTTTATATGTTTAATGTTTAAGACAAAATTTAATAGGTACATCACAATTATGTGATGATGGAATTAAATTAAAATTTCAAAATGATAAATTTTTAGTTTTTAAAGATGATTATTTAATATTTTGTGCCAATAGAAAAGAAAATATTTATACTATTTATTTTGTTAAACTAATTGTTCAACATTCTAAGTGTTTGAATGTTGTAAATAACGACGGTATCCTTTTTCATAGATGTTTAGGTCTTGTTAATTTCAAAATTTTATATAAGCTCTAAAAACATGAGAATGTGTTATAGACACCTTTCCTGAAGAAACAAAATTTTCATGTTTGTGATGCTTGCATTAAAGGGAAACAAGGTAAAATTTCTTTTAGACATATCAATCAAATAAGTACTTATAGACCTTTATAGTTAGTATGTCTTGATTTATTTGGTCCCACTCAAATTTCTAGTCTTGGTGAAAAGAAATACACTTTAGTTATTGTTGATGGTTATAGTATATTTACATTGGTATAATTTATTTCTCCTAAAAATGATACTTTATCAAGATTTACTAATTTTTTTAATTTAGTTCAAAATGAAAAAGGTTTTATGATAATTTCTATTTATAGTGATAAAGGAGATGATTTTAATAATTTATATTTTTAACAAAATTGAAAACAATAGTTATTTTCATAATTTTTCTTCTTCTATAACACCATAGAAAAATGGTGTTATAGAATAGAAAAATAGAACTCTTATTGAAATGGATCAAACTATGTTAAGTGAATATAATTTTATTAAATATTTTTTCGATGAGTCCATTTTTTCTACTTGTTATATTTTAAATAGAATTATTATTAGACCTTTGTTAAAGAAAACTCATTATGAATTATTTAAAAATAAAAATCCTAAAGTTGGTTACTTTAGAGTTTTTGGATGTAAATTTTTTATTTTAAATTCAATGGATAATTAAGATAAATTTGATGTTGAAAGTGATGAAGGTATTTTTATTGGATATTATAATAATAGTAAATCATATAGAGTTTATAATAAAATAACTATGGTTAGTGAATAATCTATTCATTTTATGTTTGATGAAAATAATGTTAAATTAAATTCTAATTATAATGTTTTTTAGGATGAGTTTAGAGATTTTAATTTTGGTGAAGAAAAACATCAGGAGAATGATGAATCAATCGAGGGGGAGAATACTCCTCATCCTAATTCAATATTATGGAAGATTAATAAAGATATCCATGTTGAAAATATAATTGGCAATGTTTATTCTGGTGTTAAAACTAAAAATTATAGTTTAAATTTTTGTGGTGATTCTGATTTTATTTTTTATTTTGTTCCTAAATATATTAATGATGATTTAAATTATTCTAACTGGATTTTTTCTATGAAAGGTGATATTAATAAATTTGTTAGAAATAATTCTTGGTCTTTTTTAGAATTTCTTGAGGATAAGTAGGTAATCAGAACTAAGTGGATCTTTAGAAACAAGATAGATGAATGTATATATATTATCAAAAACAAATCTAGAATTATTTCTCAAGGATACTATCAAAAAGAAGGTGTATACTTTGAAGATTTATTTTCACATATTTTCAGGTTAGAGGCTATTATAATTTTTTTAGCTTTTGTTTGTTTTTAAGGTTTTAAATTATATCAAATGGATAAAAAAAGTGATTTATAAATGGATTTATAACTGAAGAAGTTTATGTTTCTCAACCTCCTGGTTTTGAAAATGAAAAATTTCCTAATCATGTTTTTAAATTATCTAAAACTTTGTATGGTCTCAAACAAGAACCTCAGGCTTGGTACAAAATGATTTATTTGTTTTTATTAAATATTAGTTTCAAGAAAGGAAATGTTGATCATACACTTTTTATTAAAATAATTTTCATTAATATTTTCTTTATAAAAAAAATATGTTGATGATATATTTTTTTGGTTCATATAGGGAACTTCTTTGTAATTATTTTTCAACTCTTATGTCTTCTAAGTTTGACATGATTTTAATGGTAGAATTAAATTTCTTTCTTAGAATGCAAATTTTTCATATGAAAGATGTAATTTTTCTTAATAAATATAAGTACGTTATAAAGTTAGTTAAACATTTTGGTCTTGATTCTTCTAAATATATGAAAACTAATATGAAAACTAGTTCTAAATTAGATTTTGAATCATATGGAAAATCTGTTGATATTAAATTTTATAGATTCATGATAGTTAGCTTTTTATATTTAATTGCTTCAAGACTCGATATCATGTTTAGTGTTTGTTTATATTCTAGATTTCAAGCTAATCCTAAAGAAATCTATATTAAAGATGTAAAAAATAATAATTAGTTATGTTAAAGGAACTATTGATTATGGTTTATTTTATCCTAAATATAACTATTTCGATACAATATCTTATTCTGACTCTTGTTTTGAGAGATGTAGGATTGACAGAAAAAAGCACATTTGGTATGTGTCATTTTTTGGGAAAAAATTAATTTATTGGTATTCAAAGAAGAAATTATGTATTACTATATCTACTATAGAAGCTAAGTATATCACTACTACTAGTAGTTGTGCTCAAAGTTTACAGATTCAGAAAACTTTATGTGTTTTTTATATTTATCTTCATAAATTTCCAGTTTATTGTGATAGCACTTCTGAATTTTCTATTTCTAAAAACCCCTTAAAACACTCTATAAAAAAGAATATCGATCTTAAATTTAATTTTATTATAGATCATGTGAATAAAGGTGATATTTTTTTAGAATTTATCTCTAAAAAAATCAACTAGCAGATATATTTACTAAGCCTTTATAATCTGATTAGTTTGAAAAAATTTAATTTGAACTTGGAATATTATTTTTTTAATTATTTTATTATTTCATTTGTTTAGGGGGAGTTTTTATTTTATTTTTTTATAAAAATGGGGATAAAATTGGTTTTAAATTTTTTGGTTTTGTGATTAAACCAAAAGGGTGAGATTATACATGTGCATGTATGTATTTATATTTTTTTATTACATGTAATTTTATGTTTTTAAATATCTAAAACCCTTTTATTATTTTATATGAAAAACTATTTTAAAACCTCTGTGTATTTTATTTATAAATTATGTTGTAGTGATCAGAATTTTATAATTATTATTTCATGTGAAAGATAAAAGGTTTATATAACATTCATTAAACTAAAATGTTGTCTAAATTATTCTCTATAATGTTTGAATTTAATCCTAAACATGAATCATGTTTTTTCTCTCAAGTAATATTTTCAGTATAAACTACTTTAAATATTTCTTTTATTTTTTAATTATAACTTACACTATAATTATTGGATTCTTTAAAAACATGTACTTTTTGAAATCCAACTCATCTATCTTAATTTAATTAGAATAAATGAAGGTCTTGTTTTATTTTTTTAATGGGTGTACTATATTTTCGACTATCTTACAACAGATCAGCAATTCTGGATTTTCCATAATTGAAAATATTTTTTGTTTTTTTTTATATCTCATTAGTTTCTAATCAAAATTGATCAAAGTATGTTCCATTAAAAAGTTTTTATTCATTTCATTAAACTACACAAAACTCACAAAATGTTATTTAAGTGCTTTAAAAATGATTAAAGTACTATAATGGTTTCTGTAGTATTCAAAACATGTTGTCAAAGTATTTTGATCATATCTCATTCAATACTTATCAAAATTAAGTGGTTATTGATTTTTTGGAAATATATTGAAATTATTTTCAAATAATTATTTCAGATCAACTACAAATTCAATCATTTATATGGATTAAAAATTATTTTAAGTTTCTAGGTCAAAGTATGAACATAAAATGATGAGTTATTATTCATAATCTTTCACCTCCACTCCCTTTACTTCATTAACGCACCTCAAGATTCTTCTTCTTTATGAATAACATCCTTTATTCCCTTCAGCATCTCCTCTTAGTTTCGCCAATCTTTCTCATTAGTTTTATAGTCAATTGATTGGATTCTTTTCTATCATCCAATAAAACATTTATATTTTGTTCTTATTGAATCTAAATCTTCATGTAGTTGGTCGCCTCATCCTTCCATGGGGGTTCACTTCTCTTTCATCTTTGCAATGGTGGTTTTTTTCCTCTATCATTTTTTCAAAACCCAACATTGGGTCTTTCATCTTTTTAATAGTGGGTTATTTTTTCCTTTTCTATTTTTTTCAAATCCCAATGGTGGGTCTTTCATCTTTACAATAGTGGGTTATTTTTTCCTTTTCCATTTATTTTTTCAAAACCCAATGGTGGGTCTTTCATCTTTGCAATAGTGGGTTGTCTCCACCTTTCCAATGGTGTCCTGTTTCATTCTTTTTCTATTTTTTTCCAATAGTGTCTTGAGTTGTTTCATGCCAACGGCAACTCTTGTTTCCTTTTCCAATTTTTCACTTTCCCAAAGGTGGGTAAAATAAAAACTAGTGGTGGGATGGCATATAAATATCAATGGTGGATTGTTCTCTGTTTCTAATGGTGGGTAAATTATAGCTAATGGGGGTAAAATTATTTTTTCAAATGGTGAATCAAATTATTTTATCTAATGGTGACTCAAATTATTTTTTTAATGGTCAATAAATTATAACTAACGGTGGATAAAATTAATTTCAACGGTGGGTAAAAAAATCAATGGTGACTCATTTTTTCCACCACTAGGTATTTTTTCTACTACCAGTGAAGATTTATTCATTCTCTAGTTTTCATCACTTTTTATATTTTGATGAATTGTATGCATATTATAATTCTTATAAGTGTTTTCTTGATTTATAAAATTAATATATATTATATTTAATCCAAGAGAAGTGTTTTAAATATTTTTTAAATTATTTTAAAATAATGTATTTGTTTACTATTTATTCATCTATAAACTTACAATGCATTTATGAAATATTTATGTTTTTATATTTTAAGTTAATTTCATTGACTGATTCTTTTCTAAGTTATTATTTAATATATTCAAACACATTTTATGGTATTTAAGGCAATATAATTATTTTTTAAATTACACACTACTTTAAATTACATTGTATTTAATATTTGTTTCAAATAGTCTGATGATTTTTATGTGAATAAATTTGACTTATTATTATCATTTAATGGGTTATTCAAATAGGTTTGAATTAGTCTTTATGATTTGAATTAAATTAATTTTTTTTACTTTTATTATAGAGAATAATTCTCTATATCCCTCTTAAATAATTCAACCATTTTTTAATTATAATTTCTTTACCTAAATATTGGTTTATTAGTTTTATTTTACAGATCATATTTAAAGGTTCCAGGACACTTCAAGGATTACATTAGTGGACCTATTCTTCAATACATTGTTCTTCCTCTAGAACAAAGTTGTGAACTTGGAATCTATTGTAAATTTGTAATGTTCTATGATACCTCATTTCATCACCTGGACATTCTATCAAGTTTTTGATTACTTATTATTTGAATTCTACTACCTTAACAAGAAATTCCAATCCAGTCCTCAAGAACCAATACCTGTGATTTAATTATTTATATTCTCCTTCATCTGGTTTTGAGTCTATAACATTGTTTCTCATCTCTCACATTCACTCTATTTTTCTATTAATGTTTTTATATACAAAATCTTTTCTTCTTATCCTTCCTCGGGTTGTGACTCTAGGATTTTAAAGCCAGAATCTGAGGTTTATGACTCCCTGTATCTAAATTCAGTGTTGTAAGGGTTGTTACTCCATATAAAAAAATCAAGTATCATAGTTATCCCTCCACTATAAAAGGATTTTGTAATTGTATTATGATTCCTCCATAAAAAAATTATTTGAGTGCAAATATATTTATCACTAAGTAGAGAGGTGTAAGAGTAGAGTAGGCCCAATTTGGACCAAACTACTATAAATATATCCCTACGTTATTTACTTTTTTTGCTACAAATTTACTCTAATAATTATATTTTATTATTAATTTAATGAATCAATTTATTTGATTAAATTTTTTAATCTAGTCAATTCACCCCCCCCCCCAGACCATATTCCATTACCTTATCCGGCCTAATAGAATATTATTTCATCTTTCTGATTGTCCACAGTGGAATAAATTTGATCAACATTTTTCTACAATTGGAAACAAAGTTAGAAATATAAAACTTGGACTATACACTGATGGAATGAATCCATATCAAATCCTCAGTAGAAAACATTATTCATGGCCTGTTTTATTAGTAATTTATAACTTATCTCCTGAATTTTGTATGAATTAGAAATATATCATGTTGAGTTTAATGAATTTTGGACCAAAGTATCCTAGAAATGATATTGATGTTTTATTATCACCATTAATTGATGATTTAAAACTTTTATGGTAGTAAGTTATTAGAGTGTATTATTCTTATAAAATAGAACATGTTAAACTTCATTATTTGATTATGTTCACTATAAATTACTTCCCAACATATGGAAATTTTTTTGGATACAACGTTAAGGGGTATAAATTTTTTCAAATATGCAAACAACGGACTTGATATTATCAACTAAAAAATGGGAGAAAATAGATTTCATGGTCCATTATAGGTTTGTATCTATGTATCACTATTATCAAAGATTAAAAGGGGAATTCAATAGTTCATAAGAATTTGATATTTATCCAAAACCATTTTCCACCAATTAGTATTTTGAGAGGTTGAAAATATTGAAATCATATTCAGAAAGACACAAAAATCAAGTAATGTTATAAATATTTGGAATAAATGATCAATATTTTTGGAGCTCACATATTGGAGATATCATAAGGTAAAACAAAAAATTAATTTCATTTATGTGGAGAATAACATCTATGATAACTTTATTATAACATTGTTAGATATTAAAGGAAATACTAAATATCAGTTGAATGCAATATTAGACTTACTCTCAATGGGAATGTGTTTGGATTTAGATCCCACTCCTAATGGAAGAAAAACATACTAGCATTCATCTTTTCATACATTATCCAAGAGGGAGAAGATTATATTTTGTCAATGTCTCCATGGTATCAAAGTGTCGTAGGCTTATTCTTCAAATGTAAAAAAATGTTTCTAAAAGATTTGAAGTTGACAGTTTTGAAATCTCATGATTATCACATCATGATTAAATAACTCCTACCAGTTTTATTGTATAGAATATTTCTCATCCGTGTCAGAATGACTATCATGAAGGTGTTTTATTTTTTTAATTCAATTTGTAATAATGTGATTTATTTCAATTCATTAAAAAATTTGAAGAATAATGCAGCTTCTATACTTTTTTAACTGAAAATATATTTTCCTCCATCTTTTTATGATATCATAGTGAATTTAATGGTTTATTTAGTGCAAGAAATAAATATTTGTAGACATTTATATCTATATTGGATGTATCCTTTTGAAATTTATATAAATATATTGAAGGGATATATTAAGAATCTATATCAAACTAAATCCTCCATTGTTAAGAAGTATATTTATGAGGAGGTTATAGATTTTTATAAAAGATACTTGTCTATAGTGTAGCACATCAGTTTTTCTGAATCTCGCCATGAACGAGTCAATTATGGGGGGGAATGGATCCATGGTTTGAAAGTAAAATAACTGATATGTGAATAGATAAAGTATATACCTATATAAATCTTGAATAACATAGATTATTTTCATCTATATATGACATTTCATATTAATGTGTTAAAATAATGTCATCCAAAGAGAAAAGATATATGGATTTTGAATAAGAATAAAAAAACTTTTTTTTCATGGTTTAAAGAGGCTGAGCATGGCAGATATGATGCATCAAAAACATTGATATGGTTAGTGGTCGGTTCAAGTTTAAATTTGATAACATGACCTAGGTATGAAATTAATGGCTATATATTTCATACAAAAGATCATGACAATATAAGTTCGATTCAAAATAGTTGTGTATAATATTCACAGAAGCAATTCATTTTCTAATTTTCAAAGACAAAAACTCAATCTTTGTATCCAGTTCATATTATGAAGTAATTAAAGAAATATGGGAGGATGATTACATTAAATTTTAAGTTCTAATGTTTAACTATAAATGGTTTATCAGTAACAAAAATATCTAACATGATGAATTTGGTATGATAATAGTTAACCTGAATAGATTGGAATACACAGTTAATCCTTTTATAATGGAAATGCATGAAGAAAAATTCAATATTATTAATCCATTCAATATGTATTGGTTTGTCATTTTACAAGGAAAGAAACAGTATGTTAGTAATGAAAAACTTGATAAAGATATTGATTTATGTGAGATCCCTACTTCCAAGGAAATATTAATAGACAATGTTGATGAGAATTTCATAGACATAGTTTGTTTCTTATGGAATGATCATAAAGAAGGAATTTAGGAAAATATTCCTTTAGTAATTTTCTAATATTATAGGTAACATATATTTTTTTCTAGTTTACTTTTTAAAATTTCATGAAATGTTGGATATATTTGTTTTATTTTTTTATTAAAATTCATATTATAACTAATAAGTTAGATTTTTTGTTTAAATTAGTTTCGTATTGTTTGGTTTACCCTTACTTAACTTATTTTTACTATTATATAACTTTTTTATTTGTTAATTTATGGAAAAATAATTAATGTTAATTTAATATGTTGAATAATAATTAAAAAATGTATAAAATAGTATATTCAAATAATATTCATTTTAGTGTAAAAAATGGGGTAATACGTTGGAGTAGTTTACTATTCACACACCATTTTTAGAGTAACTCTTCTCCAAAATGGTGTATTACATTAGAGATTCTCTAATGAATATGATAGATTGGTTTGTTTAATATTTTTTATTTTGTATGTATCATTTTAAAATTATTATTCAAAATTTTATGAAATAGTCAAAAAAAATTCATTTGTTTATGTCATTTCATATCTCATTAATTTTGTTATCATTTTACTTAAATACTTTAACAAATAGGAATAAATATTTTTTTAGTTTAGTTTACTTTTTATTGGATAGTTTTTTATTTTTTATTTAATTTTATATGTAATAGTTGGATTTTTATATTTTTGTACTAATTTTTTATTACTTTTATTTGTAGGATGATGGTAGATAAAACATTTGATTCACCATGAGCTTTAAAAGAGGACCATACACATACTTCTAGGGAGGATTATACAGATACTCCTACTAAGGATCCTCTTTATCCTTTTTCATATGAGTCATCTACTTCCATGGGGGTAGAGAATACTTCAAGGGTTGGTAAACGTGCCATCACAAATTTACTTAAATTATCAATTGCCCATACCCAGGACCAGAGGATGTCATTTGAGTTTGAGGATAATGATATTCCTAGGGTTCTAAATCCAAAACAATTTAAGACTTTTATTCTAGTTCAAGATCGAGGTAAATTTATTATTTTGATTTCTGATTGAATAAGTTTTGACAAGGTGAAAATATCTCAATTATGGGAGACAATTTTGGTAAGCTCATTTGTTATTATTTTACTTATCATGGTTTTTTTTACTAATATAGGTTTTCCCCTACTTATTAGATGGCATATGATATACATGATACTAGATGATTCAAGAATAAATGTTTATCTTTTCTTACTAGGATATGGAAAGATTTTAAATCAACCCTCACATAAAATTTCATTTTTGGGGATAGAAAAAATCACAATCCATTTGATTCATATCCATTTCTATATAAAGATACATGGAAGAATTTTATTGAAATTATATGACAAGAATCTTTTTTGGTAAGTGAAAGGTTGTATTTTAGGAGTTTTTTTATATTAATAATAATATTAATGATTTTTTATACTTAATTTATAGAAAATGAGGAGATTATATTGGGAGATCCAATCCAAAAATGTATACCCTCATACTTTATCTAGCAGAGGGTATATTTTATTTAAGAAAAATGATAGTTGAAAAATTCAAAAAAAATGAGAGTTGGGTCTTCAGGATCTATAGAGGTTGACCCTCCTTCCCCCTTAGCTGTACATTTAAAATAGAAGAGGGTCAAGATAAGTAAAAAGGGACAATATCTTATAGAATATTAGAGGAATATATTTGAGAGGATTTTAATAAGTTATTTAATTAATTTATGTTATTTAAGTTAGATAAAATCTTTGTATATTGTGATTAACTGATGAATTTTTCAAATATTATATATAGAAATCCATTGTGGAGAAGATCTCATAGAAGACCTTCATAACTGAGGTTAGGAATGATATTTTATATACTACATTAGGAAATATCAAACACCTGAGTCATGTATGAGGATATGAAGAAGGTGTATTGGTAAAAAAAGTGTCTCTATTATGAAGCTTCTTTAGTGTAGGATGTATATAAAATAAAAATAGAAGCTTCATAAGTTAAAGTTCAAGGTATGGGTGAGTCGATGGAGGATGGGGTCAAAGATTTGGTATAGTCTATGTTCACATACATGTAAAGATAGTTTCAGGATACAAATCCCACTCCTCTACCTCCACCTTTCAGATCCCACACCTCTAACTCCTCCTACTTATCCAACTCCAACACCTCCTCCTCCATAACTTCCTATTTATTCTGAGTTATATATTGAGGATCCCTAGAATAATGTTGTTTCATATGAAATTATATATTATATTGGGCATATTTTTCATCATCAACAGATAGATATAGATAAGAATAGGGTCAATGTACAAGATATTATAGATAGACCAGCAATAATACCATTTCCTATAGATGAGGTTACTATTATTAGAAAATTTATCAGACATTTTTTAGTTTGTCCATCTAGACTTATCCGATAAATTACCATTTAGGTATGTGTATATTATATCCTTTACTTCATATTGGTATTATGCTTATTTTAACTTTCAAAAAATTATATATTTATCTATTTTTATAGGTATAATTTAAATGTAAATACATGTTGTATAGACAAAAAAAAGTACACGTTGTTAGGGCTTCAGATATAAATTCTTCTGGACTTGATAGATTATCAACATATTCATCTTTTTTTTGGAATTTTATAACCTTACAATGGATTATAACATTTGTGGGTTTGTAATAAATGTGATGATTTTAAATAAATATATCATAGATATTGTAACTAGAGATTAGTTGAGAATCAAAAACATTAAATTATTTTCCACATAATTTGATTATCACATATCTTTTAGTTATTTTAATTTATTGGAACTTAATATTTATGTTTGTTTTTTATTAGTTATATTTATACAATTTGTATGTAGTATGATACAACATCAGTATATATATTTAAGGACCCATAGTTTATTTCACTTGTATCTATAACAATTACATATACATAAATAATAGTTTATGTTGTAGAAATATTTCAAAATAATGCAATTTAGTGTTGGGTGATTCCTTATCTTTCAGAGTATGAACATATATTTCACAAATTGTTATATATCCTAACTAAATAATCACGCATTTTAGATTTTTTTATATATTAGTTTCCATTGGATTTTGTGTGTTTTTTATCCAAGATAGAAGATAGTTTACTTTCTATTCTCTATACATGGAGACATGTGAGATAATTTTAAAAATGTATTGAATAAGTAAGTTTGATTATTTAAATACATGTATATATTATAAAAAAATTAAATTTATTTCATATATATTATTTTAAAAAAGAACATGGTATTAATTTAGAGATACAATAG
This sequence comes from Viscum album, assembly GCA_963277665.1. NCBI lineage: Eukaryota > Viridiplantae > Streptophyta > Magnoliopsida > Santalales > Viscaceae > Viscum > Viscum album. The sequence continues at coordinate 539,849,833 of OY728120.1, read as the reverse complement.
AAAAGAATATTGTAAAGATCAAATATGTCAAAGAAAAGTTGAATTATCATTTGTAATTAGTACATTTTGGATGAAAGTACTTAAAATTTTATTTTGAATTGAAAAAATATTTTTAAATGGAATTTTCATCTTCAAGGAGTAAAGAAATGTGGATACAATGTTATAATATTTATGTTTAAAATAATTCCAGTCGATACAGTTACAAAATTAGATAAGGATAGATTTTATTATAATCTTTCTTTTAATTTTCATTCATTATATTCAGAATACATGTTAAATGATTTATTTTAAATTTTTAACATTTTAATAACCCTCAGACATATATTGGATAAGATCTAAGACACTTAAGAAGAGAATGGGTGTATTGTTTTATAGGTCTAATTTTGTTTTATTATATTTTTAATATACAATGTAAAGGTTAAATTTCAAATTTTAAAGTTAAAATGAATTGATTTTGTGATGTAGTTTTCTGGTTGTGATGTTACTGTTTTTTGGATTATAGTCTACTACTTTACTGCTGGGATGGGTGACTATATTTATTTTAATTTAAAATATATATATTTTTCTTGTTGGTTATTTCATAACCAATGTGAAAATTTTAAAATTTTTATTTATCACATCTGCTATGTAAAAGAAGGCATGATAATGTATTTATCACATCGATTTGTTCAAAAAAACCGACATGGTAAACGGTTTTCCATGTAGGTTTTGATATAAATGATGTGAGAAAACACCTATAAATATATACTTTTAGGCTGTTTTCTATGAATTCTTTTATAAATCTAACATTGAAAACATTTATAACATCGGTTAATAATAACCGACATGATCGCTTGTAATAACATCATGAGGTAACTAATATTAAAAACCAAAAAAATGATTTGAAAACCCCTTTATTATACTAGTGTGTGAATGGAATTCATTATAATTCAATATCAAGTGGTAGATATCTTCACAAATCCATTTTAGTCTCATGTATTTAAAATTCATAAGTTGAACCTTAGAGTTCAACCAATTTCCACAAACAAATAAGGTTAATAGTTACCCATATCCCCATTAAATCTAGTGATTTATTTGGTATTTATGTATTATTGAAGGTTTATATATTGTATTATGTGTCAATGACCAGGGGTGACATTATTTAAGGAGATTTTTTAAAGAGAAGGTATTGTTTGAGATTCCATTAATCGCATTATAGTACATGGTACTTTCTCTTTCTTCTTACACTAAGATTTATCTCACATGGGATTAGAGATATTATTAAAGACTTTTTGTTTGGAATCTAAATCATTATAAAATTGAATAACCCTTTTTATTTCATTTTCAAATGGGGAGTGGCACAATAAGTGCATGGTTAAAAAAGTTGTGATTTGAATTTCCCACAAAATCCAAAGGGGGAATGTTAGAACACAAATGTATATCCTTATTGATTAGATTTTTTATCAATATTTTTAAGTTAAAGTTTTCAAGTATTGTAAAGGAATTTAGAGAATCTTTAAATGGTGGTTTTATTTTTCTATAATTTTATATAAATGGTGCATCTATGGCACGAGGATATGTCTCATGCCGTAGAATGGGTATGTTTCACTATAAAAGATGGTTTTTAGAGAATTCAAATTGGCTTACTGATCTAGCCTTTTTATTAAAGGTTTAGAGGTTTATTAAACTTTATAAACTAAAAAATTGAAATTTTATGAAGGATATATATTGTTTATATGATATAAATGATGAGATTAAACTATAAGAAGTTGGGTAGTTATTGTAGTTTTAATTTCAAATTTTGAATTCAAATTATTCTAGATATGAATAATTTTGTTGTGCAAGAAATAAGTAATCACACAGAATAGAGTATAGAGTCTTATTTAAGATTAGGAATTAGAGGTGTTTGATTAATATTTAAGTTTATTTAATTCTAGGTTTAAAATAAATATTTATTATGCACATCCTTAAATATATAGAATTAAATAATTAGATTATCATTAAAGAAAACCATTGTTGATTGGTGTTGCCTATATTTATCTAAAATCCTTATAATATTGACCTAAGTTTCAACTATATTTTTATCCCTATTTAAAGTAAGTTTGTGGAAGAGAGGAAGAGTCCATGTACCTAGAATAAGCAGTGATCTCTTCCTAAAGTTATAATTTCATATAAGTAAGGTAGTAATTAATTATCATATCAAAACATTGTTGATATGTGATCCTTGGAGTATCGTTTTATAGGTAAACCAAGTAAAATTAGTGTTCTCATGATATTTACATATCTTAATTTTATAAAGATTAATAATCAAATTCAATTTTTCATTTCCAACATGAATACAAGATCCAATTTTATCTAAATAAAGGAAAAAAGTTTTTTCACCCTAATTCACCCCCTCTTAGGGTGTATAGTGGGACCAGGGTATATTAATAATGATCATTGATTTTTGTTATACTTAAAAAATATTAAATAAGTTATAATATACTTATTATCATCATATTTAACTATAAAATTATTTATATAACCATCCATGATGGTGGTGATAAAAACCAAAGCACATCGTCCATGGAAGTAGTAGCTAGTATGTAACATAGGAAATGATTTCATTTTCTAATGGATGGGGTTATTAATATAACAAACCATTAACTTATATAACCTGAATAATGTCATAAAAATAATTTTATCTTATAAAATAAATTATTATAATCATCCAACTAGGGTGGTAATTAAAAATGTAATACGTCATTCCATGGAGACAGTAATCTACATATACACACGGATGAAATTTTCATTTTCCATAGAAAGGGAGAAATGTAGAAATTTTTTAATCTTTTAATAATATTAATAATTTATAATTATCATATTTATTCACTAAAACCCCATTTATAACTATCCATGTGATGAGGTTATGAAAAATGAAATGTGTCGCTTTATGGAGGTGGTAGTCTGTATTTATGAACGAACGATACTCTCATTTTTCTTAGGAAGGGGGAAGGTTAGATAATGGTTATAACATTAACATAATATAATTTCATTATAATATTAATATTCATTTAATTATATAATAATGGGTAAAATATATTTTGAGCAGAAAGATAAAGAATAAAAAATGTTAAGAAGTGATTAGTACTCATGTTGAGAATTTGAACCTTCTCTTAGAGGGCCTCTTAGAAAAGATAATTTGGGGATTTTACTTGGATAAAATGGATTTCAAATGTTTTATATGGATCTATAGTAAGTTAAATAATAATAGTATCGAGTTTGATATAAATTTTTAGAGTGTATATAATGGGATGGTGGAAGTATCCATTTATAAGTGAGAGGAGTGACATTTTGTAATAATATAAAAGGATAAGTCATTGTTCCTGGAATGTGGGTCAAAATAAGAAACTAATGTAGGTTTTATAGGTATTGGGTTGAAAAAACCCTTTAAAATTAATTTAGAGAAAAATATTGTGTAATTTTAGGCTTTTTATCCTTATTTTTAACTTTTACCATAATTTACCTTTACCATGGTAACTCGTTATTTAACCTCGATAATTTATTGCAATGACCAAAATTAAAATTTAACTTATTAACTAATTTCAAAATTACGATTTAAAATATAAAAATATTTTTATCAAATAAAATTTTCAAGGGTGATAAAAAATAATTTTAATATTAGTGCACATAATGCGTAAAAACTATTTTTTGAAAAAGTGTATTTTTAAGAATATAAATTTTATATGAGATTAAATTATCAATTTTGTTAATTTTAATAAAATTAATATGTTTATTATTAAAAAAATAAGAGTTATTTGGCATTAAATTCAATCCAAAACCTAAATTCACCATGTGAATATTTAATGAAAAGAAAAGACCAAAATAATTTTTATTGGAAAATAAATATTACTTGAGTTCCAAAATATTAAACAAAGGTTTTATGAATTAAAAATAGTATATTCAAATGAATCATTTTAATCATTAAATACATTTTTTATTGAGAAAAAAAATTAATTCATACTTATATCATGATGAATTCATAAATGTTATGGTATTGGTGAAAACTATATTTTTCACTATTTTCCTCAAAATAAACTGTTTCAGAAAAATCACAAAAATTTATCCTAATATAATATTTTTATGTTGAATCCAAAAATGAAGTTAATTTTATAAAATTAAAATTTTAAAATTTAGGAATTTAACTTTTAAATGGAAACATAAAATCTATCTTTATGGTGGAAATGGCTTTTTCAAATAGTAATTATTCTTATTCTTATTTCCTATCAATTTTTAATTAGATTGGTATTAATATATTATTCATGTAAAAAAATATTTTATTATCATTTAACCATAATATACTAATTTTATTAAAATAAAAATTCATAGCACATAAAAAATAATTTTATAAAAATACAAATTTAAGTATAAAATGATCATACTAGATATTTAGTTATACAAATTTAATTTCATGAGTTCATTAGTATTAAAGGTGAACTTTATTTTTATTTATAAATATATTACATAATGTGGTTACCTCTATTTATATCCACTAATTTAACATCTATATTATAATGGCCAAATTAAATAATTTTATTTTAAATTGTCACGGTTTCATTTTAGTTCAGTGTTGCATTTGAAAAAAAAAATATTCAACATATTATTTTTTGAAATGGAAATTAATACTAAAATATCAAGGTGTTATATCATCCCCCTATAAATAAATTTCATCCTTTCAATTTTAATTATCATTCACTAATGAAATGGTAAAGACCTGGAAATTTCAAGAAAATTTTTTTCTTAAATACTTTGGAATTTTACGAGTCTGTGGTTTCTGATGGTACTTGATTCCGAGGCCCGGTGTGCCCGGAATCAATTTCTGAAGTTTTGTTTGGGTACATTCAGTAAACGTACATGCGGGTTTTCTATATTTTGAACTGGTGCTTGGAATTGAAATCTAAGGACACCGATGAACTCGCAGCACCGGTATTCGCTTAAGGGGACCTTTACCGCAGTTACGTTTTATGCGAGTTGAATGTTAATTTTTGGGGATTTAGAATAAATTAAATTAAATTATTGTACACAATTTTATTTAAATTTGGTAGTTTTATCCTACAAGGGGAAGTTATAGGTGGGGCCCACACCCACATAACCTCCCATGAGAGGATAATGTGAGGTGGGGCCCACACAAACCCCTAACCTTTCAGCTTCCCTTAACTCCCCATTAACACCCCCCATTAATTAATTTGAAAACTCTCCATTAATTAATGTGATCTCTTCACCTCCCTCTCTCCCATTAATTTTTTCCAACACTTTTTAATTAATGAATTGAACTCTTCAATTAATTAATTAAAGTGTTTGAATTTTGAATTCATGTGTGAATAAAATAATATCCTTAGCTATTATTTTTATTTTGCACACGTTGTGTTGGGATAATTTTGGGAAGGCTTTGGAGAAATATAATAACATAGTTCTTCTCTCAATGAAGAATATCTCCGACGAAGAATGCGAATTCACCAACGACGCTTCTTCTTCTGGTGCACTCCAACGTCAAAGGAATCGATGTCCTTTTTCCGTGACGCCCGACCTCTGTAATGCTTTTCTTCCACGAATCGTTGACGTGCTCCACTCTTGAAATTGAGGTAGGGGGTTTCTTTCAATTTTAATTGTAGAAAATTGTTCTTCATTCTTCGTTGAAACCGTGTTTTATCTTTGTCCATATGATACCACCTAACGCGGAGGACGCGGACCGAATGAACACGGCCCAATGACCCTCCGATGATCCTTGTTTTATTTCGATGGAGGCGGTGATAGAAGAGGTGGCGGCGACCGAAGGAAGTGGCGGCCGTATGCCGGCCGCATGGAGGGAAACCGCGGCCCGCATCTTATGGGCCACTCGGCCAAAGAAGAACCATCCAGCTAAAGCCGGTCGGGCCGAAGGGAGACCATGGCCTCACAAGGGGTGCCGCCCTGTGGAGAACTGTGGCCCACGCTCTGTGGGCCGCTTCGACGGGTGAATCAACCGGCTCATCAGCCGGCCAGTTTGATGAAGGTCACAAAACCCACAGGTGTTGCGTAGGAGGACCGCAGCCCGCCCATGCGGGCCGCTTGCACCGGGAAGACCGGTCGGCTTTGGCCGGCCGGACAGGAGGGCGGCGCCGCTCAGTGTCGCCGGTTGGAAACCGGGAAGCCCCCCCCCCCCCCCCGCATCGCTCGACCACCCATGCTAAGCCACTCGGCCAGCCGGGCCGCACGCTTCACCGGGCCAGTCCGACACCATCCGGGTCAGACCCTCCAAAACCGGGTCAACCCGACCCGCCAGCCCATTGGGCTTGACGGGTCGGGCCCGTTTTCACTTAAACGCGAATAACTTAAAGACCGCGAGTCCGATCGACGTGACGTCTGTGGAAATGGGACCCTCACGACGAAGCGGTCCTTTTTCAATACTCTAAGTGAGTTTTGGACGACTTTGGAAAATGACCGGGTTTGGAACGAGCGTAATTCCAACCGGGCCCTTGGGATGGAAAAGCCAATATCTCTCAGACCGGGCGTCTGATTGATGTGTTGTCTGTCGCTTTGGGTTCCTTTAGACGAGACGGAACTTCGGGATACATCAACTCTGAACTTCGTGATAGTTTATCTATCGACCCCTTGGCTCGAGGAGCGGACCCTCCTGGAATCGAGTGTGTTGTGTGCGGGAGCCCTAGAGCTGGCTGCGACTGCGACGACTACCGTACTGGAATCCTCCATGGGTTTGACGATGATGACAAATGTAATGGAATCCTCTGTGGGTTCGACAGCGATGACTATTGTACTTGTATCATACGTGGGTCTGACAGTTTGACCTCTGTACTTGTATCCTCAGTGGGTCTGATAGAGTAGTTGGTCTAGTATCGTACGTGGGTCCGAAAGCTTAGCCGGTCTAGTATCCTACATGGGTCCAACTGTTTAGATGAATCAGTGTCTACATTTGATCCTCTCTATCGCAATATGAAATATGTATACCTGTGTGAGCTCAGTATTGACTTTCAATCATTATCATCGAAGTGATTGACTTGCTTTCCTGTGTGGACTGGGTTGTGCTTGGGCTCTAGAGTTGGAGCTGAACTGTGATTGATAACTTAGGTATATGTATGGGCATATACCTAAGTAGAGTTGGATGATACTTCGTGATTGTATATTACTTCTGTGGTTTATCCTTCATGGATTCTGGGAGACCTTCGGGGGTCTCGGGGTCCCTACTGAGTATCGTATACTCACCCCTACTCGGGCTATACCCACACTATGTTGTGTTGGATACAGACGACGAACAACACTGATCGAGGTGGAGACTTGTGGTTTTGTATGGTACCTGGAGGTGGAACACTTGGCGAGACGCACACGGAGTGGATGGCCGGACCCGAGGTGCTGAGGAGGCCATCTGTACCCACCCTTCAGGTGGGATTCCCAGAGGATGACTCAGTGGTTTCTATTTTACTTTACTACAGTTGTACTGTACTTACTGTTGGGCTTGTATTTCAGGCCCCTTTCCTTTCAGCACTTACTTTTGTATTCAGTATTACTTAATGATTCCTTCGGTTACGTACTCTATTATGTTTGTTTACTTTTATAAAGGCAATGTCTTCCCTTTTTATCGGGATTATGCCTTTGGTGATAGTCACCAGTCCCTGGCCTAGGGAAGTCGGGCTTGGGGTAGTCACGGCATGGGCCCCGAGGATGGGTTGTGACAAATTGCTATCAGATGAGTCGATTCTACCACAGAACTTAGGACTCTAATAATTCCTTTCTATGAATCAATAGTGTTAAGAGTATTGAGTGTGGTTTTCAGTCCAGGGAGTCCAGTGTTGGTGCGGCGGTTGACGTATCCATACACTAGGACCCTGACCTCTGATTTCCGACTCGGTGCACGAAAACACTGATTACATGTGTGTTTCAAAAAAATTCTTTGTGATTACTTTGTTTCAGCTCACCAGGTATACTGTTTGACCGTGGATCACCTGTTTCTTTTCAGGATGGCCCCACGAAGGCAGCCATCTAGGGTTCCGAGTTACGTACGGGATGGTAGCCCACCGAGCGACGAGGACTCGGTGCAGGGCCCCATCACAGTGGAGGCACCAGCGGTACCACTACCCATTGGGCCACCGATACCACCAGCCCTAGCAGTAGAGAGTGCACGCCGCCTGAGTGTATTGCACGAGTTCCAGCGACAGAGGCCGCCCAGGTTCCGCGGAGAGACAGACCCACAAGTAGATAAGGATTGGCTAGAGGCTATCATCAGAGTTTTCATATTGGTAGGGACACCATCCGACCTTATGGTGATCCTTGTCACGAGTCTCCTGCATGCAGCGGCAGGCAGATGGTGGAGCCTGATGCTTCAAGTGCATGACGAGGCATCTTTACTCTGGATGGACTTCGAGAGTCTCCTCCTCTTGGAGTTTGTTCCAGCCACCCTCTGTGCGGTGCAAATTCAGGAGTTACTTCATCTGCAGTAGGGCAGCATGACAGTAGCTCAGTACTCAGCGTGGTTTACTGACCTCTCACACTACTCCACGGATATGGTACGAGACATGTTCTTCAGGGCCTGGACCTTCGAGCAGGGACTGAGGCATGAGATCAGGGCTTCGACGATTCCCCTCAGCATCCCGACGCAGGCGGAGGTGCTGGAGCGATCCCTTCTAGTGGAGACACTACTAGAAAAATAGGTATTTGCGATGGGTCATTTGCGACAGGATCCCGTCGCAAATCGCCCATTGCAGAAAACGTCGTCGCAACAACAATTATTTGCGACGGGCTCGTCGCTACAGATATTATTTACGACGGGGATCCTTCCCGTCGCAAATATTACTCCGTATATTTGTAAAAACTTTTAAAATAGTAATTGCAACGGGTCCCGTCGCAACAGGTATTTGCGACGGGCCCGTCACGAATACGAATTGCGACGGGCCCCGTCGCAATTATGTTTTTTTAAAAAAAATAAAAACTATTATTAAATTATTTTAATGGATATAATAATACTATTTGCGACGGGCATAGTATCCCGTCGCAAATGCTATAAAAAAAATAATAATAATAAATTATTAATAAATTATTTTAATTAATATAATAATAATCCAATTATAATTCAAAAATAAAAAATAATAAAATATTAATAAATGATTTAAATTTATATAATAATATAATTATAATTCACAAATAAAAATAATAAATTATTAATAAATTATTTTAATTTATATAATAATAATAGAATTATAATTCAAAAATAAAAAATAATAGAATATTAATAAATGATTTAATTAATATAATAATATTAGAATTATAATTCATAAATAAAAAAATATTAATAAGTTATTTTAATTAATATAAAAATAATAGAATTATTTTACATTCAAATATTAAAATAATTCAAATATTACAAAAAAAATATAATTAAATTATAATATTATAAAATTTTAATATATATATATAATTTAATATTATAAAATATAAATAATATTATTATTCATATTAATATTGTTATTTCAAAATATAATATTATTAATATTTTATAATGAGACAGAAACTACGAATAGAAAAAAAATTCATATTTTGATTTAACAAACTTTATAACATAAAAACAAACTCTAATCTGAAGGAGGGGGGGAGGGGGGGATCTGCAGATGTTGGTAGAGGAAACTTCATCCCTAAATCATGAGTGAGTTAGCGCATGTACTCCATCTGCTCCTGGTGCTGCTGCTGCCACCGACTCATCTGCTCCTCGTACAGCTGCTGCCGGCGTCGACGCTCCTCCTCATACTACTGCTGCTGCTGACGTATCTGCTCCTGCTCCAGTCGGAGACTCTCTATCAGTGCAGTCTGAGATTGCAACTGATCCTCATACTGTGTAGCAGAAGAAGATGCACGAGCTCCTCTCAAGCTGGACGCCGACATCGCAGCACTGTCATAATAATCTCTGGGAGTCAGTCGAGAGCTAATACCAACTACCCGGCCCTTCTCGAAGGCATACTGGGTGGCTTGTATCCATGCCGCCTCATCAAACTGATGGTCAGTGGTCTGATCTGATGACTCGGCCTGACTCTCAGGCCGGGTCTGTGACGCTGCGGCCTCATATGACTCCTGTAGTTGCAATTTAAAATTAAAATTGTGAATATATTATATGTAGTTAATTTTTAAACTTGAAAACAAATAATACTAACCACGATGTGATGCTGACGATCACCTCTGAGCTCCCCAGTAGCAAGATCACTATACATCCTCTGATATACGTCGTACTCCGTAATATTGGGGTGCTCGACAGCCTATAAGAATAAAAAATAAACTGTTAATATTTATAGTTATATAAAATATTTATAAATAATGTACGTACCAGATGCTGTCTATGAGTACTGAAAGAACGACTCCCAGCTCGATGAGTCACCTCCTGTCTCCCCCGATTCTGCCTCACCACCGATGATCTCCTCTGAAAGGCACCACTCAACCAGTGCGCACATAATCCATCCCATACATGGGATGAAATGTACTCTGGTCGGTGTGCTCTACATGACTCGTCAAAATCTGACACTCCTGCTTTCTTCGTGGAAGCTTTTCTTAAATTGTGCAAAAACTGACGAAAGCGATCACGCAATGCCACCTCCCATGCCTTGTGGATGGCGTCTCTCATGGTATCCTCGATCGGATATCATAAACCCTACAAATAAATCAAAATATCAAGTTAGAAATGAAATAATTTTCAAAAGAAAAATTATTTATTTACGTACGTACCAACCAATGGCCGAACATGGCCTGCTTCACATCAATGGGAATCTGATCCCATGTGGTCCACGGCTGAGAGAAATAGTTGCGCAAAATAGCGTTTCCCTGTCCGACTGTTATATACGGAAAACTGTAAAAATAATAAACATTTATTATGTGAATAGATTAATGAAATCTTAGTCAAATCCACAGATTATCACACAGGTTATCACACCTCTGTGTGCGTGGATCAAACCCAAGACGTGAACATCGCTCGGGGACGGGGTTAGGAATCATCAATCATGCAAGACCGCGCCCCCTCCGCGTAATCCCTGGAGCACTTGCAGGCTGAGGGTCATCTGCCAGCAACTCATCCGCATCGAAAGGAAGGTCAGCATCCGCCAACTCACGAAATGTCTCGTCGTCCATCTGAAATAGAAAATGTTAATGTTGTTAGAAAATAATTGATAATTACTATTATATATACATATATATATATATATATATTGATTGTATATAACTACCATGGAATTCTATCAGTGTTCATCTTCATCATCATCTTCATATATGTCAATGTCATCTTCATATTCCTCCTCAACATCATCGATATCCATTCGAGTTCCAGTTGCTTCATCTCTTACCATTTCAAATTCATATGTGACATCATTAACATCATCGTCATCACCGACTCTTAATTGTGGGGTGTCGTCATCGATACTCATGTCTCTTTGTAAAAAAGATTGATTTTGATGACTCTCTTGAAAAACTTCAATTCTTTTCACATCAGTGAAAGCACATTCACTTTGACTAAACTGATTGTCTCGAATTTTGATTTTTATTACACTCCACCAATTAGTCAAGTCTCTTGATGTAGCACAGTACTTTGCATAATAAACTTGATGTGCATGTTGAGCCAATAAGAATGGTTCATTTACTACGAGAACACTTTTACATTTAATATCGATGATTCCATGAGTCAGATGAACACGCACGCCTCTCTCTGTATCCAACCACCGACATTTGAACATGGTTATGTAATGTTGTCCAAGATAACAGAGTTCAATGATTTCATCAAGTATGCCATAAAAGTCAACTTCATTTTCTCGATGATGAGATCCTCTCAAGCTAACTCCACTGTTCATTGTTTTTTTTCGATTCCCCATATGCATGTGTGTGAAATCGAAATCCATTCACCACATATGCATTATAAGTTTTAACAAGTTTGGAAGGTGGGTTACTCAATATACACAGCCGTTTGTCAATTTTATCAGCATGTCGAGACACCTGAAAATTTGTGAAATAATTATCAATATAGTAAACTATATATTGAATGAGTTGGTAAAAGATAAAGAATTTATGTTACCAGTTTTTGAAACCACTGAGAGAAATTTTTCAGTCGGCGTTCTTCGAGAGCAGCTGCTGTAATTTGTGGAATTTGTTTCTTGATATGATTATCATACAACCTATAAAAACCAAAGTTATTTACTGTAACATAAATGATAGAGTAAGTGATATAAACACTTACAGTACAACTGATTTCATCTCTTCACAGTTGAGCAGAACATACGTATGAGCTCTGTGTTGTTCATCATCCGAAAGCCAGCGTTCATAAACTCCACCAAAACCAAGCTCTGGCTGGTTGAAAACAGATAATTGATTGTCGATTTCATCAATATTCCTCTCATTTCGTCCCATTCGGTTGTGTTTTGAAGGATACTCAGATTCAAAATAATGGGAGCATAAAAAAGATATTTCCTCTTGCAAATAAGCTTCTGAAATAGATCCTTCAACAGATTCTTTGTTACGTACTTTTCTTTTCAATTTTTGCATGCATCTTTCAAATGGGTACATCCATAGAAACTGTACTGAACCTCCACATTTGGCTTCATATGGAAAATGTAACATCAAATGTTCCATTGAGTCGAAGAAAGACGGCGGAAATATTTTTTCCAGTTTACATATAATTACAACAACATCTTCTTCAAGTTTGCATAGAGCATCATAATCTGTTGTAGCCGCACAAATTTCCCGAAAAAAATGAGACATGTCTGTTATGGAATCCCAAATCACAGAATTCAACAGACCTCTTAATCCAATGGATATAAGTCTTTCCATTATAACATGACAATCATGACTTTTTAATCCAGTAATATGACCATTCTTTACACATCTACCCAAATTGGAAGCACAGTCATCTGGAAGTCTCAAATCTGCAATCCACTGAAAAAATAATAAACGGTTTTCTTTAGACAGTGTATAAGCTGCTTTTGGTTTCAGTAACCTTTTTGTTCTGACATTCTCAAACAGTTCCAGTTCTGGATGCCTGCAAATTTGGGTAAGATCTAAATGTGCATTTACATTTTCTTTGCTCTTTCCTGGCATATCCAAAACTGTATGAAACAAATTATCAAAACAGTTCTTCTCAATGTGCATGACATCTAACATGTTTTGGACCAACAAATCAGACCAATATGGCAAATCCCAAAATATTCTACGTTTAATCCAATTGTGTTCTTTCCCAAAACCAGAAATTTTCTTTTGGTTTATTGTGGGACCAAAAGTGATGGGAGGTAATGAAAATACAACTGATTTTAACTCCGAACCTGATAGCATTTTTTGAGGTCCATCCCTTTCAACTATTCCTTTTCTGAAATGAGATCTGTTTCTGCGAAAAGGATGATCAGCTGGAAGAAATCTGCGATGACAGTCAAAATAACAAGGTTTCTTTCCATAAATGAGCATAAATGATTTTTTCTCTCCCATACAGTAAGGACATGATTTCTGACCATGTGTACTCCATCCAGATAACATCCCATAAGCTGGGAAGTCACTAATTGTCCACATCAATGCTGCTCTCAGAATGAAATTCTGTTTCGTTGCAACATCATATGTACTGACACCAGTACTCCACAATAAACTTAATTCATCAATCAATGGTTTCAAATAAACATCAATATTTTTCTTCGGATGTCCTAGAATTAGTAAAGTCAAAAAGATATATGGCTCCTTCATCAACATCCATGGAGGTAAATTTTACGGAGTTAAAAAAACAGGCCAACATGAATATTGACTACCATAAGATCCGAACAGACAGAAACCATCAGTGGAAAGGCCCAGTCGAACATTTCTAGCTTCTAAAGCAAAGGATGGATGCACTCTATCAAAATGTTTCCATGAATCACCATCGGCTGGATGATTCAAGCTTTTATCGGTTGAAATATTCTCTTTATTCTATGACATCATTGTCGCTGTATTCTTAGACATGAATAAACGCTGAAGTCTGGATGTAAGCAGAAAATATCTCAACTGTTTTACAGGAATCAAACCAGACTTCCCATGTTGTCCTTCTTTATATCTCAGTTTCCCACATGTGGGACAACTATCCAAAGACTCATTTTCCCCAAAATATAAAATGCAGTCATTTGAACATGCATGAATCTTCTGACAAGTAAGTCCCAAATTTCGAACCAGCCTCTTACTCTCATAGAAATTTGTAGGCAAAACATTTCCTTCGGGTAACAGTGTTTTAAGAAAAGAAAATATCTGGTCAAAACAGGTGTTTGACATTCCGTTATCTGATTTGATAGCCATAAATTTTGAAACTGCTTCTAATTTTCTCATCTTGCAGCCAGGATATAATGCATCCTCAGCAGACCTTAACAACTCATAAAATTCAGATGGTGCCAACTCAGGATTTGAAGCTATATCAGCCGGAGTTTCTGTATGTTGAACAGATGAACCTGCAACATCATATACTAAATCTTGAAACCGAGATGGATCCGGAATCAAGTTGGTATCACCTGCTCTGGAACTGCGTTCACCATGTTGATACCAAAAAACATAATCTGGTTGAAAACCAAAACGCAAGAGATGTCCCCCCACTTTGTCAAACGTGTCAAATGTTCTCAATGCACATTTTCTACAAGGGCATTTTATTTTTCCTTCTAAAACAAATTCTGGATTTGATGCCGCAAATGATAAAAAAAGTCTCCACACCCTCTATATATACTGGATTTAAACCAGAACCGTTTGTATTTCTACATTGATTTATCCATATGCGGTCACCTAATAATGATTGTTGATGACCTCGTTGTTCCATATTTTTCTATAAAATATAAAAGCATTACTGGTTTTGAATAATTTTTTAGAAAAAACACTCAAGAAAGGATAATTATAGAGTTTACATCATACACGACTGACGCAAACTTTTTATTGAGATAGACCTAAAAATTGACCCTTTAAGAATTGAATATGTTGAGAATAAAGCAAAACCTGTTACAAATATTGATAATTTTAATATTATATAAATTTATTATTATTTTCACAGTACTAATATTATTTTTTCATAAATATTAATTATATAATAATAACATTATTACATTATTAATATATTTTATTATTAATATTAAAATAATATAATTTTCTATATTATATAAAATTCTCCTTTCATCTGTGTGTTTAACATTCTGTCTCCACATGTAATATTTGCATTCACTTTCACCTCTCCATTAGTGAGTAGATTGATAATTTTGAAAAAGAATGAAAATATTACATGTGGAGACAGAAAACACACAGATGAAAGGAGAATTTTATATAATATAGAAAATTATATTATTTTAATACTAATAATAAAATATACTAATAATGTAATAATGTTATTATTTCTAATTATTGGTAATTATTCCTAATTATTGGTAATTATTCCTAATTATTGGTAATTATTCCTAATTATTGGTAATTATTGGTAATTAATGGTAATTATTCCTAATTATTGGTAATTATTCCTAATTATTGGTAATTATTCATATAATTACCAATAATTAGGAATAATTACCAATAATTAGGAATAATAACATTATTACATTATTAGTATATTTTATTATTAATATTAAAATAATATAATTTTCTATATTATATACAATTCTCCTTTCATCTGTGTGTTTTCTGTCTCCACATACAAATATTACATGTGGAGACAGAAAACACACAGATGAAAGGAGAATTGTATATAATATAAAAAATTATATTATTTTAATATTAATAATAAAATATACTAATAATGTAATAATGTTATTATTCCTAATTATTGATAATTATTCCTAATTATTGGTAATTCTTACTAATTATTGATAATTATTACTAATTATTGGTAATCATTACGAATCATTACTAATTATTGGTAATTATTCCTAATTATTGGTAATTATTCCTAATTATTAGTAATTATTGGTAATTATTGTTAATTATTGGTAATTATTGGTAATTATTGGTAATTATTGGTAATTATTGGTAATTATTGGTAATTATTGGTAATTATTGGTGATTATTGGTAATTATTGGTAATTATTGGTAATTATTCCTAATTAGTGGTAATTATTCCTAATTAGTGGTAATTATTCCTAATTATTGGTAATTATTACTAATTATTGGTAATTATTACTAATTATTGGTAATTATTACTAATTATTACTAATTATTACTAATTATTTGTAATTATTACTAATTATTGGTAATTATTCCTAATTATTGGTAATTATTGGTAATTATTACTAATTATTGGTAATTATTATTAATTATTACTAATTATTGGTAATTATTATTAATTATTACTAATTAGTGGTAATTATTACTAATTATTACCAATTATTACTAATTATTGGTAATTATTGGTAATTATTGGTAATTATTACTAATTATGGATAATTATCAGAAATCATTACTAATTATGGATAATTATCGGAAATTATTACTAATTATGGATAATTATTGGTAATTATTTCTAACTAATGGTAATTATTGGTAATTATTATTAATTATTGGTAATTATTACTAATTATTGGTAATTATTACTAATTATTGGTAATTATTACTAATTATTGGTAATTATTACTAATTATTGGTAATTATTACTAATTATTACTAATTATTACTAATTATTGGTAATTATTACTAATTATTACGACTTATTGGTAATTATTATTAATTATTACTAATTATTGGTAATTATTATTAATTATTACTAATTAGTGGTAATTATTGGTAATTATTACTAATTATTACCAATTATTACTAATTATTGGTAATTATTGGTAATTATTGGTAATTATTGGTAATTATTACTAATTGTGGGTAATTATTACTAATTATTACTAATTATCGGTAATTATTACTAATTATCGGTAATTATTACTAATTATGGATAATTATTTGTAATTATTACTAATTATTAATAATTATTTGTAATTATTACTAGTTATTGCTAATTATTGGTAATTATTACTAATTATTACTAATTATTGATAATTATATGTAATTATTACTAATTATTGGTAATTATTACTAATTATTGCTAATTATTGGTAATTATTACTAATTATTACTAATTATTGGTAATTATTGGTAATTATTGGTAATTATTTGTAATTATTACCAATTATTGGTAATTATTACTAATTATTGATAATTATTGGTAATTATTACTAATTATTACTAATTATTGGTAATTATTGCTAATTATTGTTAAATTATTAGTAATTATTACTAATTATTGGTAATTCTTGGTAATTATTGGTAATTATTACTAATTATGGATAATTATTTGTAATTAATACTAATTATTGATAATTATTTGTAATTATTACTAATTATTGGTAATTATTACTAATTATTGCTAATTATTGGTAATTATTGGTAATTATTACTGATTATTCCTAATTATTAGTAATTATTACTGATTATTCCTAATTATTAGTAATTATTACTAATTATTACTAATTATTACTAATTATTACTAATTATTACTAATTATTACTTATTATTACTAATTATTACTAATTATTACTAATTATTACTAATTATTACTAATTATTACTAATTATTTGTAATTATTACTAATTATTACTAATTATTGGAAATTATTGGTAATTATTACTAATTATTGGTAATTATTGGTAATTATTGGTAATTATTACTAATTATTGGTAATTTTTGGAAATTATTACTAATTATTGTAATTATTACGAATTATTTGTAATTATTACTAATTATTACTAATTATTACTAATTATTGGTAATTATTGGTAATTATTACTAATTATTGGTAATTATTTGTAATTATTACTAATTATTGATAATTATTGGTAATTATTACTAATTATTCCTAATTATTGATATTTATTACTAATTATTAGCATTTATTCTTAATTATTGGAAATTATTGCTAATTATTCCTAAGTACCATTAACTATGAACAAAGAATACTAATAATTTAAATTTATTAAGTAACAAAACAATGTAAACATAATTAAATTACAACTAATTAAGAATAATTGAAACTAATAAAAAATTAAAAATAAATATTAAATTAAAAAGAACATAAATACCATTAAAATTGATCTGAGGTTGATCCCTGATCGTTGTTGAAAACTTCAATATCAACTTCGGAAAAAAAAATTAAACTGAAGAAACGCTGAAATCTAAAAATAGAATTTTGAGAGGAGGAGAAGATTGAGTTTGAGAATGAATGAAAAAAACGGATGGGGGTATTTATAGGTTAGATCATTTGTGACGGGACTATTTGTGACGAGTACCGTCGCAAATACCTTAGCCCTCATTTATTACGGTCAACGATTAAATAGTTATTCGTGATGGGTCCCGTCGCGAATAATAACCTGCCGACATACTATTTGCGACGGAGGTAGATTCTCGTCGCAAATAGATTTTACCGCCGCCGCTTATTTGCGACGGGGGAAGCTAACCCGTCGCAAATAAGTAGTTATTTGCGACGGGTCAATTCCCTCGTCGCAAATAAGTTTCTAACGGGACGATTTGCGACGGGATTTATCCCCGTCGCAAATACCCATTTTTCCCGTAGTGAGAGCTTCCTCGCTGAGTAGTCTCCAGTAGCGAGACCCACCACAGGGCGACACGTAGCAGAGTCTTCTACAGCCGGAAGTAGACAGATGATGCAGAGGTCCAAGCAGACCAGGCCATTAGGTGGGCGACCTCCGGATACAGGTTCGGTTCTGCGAGGCACACGAAACAGAGCCAGCTATACGAGGAGAAGGCAATGTTATGCATGCGGTGGGCAGGGTCACATGGCTCGGGACTGCCTGACCCACCATGCGGACGAGCAGAAGATAGTTGAGGGACCTCCCAGGCAGAGGCAGAGGTTCGACCGTGGTGGTCCGCCCAGAGTGGGCGGACGAGGCAGAGGAGCTGTCCGAGCAGCGGGTGGTGGACGACGTTTCGAGGCTCTACCACCGCCACCACCAGGAGGACCACCCTGACCACAGGGAGCTAGCAGACAGGGGAAGACTCAGCTCCAGGTAGTCGAGGCCTATGACCACGGTGCACCTGATATGATTCGAGGTACTATCTCTGTCAACTCCACCCTTGATGCAGTACTTATAGACACAGGTGTGAGTCATTCTTTTATTGTCGCTGCCCTTTTTCGGAGCTCAGAGATTCCGACGGAGCCATTGGCTCGATCCTTATGGCTAGAGACTCCTACGGGAGCAGAATCAACGATTACGCATTGGTTCCAGCAGTGTGAGCTTACTCTAGGAGGTGAGAGCTTCGGCTGGGATATTCTTGTAGCGGCGTCGAGGCCTTACGACGTCATCTTGGGTATGGAATGGTTGTCTACAGTCCATGCTCAGATCGACTGCATTAGGCGCAAAGTGTGGTGTGTCCGCACAGATGGGAGAAGGTTCACCTTCACCGGTGAGAAGGGATCCTTTGCAGTGCATGATGGACTTACGTAGAAGAGAGGGAAGCCGATCACACATCATTTGGCTAGTCTCAACCTCGGAGCAGTTGATGTGCGGAGTCCGAGTTTTCCTGTTGTGGGGGACCAGTATGTGGACGTTTTTCCTAAAGATGTTCCAAGACTACCTCCTCGTAAAGAGGTAGACTTCTACATAGACTTATACCCCGGGACAGCACCGATATCTACTCCAGCATATCGGATGGCTCCCGTTGAGCTTCGTGAGATGCGGGCACAGCTGGAGGACTTAAAGGGGAAGGGATTCATCGGACACAGTGTTTCACCTTGGGCTTCTCCGATTTTGTTCGCCAAGAAGGCGGATGGGAGCTTATGACTATGTGTCGACTACCATCGCCTGAATCAGGTGACCGTGAAGAACAAGTACCCACTCCTGAGGATTGACGACCTCTTTGATCAGCTCAAGGGATCACGTTGGTTCTCGAAGATAGACCTCAGGTCAGGATATCACCAGCTCAGAGTTCGAGACAAGGATGTGCAGAAGACGGACTCCAGGTGTCGGTATGGCCACTATGAGTTCTTGTTTATGCCCTTCGGTGTAACCAACACTCCAGCAGTGTTCATGATTCACATTAATTGGATCTTCCAGCATTACCTCGATCGATTTTTCATAGTCTTCATCGACAACATACTGATTTACTTGACTACTAAGGAGGAGCATGCCTACCACTTGAGGGTTGTACTGGATACACTCCGAGAGCACCAGATTTATGGTAATCTCTCGAAGTGTCAGTTCTAGATTCTAGAGGTTCATTTCTTGGGACACATCATCTCAGAGGATGGAGTTGTAGTGGATCCAGCGAAGAGCGAGGGAGTACTTTCTTGGGAGCCACCTAGGAGTGTGACGGAGGTTTGGAGTTTCCTAGGTCTGGCCGGGTACTATCAGAGATTTGTGCCAAACTTCTCCAGAGTTGAAGCACCGCTTTCAGCTTTGACAAAGAAGGGGAAACCCTTTGTGTGGTCAGATAGATGTCAGCAGAGCTTTCAGGAGTTGAGGAAGAGATTGACCAGTGCGCCCATCTTGAGGCTACCGGAGGAGGGCGTTGGGTACGTAGTTTACTACGACGCATCAGGGACCGGACTCGGGTGTGTCCTGATGCAGGAGTGAGCGGTGATCACTTATGGTTCGTGGCAGTTGAGACAGCATGAGAAAAACTATACTACCCATGACCTGGAGTTAGAAGCAGTGGTCTTCGCCTTGAAGATGTGGGGACACTATCTGATGGGTGAGCACTTTACAGTCTACTCTGACCACCAGAGTCTCAGGTACATCTTCTCGCAGAAGGAAATGAACCTGAGATAGTGACGATGGATCGAGTTCTTCCAGGACTATGACTTTGAGATAGTCTATACTCCTGGGAAGGGGAACATTGTAGTTGATTCTCTCAGCAGGAGATCGGGCATTCAGCTGCTAGGAGAGGCGACGGAGCAGCTAGCCGCATTGCAGATATCCTTTGTGGATATAGATGGAGTAGCCTTTCTTCATTCTCTCATAGTCACTCCTCTAATCCTTCAGCGAGTCAACACTTTTAGGACCAGAGATGGTTCAGGCTATGAAGGAGAAAGTGTAGATCATCCAGGAGCAGATGAAGACTGCACAGAGCAGACAGAAGTCCTATGCTGATAGGAGATGGAAACCACTGGAGTTCGAGGATGGTGACCACGTCTTCCTAAGGGTCTCACCTAGATGAGGTCTATGTAGATTTTTCCGGGGCGGCAAGTTATCTCCGCATTTCATCGGACCTTTCCAGGTCCTCAGCAGAGTAGGTGAGGTGGCTTACTACCTGGCTCTTCCACCTCAGTTGCATCGGGTGCATGACGTCTTCCACGTATCTCAACTGAGGAGATACGTGCATGACACGTCCCACATCATCGACCACGGGGAGTTGGACATCGATGACGGGGTGACATTCACGGAGGTCCTGGTGGAGATCGAGGATCAATAGGAGCGGGTCCTATATGGACGATCGATTCCTCTAGTGCGCATTCGCTGGTAGCACGGGAACCTCCAGGAGAGCATTTGGGAGCGGGAGGCTTAGATGCGAGCTCAGTAGCCCCATTTTTTCCCTAGTGTGTGTTGTAGCTTTACGGGGACGTAAATCCCTGAGGTGGGAGTAATTTAAAGACCCAGAAATTTCAAGAAAATGTTTTTCTTAAATACTTTGGAATTTTAAAAGTCTTTGGTTTCTGACGGCACTTGATTCTGAGGCCCGGTGTGCCCGGAATCAATTTCTGAAGTTTTGTTCAGGTATGTTTAGTAAACGTACGTGCGGGTTTTTCTATCTTTTGAACCAGTGCTCGGAATTGAAATCTGAGGACACTGATGAACTCGCAGCACTGGTATTCACTTAAGGGGACCTTTACTGCAATTACATTTTATGCGGGTTGAAAGTTAATTTTTGGGGATTTAGAATAAATTAAATTAAATTGTTGTATACAATTTTATTTATATTTGGTATTTTTATCCTACAAGGTGAAGTTATAGGTGGGTCCCACACCCACATAACCTCCCATGAGAGGGTAATGTGAGGTGGGGCCCACACAAACCCCTAACCTTTAAACTTCCCTTAACTCCCCATTAACACCCCACTTTAATTAATTTGACAACTCCCCCCTTAATTAATGTGATCTCTTCACCTCCCTCTCTCCCATTAATTTTTTCCAACACTTTTTAATTAATGAATTGAAATATTCAATTAATTAATTAAAGTGTTTGAATTTTTAATTCATGTGTGAATAAAATAATATCCTTAGATATTATTTTTATTTTTCACATGTTGTGTTGGGAGAATTTTGGGAAGGCTCTGGAGAAATAGAACAACTTCATTCTTCTCTTGGTGAAGAATATCTCCGACGAAGAACACGAAGTCACCAACGAAGCTTATTCTTCAGGCGCACTCCGACATCAACGGAATCGACGTCCTTTTTCCACGACGCCTGACCTCCGTAATGCTTGTCTTCCGCGACTCGTTGACGTGCTCCGCTCTTGAAATCAAGTTAGGGGGTTTGTTTCAATTTTAATTGTATAAAATTGTTCTTCATTCTTCGTTGAAACCGTGTTTTATCTTCGGCCATATGATACCGCCTAACGCGGAGGGCACGGGCAGAACGAGCAGAGCTCGATGACCCTCTGATGATCCTTGTTTTATTTCGATGGAGGCGGTGATGGAAGAGGTAGCAGTGACCGGAGGAAGTGGCGGCCGTATGTCGGTCATGTGGAGAGGAACCGCGGCCCACATCTGTGGGCCACTCAACCGAAGAAGAACCGTCCGGCTAAATCCAGTCGGGCCGAAGGGAGACCGTGGCGCCACAAGGGGCGTCGCGCTGTGGAGAACTGCGGACCGTGCTCTGTGGGCCACTTCGGCGGGTGAACCGTCCGGCTCAACATCCGTCCGGGGTGATGAAGGTTGCGGCACCCACAGGTGACACGCAGAAGGACCGCGGCCCGCCCGTGCGGGCCACTCGCGCAGGGAAGACCCGCCATCTTCGGCCAGCCGGATAGAAGGGTGGCGCCACCGGTTTGGGACCCCCCCCCCCCCCCCCCGCATTGCTCGGCCACCCAGGTTGAGCCGCCCGACCTGCCGGGCCACTCCGCACCGGGCTGGGATGGGTCGTGCCCTACAAGGCCGGGCCACGCGCTTCACCGGGCCGGTCCGACACTAGTCGGGTCGGGCCCGTTTTCACTTAAACGTGAATAACTTAAAGACCGCGCATCTGATCGACGCGCCGTCTGCGGCACTGGGACCCTCGCGACGAAGCGGTCCTTTTTCGATACTCTAAGTGATTTTTGGACGACTTTTGAAAATGGCTGGGTTTAGAACGAGCATAATTCCAACCGGGCCCCTGGAACGAAAAGGCCAATATCTCTCCAACCAATCATCTGATTGACGCGTCGTCTATCGTGTTGGGTTCCTTTAGACGAGACGGAACATCGGGATACATCAACTCTGAACTTCGTGATAGTTGACATATTGACCCCTTGGATCGAGGAGAGGACCCTCCCGAAATTGAGCGTGCTGTGTGTGGGAACCCTAGAGTTGGCTACGACTACGATGACTACCGTATTGAAATCCTCTGTGGGTTCGACAAGGATGACAACTGTACTGGAATCCTCTATGGGTTCGAAAGCAATGACTACTATACTTGTATCCTACATGGGTCTAACAGTTTGACCTCTGTACTTGTATCCTGAGTGGATCTAACAGAGTAGATGGTCTATTATCCTACGTGGGTCCGACAGCTTAGCTGGTCTAGTATCCTACGTGGGTCCAACAGCTTAGATGAATCAATGTCTACATCTGATCATCTCTATTGCAATAGGAAAGATGTATACCTGTGTGAGCTGAGTCTTGACTTTCAATCATTATCATCGATGTGATTGACTTGCTTTCCTATGTGGACTGGGTTGTGCTTGGGCTCGAGAGTTGGAGCCAAACTGTGATTGATAACTTAGGTATATGTATGGGCATATACCTAAGTAGAGTTGGATGATACTTTGTGATTGTATCTTACTTCTGTGGTTTATCCTTCGTGGATTTTGGGAGACCTTAGAGGGTCTTGGGGTCCCTACTATGTATCGTATACTCACCCCTACATGAGCTATGCCCACACTGCGTTGTGTTGGATGTAGACGACGGACAGTACTGATTGAGGTAGAGACTTGTGGAGCTGGACGGTACCCGGTGGTGGACCTCTTGGCGAGACGCACACGGAGCGGACGGCTAGACCCGAGGTTCTGAGGAGGCCATCTGTACCCACCCTTCAGGTGGGATTCCTGTAGGACGACTCAGTGGTTGTTGTTTTACTTTACTGCAGTTGTACTAGCTTTTTAGTTGTACTGTACTTACTATTGGGCTTGTATTTCCGGCCCATTTCCTTTTATCACTTACTTTTGTATTCAGTATTACTTAGTGCTTCCTTATGTTGTGTACTCTGTTTTGTTTGTTTACTTTTATAAAGGCAATGCCTTTCCTTTTTATCAGGATTACGCCTTTGGTGCTAGTTTCCAGCCCCTAGCCTATGGAAGGCGGGCTTAGGGTAGTCATGGAATGGGCCCTGAGGACGATTCGTGACAGAAATAGATAAGTGTATCTATAAGATAGACAAGACTCGAGATATAATTTCTAATGAGATATCAATATAACTATCTTAGGTAAGACTATAAAACACATATTTTCCTTTATAATAAGCATATATTGATATTTTAACCATTTGATCCAAATATGATTCCTTAGTTGTCTATAAGTATTAGGATTTCTAGATACATACCTTTCACAACTTCATTTTGATGATCCTATTTCAAACCAAGCACTAAAGAAAAAATGGTTATCATAATAATATTCTATCAAAATAAACCATAATATGAATAAGATAAATGAATCCTAAGATTTATTCTCTTATTAAACATTTTTCTTAGCCTATGATACTTTCGGTTCAATCTAGTTTGCTTCAAGTTAGTTTCTCTTGTACTTATGATCCCAAAAAATAACTATCCCAAAAATTATCATGAACTTTATTATAATATCCTAAACATGAAAATCATTGAAATATGTGATCTTAAAATTAAAATTACCCATTTTTATAAAATAACATATCAATTTACATATACCTTAACTTATGAATCGCTATGTTTTAATCTAATTTTTTCATGATCATTTCCTTTTAGGTTCTCAAACCTAAATATATTCATATTCCTCATAATGGTTTAGATCATATTAATTACCCAAAGTATATCCCCTAGGAGGGTCAAACCAGATGTGCAGTGAGGCCTCTTTATCATGCACTAGGTGAATATCAAGTTAATACCCAACCAACCTTTTAGGGTTATTACCCCTAGGTACATCTAGTCCATAGTCTATATCCACTTGTTTGTATCAATATTGGGATTAAATTTCAAAGAAAATATGAAATGTCCACTTTACTAAAACATAATGAAGTTATGATACGCATAGAATTATCCTTAGGGTTTTCACTAAATTCATCTCATCCTAATCCAAAAAAAATTAAACTTGTCCCCAAAATAACTAAAACTTACTCTGATACCAACTGAGGCACCCAAGACCCACACTCACAAATTAGATTCTAAAAGCACGTGATTTATAACTGGATTCGATACCAATTTATGTGATCCAAGATTAACTTACATATATTTCAATAATTTAAACATTACATCTTTCAATAATCACACAATTAAATAATATAAAAGGTTTAGTTTCTTTGGATATTATCTACATAAAAATATTATTGTGAACATTTCTCTATAACCATGCCATAATATATTTTATTCTATAAATCTCCTTGGTTATACTCATTTTCATAACCTAGGTAATGGAAAACACAAGAATATGTTAGCACAAACACTCAGTAAGGGAAAAACTCATCAATATGTCATCAAGAGTTATATCATAAGAAAATGATAAAAAATTATCATAAGAGAAATATCTTATTAAAAATAACATAGAATAATAAGATTTTACATAATTCATGATAAAAATACATGTAATATCAAATGAACAAACATGTACCATGGAATAAGAGTGTGAGATAATAAACATAATCTATAAATAAAAATCATAAGAAATGGTATAAAAATGTGGAATTTCATAAAAACATAGCATAAAAGGATATATAGAACAAAACATAAGCACATTGAATCATTAAATTTTTATCATATCCAATAATTCTCAAACATTAATTTGTGAACAAACAAAATTTCCATGCATCTTATTAGGAATAAACAATATTTCCATGCATCGTTTTGTGAAAAAAAAACAAAATTTACACACAAAATAACATTATTGAATGAGATATAAATCCTTAACCAATAAATTTGAGGGTGTAATAGAACCTCACCTACCAACATAAATACATATATTTACCATAATATATCAATCATGCATCATTCCATGAGAACCCATAGAAAGAAAATGGGTTTCATATCTTTTCTAAATGGTATCACATAACATGATATAAAAAGTAAATGATCTGATTCCAAAAATTCAATCACACAAAAGTATTATTTCATAAATTCATTTAGAGTTATACTCATAAAACATAACTCCATAGGATATTGATCTTTTGGTGTTAAAGATGAAAATGGAAGTGAAAAATAATAGTCTTTAGAAAACATTTCTTAAAATTTTCATAAAAATAAGAAGTTATGAGTCACATTTTAGAAATTAAAATAAAGACTTTTATAAACTTTTTTAGATAGAAATTGAAATAATGGATCATTTAAAATTCATAAACTTTATCCTGAGGTAATATGGAGTGTAATATAAAATTTACAATCAAGAAAGTAAAAAAAATTCAACATTCTAAAAATACCTTTGTTGAAACTCACATCATAAAATAGTAATAAATATTTTATTTAAAAAAGTGGTAAAGAGAAATTTTAATATCACTAGAAATAAAACATATTTGTATTTAAAAATAATAAAGGATAACATTGGTGTTAAGGGTTAATATGGATATGGAAGAGAAATTTCTCATTTGGATAGGATGAGAATTATTATTAACATCATCTAACTTTATAAAGAATGAAATCCATTAAATAAAATGTAATTCATGTGAAAAAATAATTTCCCCAAAAAAATAATGAGGTAATAAAATGTAATAGAATCATAGGATTGAATAAAAAAATCTTTAAGAACCATATTCAAATAGGAATAATTATGACCTAAGAAAAGAAGTCAAGTCAGAAAAATTCATTACAACATTAGTATCTCTTGAATCAAAAGACTATGGAAGATATAACATGATAAAGATTTTTAAATCCATTAAATTTCATTAAATTATGATAAAAACATTCAAGGTAAGTATATACACCACATAATATAAAATAGGTGGTGAATATGGCATATGTCTTAAAAAATAAAAGTGAGATGAGAAAACCCTTATGGTTTTAGTGACTTTTGAATCATAACCCTTTGAACCAGAAAAATTGAAATAGAAATTTAATTTCCATGAATAAAATATAATCATGATAAAATAATCCACATATGAAATATATACAGCATATAAACTAAAATAGGTGCATAATAAGAAACATGTCTATATGAAAGAAGTTTAAGACAAAAAAACCCTTACCATAACTATTGGCTTCCATAAAATATCTTTAACCTATTTTATAAAAAAAATAACCATATTAATAAATTATTTTAAAACCTTATTCATGTATATTTTCCTATATACTCTTCAATCGCAATCATTTCTTATTCATTTATTACTTAGTTATAGTTTATTTTCATCATTGGATATTAGATATTTTCATTGTTTTGCGCATGATTTAAAATTTCAATCATGATTTCCATTATTTTATAATAATTTAATCATTATTATATTATAAAATTTATTTTAATAGATGTTTTATAATGATTTATATAGTTATACTTTCATTCCATGAGAGTTTTAGTTTCGATTCGTGAAGACGGAATTGGTGATGACCTTGCCTTGGGTAATTTATCAATATCAATGGATTACTTTATAATGATCATTGATTTTTGAGTAATCCTTAAAAAATATTAAATAATTTTTTAATATACTTATTATAATAATATTTAACCATATAAATATTTATATAACCATCCATAAATGTGGTGGTGAAAAACGAAGCATGTTATTCGTGGAGGCGGCAGTTCGCACTAACACGTGTTGCGATTTCATTTTCCAATGGATGATGTTGTTTATATAATGACCCATTTATCATTAAACAAGATTAATAATTTCATAAATTTAATTTTAATTCATTAAATACATCCCTATAATCATCATGTTATGGTGATTATGAAAAATGAAATACATCATTCCATGAAGTTTATAGTCTGCACGTACACACAGATGATATTTCTATTTTCCATGGAATGAGAGAAACGTAGAAAATGGTTTATATTTTTAAAATATTAATAATTTTATAATTATTATATTTATTCATATAAATTTTTAAAACCATCCATGTAAGGTGGTTATGAAAAATTAAAAACATCACTTCGTGGAGGTGGTAGTAAGCACATACGCACAAATGACCATCTCATTTTTCTAAAGGGGTAGATAATGATTATAACATTAACATAATAAAATTTCATTATAATTAGTATTATTATTTAATTATATTATAATGGGTAAAATTTATTTATAGGAGAAATATAGCAAAGAAAAAATTTTAAGAATTGATTATTACTCACATTGATAATTTTAACCTTCTCATGGAGGAACTCCTAAAAAAGGAGGATTTAGGGATTTTACATGGATAATGGGACTAATAAATGTGGGATAGGGATCTATGTGAAGTAAAATGGATATAGTTTCAATATTAATTCTAATTTTTAGAGTTTATATAAAGGGGAGTAATTAGCCTCCTTTTATAAGTGAGGGGAGTAGCAATTTTGTAATAATATAAAAGGAAAAGTCCCTAGTCAAGACATGTGAGTAAAAAAATTTAAAATAAGGGAGGTATAATGAGTATTGAATCATGAAAACCCATAAACATTTATAGATAATTATTTAGAAATTTTATTCTTTTTATCCTTAGTTTTAACTTTTATTATAATTTACTTTTTCCATGGTAACTCGTTTTTTATCCTTGAGGATTTATTTTAATGACCAAAACTAAAATTGACATCATTACATAATTTGAACATATTGGTTTAAAATTTGAAAATAACTTTATGAAGTAAAATTTTCAAGGCTAAGAAAAAATAATTTTAATAATAATTTACATAATGTGTAAAAACCATAATTTTTTAAGTGTACTTTTAAGAAAAAAATATATTTAAGATTAAATTATCAATGTTATTTATTTTAATAAAATTAAGTTTATTAATAAAAAAAATATTTATAAGGATTTCAAAATAATATAAAACTAAAATCCACCATGTGAATGTTTAATTAAAATAAAAGACTAAAAAAATTATTAGACTAAAATATTACTTAACTTACAAAATGTTAAACATGGGTTATCTAAATTCAACATATTATATTTAAATGAATAATTTTAATCCTTAAATAAATTTTTATTGAGAAAAAAAATTTATATGTTTTTAAGGCATACTTATATTAGGATGAAATCAAAGATGCTATAGTATTGGGGAAAACTATATTTTCACTAATTAGCTAAAAAATAAACCATTTCAAAAAAATATCAAAAATTTATCCAAATATAATATTATTATCATGAATCCAAATATTAATTTCATTTTTTCAAGTTAAAATTATAAAATATATAAATTTAGATTTTAAATGGAAACATGAAAATTATTTTTATAGGGGAAATGACTTTTTCAAATAGTAATTGTTCTTATTCTTATTTCAAATCAATTTATAATCAAATTGGTGTTAATGTATTATTCATATAAACAATATAGTTTATTATAATTTAACCATAATATACTTAGTTTATTAAAATAAAAATCCATAGTGTATAAAAATCCAATTTTAGAAGAAGAAAAAAAAAATTAAGTATAAAACTATCCTACTAGTTTTTTAGCTATACTAATTGAATTTCCTAAGTGAATTAGTTTTGAAAGTGGCATTTATTTTTATTTATTAACATATTTCATAATTTGTTTACCTCTATTTATACCTACTAATTTAATGGATATATTATAACATTCAAATTAAGTAATTTTGTTTTAAAGTATTATAGTTTTTTTTTAGTTTTGTGGGGTGTGTGAAACAAGATATTAAAAATAGTATTTATTTAAATGGAAATTAATACTAAAATATTAGTCCATTGCAATTAAGTCTTTGTCATAGGAGGGTTGAAAATATCAAGAATGCGTAGTGAACCATTCCCAAGAGTTTACCAAGAAAACCCTATCGGTATTTCATGGTGATAAAGGGCCTCAAGATCTTGAGGAGTGGATAGAAAAAGATAAAGAATATTTTCTAATTCCTTAAGACCCTAGAGACTTATAAAGTTGGATTTATCACCTAAATATTGTAATTTCCTAGATAAAAGTTATAGGAATCAATTGTTCAAGTTAAGTTTCATGAAGATCTCTCATGGGTTATGTTTAAGAATATATTTAATAAAAAATTACCCTAAGATATTGAGGGTGACAAAAGTCCAAGAATTTATGAACCTGAACCAAGAGAGTCATTATATAATGGATTGTTCCATTTTTTTTAAAAAAATGGTTTATGTTTCTCCCAATCTCATCACAAATGATTATCATAAGGCTCAAAAATTTAAAATAGGCTTGAAACCTAAGATCAAATTGAGAATCATTATTTTATACTTAACAACCTATGTAGTGGTGGATAGAAAATTTATGATCATGGATACCAATATAGAAGTATTAAAAATATTCAGTGGTTCCCCTTTGATAGAAAGGGTAGTTAGATCACTTTATCCAGCCTGAAGAGGAAGTGAGAGGAGTTTTGTAATATTGGTGGTGAGGGAACACACAATTCATTAGATTTTGTGCTAGTGAAATCCTCTAGTAACAAGTTAGTGACTTGTTTTCAGTGTGGGGAAGTAGTCTACACTAAGTTGAATTTATATAAATCACCCAATACATGCCACCGGTGTGGAAATCCAATCCACCTTCATCACTTTTGAAGAAGTCCTCAGTAGGGTAGCAGAGTTGGATCTTCTTTTACTCAAGGATATCAAGTATGATCTGATGCATATAAGGGTGTGGGGTCCTATTCTTATGATAAAGGGGACTCTCACCCTGCTAAGAAGATAAAGATTGGTACTGAGTCCAGAAATTTATATGTAACTAATAATGTTCCAAAGGATTTTGATGCAAGCCTAACCATTGTGAGAGGTATATAATTTATTACTTCCTCTATGGTTTTTGTGTTTTTTGATATAGGTTCATCCAATTCCTTTATTTCATAAAATTTTATTGATGTTTGGGGATTTTTATTAGAGTAAATTCCATTTATGATGGATCTTTCCATTCCATTGGGAAAGAAGGAGCAGGGCTTCAAGTGTATGAACTATCAGGTTGTGATTGATAATTTTGAGATGTGTGAAATTTATCAGTCATTGATATGAATATTTTTTATCTCATTATTTTCATAGATTAAATGATATATTTTAAATCCCATATTCACTGTTATCATTATAGAGTTTAGTTCCTTTCTCCTAATAAGAACACTCACATATTTCTGGATGAGTGAAACCCTAGGTCAGGGAGGGAAGGACCTATTGTTATGGATATTTGAATAATCACATTCTAGTTATCCAATTAACTCTTTGATGTGGTTGAGAAGAGTCTAGTAGGTCAACTTCTAGTGGTGGTAGATAGGTATCCCAATCCCTTTTTGGAGGATTTTTCTTATCACTCCAACTGGAGGTTGAGTTATTGATAATCCCAAAATCTTTAACATCTTACTATATGAATCTCACTAAGATGAAGGATTTGAAAGTACAATTAGATGATATTTAAGGAAAGTTATTTATTCAAATGAGTGTGTCACATAGGGAATCACTTATTCTCTTCACAAAAAATTCATATAGATGCTTCCAAATTTGTATCAATTATCAAAATCTCAACTAGGTGACCGTGAATAATAAATAATCATTTCCCCAGATTGATTATTTATATGATTAGATCAGGTGATCCCAATGGTTTTCAAAAATTGATTAAATATTGTGATATCATCAGTTGATGTTTCAGGAATCATATATACCTAATACCACTTTTAAGAGAAGGTACGGGCACTACAAGTATTTGGTTATTCTATTCAGCCTTACTATTGCTCTGGTAGTTTTCACAGATTTGAGGAACTAAATTGTCACGCTTGGACTTTATTGAGGTACAAGTTTAATTTTAAATTTTTATTTCGTAAATTAATTGTCTGTTTATTTAAATTATTTGGTTGTATCATGGGTTGAACCCGGTGTGGGTTTCCCGTTGTGGTAACGGTGTGTGCGCACGGGCCTTGCGCCGCTCGGCGCACGGGCAGGGGATGGGAAAATCCATGTGGCTTTTCCATTTCAACATGCAGTGCCCGTCGTGCGGACGTTTCAAATAACAGATGTTAACTTCAGTTTTATTATTATTATTTATATTATTATTATTGTTGATACTATCATTATTATATTATTTTTATTGTTATTATTATTATTATTATTATTATTACTTTCAATATTATTAGTATTTTTGTTATGAAAATATTATTATTATTATTGTTGTTGTTGTTGTTATGATATTATTATTATTATTATTATTATTATTATGATATTAGTATCATTGAATAAATTTAACTGTTTTTATTTATCTTCCCCCCCCCCTGAAACCCTAGCCGGCACCCCTTTTTATTTTATTTTTTCTTTTTTCTTTTTCTTTCTTTTCTTTTCTTCCTCCCCACGTATCTATTCTTTTTCTTCTTGATCTGCCCGCTCCTCTTCTCCTGCTCACCGCACCACCGCACCCTTTCTCCCCCTTCCTCCTTTTCTTCTTCTTCTCTTACTCTCCTTCTTCTTCTCTTCTCACTCGCCGGTCTCCCCCTTCCCCTCATCTCCCTTCAGTGCTGCGTCCCGCACCTGCATCCTCCCGCTCCTGCACCCCTCACTGCTCTGCACGTACACCCCCGCTCCTCCAGCAAACCGAGCTCCGCCGGACCCCTCCTCCGCACCTCCCTGCTCGGTCACCCTCCATGCCACCTCCGTCAGGTCGGACGGTTCCCCTCTCCCTCTGCTCCACCAAACCAGGCCCTCCCTTCACCGAAGCCACACCGAACCTATCCCGCTCGGCCGTTCTCCCTGCTCCCACGGTCGGCGCACCTCCTTCATTCTCCGCACTAGCCGGTGCTCCGCCATACCTCCCCGCTCGGCCACGTCTCCCCGCACCCCTGTAAGTCTCAGGCATGTTTTATTTTGTTATTTTATTATTATTATGTTTGTGTTATTATTTTTATTATTATATTATTATTATTATTATTATTATGTCATTAGTTATTACTAAATTATTGTTATTATCATTATTATGTTAATATTGTTAAAACTGGTTAAATTGAAAATTTATTTATTTGATGATCATTGCATCGATAAAAATATAAATTAATTTAATTGATTGTGTTAACCATCTATTTAATTGAAATTTTTAGATTTTTAATAATTAATTTGGTTAGTTTCGGAGTTGTATACTTAATAAACATTTTATTTTATTATTTTGGCTTAATTGTTAATTAATTTGATTACTATTGAACTTGTTTGACAGTGAACTAAATTATTTAATGGACTGCTAACATTTCACTGGGTTGGCATTGAGGGTATTTTTGGTCCACTGTTTTAGGACCCTTTTGACAGCTTCTTACGGTGCGACCGTTGCACAACGGGAGTTCTGTGCCGTGTCGTTTCATTCACCTATTTGAGGTAGCTGGTTTCGCATACTTAGGGTTTTTGATCATTTAGTTGCTGGTTTGATTAATTTAATATGCCTTTTATTTAAATGTTGTCGTGGATTTGAATGGTAGAGCGTGTTGTTTTGCTTTTATTGGTAGTTTGTTTACATTACCAGGTTTATACCGCATTATTTTCTTAACCTTGATTTGAAAGGTGAACCTTGATTTTTGAGCACAAAAGGGGAAGCCTAGGTACTAGGTGGGTGGACTAGACTAGTGTGCTAGTGATACGGGAGTGGCCTCGGCCCAGTTTCACTTGGCGGGATTGATGACTACAACACTGACTAAACATTTGAGAATGACTTGGGACAACTATGGTAGGAGGTGTTTCCCTACCAGTGGCTCGTGCATGGGAAGGTATGGTATTGTTCACCGAGACGTGAGGTTCTAGGGCCCACACAGCTTTAGTACTTTAGGGCCTCTCCCACTTTTGTTGCTCCTGTGCAATTATATACTCACCACTGGTTGGTTTTGGCGACTTTTATAGTTTCAAAAGGTAAGAATGTTACATTTTCTTTCAGTACCAAAAACCCCCTTTTCCTATTCTTAAAATTGTCTTTCTTTCCTTAAAAACTGTTTTCATTAAAATTTTAGTGCATTCATTTTCTTTCTCGAAAATTTGAACCTGCAAACTGTTTTGGCCAACTAACCCTTTTTATGTGAAATATTTTTCTTTGGTGTCAACCTATTGAGCGTTTCTCACATCCTACTTACACACTTGGGTGTAAGTAGATTTGATTATGTCTGATGCAGGGAAAAGCCAAGGTTTTGAGCATGGTGGCCCAAGTTGTTAGTCGGTTCATCTGATTTGGCGCTGGTGGCGGAGGCCTGACAGTGATATTATTCCATCAGGTGATAGTTGTTGTTTTAGTTTTTGGTCACCTTTTTTGGTTTGGGGGTTAGTTGTGGTTAGGTTGTAGCTGCTCTTTTGTTGAGACCCGTTCACGCTGTTTTAAATCTTGTGGTTGAAATGTTGATTTTTTTTTGGAATTCAGTTTACTTATGGTTTGTTTCACGGGTAAATAGTTCCCAAAGGTTCTAAATAGTTACCCGGGCACTTGTGCCAGCCCGTGGGGATCGGGAACGCCCTTCGGGTCTTGCCGCGGGCCGAGTCGGGCGTCGAGTTGATGGCGACCCGATTCGGTTTGTGAAAAAATGGTATCAGAGGGGAGGTTTCTTTTTGGTTTATGTTATTTGGGATGAGTTGGATTATATAGGAGATGGGTCTTTCGAGGCTCAGAATTCATGTTGTGAGTAGGGTTCCTGGCCAGCACGCCTTGTGACAGATACTGAGTCACCATGGGACATCAGGGTGTTTGTTTCACTTCTTTTTAGGTGAGACATGCAGGCTGCAGACTTTACGTGGACACCAGGCAAGAAAATTAATGCTTTTACATGGAGTTGTTTTTTCATGTTTCGTTTATTGATGAATATTTATCTTGTTGGAAAAATTCATTTCGTTTTTATTGATGGTTTTCCTTCTTGATTGTTTCCCTTTTTCAGTAAGATGCCTCCCCGAAGAGCTCCTATGCACCCACGGGAGGAAGCCGGAGAGATTTCTCCCGCACCGCTTGATCAGAGATTGGTAGAGGCTATGGTCCGAGCCATTCAGGCTTTGGGTCAAGGGGCGACTCCCGCCCCTACCCCTTTTCCAGCTAGAGGGGAAGATTATGACTCCATGAAGGATAGAGCTCAGAAGTTTCTGAAGTACAAACCACCTTCTTTCCAAGGTAGTTCAGAACCTCGGGAGGCAGAGGAATGGCTTGAAAAGATATAACGTATGTTCGAATTTCTTGACACGCCCGAGGAAGTCAGGGTGAAGTGTGCCTTGTTCCATCTAGAGGGCTCCAGTCGTAAATGGTGGGAATCAGTGATCCAGGCGGGGAAGCATGAGCACATGAGTTGGAAAGATTTCAAGGTGATTTTCAACGAGCAATATTGTCTAGAGTTCATAGACTACGCTAGATCACGGGAGTTCATGGACCTTTCGCAAGGGAATATGATAGTGATGGATTATGCAAATCGCTTTGCTGAACTGGTACGGTACGCACCTAAGATAGTTTCGAGCGAATTCTTGAAAGCTTGGAAGTTTGAGAAGGGCCTTCGACCAGAAATCCACTCTCAGGTTTTCTTATTCAAGCTGAAGACTTATGCTGAGGTGGTTGATCATGCTTGCATGGCCGAGATTGACCAGAAAGGAAAGTTGGGGTCTTCTGGATCAATGTCAGGTTTTGGCAGTAGTGGTTCCTCGGAAAGGAAGAGAAAGCGTTTTGAGCAGTGGAAGAAGAGTGGGGGTGGCTCAGGCCATACCTCCAGGCAGACATCGTCTGGGGCTTCTGATGTGAGGCCCATCGTGTGCCATCAGTGCGGAAAGGTAGGGCATATCTGACCTGTGTGTCCACATCCTCCCAGACCTTGCTATGGGTGTGGAGTCATGGGGCACCAACATCGTTTCTGCGGGACTGTACACCCTTACTAGAGTGGGACTGGATCTGTAGCTTCCAGGGGTGTATCAGTGTAGTCAGGGCCGACCAGGATGTTGGGATCTTAGTTCGGTGGTCGTGGTGGTAGGACCGGATCCTCTTCAGGGAAGATCCATATCAGGGAAGAGCCGTAGGTGAGTGGTCGTTCTCAAACAGGGACCAGGCAACTACATGATGTGGATCAGGCACCAACGGGATCTGATGCGGGACCTTCGATTGTTCGAGGTACCATTTTGATTTCATCTTCTATAGCTGCAGTTTTATTTGATATTGGTGCTTATATCTTCTCGTCTTGTGAATCTGCTAAACCTACCAACTGAGCTGTTATCGTTTGCTATGGAGTTAGCAACACTGTTGGGGAAAAAGAGGGAGCAGGGCCTTAGGTGCCCATCGTGTGCACTCACTGTGTCAGGAGTTGAGATGGAATAGGATTTCTTGGTCCTTAACATGGACCTATTTGACGTGATCCTCGGTATGGACTAGCTGGTGCGTTTTCAGGTGCACATTGATTGCTATCGGCGCCGAGTCAGTTTTACGGCACCAGATGGGACTCCCCAGTTATTTCATGGAGAATGGGACCCTCGGTCGAGTCATGCGGGACCTCCACTCCCAGAGTTGGGAAATCTTGGTTATCAGTTATTGTCGCTCTCGCTGAAGGACGATGGTGGTGTTTCTCAAGGTGGATTACCTCGTGTAGTGGAAGAGTTCCCAGAAGTTTTCCCAGATGATTTTTTTGGCTTACCCCCGGAGCGGGATGTGGAGTTCTCGATTGAGTTGGCACCGGGAACACAGCCTATATCTCTTCCCTCATATCGCATTTCCCCCACCGAATTGAGGGAATTAAAGATACAGTTGGATGATTTGGAATCCAAAGGATTCATTCGCCCGAGCGTCTCTCCTTGGGCCGCCCCGGTATTATTTGCAAAGAAGGCTGATGGAACCCTCCGGTTGTGCATTGACTACCAGAAATTGAACAAGGTAACCATCAAAAATAAATACCCTTTGCCCCGGATTGATGATTTATTCGACTAGCTGAAGGGGGAAAAGTGGTTCTCCAAGATTTATTTTCATTCAGGATACCACCAGCTCAGGGTGATAGAAGCAGATATCCCAAAGACAGCTTTCCGAAGCAGGTACGGTCACTTCGAGTACTTGGTCATGCCTTTTGGATTGACGAATGATCCTGAAGTTTTTAGGGCACTCATGAATAGGGTGTTCCACCAATATCTCGACTCCTTTTTCGTGGTATTTGTGGACGACATATTGGTCTACTCTAGATCTGAGGAGGAGCATGAGCACCACCTACGTATTGTTTTGGTCACTTTGCGGGATCACCACCTATATGCCAAACTCTCAAAGTGTACATTCTGGATCAGGGAAGTGAAGTTTCTGGGGCATGTCGTCTCAGAACAAGGGGTTTCAGTGGATCCCGAGAAGATCATGGCAGTTATTTCTTGGGAGCAGCCGAGAAATTTGTTTGAGATCAGGAGTTTTCTAGGCTTGGCCAGTTATTACAGGCACTTTGTCTGGGACTTCTCTCGGCTTGCCTCCCCCATGACCGCACTCACCTGGAAAGGGGTGAAGTTTGAGTGGAGCCCACAGTGCCAGACATCTTTTGAGGAGTTGAAGCGGCGGTTAACCACCGCACCCATGTTAACCTTACCAAAATCGGGAAAGGGCTATGTGGTTTACTGTGATGCTTCAAGCATGGGCCTTGGGTGTGTGCTCATGCAGGATGACCATGTTGTGCCTTATAGTTCTCACCAGCTCCGACCGCATGAGAATAATTACCCGACTCATGAATTAGAGTTGGCGGCGATGATGCATGCTTTGAAGACGTGGCGCCACTATCTTTTTGGGGAGAATTTTGTGGTCTATACTGACCATAAGAGCCTGGCCTACATTTTCTCTCAGAAGGATCTCAATTTGAGGCAGCACCGCTGGGTCGAGTACCTGTAGGGTTTTGATTTTGACATTGTCTATACCCCTGGTAAGGGCAATGTGGTAGCTGATGCTTTGAGCAGAAAAGTACCAGTGCAGGCGTTGAGGAAGTCCAGCGATGAGTGGACTTTGATGGGGCTCTTCGCCCAGATGCACTTGGAGAGCAGGGAGCACAGCGGATGTACCTTCTTAGCTAGTATTCAGTTGACTCCTGCCCTCCTGGAGTGGATTCAGCGGGAGCATCCTGGTGATGAGCTGTGTCAGCGATCCATGCAGTTTCTCCATGGTGGGGAGACTCCTTCAGATTGGTCCTTGTCTTCCCAGAGGATCTTGTGCTTTAAAGGCCGTGTTGTGGTGTCGTTGTCTCTGCGGAAGGTGGTGATGCGGGATAGCCACCAATCTCAGTGGTTCGTCCATCCTGGTACAACCAAGATGTATTACGATGTTCGTCGTCAGTTCTGGTGTCCAGGTATGAGACGGGACATAGCCGACTTTGTATCCAGATGTTACACTTTCCAGCAAGTGAAAGCAGAGCATCAGAGACCATCTGGCCTACTCCAGCCATTACCCATTCCCACCTGGAAGTGGGACGAGGTCGCCATGGATTTCATTATTGTCTTGCCTCGTACACCTCCGGGGAGGAATGCTATCTGGGTGGTGATTGACCGCTTGACCAAGTCAGCTCACTTCATTCCAATCAAAGATACAACGAAGGTAGAGGAGTTGGGCCGCTTGTATGTTCAGGAGGTGGTCAGACTTCATGGTGTGTCATCGGCAGTTGTTTCTGACAGGGACCCCCGCTTTACATCTCGGTTTTGGGGAGGCCTCTAGAAGGCTTTGGGGACGCAGATCAAGATGAGCACGGTATATCATCCTCAGACCGATGTCCAAACAAAGTGGGCGAATCAGATTCTGGAAGACATGCTCCGAGCCTGTGTGTTAGATTTTGGAGGATCATGGGATAGACATTTAGGATTGGTCGAGTTTGCTTATAATAACAGTTACCAGTCTTCCATCAGAATGTCACCCTTTGAGGTGCTCTATGGTCGGCCCTATCGGTCTCCTCTGTGTTGGGCTGAGGTAGGAGAGGCCTCGCTCTTGGGACCGAGCCTTGTTCAGGATACGTCTGAGAAGATCAAGATGGTTAGGCAGCATTTGTTGATAGCTCAGAGTCGTCACAAGTCTTATGCAGATCAGAGGTGGCGGGATCTTGAGTTTTCAGTGGGAGATAGAGTATTCCTGAAAGTGGCCCCTCGCTTGGGTCACCGCCGTTTGGGGAAGCAGGGGAAGCTGACACCGAGATATGTCAGACCCTTCGAGATTCTTGAACGTATTGGCAAGGTGGCATATATATTATATTTTCCCTCGCAGTTGACGTCGATTCACGACGTATTTCATGTCTCCCAACTAAATAAGTACAACCCCGATTCGTCGCATGTGCTGAATTGGGAGGAGCTGGAGATAGAGCCTGACTTGTCTGTGTTTGAGCGACCAGTGCGGATAGTGGATTCACAGGAGAAAGTGTTGTGTGGTAAGTCCATCCCTCTAGTTCGTATTCTTTGGCAGCACGGGAGTGATGAACACGAGACTTGGGAGTGGAAGTCATGGGTTGAGTAGGAGTACCCATTTCTATTCTCTGATCAGGCTTTGAGCTGACTTTCCGAGGGCGGAAAGTTTTCATGGTGGGGAGAATTGTCACGCCCGGACTTTATTGAGGTACAAGTTTAATTTTAAATTTTTATTTCGTA
Organism: Viscum album; assembly: GCA_963277665.1. NCBI lineage: Eukaryota > Viridiplantae > Streptophyta > Magnoliopsida > Santalales > Viscaceae > Viscum > Viscum album. The sequence continues at coordinate 539,809,832 of OY728120.1, read as the reverse complement.
AATTAATTGCCTGTTTGTTTAAATTATTTGGTTGTATCATGGGCTGAACCTGGTGTGGGTTGCACGTTGTGGTAACGGTGTGCGCGCGTGGGCCTTGCGCCGCTCGGCGCACGGGCAGGGGATGGGCAAAGCCATGCGGCTTTGCCATTTCAACGCGTGGTGCCCGTCGCGCGGACGTTTCAAATAACAGATGTTAACTTCAATTTTATTATTATTATTTATATTATTATTATTGTTGATATTATCATTATTATATTATTGTTATTGTTATTATTATTATTATTAATACTTTTAATATTATTATTATTTTTGTTATGCAAATATTATTATTATTATTGTTGTTGTTGTTGTTATGATATTATTATTATTATTATTATTATTATTATTATTATTATTATTATTATGATATTAATATCATTGAATAAATTTAACTATTTTTATTTATCTTCCCCCTCCCCAAAACCCTAGTCGGCACCCCTTTTTATTTTATTTTTTATTTTTTCTTTTTCTTTCTTTTCTTTTCTTCCTCCCCACGTATCTCTTCTTTTTTCTTCTTGATCCGCCCCCTCCTCTTCTCCTGCTCACCGCACCACCGCACCCTTTCTCCCCCTTTCTCCTCCTTTTCTTCTTCTTCTCTTCCTCTCCTTCTTCTTCTCTTCTCACCCGCCGGTCTCCCCCTTCACCTCATATCCCTTCAGCGCCGCGTCCCGCACCTGAATCCTCCCTCTCCTGCACCCCTCGCCGCTCACCACCTACACCCCCGCTCCTCCAGCAAACCACGCTCTGTCGGACCCCTCCTCCGCACCTCCCCGCTCGGTCACCCTCCCTACCACCTCCGTCAGGCCGGACGGCTCCCCTCTCCCTCTGCTCCGCCAGACCAGGCCCTCCCTTCACCGAAGCCACACCGGACCTATCCCGCTCGGCCTTCCTCCCTGCTCCCATGTTCGGCGCACCTCCTTCATTTTCCGCACCAGCTGGTGCTCCACCATACCTCCCCGCTCGGTCGCGTCTCCCTGCGCCCCTGTAAGTTTCAGGCATGTTTTATTTTTTTATTTTATTATTATTATGTTTGTGTTATTATTTTTATTAGATTATTATTATTATTATTATTATTATTATTATTATGTCATTAGTTATTACTAAATTATTTTTATTATCATTATTATGTTAATATTGTTAAAACTGGTTAAATTGAAAATTTATTTAGTTGATGATCATTGCATCAATAAAAATGTTAATTAATTTAATTGATTTTGTTAACCATCTATTTAATTGAAATTGTTAGATTTTTAATAATTAATTTGGTTAGTTTCGGAGTTTTGTACTTAATAAACATTTTATTTAATTGTTTTGGATTAATTGTTAATTAATTTGATTACTATTGAACCTGTTTGACGGTGAACTAAATTATTTAAAGGACCGCTAACGTTTCACTGGGTTGGAATTGAGGGTATTTTTGGTCCACTGTTTTAGGACCCTTTTGACAGCTTCTTACGGTGCAACCGTTGCACAACGGGAGTTCTGTGTCGTGTCGTTTCACGCACCTGTTTGAGGTAGGTGGTTTCGCATACTCAGGGTTTTGATCATTTAGTTGTTGGTTTGATTAATTTAATATGCCTTTTATTTAAATGTTGTCGTGGATTTTACTGGTAGAGCATGTTGTTTTTCTTTTATTGGTAGTTTGTTTACATTACCAGGTTTATACCGCATTATTTTCTTAACCTTGATTAGAAAGGTGAACCTTGATTTTTGAGCACAAAAGGGGAAGCCTGGGTACTAGGTGGGTGGACTAGACTAGCATGCTAGTGATACGGGAGTGGCCTCGGCCCGGTTTCACTTGGCGGGATTGACGACTACAACATTGACTAAACATTTGAGAATGACTTGGGACCACTATGGTAGGAGGTGTTTCCCTACCAGTGGCTCGTGCACGGGAAGGTATGGTATTGTTCACCGAGACGTGAGGTTCTAGGGCCCACACAGCTTTAGTACTTTAGGGCCTCTCCCACTTTTGTTGCTCTTGTGTGATTATATACTCACCACTGGTTGGTTTTGGAAACTTTTATAGTTTCAAAAGGTAAGAATGTTACATTTTCTTTCAGTACCAAAAACCCTTTTTTCCTATTCTTAAAATTGTCTTTCTTTCCTTAAAAATTGTTTTCATTAAAATTTTAGTGCATTTATTTTCTTTCTCGAAAATTTGAACCTGCAAACTATTTTGGCCAACTAACCCTTTTTATGTGAAATCTTTTTCTTTGGTGCCAACCTATTGAGCATTTCTCACACCCTACTTACACCCTTGGGTGCAAGTAGATTTGATTATGTCTGATGCAGGGAAAATCCAAGGTTTTGAGAACGGTGGTCCGAGTTGTTAGTCGGTTCATCTGATTTGGCGCTAGTGGCAGAGGCCTGACAGTGATATTATTCCATCAAGTGACAGTTTATGTTTTGGTTTTTGGTCACCTTTTTTGGTTTGGGGGTTAGTTGTGGTTAGGTTGTAGCTGCTCTTTTGTTGAGACTCGTTCATGCTGTTTTAAATCTTGTGGTTTAAATGTTGATTTTTTTTTTTGGAATTCAGTTTACTTATGGTTTATTTCACGGATAAATTGTTCCCAAAGGTTCTAAATAGTTACCCGGGCACTTATGCCAGCCCGTGGGGATCGGGAACGCCCTTCGGGTCTTGTCACGGGCCGAGTCGGGCGTCGAGTTGATGGCGACCCGATTCGGTTTGTGACATAAATATTCCACCATTATCTTTCTTCCTTTATGGTGGTTTTTGTAGATGATATCATGGTATACTCTAAGATAAAGAAGTATCATGAGCACCATCTCAAAATTATTTTGGTAACCTTGAAGGAACAATGCTAAATTATCTAAATGTCAGTTTTGGAATCAATAAGTGAGATTTTTGGATCATTTGGTACCTTATAAAGGCATATTGATGGATCCTGATAAAATCCAAGTGGTGATTTATTAGGAGTAGTACAAGAATTTGTTTGAGATAAAAATATTTCTGGGTTTATTTGGGTATTATAAGTGATCTATTAAAGACTTATACTACCAAATATCAGTGCAAGGGAAGCATTGGGAAGAAGGGGTGTTGAACGCGTTGTCGTGACATGTCAAATTGATTATATTTTTAAGGTTGATTTATCGTTTAGGTCAGACCCTAGGTCGTCTCGCAAGGAGCGTTGGTAGGTTTAGAGTTTGTATTTTTAATAAAAATGACTAAGGGAGGGGGTGGTTTTGAAAACAGTTTAAAACAATGACTTAGTTGAAATAGCTTAAAAATTGAGTGACCTAGTGGATTTTGAAAAATATGAGATAAAAGGGTCGATTTTATTTCACTACACACATATCACGTTCATTGTTTATAGAGATTCATCTTAGATTTAGAGTAATTCTTTGGTTGGAGTTAATTGGAATCCCGATTAATTCCTAAGCTTTTATTTCAATGATTTAAGGACCCAACCTTGACGTAACAATCATATTGTCAAGGTCCATTACTTATGCATGGAATAAGAGATTCCAAATCATATTGAAATCTCAATAAGGTGGGTATGAAAAGTATTCTTGTGATGTCCAATCGGAACAACACAAGTCACGCACTCAAAACCTCACACCGATCGGTTAGAAATTAAGAGCATAACACTCACATGCATCAAATCAAGCATTCAAATCTGAAATAAAATAAGATACATGGAATGAAATGTTTAAACATCCAAATTACTCCAAACCAGTAGCTAATGTATGCATCGGAACTCCCTTGACATGTGTGTAGCTCCCTCACAACGAACACACAACTTTTAGCTCGACATCGGGAGGAGGAGGAAGCTCGAGTTGAACTCCTTCTTCATTGTTGATCCCCCTATGAGGATAGGGGCCTCCAGAACCTCCAAGGTTATTAGGAGACTCCTCTATAACTCCAAATTGTCAGCACTTCACTCCTTGTCCGAACTTACAAATGAGGAGCCCAAGGTTCCCTTTTATAGGAAATGTGGGAGGTGGTTTTGGGCACACATATTTCATAAATCCACTTGCATGATGCGTTTTGGCCTTCATAAAGTCTTATCTCGCTTTGGAGAAAATAGAAAAGTTGTATCCCTACCTCTTTACTATATCCACCGAAAGTTTGGTACCGTTTGTACAACTATATCTCGAGATATTTATAAAATACATAACACCGCATTTGACTTGGTCTAAATTCGGTGGCTTGGACAGATTAGTTCTGATGGGCCCCATAAAAGCCGAATCATGATTGGGTTCCTTAATATGAAATGTAGACTATTAAATTCTGGACAGGAACACAAAATTTCAGCCCATTTGGATTCACTGATTTCGTGTACTATTCAAAACAGTGAACAGATGTCCATGGATCCATGCAATTTTGGCCCATTTTTCTTTCACTTCATCAAGGGCCCTCCAAATCACCTCCACCTAAATTGAAACAATAAAAACAAGTAACATTGCTCATTCTAATATTTATTAACATTAATAGATTTATTAAAACATAAAGTGCAATTTATTATTATATTTGGAATATTCATTACAAAACTAGTTTAAAACTGCGGTGTAAGGGTGGAATAAAACAGTGAATCGTGGTACGATCACACCCCCACACCTAAACATTTGCACTCCTAGGAAAAGTCAAATATCCAAATACAATGATGCATATATATATATATATATATATATATATATATATATTTCCAACATCCTAAAGACTTATCATTTGAGTAAATTTTATTTAAAGGAAAGTGATCAATGCACGAACTACACCAAGGAGTTCTTCCCAGTAAAAATGGAAAAAGATGTCTCATAAATCATATCACAATAAAATTCAATGAGATTTATGACACCAATATGAGCAAGGAATTCAATTTTCAACCATTACACTAACTCTCCATGTGTGTGTGTGAAAACCATTCCATTCTATTCTTTCCACTTTCTATCAAATAAATATAGGTTATTTTAACATTATTCTGCTTTAAATGATATTTCATCGAACTACTCCTACATCCTTTGCAATCATATTTCAAGACCCACTCATTTAAGCATTCCCATAAGTCAAACCATAAGCTCCCAACCTAGATATCCCCATATGTTTCACATTTCATCACTCCCCTCATTTGTTATATTTTTTTTGAAGTTGCATTTGGAACAAATCTCACACTCATCTCTCAACCCTTGTTTGATCTCATCACGACACTATAACAAGATCAAAGGTTGAGGAGGAGTGGTTTTTGACCTACCCAAGACACAACAATTTTTTTTTTTTAGGGCGTAAAATAGTCAGACATTAGGTACACACGCATAGGTCAATCTGGTACAGTAATGAAACAGATTGGATAAGGAACAAACGTATGGAAATATCATTTAAAGATGAAAAATATTAACCCAACATATATTTACCTTATATTAAGTAAGAAATAATCACACTTTGTGGTTTGGTGAAAAAATTTGTGGAGATATTAGTGACACAGTTTTCCCAAAAACTACTCACACAATGGGCATCAATCATCTCAAAGGTTTCACATAGATACGACCATTTATATCATTGACAGAAAACCAATTCACTAAAAATCACTCCCTGATGTTAAATTCATACAAATACTCTTTTTAGCCTTCATTATGGTATTTTTACTTTCCCCACATTATGGTCGCCAAATCATGGAACTTCGAAATTGTTGATGGGGAAAAATGAAAATACCATAAAGAAGGCCAAAAAGAGAAAACAAAAGGAGAAAACAATGAAAATTCCTAACTATCCCAGGAATGTATCCACCCCCCCCCCCACACCTAGAGAATGCAGTGTCCTCACTGTAATAAAAGAGACTGTGGGAAGGAAGGATAAAACCTGGTGAGTGTTATTCATAGACCGCTTCTTGAACATGGAGTTCCTCCATTGGGGACTCCGGAATGGATTCATGGAAGTGCTTCAGCTGCTACCCATTGACAGTGAAGGATTGCTTGGTGTCTTCATTTTGAACCTGGACAACACCAAATGGAGAGACATTAGTAACAATGTAAGGTCCAAACCAACGGGAACGAAGCTTACCAGGGTGCAACTTCAGCCTTGCATTGTACAGGAGGACCTTCTACCCGATGTGGAATTGACGATGAAGGATGAGACGGTCGTGGGCAGCCTTGGTTCGCTCCTTATAAATTCGGGAGTTCTCATATGAATCTCTTCTCATTCCCTCCAACTCCTAAATCTGCAACTTCCTTTGAATACCTGCACCAGAAATATTAGAATTGCATTGTTTAATGGCTCAGTAGGCCCGATGCTCTACCTCAACAGGGAGGTGACAACTCTTCCCAAAAACTAGCCGATATGGTGACATGCCAATTGGAGTTTTGAATTCATTACGGTAAGCCCATAATGAATCATCGAGTCTAACACTCCAGTCTTTTCTATTTGGCTGAACCTTTTTCTCAAGAATCTGTTTTACCTCACTATTCGATACTTCTACTTGACCATTTGTTTGTGGGTGATAAGCAGTAGACACTCGATGCCCAACCCCGTACCTGTGCGAAAGAGATTGCATTGTGCGGTTGCAGAAATGAGAACCCTGATCACTGATGATAAACCTAGGTAATCCAAACCTACAGAATATTTGGGTTCTCAAAAATTCCACAACTATCTTGGAATCATCTATCCTCGTGGCTCATGCCTCTACCCACTTTGAAACATGATCCACTGCCAGAAGAATGTAAAGGTTCCCAAATGAATTGGGGAATGGTCCCATAAAGTCAATGCCCCAAATATCAAAAATTTCATGGAAGAGCAAGGGTTGTTGGGGAATCTCATTTCTTTTAGAGACATTCCCCATTCTTTGACAGCGAGGACAAGATTTACAGAATTCATGGGCATCCCTAAACAATGTGGGCCAAAAGAGACCAGAATCTAAGACCTTGCGAGCAGTCCGTTGGGGACCAAAGTGGCCCCCACAAGCAACTGTGTGGCAGAACCTAAGGACAGACTGAAACTCACTATCGGTAACACAACGCCTAATAACTTGATCACTACATGTGCGCCATAGGTAGGGGTCATCCCAAATATACCAACGAGACTCATGTTTTAGACGGTCGGCCTGGTTTTTGGTGAAATCAGCAGGAATGCAGGACGCTACCAAATAATTTACAATTTCAGCATACCAAGGAATAGCATCTTGTACTCGGTACAATTGCTCATCAGGAAACAATTCAATTATGGGAATACAGGGGTATGAGTCAATGTCCGTGGATGGTAGAATCCTACTGATATGGTTAGCAACCACATTCTCTGCTCCTTTTTTATCTCTAATTTCTAGATTGAATTCCTGAAGGAGGAGCATCCAATGAATGAGACGTGGTTTGGCTTCCAGTTTCTTTAGGAGATACCGGAGGGCTGCATGGTCTGAGAACACAATGACTTTGGACCCTAAAAGGTATGACCTGAATTTATCCAAGGAAAACACAATGGAAAGAAATTATTTTTCAGTGGTGGTGTAGTTTTCTTAGGCAGGTTCCAAAGTACGTGAGGCATAGGCAATGACATGTGGAGCTCGATCTACCCTTTGTGACAAGACTGCCCCAACTACACAGTTAGAGGCATCACACATGAGCTCAAATGGTAAATCCCACCGAGGTGGTTGGATTATCAGGGGTGACGTGAGACTCCATTTTAACTTATTGAAAGCTTCCTCACATTTTTTATAAAAAACAAATTCTTTTTCTTTTTGGAGTAATCGGGAGAGGGGGAGTGCAATTTTACTAAAGTCACAAATGAAACGACGATAAAATCTAGCATGACCCAGGAAAGACCGCACATCCCGAACATTTTTAGGGAATGGTAGGGAGGAAATGATATCTACTTTTTATTTTTCCACTTGGATACCTTCCCCAGAAATGACATGTCCCAAAACTATGCCCTGTCGCACAATGAAATGGCATTTCTCATAATTTAATACGAGATTCTTTTCAATACAGCGACGTAGGACAGAAGCAAGACTACTCAAACATTCATCAAAAGAGGATCCATAAATAGTAAAATCATCCATGAAAACTTCCATGCAATTCTCCAGGTAATCCGAAAAAATACTAACCATACATCGTTGGAAAGTACCTGGAGCATTGCACAGACCAAATGGCATCCTTCTATAAGCAAATGTACCAAAGGGGCAAGTAAAGTTTGTCTTTTCCTGATCCTCAGGGGAAATATGGATTTGAAAGTATCCAGAATACCCATCAAGGAAACAGTAATGGGACTTCCCTGTTGGCCTCTCTAGCATCTGGTCAATGAATGGAAATGGGAAATGGTCCTTCCTAGTGTGTTGGTTTAGTTGGTGATAGTCTATACAGACACGCCAACTATTCTGCACACGAGTTGGAACCAATTAATTGTTTTCATTTTTAACTACAGTAAGGCCAGTTTTTTTAGGAACTACTTGAATGGGACTGACCCATTGGCTGTCAGAGATAGGGTAAATGATTCCAGCAGCCAACAATTTTGTTACTTCTTTTTTAACAACATCAAGTAGGTTTGGGTTCAGTCAACGTTGTGACTGCCTCACTGGTTTAGCCTCATCATTTAATAAAATATGATGTGTAAAAATTGATGGGATAATGCCAGGAATGTCAGCAAGTGTCCATCCCAAAGCTTTTTTATACTTCCTCAAAAGATCAAGCAGTCGCAATTCATGCTCAGGAGGGAGTGAACTAGCAATGATGACGGGCAACTTGTTTCCATTCTCAAGATATGAGTATTTTAAATCTTGAGGCAATTGTTTCAGTTCCAATTCTAGGGGATTTTGGATTGATGGAAGTGTGTGTGAAATTGAGAAGTCACTGATCTCATCTAACTGCTCAATGGTAACATCCTCAGATGAGGAATGAGCTTTTACAATCTTAGCAGTATCATCGATGGTCATGTGATCCTCTGTGTTCAAGAAATCATCAATTAACAAATATGCATGACATTTCTCTAGACCGCTACAACAATAAATGCATGATTCATTACCTAACATTTCAATCAATGAAGAAAACTCAGAAAGGGGATCAGGTGAATGAAAATAAGTTGTTTCAGGGGAAGGGAGAACATCAATTGAATTGATAGAGAGAGAGGAGTGTTCTTCTAAGGGGTGCTTCATGGCATCAAGGATATTGAAGTGGACAGTATTACCACCAAAATCCATAGATAATGTACCATTATGGACATTAATTATGGTTTTGGCAGTTTTCAAGAAAGGTCTCCCCAATATAATTGGGGCATGTCCATTCATCCTATCATCTTCCATTTTAAGCACGTAAAAATCAGCAGGAAAAATTAAATTTTGCACCCTCACAAGAACATCCTCTAACACACCGGAAGGGTGTGTCGTACTCCAATTTTCTAGCTGAACAACTATTCCTGTGGGATTTAGTTCACCGACCTGCAAAGAAGAGTATATAGAGTGAGGAATCACATTAATAGAATCACCCAAATCAAGCATAGCATTGGAGAAAGAATACTCCCCTATGGTGCACGGAATCGAGAATGTTCCAGGATCGTTGCACTTGGTGGGAAGTGATGGTTATATCAATTCTGAGACGTTCCTCCCCAATCTCACCTTCTCATCACCTCTAAGTCGCCTTCGGTGGGTACACATCTCCTTCAGAAACTTTTCATATCTTGGAATTTGCTTGACGGCATCAATCAATGGAATGTTAACCTGCACTTTTTTGAAAGTCTCCAAGATTTCTTTATCAAGTTCAGTTTCTTTTTGTTTCCTAGGTTGGGCAACCCTTTGAGGAAATGGAAGAGTAATGGTTGGGATAGGTGTCTCATCAACAACCATAGTCCTTCCTTTGTAAGGGCTTCTCTCAGGAAAAGGGTTTTCTTCTCTTGGACCATTTTCAGCAGTTGGGATGGTGGTTTCCTTTGGATGGGAGGACTCTAATGGAGGGGTCATTTGGCTTTTGAGTTGTGTCCCACTCCTAAGGGTGATGGCACTAACATTTCCTTTATCCCTAGGGTTTACTACTGGTTGAGATGGTAGTTTACCCGACCCATGACTTTGGATTTCCCCCACCGAGTTGGAAAGCTGGCCTAGTTGGGTCTTTAGGTCTTGTATGGCTGCTTGGGTGGTTTGTTGGAAATGGATATTATTGGAAGTCATTTGCTTCATCATATCTTCTAGGCTAGGCTCATTTTTTGGAGGGGTGGTTGGAATGGCCTTTGGGGTGGTTGAGGATTTCTGGGTGGTGGTAGATGACTACTCTGACCCTGTCGGTTCCATTACTGTTGAGGTTGGTTTGAATACCCCCCTTTCCTATAGGCTTGGTTGTCCTTCCACCCTTGGTTGGATGGATAGTATGGTTCTTTCCTAAAGGGTTGGTTAAAGGGGCATCCTGGAAATATTGCCTCACAACTCTCAGAAGTTTCTCTCAATTGATGAAATTGGTCAGAATAGTGGGTGTCAGAAGAGAAGATTCCACAATGGATGGGAGGAGGAGATTGATATTTCCCTTGGGAGAGAGCAAGTTGTCATATAAGGGTACTTACCTCTTCAAACTTCGTGTCCACCTTCTTCTCAAACTCAGTACTTTGCACCTCATGGACACCTCGAATGGGAACACTGGACCGTGTACCGAATTGTTGAGTGTTCTGTGCCATGTTCTCAATGAGGGTTCTTGTAGAAATTGGGGTCTTATCTACCAATGCACCACCTGCAGCAGCATCAATCATATTTCGATCAATAGGAATCAAACCTTCATAAAAATATTGAATTAAAAGTTGATCACTTATTTGGTGGTGTGGGAAACTTGAACATAACCTTTTAAAGCATTCCCAATATTCATGTAATGTTTCCCCTTGAGATTGTCTTATACCACATATTTCTTTCCTTATAGTTGCAGTTTGAGAGGCTGGGAAATATTTTTCAAGAAAAATGCGTTTCATGTCTGCCCAGCCCCTAATTGGTGAATTGACATAGTATAACCAATCTTTTGCAGTGTCTTCTAATGAAAATGGTAATGCCCTAAGCTTCACTTGTTCTTCATCCACATTAGCAGGTTTTAAGGTTGAACACACAGTATGAAATTCTTTTAAGTGCTTATGTGGATCTTCTCCAGGCATTCCATGAAATCTTGGTAATAAATGGATTAAACCATATTTTAGTTCAAAATTGGGTGTCTCGCCTTGTAATTGAATGTAAGTGGGTCAGATATCAACATCAGTTGAGGTTAGTTCTTTTAGTGTTCTATTATTTTCAGCCATGATATACAAGTTATGTTCAGTTTTAACTTTGGTTTCAGAAGAAGAAGAAGGATCAAGAAGAATTTTAAGATTTGATGTCTCCTCCTTCAAAGTGTGGTCTTGTATGTCTCGGTTTCGTTGATGTAGGATCCTCTCTAGTTCGGGTTCGAAAGTTTGTAGGTATCCCAGAGTAGAACGTTTCATACAAAGAACCTACACAATAAATAAATTAGAACACAACAACAAATTCAAAGGTAGAAGATTAAACAAACAAATATTCACAAAAATTACAAAAAAATTATCAAAAACACACACAAAAAACCAAAGCGCTCCCTGGAAACGGCGCCAAAATTTGAATGCGTTGTCATAACACATCAAATTGATTATATTTTTAAGGTTGATTTATAGTCTAGGGAAGACCCTAGTTCATCTCTCAAGGAGTATTGGTAGGTTTAGAGTGTGTATTTTTAATAAAAATGACTAAGGGAGGGGGTGGTTTTGAAAACAGTTTAAAAAATGACTTAGTTGAAATAGCTGAAAAATTGAGTGACCTAGTGGATTTTGAAAAATATGAGATAAAAGGGTCGATGTGATTTCACTACACACATATCAAGTTCATTGTTCATATAGATTCATCTCAGATTTAGAGTAATTCTTTGGTTGGAGTTAATTGGAATCCCGGTTAATTCCTAAGCTTTTATTTCAATGCTTTAAGGACCCAACCTTGACGTAACAATCGTATTGTCAAGGTCCAGTACTTATGAATTGAATAAGAGCTTCCAAATAATATTGAAATCTCAATAAGTTGGGTATTAAAAGGATTCTTTTGATGTCCAATCGGAACAACACAAGTTACGCACTCAAAACCTCACACCGATCGGTTAGAAATTAAGAGCATAACACTCACATGCATCAAATAAAGCATTAAAATCTGAAATAAAATAAGATACATGGAATGAAATGTTTAAACACCCAAATTACTCCAAATCAGTAGCTAATGTATGCATCGTAACTCCCTTGAAATGTGTGTACCTCCCTCACAATGAACACCCAACTTTTAGCTCGACATCGGGAGGAGGAGGAAGCTCGAGTTGAACTCCTTCTTCATTTTTGATCCCCCTATGAGGATAGGGGCCTCCAGAACCTCCAAGGTGATTAGTAGACTCCTCTAGGACTCCAAATTTTCAGCACTTCACTCCTTGTCCGAACTTACAAATGAGGAGCCCAAGGTGCCCTTTTATAGGAAATGTGGGAGGTGGTTTTGGGCACACAGATTTCATCAATCCACATGAACGACGCGTTTATGCCTTCAGACAGTCTTATCTCACTTTGAAGAAAATATAAAAGTTGTAGCCCTACCTCTTGACTGTATCCACCGAAATTTTGGAACCGTTTGGACAACTACAGCTCGAGATATTGATAAAATACAGAACACCTCATTTGACTTGGTCCAAATTCGGTGGCTTGGACAGATTAGTTCGGATGGGCCCCATAAAAGCCTAATAGGGATTGGGTTCCTCAATATGAAATGTATCCTATTAAATTTTGGACAGGCCCACAAAATTTCATACCATTTGGATGCACGGATTTAGTTTACTATTCAAAACAGTGGACAGATGTCCATGGATCCATGCAATTTTGGCCCATTTTTCTTTCACTTCATCAAGGGCCCTCCAAATCACATCCACCTATATTGAAACAATAAAAATAAGTAACATTGCTCATTCTAATATTTATTAAAATTAATATATTTATTCAAACATAAAGTTCAATTTATTATTATATTTGGAATATTCATTACAAAACTAGTTTAAAACTGCGGTGTAAGGGTGGAATAAAACAGTGAATCGTGGTACGATCAGGTGTCTCTTAAAGGGATTCCCCAATCTGATGTGTAGGTATCTCTAGTTAAGGATAAAACCCTCATGTTGGAGAGTGAAGAGTCTGGAGGGTCTTGGAAACTAGCCAGGACTTGGCAGGGGGGTCGGCATCCAAAAAACTATGGATGAGGATGTGGTCATGATGACTGGGTTGGTGCACAAGGGTGTGGTCGTAATGTGTCCACCAAGTCTCCCAAAGGACTCACCATGGAGAAAAAAAACTTAGGGAGAAATACTTTGTGCTCTTGACTCAAATGAACTCACAGTCAGAGTGGGAAACTGCTAATGACAATGATGAATCTGATCATGATTATGGGAATGATCCTCTTATGGATTTATAGTTTTCCTTTTTGGATGAGGGAATTCTTTGTCTGACCTTGTCCATCCTATTTCCCTTGTCATCTTTATCTTTTAAAAAAATTCTTAGAAGCAGGCACGCTTATCTTCTGAACCTTTTGAGTATAAATAAATATATATTTATTTGTAATTAAAAAATTATAATTAATATATATTCATTTATAGGTATAATTATAAATTTATTTATTTATTTATTTATTTATAAAATTATAAGAAATGTTTTTATTATATTTATAATTTTATTAATATATATAATTAATATATTTATTATAATTTTATGATTATTTGAATATATCTATATTTATTTATAATTATAATTATAGATATTTGTATTTATTTATAAATATTTGTATTTATTTATAAATATTTGTATTTATTTATAAATATTTGTATTTACTTATAAATATTTGTATTTATTTATAAATATTTGTATTTATTTATAAATATTTGTATTTATTTATAAATATTTGTATATATTTATAAATATATTTATTTAATTATATATATTTATAACATTATAAGTATAATAAATATATTTTTTATAATTTTATATTTATTTTTGATTAAGAAATTATAATAAATATATAGTTATTTATATTTATAATTATATATATATTATGTACTTGGAGGTACAATTACATTCAAACACACAAACCATACACACAGGATGGATATGCGGGCCATAGCCCCCCCAATGGGATATTTATACTTATAATTATAAATAAAAATAGATATATTTAAATAATTATAAATTTATAATAAATATATTAATTATATATATTTATATAATTATAAATATCATATTGATATTTATTATAATTTTATAATTTTTTTAATTTTTTTGTGTATTTATAATTTTAACTATAAATTTATATATTTATATTTACAATAAATATCTATATTATATTTATAATTATATAAATATATATAATTAATACATTTATTATATATAATTAAAAATATAATAAATATATTTATTATAATTTTTTAAATTATTTAAATAAATATACATTTATTAACATTAGATCTTTATCAGCGCATTTTTGGCGCTGATAAAGATTGGTTTTTATCAGTGCTAAAAAAGAACTGATAAATTGTGTCTTTATCAGTGCTGTTTTTTTAGCACTGATAGAGGTAGGTTTTATTAGTACTTTCTATTTTAACACTCATAAAACATAGTTTTATCAGCGCTTTCTAACAAGCGCTGATAAAAGTCTTGTTTTATTATAAAAGAAACTCTATCATTACCCTACCACCGCCCGCAGTCAAACTCTCATAGAACCAGACCTTTGTCACCGCTTTCTCCTACCGCCACTTCCTCCTATTGCTACTGCCTCATCCCTCTGCTCCCTCTGGTGTCTTTTTTGTCACCGCTGACGCATACACCACTGCCGACCCATCTCTTTTGCTACCCTCTGCGGCCTCCGATGTCGTTGTTGTTGATGTCACGTATGCTACCGCTGACCCATCTTTGCCACTACCCTCTATGGCCTCCGTTGTCACTGCCCCCACTGCCTACCCCGATTTCACCATTTTCAATCCCTACTTTTGTCACCAGACCTCCAAATATAAAGTATGTTCTTATTTGATTTAAAATGCTTCAATAGTGAAATATTAATTATAGGTTTTTAGTGTTCGAAATATTTTTGATGTATGAATTATGTGTTTGGTTTAATTCATTATTTTGAGACAATGGTTTTTTTATTGGTGAAGTTTTTTATTGGTTTTTTGGGAATATTCTATGAAACTTTTCATAATTTTCCATGTATATTTTTATAGGATTTTGGTATAATTAAAATTATTGTATTTGGATTGATCTAAATGTAAAAACATGTTTGGATGATGTGGTTTGATATGTTAGAAACATTATAGATATTGTTTTAGGTTAAAATTATCATGATTGGTATTATAATGGAGTGATTCTGGTGAGTAGTTTGGATAAAATACAATTTTTTCAACGGATAAATAAAATGAAACACTTTTGAGTTGGAACTTATAGTGAAAGTTAGATCTATGTTTAGGTTTGGATTAACATTTTTATGATTGATTTGGGATGAATCGAGGTGTTTTATATGTATAGTTTTTTAATATATATTTTATATTTTATCATGTTTAATTATGGGTGTTGATGTGTAAGTAGATGCTTCAATGGATGTTATACCATGTTGACATGATAGTTTTATAAATGTGTTTCATTGATTATTAGTGTTGGGGTTTTATAAAAACATTATGGGAATTTTTAGGTAGTGATGAGGGAATTCTAGATCCATGAGTTATAATATTATCGTCACACATTTATATTACCCCTATCTTAGGTCTCACACTAGTTACTATAATTTCCTTCTCGATGAGGCCATTAATGGTGATTTTATTATGTTACAGTTGTATTGCAACAATATTCTAGTGTGATGATTCCCTTAAGTTTTCAACTTATATTATCTCCTTAGGCATTTGGTAGGTACCCCTTAATAGTTTATGCATGATATTTTATTATTATTTTATCTTATGGTTGTATCTTGGTAAATTATATTTTCTTTAAAAGAAAAATAATTTTTTTAGTTTTATTTACTCAACTTTATGTAATATGATTATTTTCATTATTTTCCCTAAAATTAGAATTTTTGGGACTATCTTAAAAAATAAATGGTATAAAATCTTTGATGATATCCTACTGGGATATTTTCTCACACCATACATATACACATTGGGGCATATATAGACTTAGTTGTCTATGATACAGGTAAAAGGAAAGGGTCACACTTTTATAGTGGTGTTCCACAGTCACTTGTTAAAGATATAATGATAATGGGATGAAGAGTTCACTATAGGGAATAAAAATAATATTCATTTTGTGTTATTTTAATATATTTACTATAAATTTTCACTCTTGAAAATAAATTTATTTTTGGTTTACCTTCATATTTTGGATCAGGTGTAAATGTTTTATAGCTTTATATTTTATAAAATGTTGGTTATTTTTTATTCATGTATCTTTTATAAAGTGCCTCTTTTAGGATTTATGTATTTCTAAAAATGCCTAAGTGGCACTTTTAAAATGATTAAAGTGTTTTGAAATGTTTCTTAAAAAATTATATGTGTTCAACATACCCTTTTTGGTTTTAAATATCTTTAAAATGATTTAAACACTTGGCATAGACTTAGGTTGCATGCCAAGTGTTTATCAACTCACCCGATTGGCTTTCATAAAGGGATGTGAATGTTTTGAAAGCATATTTAATGCTGGTTTCATTTTAACAAGGGTTGTGTGAATTTTTAAATGAAAATTTGTAAAATATAAAGGGTTTTCACTCATTTTAAATGATTAAGACTATTGATTAATGAAGTTTCCTTGAATGCTTTAAAAATGAATTGTGTTTTTGTTAAAGAGTTCTTGGAATTGATTGGTTTATTTTAAAAAGGGTGTGTTATTTTAAAGAGGAATTTGTGTAAATGGTTGGGTTTTTTAATGGGATTTCAAGTGTGATTTTATAAATAGTTTTCAAAGGATATCTAAAATGTAGTTTTTTCATAATCTTTTTAGTGTAGATTTTTATAGAATTAGGAAAACCATTACATTATATAGGGAAGATAAGTATATTTACAATAACACCATGAAAAAGGCATGTCACTCTATCCAACCCATAGGATATCCATAATGACTCCAAGTGTGTCTTTTTATTTAAAATTGACATTAATTTAAGTAAAAAGAACAGGTGACATACTGAAAACCAGGAAAACACATTTAGATTTTTTTAATACTTTAGAAAAATGATCCATGAGTCATTTGTGATGTGTAAGAATCAACCATACCTAAATCCTACACACAATGTGAGCAGTATGACTAAAAGTGTCTGTTATGAGTTTAAAATTGACATTTTAGTTCAAAATATGTCACTCACTGAAAACCAAGCAAATGTGCTCTGATTTTGTTGAAAATTTAGGACAACTATTAATAAGTCATTTTTAACGTGTATGAAGTATTATTATGTCAAATCAATGCACAATGTGTCCAATATGACTCTGAATGCATATTTCTAGTTTGAAATGACATTTTAGTAAAAAAACACAACTGATATACTGAAAACCAGGAAAATTCATTCAGATTGTTTTGATAATTTATTACAATTTTTCATGAGTAATTTGTGACATGTGGGAGTCAAACTCACATCAATACGATTCATGGTGTGACTGGTATGACTCCAAGTGTGTCTTTTTAGTAAAAGTTGATATTAATTTAAGTAAAAATAATAGTGACATACTAATAACAAATAAAACACATTTATATTGTTTTAATACTTTAATAAAATGATACAAGAGTCATTTTTTATGTTTAAGAATCATCCAAACCACAATATGATGCACATTGTGATGGGTATGACTAAAAGTGACTCTTATTAGTTTAAAATTGATATTTTAGTTAAAAAAAATCACTCACTGAAAACCAATAAAACGTGCCTTAATCATCTTGATAATTTAGTAAAGTAATTCATAATTCATTTCTGATGTGTATGAAGTAGTCTCACATAAAATTGATGCATGGTACGACTGATATGACTCAAAATACATGTTTCCAGTTTGAAATGACATTTTAGTAAAAAAACACAACTAGCATACTAAAAACCATGAAAATTCATTCAGATTGTTTTTATACTTTATTAAAATGATCCATGAGTAATTTCTGATATGTAGGAGTCAACCTCACATCAATAAGATGCACAGTGTCATTGATATGATTCCAAGTTCATCTTTTTATATAAAATTGAAATTAATTTAAGTAAAAATTACAAGTGACATACTGAATATCAAGAAAATATGTTTGGATTATTTTGATACTTTATTAAAACTATTGATGAGTCATTTTTTATGTGTATGAATCAACCATGGATCAATTCGATGCACAGTGTGACCGGTATAACTAAAAATGTCAGTTATCAGTTTAAAATTGACATTTTAGTTCAAAATGTGTCGCTCACTGAAAACCAAGAAAATGCGCTCTAGTTGTCTTTATAATTTAGGAAAGTGATTCATAAGCCTTTTTGGCGTGTATGGGTCATTATCATGTCAAATTTATGCATGGTGTGACTGGTATGACTCAAAATGTGTGTTTCCGATTTGAAATGACATTTTAGTAAAAAAATACAACTGGCATACTGAAAATCAAGAAAATGCATTCTGATTCTTTTGATGATTTAGGAAAACAATACATGAGTCATTTTTTATGTGTAGGAGTCAACCTAACCTCAATATGATTCATAGTGTGACCATTATAACTCCAAGTGTGTCTTTTTATTTAAAATTAACATTAATTTAAGTAAAAAAGAACAAGTGATATACTAGAAATTGAGCAAACGCATTTAGATTATTTTGATACTTTAGGAAAATGATACATGAGTCATTTTTGATGTTTAGGAATAAACCACACCTCAATCTAACACATGGTGTAACCAGTATAACTAAAAGTGTTCATTATTAGTTTAAAATTGACATTTTAGTTCAAAACATATTACTCACTAAAAACCAAGAAAACATGATCTGATTGTCTTTTCAATTTAAGAAAGTTATTCATAAGTCATTTTTGACGTGTAGGAAGCAGTCTCACATAAAATTGATGCATGATACGACCATTATGACTAAAAATTCATGTTTCCGGTTTGAAATGAAATTTTAGTAAAAAAACAAAATCGGCATATTGAAAACCGAGAAAACACATTCGGATTGTTTTGATACTTTAGGAAAATGATCCATCAGTAATTTTTGATGGGTATGAATCAACTGCACCTCAATCCAATGCATTATGTGACCAATATAACTCTAAGTGTTTCATTATTTCAAATTGACATTAATTTTAGTAAAAGAACAAGTGACATACTCAAAACTGAGAAAACACATTCAGATTGTTTTGATATTTTAGGAAAATGGTCTATAACTCATTTGTGATGTGTAAGAATCAACGCCACCTCAATATGATACATAGTATGACTGTTATAACTCCAAATATGTCTTTTTTATTAAATATTGAAATTTTATTAATATATTCTTTCTCATTAATTTTTTATTTATTTATTTTTAGTATTACTAACATAATATTAGTTTTCTTATATAGGCAGAATATTTTTCTAAAGTTGAGATGATTTGTTTGGAAACTGATGCCATGGGTGGACATTTTTGAGAGGGGATCATGGGATTCAAAAGATAAAACATTAATTTTTTTTGGATAATTGTAAATTTAATTATATAAAACATTGTTTTAAATGTATATAGAGATTTTTTTGTATATACCATGGGTGGAAATTTTTGTATTCATGATGTCACATTAAATGTATATAGAATTTTTTGAAATTACAAGTTTTGTTGGGTGTTCTGTTATATTAATATCACATTGCATATAGTTAGGCCTTTATCAATGCTATTTCAAACACTAATAAAGGTTCCTCTTTATTAGTGATATTTAAAGTTCTGATAAAAGGGGGACTTTATCAGTGCTTTTTTTAGCATGGATAAAGGACCCCCTTTATCAGCACTGTAATTAATAGTGTTTTTTTAGTGCTATTAAAATCCATTTTTTGAACTGCTAAAGGGAATATGTTTAGTATTGTTCTCCAAGTTAGATTCACCCTTGACATCTATAACTCTAAATGGGGTGAAGTTTGATTGTAATGATAAATGTGAGAGATATTTTGAGGAATTGAAAGTGAGGTTGGCTTCATCTCTCATTCTGGTCTTCCTAAGTAAAGTATGGGTTATGTTGTATACTATGATATCTCAGGTATGGGGTTCAGGTGTATTTTGATGCAATATAATCATGCGGTGTATTATATCTCTAGATAATTACTCCCTTGTTAGAAGAACTACCCCACTCATAACATTGAGTTAGAAGCTATGATTCGTGATTTGAAAACATGGTACCACTATCTTTTCAAGGAGTGATTTATAGTATATTCATATCATAAAATCCTGAAGTATATCTTCACCTAAATAGACATGAATCTTCATCAAATACATTGGGTTTAATATCTCTATAATTTTGATTTTGATATGGAATACACCCTTGAAAAGGGGAATGTTTTGGTCAATCCTTTGAGCATTAAGTTACCCTTCTAGGTGGTGATAGATTTAGATGATTAATGGTTCTTAATGGGTTTATTTTCTAAGATAATTTTAGATATGGAAGATAAGGGTGAGTAGGTGATTTTGGATTATGTGTAAGACATTTATTACTTAGATATTTAGATTCATATTGGAAGAAAATGGATCCCAATTTCGATTATATTATTAGAGTTCTAAATAGTGGGGAGATCACAAATGATTGGTCTTAGTCTCCCTATAGTGTTATTTTTTTCTGAAGGAGACTTTCTTTACCTTATATTTGAAGTAGTAAGTAGTGGAAGGAGGGATCTAGTCTAGTTGGTCCCCCCCAAGGTGAAAAAAAATTTCTATGATTTGAAATGTTAGTATTGGTGATCTAAGATAAGGTGATTTATTGTGGGTTTTGTGTCTCAGTGTCTAACCTATCAGAGGATTAAAGATGAGAACCAATGACCTGTAAGATTATTGAAATCCCTTTTTATTTTGGTATGGAAGTGGAATAAGGTTTTTATGGACTTTATGATTGGATTGCCTTAGACCCTAAGTAGGAAGGATTTTATTTCAATGGTTATTAATTGGTTTACAAATTCAACCAATTTCTTTACTATTAGGGAGTCAACGAGAGTGGAGGAGCTCAAATACCAATATGTCCGAAAGATAATGAGGCTCCATGCTTTTTATTTGACCATCATATCTAATCAAGACCCACATTTCACTTTTTAGGAGCCCTAGACCCACACTATTGGGTCTGGTTCTAAAAATACATACTATTTTTACACATTGTCTCTCATACCAGAAGAAGTGACCCAATTTAGACATTAAATATAAAAACATCACTAAATAATATTGATTTACCACACACCCAATATCTTTTTAGGTCAATATATTTATAGAATTATGAATTTTATTACATATCAAAACTATTTCTCAGTACTTTTAAATGATAATTTTTACCATTATTGAAAACTCTACAAATATGAATTCATCTACACTTATGATAAACCTCATAACCGAGGCTCGGCCCTATAATAGCTCTCACCCATCAATAATCCCTATGAAAAAAATTTAACTGCTTGGAGTGAGAATAAAATCATAGTAAGGTGGTTTAAAATAACAATAAAACCCATTTATTTTTTGAAATGATTGAGAAATTGTTAAAATTATTTTATTTAAAATTAAATACTTTGAGCATAATAAAATATTTTAAAAACACCCTTTAAAATAAAAAAGGGTTTTAAAAAAATAAATTTATAAAAGATACTTTCAAAAACATTTTTTGAGAAGACATAAAAATATTGAAGACTGCTTTATTTAAAAGTATAAACCTTTAAATAATTTTAAAATAAATAATTAACTTTTTTTAAAAATCACTTACTTTTACTTTTGAAAAATATCTCAATATTTCCTTTTAAAACGAAATCTAATGAGTTTTAGTAAAACTCTTTGTAAGATTATAAAAATTTATTGAGTAAACTTGGAATGTTGAAGACTATAGAGGGAATACCCATCACTTGGTGGCAAAATTACCTTAAGGGTTTGGGTTTACTACTCATCCCTCATCATTATTTACAATTACCAATTGGATAATTTTAAAATCCTTAGTAGTTTACTTTTTCATCAAAAATTATTTAAAAACTTTCTTTTCAAATTCATAACATCGATGTTAAAAATTAATTCATAAAAAAGGAAAGATATGAAAATAAATGTATGGTTAGTTGGTGAGATTTAAAATAAAATGGTTTGTGATAAATACACACTTAAATACATAAAATAAAGTTTATGATCAAAAGCAACATAAAATTCATGAAAAATAATTATTTAAATTAAATCATAAATAGAAATAGTTTTCAAAATGAACATGGTTCATTTATGTGAATGAAAAAAAGGAGAGAATGTAAAATTATAATTTAGGGATAGAAAATAACCCAACCCATAAAATAGATTTACTTTCAAATGATGTGTGGGGTGGAATGATTTTGAATGAAAATAAATACTTTAAAATAGAAGAGTAGTGGTTTTAAAATTAAATAATCGCATCACATTAATTTCACAAAAAAAATTGCATTCCTTATTTCTAGAATTCCCTATATGAAGGTAACCCATAAAACTTTATCACCTTCCTTGGTGTATCTCTCTATAACTGCAACCTATAGAAATTACGTGCATTCTTGGTGAAGGACGCTTGGAAGAGATTTTCTAGATTCACACCTAAGAAAAAATAGTTCCTTTTATAATTCAACCTCCACTATGAATAATATAACCAAATAATTATTTTAACAACCTATTCATTGAGGGAGAAGAAATGAAACTACCTTCATACAGAAACAATTTCATCTACTAATATTTTAAACACCATAGCTTGTGGACCCTTTAAATTCATTAACATAGCATAGTAAATTTATTTATCCATACTCATACTATCATAATCAATATATCCAAACAATTTAAAACACATATATATATATATATATATATAACCTACCGATGATTATGCAAAAATTTCATACCAGGAGGAAGATGAAGAAATCTTACTACATCTGTTTCAATTTAGCATTTTATTTTACCTAAAATACACCCTATTTCCATGCCAAAATATCTCTTCACAGATCCCCCAAGTGTAGTTTTTTACCTTACGATCAAAGGAAATGAGTATTAAAGTTTCATGCTAAATGGATAGGGTGAACAACATCTTGAAAATCATGTATTGTAGGTGAGGTTAAAGACAACGATGTAACACCATTTACAGTTTAGTATTTTATTTTATCCCTTTCCACATTGTGTATAAACAAATTATAAAGGTTCTACTGCCTTCAAATTCATAATATATAAACTTATATATATACACTTATATATATATATAGTTTATTGATCATCCTACTACATTCATTCATGAATGAGTAAAACAATGACTATAGTGATTTTAATTTTAAAATACACATGCACTTTTTAATCTGTGAATAGTGCCAATGAAAATGCAATCCCAAATTGGTTTCTCATTCGACCAGGATCTTACTTATATATTTGGATGTTTTTTAATAGTCCAATGAAGTCTTTTGGGTTTCGGTGCTCGCCTGCAACCCATCTTGATGACCCGCATACGTGGAAGCAAAACATCACCCTACCCCATGCATGTTGAATGACACTCTTGGCCTGCACTCGAACTCACCCCTACCAATACCTTGCACTGGGTTAAAGATTAGATGGCCACTTAGGTGGCTTGAATGATCCCCCTTAGTGCCAGTGTGGCTGGATCCATTTTTTTCTACTAAGTATAAATAAATTACTTTTCTAAAAATAGACCTATAAAACTTATTTTTTAGATATCAATTTATTTATCCAATAATATTTTTAACTTTTACAAATTATATACTACAGTCATAAAAATATTATAATTCTTATAAACCATTAATTTATTTTTATTATTAATAATTTATTATTTACCACTATCACTTATTATTTAATAGCATATTTTCTATATTCAAATTATCATTAAATTAATATTAAATACATTTTGTTGATTATATATAAATTTGAATTCATTATAATTATCTTATTTATACATTTTAAATTATCATTTTTATATACTGTAATAATTATATTCGTTAATAAATATTATATTACTATTAGAATTTATGGTTATCATTAAATATAATTCTCTTATAACTATCTTATATACATTCATTTCAAACTAATACTTTATGTGTCGTAATATTTATATTTCTAAGGATGTATTTAAAATTTATATATTTATATCATATTAATATTTTATATTCCATAATAAATATTATTTTAATATTAAATTCTATAATTATCATTAAAAATATTCATTCCAAATTAATATGATTCATCTATAATTATTATTATCGTATATATATTTTTATCAGATTATTATTTTATATACCATAATAAATATTATATTACAATTTATATTTGTATTTATCATTAACTATAATTTATCAACATATATTAAATAATTTTATTTCGTTGACAATTATTTTATTAACATACTACCCATAAAAATTTTATAAAATAGTTTTAAATATGTATATTAAAAACTTGGGATGTTATAACTTCTCAATTATAGAGAGGTCTTTAGGAAGCTACGGGGTCTCAAATGAAGTTGATCATGACATATCATCCAAATATGGATTTTCATACTAAGCAGGACATCTAGATCCTTGAGGATATGATTTGATCGTGCATTATTGTTTTTGATGATTCTTGGGAGAAACATCTATCATTAGTTGATTTTTTATATAAAAAAGTTTCCAAGATTTGATTAAAATGGATCCTTTTGAAGCATTGTATGAATGATTTTTTTGATCTCCTCTCTATCAGATATATTTGGGTGAGCACTCCTTATTCATTACAAGCCTCATCCTAGATATAACAGAGAATATTCAGTTGATCTGAAAGAAATTAGTGATAGCTCGACACCATCATAAATCTTACATTGATCATATTTGTCATCCATTGGATTTCAATGTTGTTGATTGGGTGTTTCTGTGAGTTTCTCCTCAACTAGGACACCATCGGTTGGGAAATCATGGTAAATCGACTTCATGATATGTTGTTCCATTTGAGGTCATAGAACACCTTAGTAAAGTGGAATACCAATTGGACATACTATCTCATATGACATTAATTCATGATGTATTCCATCTATATCAACTAAATAAGTACCATTCGGACCCATCCCATGTGATTGAGTGAGAGGGTCTATAGGTAGATATTGAAACATTTATTGTTGGGTAGCTCATTCATATCATGGATGTAACACCCCAAACTTCCACGGCACGCTTCACTTTGAATAATACAGTAGCGTGTGTTGTACGCAACTTCGAGTTATAACACACAACAACCAATCAAAATATCTGTTATGAATAGTAATACCCACTTTTTGAAATTTTATAAATTTTTTCTTTCAAAATGGACTTCATTTTTGGATTCGGAATATTGAAATTAGCTTAGGGGGAAATTTTGGTGCTTTTCGGATAACTTTCATATTTTGATGAATAGTGAAAATTACTAAATTTTAATTAAAAACAAATTTTTTAATCGAAATAATTAATAGTGATAAATTATGAATTAGAGTGGTTTTAAGGTATATTTAGAATATATTTTTACCATTTAATACAATTTTGGTCATTGGACGTAATTTCACATTTAAACCAGACATAAACAAGTGTCAATCTTTTGATAGTTATTATTTCTTAAAAGCATGTTATTTGTTTTGACAACGGG
Source organism: Viscum album (assembly GCA_963277665.1). NCBI lineage: Eukaryota > Viridiplantae > Streptophyta > Magnoliopsida > Santalales > Viscaceae > Viscum > Viscum album. Next base: position 539,784,047 of record OY728120.1, on the reverse strand, counting down.
AATTAATTTTTAAATTAATTAATGCAACTTATATGGTTTGAATTTGGTAAAATAGACATCATTTTTTAATTCATAGTATCAAATATAGATTATGACGAATTTTTGGTATTTTTTTGAGAAACATCAATTTTTCATGAATAGTGAAAAACACTGAGTTATTGGTTAAAACCGATTTTTTTTATTTAAATAATTATTTATTTTATTTAAATTAATTTATGTCAAAATAGATACATAATAATTATATAAGTTCATTGTAATTCATTGGAGTCAGTTTATAATAATTTTAGATATATAAAAAATTTATTGAACTTTTCACTTTCTTTTACCCACCTCCTAGGAGAATTTGAAAATTTACATAAAACTTAATTTTACCGCTTCTGTGAGTTGAATTTTGAAAATCCGAGAGACACGGTTAATATCAAGTAGTAAAATGTGGTTCAATAAGATAAAAATAATTTTTGGTGAATGGTAACTTTTTACTTTTATTTACCGCGGTTAAAGGTGAATAGGGTAATTCATGGTAAAAAGAATATTGTAATAATTTAAAATTACCTTAAAACATGTCCTAACCTTATTGGATGAGTAATGGCAGACCATGGGCATCTTTGGGTCGATTTTGGGACCCCATGGAGCTACTTATGAATGATAATGACACTTTAGATTAATTAATTTAATGTAAAGGCAAAATTGACATAAACAAAAACCTTTTAGTAATTAATTTTTATATGGTGTTATATAAGTAATATTTTTGACTATAAATATTCATTGTAAATATAAAAAAATTTCCTAAATCATGGTATTTTTTTATAATTTTTAGACATCGAATAAATTAAATTATTAAGGACAATATAATGATGCAGTATTTACATCATTAATAAATGAATTAAATAAATTAGATTATAAATATTAAAATAATATCCAAAACATGTCCAATTATTATTACCATGAGTCATATTATCTTCTAATCTAATGATTTTTTGACCTTTAGAAACCGAATATCATTATATAATAAAATAATATTTTCACACTTTCCTAAAGAGCCCCTCCTCCCCCTTATAAAAAGAGACCACTTCTAACCAATTCCACACACATCTCAAGCCTTTAGTATCGTCCAAACTCTGCCAAATTAATCTCACTACATCCCTATCCTCCTCCTAGAAGCCTTGGCTTAGGTAGAAGGCACTTCAAGGAGTCCTTTTGGTTCAAACCAAAGGAAGTTACCCAAATTAAAGGTAACAATTTCTCTTAATTTATTTTCTTTTATTTTACTTCTCCAACCCCTAAACTCTTTTTATTACTTTATTTTATAACAACACCAGTATACTCAATATACTAGGATATTGTTATGAGATATATTTTAATTACACTTACACACACCTCCATCTAATGGGTGAAGAACATAATGTTTTTGTGGATGGAAAACTAACGCCTCACGAAACGATGATTGTTCAATTACCTCCTACCACCTCTTATGGTGGCCATTATGATGGAACTGTATTTATATATGATATATATTATGTTTTTGGTTTCATCATGCTTCTGTATTTTTCTTTTATAGCATACCTTAATGGTTTCCATTATGAGTAAATGCGATAATTTCATTTGAGGAAGTGCGGACTACCGCCCCCTCAAAGTGATATGACTCGTTAATACCATATGTGGGACGTATAAAGGATGGAGTTAATGATATTATATATGATATTATACTGTAATTATAATATAACTATGTACCATTATGTTTTAAGTCCATTAAAATAATAAATAGATATGAATGTAGTGTTCATGCATACGTACGGCTTGCCGTCTCCATGAACGGTACATTTCATTCTTACCCCAAAATGATATGTACTATTATAAATACATGTATATATATGATATATATGATATATATGATATCTACATCATGAATATAAATCTGGATATAATGATCTTTTGACCATGTGAACAACTTGTAACTATAAGGTGTTTATTTTTGACTCAAGTGCCAAATATTGAAAAAACGAACGTTATTAACTTAAATGATTAAATAATGTTTATAACATGGTAATAAGTGATATAAAGAAATAATAAACTTGAAAAATGTTCTTAAGAAAGTAGAAATAAACATTATTTTATTATTCAGGATGTTAAAGAATGAACGGGTCAAGTCGGACACAAGGTAAGGGGTTTTCATCTCACTCCTTATTACCATGATATTCATGCCATATTCCCCCTATTACATTTTGTGTGGTGTATGTACTGCCCATAATTGTATTCTTTGTGTAACACACTTTAATTTATGTGTATTTAAATTTTCATTGTATGATACCTCTTTAATGGGTTGTATGTTTCGTAAGTTACCAAATTGGTAAGGGTTAATTTCACAATCTCTTTATTATCTGAGGTTGTTTTTACGTAAGTATCTACTGGGACATATTTATTATCCATGTCCATGTTTTATGAAATATTTTTCAAAGGGATTATTTTAAGGGAATTTTTTTACTAAAACATCATTTCAAATATTTTAAATATTTATTCTACTAAATCATCCTCATTAATGTCCATGTATTCAAAATGGTTTTTAAGGATTTATTTATATGGAATTAAATGTTTTTAAAATAATAATTCCTTTCTAAAGTTTCAAAGTGGTATGGGACACTTTGATTCAAAAATATCTTTAAATGACTTCTTTTCTAAATTGTGTGACTTTTAAATGCTTTCATGAAAAAGGTGTATTTCTCTCAAAGAGTTTTACAAATCATTTTCATCCATGTCAAGATCCTTTAATAGATTTTAAACTTGTTTTGAAGTTGATTTATCATGATACAAATCTTCCATATTATGTTGAAGGTTTTGTGATATGTTTGACTCTGGATGTGTTATTCTTATACCATTCATGGTTTATGGGTAAAGTATTGACATTTCGTATGCTAGTTTTAATACAAATGTTTATGTTATATTTTATCCTCTTCCTAAGATGAATGTGTTGGACTAGTATGTTCTGGGTTGGGGTCCGGTTACAACAGACCCTCTGGGTTGGTGTCCGGTTATTAGAGGCACTCTGGGTTGGTGTCTGGTTATTAGAGGCACTCTGGGTTGGTGTCCGGTTATTAGAGGCACTCCGGGTTGGTGTTTGGTTATTAGAGGAACTCCGGGTTGGGTTCCGGTTACAGTTAGCCCCTAGGTCTTGGCACGAGGCCTTGACAAAGAAATTAAAGTTCAGAATTATGAATTCCATCATTATGAAAGTGGTTAGTGATATTGCATGTTATTATTTGACTATTATAATGTCCATGAGAATAATTAAATGGAATTATTTCATTTTATCTTTGCCATATTATGCTGAAGTTCAAGTTTAAAAGGCTTTTGTTTTAGTTATATCTTGCCTTAATTTTTTATGCTTATTTATGAAAGTTTCTGCTATATTATTATCCTTACTGAGAATCTGAGCTCACCCCTTTCTATGTTTTAATTTTCCCAAGATTCCAAGAAGTGTATTTTGATTGATATGCAGGGTTAATACAAGGTAATAATGGCGTTCATAAAGGATTATATATGTTGTTTTGTATGTTATGAAGTGTAATGTAACATTCATGTATGTAATCTATTTTCCAAGACTGCTTAATCGGTCGGTCCTTCGGGACTTGATTCCTTATAATCATGCCAACGTATTAAAATAATGCACCAACTCTGGGTAACTGGGTTTGGGGCGTTACAGTTGGTATCAGAGGAAGTTTAGCAACAACCTTGGAAACTAGATTTAGATAAACTCTGATTAGAGAACATTACACTAAGATAGACTTTGAGGATTATTACAGAAAAACTTCCTAGAATTTTGGTATTGTAGATATTTTGTGAGTTTTCCGAGCGATACATCCCTGTCTAGATATGGGCAGGGAGAGGTGGCTCTGGAATAGATGAACCTAGGGGTAAAACCCGAAAACACAGCTTTGAACTAGACTCAAACAGGAACTGGTGTACGACAACGGGCCTTACTGCACTCTTGGTTACGGCACTCCCGGGGGATATGCTTAGGATAATTGTCATTTTCTTTAGAAACCTCTAGGAAGGGTTTATAAGTATATACCTCCTCAAAGAAAACATTTTTGTGATTATGGATTATATCCATAAACTATTCAATTTATGTTAGGTATTTTACATGTTTGGAATTATTAATTGTGATTCACAAACTGACTTAGCATATGCCATTGTTTAGAAATGGCACTCAGTAGAAGTAATGAGAACTCCAGTAATACGTATGATCCAAAGAGTAAGAAGGGTAATATCATTCATGGTATTAAGACAACATTTAGAAAGGAAATATTCTCCCACGTATTATCATCATATGAATAAATAGTATCAAAAGATCAGTAAAGAACTCTCTGAATCCTATGGATTTGAAGGGAAGCTAGAGGAGAAAAGGATGGTAGAAAGAAATATGGATAAAGGGAATAAGGGAAAGAAAGATTTTCCAATATGTGATAAATGTGGAATGAATCACCTTGGTAAATTCTTCAAGGGAATGGGAGTTTGGTATAAGTGTGGAGAAAAAGGACACCAAGTACGTGATTGCAAGGGTAAGAAAAAGTTTTCAAATGTACAATGCTTCATCTTCAAGGAGTTGGGACACTATGCAAACCAATGTCCAAATCATCAGAGTACGCACCAAATGATGCTATTGGATAATAATAAAGTTATGATACTACCACAGATGAAGAGGAATGACTAGTGTTCTTATGTTTTTATTAAAGAATTATTTCATTTGAGTGTTGTATAAATGATATACTGGTTATATGAATTATAAAGATAAATAAGGATTGTACTACGGTACTATTTCATTGAGGATTTGAGATTATATGGTACTATGAAAAGTGACTCAACAGCAAGTTAAACTTTTTTTTTTGAAGATACATGGTTGAATGAAAGGTAATCCTTAATATGGTCTTGATACTAAGGTAGTAATTTAGGAATAAGATGTGGTTGATTTGGATGAATTATATTGGATATTCTTGACTACCTTGGAACTGATTAATGGTTTGTTTATTTCATCATTGTTGGAATATTCAAAGTTTTTGGATATAAGGAATATATCTAATATTCTATAAGGAATAAGGGAGCATGAATGTAATAAATAAATTTTTCTGGTAATTTAGGGTGTTACCATATTTTAAAAGAATACATGATGAAGGTGCTCACATGCTATTACGTGGAAAAAAAGAATCTTCATTGTGTTTACCTACCTTATAAATTTTGGACTGTGAGTTTGGACAGAAGTATTTTGGATAAGTCTAGTTTGAGATTATTTTTGTATTTCCATAAAAAGGACAACCCGGAGGTCGGGCGGCAACCCGTCGCGTCCGGCAAGGCCGTAGGACTTGAACCCACAACTGAAGGGCGACAAGGGTGTATCACCTACCACTGGCCCACGTGATGTCCTCGATTGAATAATGTAGTTTTTTTAAAGGGTCTGATATGTGAATTATAAATTCATTATTTTTGGAACCCTATACAATTAGGATAAATAGAATATATATATATATATATATATATATATATATATATTAAATCTTTTAGAGTGAAAGACGAGTTTGTAGTATGAATTAGTTGAAAGATGAAACTCTACTTGTCAAGTATATATATACATATATATATATCCTCTTATTTTATGGATAAATTAATTATTAAAATTTAGGGAAGGGATATTAAAACCAAAAATGTGTTATCCTAATACCTTAAATTTTGTTGAACCGATGGTATTTTAAATAATCATAGATTGGTGTCTTTGAGGCCCACAATTCTATAACTATTTGTGATTGATGACCTCAATCACTCCCTATAAATATTTACATTTTCCCTCCAATTACGTGTCTCTAATTTCCACCATTGTTCTCTTAATATAGATTATAATTTGGTGGTGACCCTATCATTTCTCTTTTCCTCTTATTAAGACTAGATTTTATTAACCCAATTTCTGATGTGGGTTTTACCATAAAGATATTTTCTATTTTCAACCTTTTATTTTAGAAGAAAAATTTCAAAATGCGAGGATGCAATTTATGTAAGTAGGGGAGAATGTAACACCCCAAGATTTCATGGTACGCTTCACTTTGAATAATACAGTAGCGTGTGTTGTATGCATCTTTGAGTTATAACACACCACAACCAATCAAACTAACCAATATGAATAGTATTACCCAATTTTTGAAATTTTATAAATTTTATCTTTCAAAATGGACTTCATTTTTGGATTCGGATTATCGAAATTAGCTTAGGGTGAAATTTTGGTGCTTTTCGGATAACTTTCATATTTTTATGAATAGTGAAAATTGCTAAATTTTAATTAAAAAAAAATTTTAATCGAAATAATTAGTAGTGATAAATTATGAATTTGAGTGGTTTTAAGGTATATTTAGAATATATTTTTACCATTTAATACAATTTTTGTCATTAGACTTAATTTCACATTTAAACCATACATAAACAAGTGTCAATCTTTTGATATTTATTATTTCTTAAAAACATGCTATTTGTTTTGAAAACGGGAATTAATTTTTAAATTAATTAATGAAACTTATATCTTTTGAATTTGGTAAAATAGACATCATTTTTTAATTCATAATATCAAATACATCTTATGCCGAATTTTTGGTATTTTTCTGAGAAACATCAATTTTTCATGAATAGTGAAAAACACTGAGTTATTGGTTAAAACCGATTTTTTTATTTAAATAATTATTTATTTTATTTAAATTAATTTATGTCAAAATAGATACATAATACTTATATAAGTTCATTGTAATTCATTGGAGTCAGTTTATAATAATTTTATATATATAAATATTTTATTGAACTTTTCACTGTCTTTTACCCACCTCCTAGGAGAATTTGAAAATTTACATAAACCTTAATTTTACCGCTTCTGTGAGTTGAATTTTGAAAATCCAAGAGACACGGTTAATATCAAGGAGTAAAATGTGGTTCAATAAGATAAAAACAATTTTTGGTGAATAGTAACTTTTTGCTTTTATTTACTGCGGTTAAAGGTAAATAGGGTAATTCAAGGTAAAAAGAATATTGTAATAATTCAAATTACCGTGACACATGTCCTAACATTATTGGATGAGTAAAGACAGACCATGGGCATCTTTGGGTCCATTTTGGGACCTCATGGAGCCACTTATGAATGATAATGACACTTTAGATTAATAAATTTAATGTAAAGGCAAAATTGACATAAACAAAAACCTTTTAGTAATTAATTTTTATATGCTGTTATATAAGTAATATTTTTTACTATAAATATTCATTGGAAAGATAAAAAATTTCCTACATCATGGTATTTTTTTATATTTTTTAGACATCGAATAAATTAAATTATTAAGGACAATATAATGATGCAGTATTTACATCATTAATAAATGATTTAAATAAATTAGAGTATAAATATTAAAATAATATCCAAAACATGTCCAATTCTTATTACCATGAGTTATCTTATCTTCGACTCTAATGATTTTTGGACCTTTAGAAACTGAATATCATTATATAATAAAATAATATTTTCACACTTTCCTAAAGAGACCCTCCTCCCCCTTATAAAAAGAGACCAATTCTAACCAATTCCACACACATATCAACCCTTTAGGATCTTCCAAACTCTGTCAAATTAAGCTCCCTACATCCCTATCCTCCTCTTCGAAGCCTTACCTTAGGCAGAAGGCACTTCAAGGAGTCCTTTTGGTTCAAACCAAAGGAAGTTACCCAAATTATAGGTAACAATTTCTCTTAATTTCTTTTCTTTTATTTTACTTCTCCAACCCCTAAACTCTTTTTATTACTTTATTTTATAACAACACCAGTATATTCAATATACTAGGATGTTGTTATGAGATATATTTTAATTACACTTACACACACCTCCATCTAATGGGTTAAGACCATAATGTTTCTGTGGATGGAAAACTAACGCCTCACGAAACAATGATTGTTCAATTACCTCCTACCGCCTCTCATGGTGGCCATTATGATGGAACTGCATTTATATATGATATATATTATGTTTTTGGTTTCTTCATGCTTCTGTATTTTTCTTTTATAGCATACCTTAATGGTTTCCATTATGAGTAAATGCGATAATTTCATTTGAGGAAGTGCAGACTACCACCCCCTCAAAGTGATATGACTCGTTAATACCATATGTGGGAAGTTTAAAGGATGGATTTAATGATATTATATATGATATTATAATATAATTATAATATAACTATGTATTATTATGTTTTAATTCCATTAAAATAAGAAATAGAGATGAATGTAGCGTTCATGCGTACGTACGGCTTACCGTCTCAATGAACAGTACATTTCATTCTTACCCCAAAATGATATGTACTATTATAAATACATGTATATATATGATATATATGATATATATGATATCTACATCATGAATATAAATCTGTATATAATGATATTTTGACCATGTGAATAACTTGTAACTATAAGGTGTTCATTTTTGACTCAAGTGCCAAATATTGACAAAACGAACGTTATTAACTTAAATGATTAAATAATGTTTATAACATGGTAATAAGTGATATAAAAGGAATAATAAACTTGAAAAATGTTCTTAAGCAAGTAGAAATTAACATTGGTTTATTATTCAGGATGTTAAAGAACGAACGGGTCAAGTCAGACACAAGGTAAGGGGTTTTCATCTCACTCCTTATTCCCGTGACATTCATGCCATATTTCCACTATTACATTTTGTGTGGTGTATGTACTGCCCATAATTGTATTCCTTGTGTAATAAACTTTAATTTATGTGTATTTAAATTTTCATTGTATGATACCTCTTTAATGGGTTGTATGTTTCATAAGTTACCAAATTGGTAAGGGTTAATTTCACAATCTCTTTATTATCCGAGGTTGTTTTTATGTAAGTATCTAATGGGACATATTTATTATCCATGTCCATGTTTTATAAGAGTTTTCAAAGGGATTCTTTTAAGGTAATTTTTTTACTAAAACATCATTTCAAATGTTTTAAATATTTATTCTTCTAAATCTTCCTCGTTAATGTCCATGTATTCAAAATGGTTTTTAAGGATTTATTTATATGGAATTGAATGTTTTTAAAATGATAATTCCTTTAAAAAGTTTCAAAGTGGTATGGGACACTTTGATTCAAAAATTTCTTTAAATGACTTCTTTTCTAAATTGTGTGACTTTTAAATGTTTTCATGAAAAAGTTTTATTTCTATCAAAGAGTTTTACAAATCATTTTCATCCATGTCAAGATCCTTTAATAGATTTTAAACTTGTTTTGAAGTTGATTTATCATGATACAAATATTCCATATTGTGGTGAAGGTTTTGTGATATGTTTGACTGTGTATGTGTTATTCTTATACCATTCATGGTTTATGGGTAAATTATTTACATTTCGTATGCTAGTTTTAATACAAATGTTTATGTTATATTTCATCCTCTTCTTAAGATGAATGTGTTGGACTAGTATGTTCTGGGTTGGGGTCCTGTTACAGCAGACCCTCCAGGTTGGTGTCCGGTTATTAGAGGCACTCTGGGTTGGTGTCCGGTTATTAGAGGCACTCCGGGTTGGTGTCCGGTTATTAGAGGCACTCCGGGTTGGTGTCTAGTTATTATAGTCACTCCGGGTTGGTGTCCGGTTATTAGAGGCACTCCGGGTTGGGTTCCGGTTACAGTTAGCCCCTAGGTCTTGGCACGAGGCCTTGACAAAGAAATTAAAGTTTATAATTATGCATTCCATCATTATGAAAGTGGTTAGTGATATTTCATGTTATTATTCGACTAGTAGAATGTCCATGTGAATAAGTAAATGGCATTATTTCATTTTATCTTTGCCATATTATGCTTAAGTTCAAGTTTAAAAGGCTTTTGTTTTAGATATACATTGCCTTAAATGTTTATGCTTATTTATGAAAGTTTCTGCTGTATTATTATCCTTACTAAGAATCTGAGCTCACCCCTTTCTAGGTTTTATTTTTCCCAGGATTACAAGAAGTGTGTTGTGATTGATATGCAGGTTTAAGACAAGGGAATAATGGCATTCATAAAGGATTATTTATGTTGTTTTGTATGTTATGAATTGTAATGTAACATTCATGTATGTAATCTATTTTCCAAGACCGATAAATTGATTGGTCATTCAGGACTTGATTCCTTGTAATCATGCCAACATATTAAAATAATGCGCCGAATCTGGGTAACTGGGGTTGGGGCATTACAGTTGGTATCAGAGGAAGTTTAGCAATAACCTTGGAAACTAGATTTAGATAAACTCTAATTATAGAACATTACCCTAAGATAGAATTTGAGGATTATTATAGAAGAACTTCCTAGAATTTTGGTATTGTAGAGATTTTGTGAGTTTTCTGAGCGATACATCCTTGTCTGGATACGAGCAGGGAGAGGCGGCTCTGGCACAGATGTACCTAGGGGTAAAACCCAAAAACACCGCTTTGAGCTAGACTCAAACAGGAACTGGTGCACGATAACGGGCCTTTCTGTACTCTTGGTTACGACACTCCCGGGGGATATGCTTAGGATAATTCTCATTTTCTTTACAAAACTCTAGGAAGGGTTTATGAGTATATACCTCCTCAAAGAAAACATTTTTGTGATTATGGATTGTATCCATAAACTATTCAATTTATGTTAGGTATTTTACATGTTTGGAATTATGAATTTTGATTCATAAACTAACTTAGTGTATGTCGTTGTTTAGAAATAGCACCCAGTAGAATGAATGAGAACTCCAGCAATACATATGATCCAAAGAGTAAGAAGGGCCATATCATTCATGGTATTAAGACAACATTTAGAAAGGAAATAGTCTCCCACTTATTATCATGATATGAATAAATGGTATCAAAAGATCAGTAAAGAACTCTCTGAATCCTATGGCTTTGAAGAGAATCCAGAGAAGAAAAGGATGGTAGAAAGAAATATGGATAAAGGGAATAATGGAAAGAAAGATTTTCCAATATGTGATAAATGTGGAATGAATCACCTTGGAAAATGATTGAAGAGAATGGGAGTTTGTTATAAGTTTGGAGAAAAAGGACACCAAGTACGTGATTGCAAGGGTAAGAAAAAGTTTTCAAATGTACAATGTTTCATCTGCAAGGAGTTGGGACACTACGTAAACCAATGTCCAAATCATCAGAGTACGCACCAAATGATGCTATTGGATAATAATAAAGTTATGATACTATCACAGATGAAGAGGAATGACTAGTGTTATTATGTTGTTATTAAAGAATTATTTCATTTGAGTGTTGTATAAACGATGTACTGGTTATATGAATTATGGAGATAAATAAGGATTGTACTTCAGTACTATTTCATTGAGGATTTGAGATTATATGGTACTATGAAAAGTGACTCAACATCAAGTTAAACTTTTTTTTGAAGATACATGGTTGAAGGAAATGTAATCCTTAATATGGTCTTGATACTAAGGTAGTAATTTAGGAATAAGAGACGGTTGATTTGGATGAATTATATTGGATATTCTTGACTACCTTGGAACTGATTAATGGTTTGTTTATTTCATCATTGTTAGAATATTCAAATATTTTGGATATAAGGAATATATCTAATATTATATAAGGAATAAGGGAGCATGAATGTAATCAATAAAGTTTTATGGTAATTCAGGGTGTTACCATATTTTAAAAGAATACATCATGAAGGTGTTCACATGCCATTACGTGGAAAAAAAAGGATCTTCATTGTGTTTACCTACCTTATAAATTCTGGACTGTGATTTTGGGCAGAAGTATTTTGGATAAGTCAAGTTTGAGATTATTTTTGGATTTTCATAAAAAGGACAACCCGGAGGTCGGGCGGCAACCCGTCGTGTCTGGCAAGGCTGGAAGACTTGAACCCACAACCGAAGGGCGACAAGGGTGTATCACCTACCACTAGCCCACGTGATGTCCTGGATTGAATAATGTTGTTTTTTTTAAAGGGTCTGATATGTGAATTATAAATTCATTATTTTTGGAACCCTATACGATTAGGATAAATAGAATATATATATATATATATATATATATATATATTAAATCTTTTAGAGTGAAAGATGAGTTTGTAGTAGGAATTAGTTGAAGGATGAAACTCTACTTGTCAAGTATATATATACATATATATATATATATATCCTCTTATTTTATGGATAAATTAATTATTAAACTTTAGGGAAGGGATATTAAAACCGAAAATGTGTTATCCTAATACCTTACGTTTTGTTGAACCGATGGTATTTTAAATAATCATATATTGGTGGCTTTGAGGCCCACAATTCTACAATTGTTTGTAATTGATGACCTCAATCACTCCCTATATATATTTACATTTTCCCTCCAATTATGTGTCTCTAATTTCCAAAAATGTTCTCCTAATTGATATTATAATTTGGTGGTGACCTTTTCATTTCTCTTTTCCTCTTATTAAGACTAAATTTTATTAACCCAATTTTCGATGTGGGTTTTCCCACAAAGATATTTTCTATTTTCAACCTTTTATTTTGGAAGAACAATTTCAAATTGCGAGGATGCAATTTATTTAAGGAGGGTAGAATGTAACTCCCCAAGCTTCCACGGTATGCTTCACTTTCAATAATACAGTTGCGTGTGTTGTACGCAACTTCGAGTTATAACACACCACAACCAATCAAACTAGCTGTTATGAATAGTAATACCCACTTTTTGAAATTTTATAAATTCCATCTTTCAAAATGGACTTCATTTTTGGATTCGGATTATCGAAATTAGCTTAGGGTGAAATTTTGGTGCTTTTCGGATAACTTTCATATTTTGATGAATAGTGAAAATTATTAAATTTTAATTAAAAACAACTTTTTTAATCAAAATAATTAATAGTGATAAAATATGAATTTGAGTGGTTTTAAGGTATATTTAGAATATATTTTTACAATTTAATACAATGTTGGTCATTGGACGTAATTTCACATTTAAACCAGACATAAACAAGTGTCAATCTTTTGATAGTTATTATTTCTTAAAAACACGTTATTTGTTTTGTTAATGGGAATTAATTTTTAAATTAATTAATGCAACTAATATGTTTTGAATTTGGTAAAATAGATATAATTTTTGAATTCATAATATCAAATATAGCTTATGCCGAATTTTTGGTATTTTTCTGAGAAACATCAATTTTTCATGAATAGTGAAAAACACTGAGTTATTGGTTAAAACCGATTTTTTTATTTAAATAATTATTTATTTTATTTAAATTAACTTATGTCAAAATAGATACATAATACTTATATAAGTTCATTTTAATTCATTGGAGTCAGTTTATAATAATTTTAGATATATAAAAATTTTATTGAACTTTTCACTCTCTTTTACCCACCTCCTAGGAGAATTTGAAAATTTACATAAAACTTAATTTTACCGCTTCTATGAGTTGAATTTTGAAAATCTGAGAGATACAGTTAATATCAAGGAGTAAAATTTGGTTCAATAAGATAAAAATAATTTTTGGTGAATAATAACTTTTTACTTTTATTTACCGCGGTTAAAGGTAAAATGGGTAATTCAAGGTAAAAAGAATATTGTAATAATTCAAAATTACCTTAACACATGTCCTAACATTATTGGATGAGTAATGGCCGACCATGGGCGTCTTTGGGTCTATTTTGGGACCCCATGGAGCCACTTATGAATGATAATGACACTTTAGATTAATTAATTTAATGTAAAGGCAAAATTGACATAAACAAAAACCTTTTAGTAATTAATTTTTATATGGTGTTATATAAGTAATATTTTTTACTATAAATATTCATTGGAAAGATAAAAATATTTCCTAAATCATGGTATTTTTTTATAATTTTTAGACATCGAATAAATTAAATTATTAAGGACAATATAATGATGCAGTATTTACATGATTAATAAATTATTTAAATAAATTAGATTATAAATATTAAAATAATATCCAAAACATGTCCAATTATTATTACCATGAGTCATATTATCTTTGACTCTAATTATTTTTGGACCTTTAGAAACCGAATATCATTATATAATAAAATAATATTTTCACACTTTCCTAAAGAGCCCCTCCTCCCCCTTATAAAAAGAGACCACTTATAACCAATTCCACACACATATAAAGCCTTTAGGATCATCCAAAATCTGCCAAATTAATCTCCCTATATCCCTATCCTCCTCATAGAATCCTTACCTTAGGCAGAAGGCACTTCAAGGAGTCCTTTTGGTTCAAACCAAAGGAAGTTACCCAAATTAAAGATAACAATTTCTATTAATTTCTTTTCTTTTATTTTACTTATCCAACCCCTAAACTATTTTTATTACTTTCTTTTATAACAACACTAGTATAATCAATATAATAGGATGTTTTTATGAGATATATTTGAATTACACTTACACACACCTCCATCTAATGGGTGAAGAACATAATGTTTCTGTGGATGGAAAACTAACGCCTCACGAAATGATGATTGTTCAATTTCCTCCTACCACCTCTCATAGTGGCCATTATGATGGAACTATATTTATATATGATATATATTATGTTTTTGGTTTCTTAATGCTTTTTTATTTTTCTTTTATAGCATACCTGAATGGTTTCCATTATGAGTAAATGCGATAGTTTCATTTGAGGAAGTGCGGATTACCGCCCCCTCAAAGTGATATGACTCGTTAATACCATATGTGGGACGTATAAAGGATGGAGTTAATGATATTATATATTATATTATACTATAATTATAATATACCTATGTATAATTATGTTTTACATCCATTAAAATAGTAAATAGATATGAATGTAGCGTTCATGCGTACGTACGGCTTACCGTCTCCATGAACGGTACATTTCATTCTTACCCCAAAATGATATGTACTATTATAAATACATGTATATATATGATATATATGATATCTATGATATCTATATAATGAATATCAATCTGGATATAATGATATTTTGACCATGTGAACAACTTGTAACTATAAGGTGTTCATTTTTGACTTAAGTGCCAAATATTGACAAAACGAACGTTATTAACTTAAATGATTAAATAATGTTTATAACATGATAATAAGTTATATAAAAGTAATAATAAACTTTAAAAGGTTCTTAATCAAGTATAAATTAACATTAGTTTATTATTCAGGATGTTAAAGAACGAACAGGTCAAGTCGGACACAAGGGGTTTTCATCTCACTCCTTATTCCTGTGAGATTCATGCCATATTGCCACTATTACCTTTTGTGTGGTGTATGTACTTCCCATAATTGTATTCTTTGTTTAATACAATTTAATTTATGTGTATTTAAATTTTCATTATATGATACCTCTTTAATGGGTTGTATGTTTCGTAAGTTACCAATTTGGTACGGTTTAATTTCATAATCTCTTTATTATCCGAGGTTGTTTTTACGTAAGTATCTACTGGGACATATTTATTATCCATGTCCATGTTTTATGAAAGAGTTTTCAAAGGGATTATTTTAAGGGAATTTTTTTACTAAAACATCATTTCAAATGTTTTAAATATTTATTCTTATAAATCTTCCTCATTAATATCCATGTATTCAAAATGGTTTTTAGGGATTTATTTATATGGAATTGAATGTTTTTAAAATGATAATTCCTTTAAAAGGTTTCAAAGTGGTATGGGACAGTTTGATTTAAAAATGTATTTAAATGACTTCTTTTCTAAATTGTGTGACTTTTAAATGTTTTCATGAAAAAGGTGTATTTCTCTCAAAGAGTTTTACAAATCAATTTCATCCATGTCAATATCCTTTAATAGATTTTAAACTTGTTTGGAAGTTGATTTATCATGATACAAATCTTCCATATTGTGTTAAAGGTTTTGTGATATGTTTATCTGTGGATGTGTTATTCTTATACCATTCATGGTTTATGGGTAAAGTATTGACATTTCGTATGCTAGTTTTAATACAAATGTTTTTGTTATATTTCATCCTCTTCTTAAGATGAATGTGTTGGACTATTATGTTCTGGGTTGGGGTCCGGTTACAACAGACCCTCCGGGTTGGTGTCCAGTTATTAGAGGTACTCCGGGTTGGTGTCCGGTTATTAGAGGAACTCCGGGTTGGTGTCCGATTATTAGAGGCACTCTGGGTTGGTGTCCGGTTATTAGAGGCACTCCGGGTTGGGTTTCGGTTACAGTTAGCCCCTAAGTCTTGGCACGAGGCCTTGACAAAGAAATTACGGTTCAGTGTTATGCATTTCATCATTATGAAAGTGGTTTGTGATATTTCATGTTATTATTCGACTAGTAGAATGTCTATGTGAATAAGTAAATGGAGTTATTTCATTTTATCTTTTCCATATTATGCTGAAGTTCAAGTTTAAAAGGCTTTTGTTTTAGTTTTACATTGCCTTAAATGTTTATGCTTATTTATGAAAGTTTCTGCTGTATTATTATCCTTACTGAGCATCTGAGATCACCCCTTTCTATGTTTTATTTTTCCTAGGATTCCAAGAAGTGTATTTTGATTGATATGCAGGGTTAAGACAAGGGAATAATGGTGTTCATAAAGGATTATTTATGTTGTTTTGTATGTCATGAAGTGTAATGTAACATTCATGTATGTAATCTATTTTCCAAGACTGCTAAACTGATCGGTCCTTAGGGACTTGATTACTTGTAATCATGCCAATGTATTAAAATAATGCACCGACTTTGGGTAACTAGGGTCGGGGCATTACAATGGATCATTAGAACAAAGTGTCACATGATAAATAAATTCCTTTAGTATATGTGCTATGATAGTGAGGTCGAGAAATCCATGAGACTTGGGAGTGAAAATAAATAGTGGGGTATCAATAGCCTCACCTTTTCTGATATCTATTACCATGAGTAATTTATGGGGGTAGAAAGTGGTATAATGGGGTGAATTGTGATACTCACTGGGTCACTGGTATATATTCACTTTGGTTTTCATTTTCTTTTTATTTTTCTTTTTATTTTCTGAGAGTTTTAGGTTGAAATTTTAAAAATTTAGAAAAACTATCTTGTGTGTATAGTTATTATTAACCGTTCACCCAACCGTGTAAAAATGATAAGGGGATTCCATTGGTGTTTTTCATGGTTAATTCATGGTTTTTTCAACCATGTGAGACATCTTGGTAACCATGCAGTAAAAATTTTTGTGTGGGTCACCTGCATAGTTGGCGTACAATTTGTCTAACCATGAATCCAAACTCTATAACCTAGCTATTTTACTTAAAAATGTGAAATGTTCTTTATTCCCTTATCAAATTTAACTTAAATACTCCTTTATCTCCCCTATTTCACTCAAATAATACATCCCTAACCGATAAAATTTTTCTTCCTTGCTTCCTTAGGGATTTTCCTTTGGTTTTGGTGGATTACATTGAGGTAGGTATTGATTTACCTTAGTTTTAAACTATTTTCTTCCTATATTACCATGTTCTTCCTTCTACCTTGAGTATTGAAACCCTAGATATCCATGAGGGTGAACCTAGGGTTTGGGATGGGGTTTCAATGAAATTTATTACTTTTTTATGCTTTTTTGGATCCCTTATTCTTATCTCTTGATATTTAAAGTGAAGGTGACTAGTTTACTCTAATATTGAGGTAGGTATATCTACCTAATTCTCCTTCCCATTGGAATACCACTAGTTCTTGAGATTTTATTTGGTTTTATTTATTTGACATTGTTTTAATGATTTATCAAGTGCTGGTTTGTGCTAGTTTATTAGTATTGTTAATGCGTGTTGGCTAAGATGATATTTTTTAGAGGCTTCCTTTGAAAAAATAGTTTTCTTCATGCTAAGTGATTGATTAAATGTTTTAAAGTGTATTTTGGTCTCAAATGAACTTTGAAATAGGATTTAAATGAGAATTGAGTTGAGAATGATGTTTCTATGATTATGGTCACCTTTAATTGGGTGATGGTGTTTATACTGGTTATGTGATTGATGATTGATTTCACATAGGAGACCTTGGGAGAGTTAGTAAACCATAAGAATGTAAATCTAGTGTTGATTGTGTGTTATCTATTTACTATTTCACAATTTTAATGAGTGATCTAATGGAATGGATTTTATCCCAGTGAGACCAAGTGATCTCCCAAAATTGTTAATCTCATATATATTGTCTAGTATTCTGTGTGTGAGTGCTAGTTGACTTAGACCCATATGTTTGTGTGCATGGTGTATTATTGTAATTTATTGTGATGTGTTACTTCTAATTTCTTATTACATTTATTGGATTTCATACTATTCATGTCATGATTTCCTTGGTTTTATATTATAATTGTATTATTATTTTTTTATAGATTTTGTATTGTTTTAAAAGGAACTAAAGTTTTTTATGAAGAGTTTTCTATAAAGGTATTTGAAATATTGTTTTCAAACTAGAACTAAAATAAATTATATAGATTAATGGTGGTATCTTGTTTGGATTTATCTCACACCCTAAATATACCCATGGAGTATATACAGACTTAGTTTTATGGGATACTGGTAAAGGAAAGGGTATCATTTAGTTTGGTTGCACTTCCCGGTGGTTTGAGAGGACCACTTCGGGATATAATCAACACTGAGATGGGGGTGAATCAGTGATGGGAAATTTTTCACTAATTATAACTTTTATCCATTTTTCCTCTTAGACCTATTAGGATCTTGATTCTCTTATTCTCTTCTTCTTCTTGTATACAAGTATATGAAATTAGGAAAATATATCACATTATATTTTTACAAGGTCCACTACTCAATGAGAGTAGCTAGTCCTTGGCATGATTTGGAAATAATAATATACCATGCAAGAATTAGAAAATAATCCTTTAAATGTGGTTACAGTAAGAAGGAAAAGTTATTACCTTGGGTCACACTATAGTCAATTAACAGTTCTTGTTTTATATATCCTAGATGGTTCTTTATAATTCCTATCAAGATAGTCTTCTATATATTTGTAAGGTACTTTATAACACTAATAAATTATTTTAACATATGATATTTTTTTTCAATTTCACGGTGTTGCTTTTCTCTTCCAATAACTTCTTCACTTGTTACTTTCATAACAATAGGCAAGAAACTCTTCTTCCTCTTTACATCTACAAAATAAAAGTTTGAATTTATTTTTATTCTTCTTCCTATGAAAAAAATATGCACAGTACTTTATTATCTTATTCTCTCTTTATTCTTTAGTGAATAAATAGACTAAACTGGGTCTCCTTCTTCTTTACTTTGTTCCCTAATTCTTTCTATAATCACAAACTTCCTTTATGATTATTAAAAAAATGAATATTTATTTTGGAATCATCATAATTAATTATTATTCTCTGATACAATATCAATAGTGAATGTATCAGTTATCCATTTTTCTTCTTGGTGAATCAAATATTTTTACAACTGAATCACATTATACTTTTAACATTAATTCATGAAATAATGATCTTTCACAAACTCAATACATTTCCACCTCAGATATGAACTCTTCTGATATTCTTCCCAGTTTCGATCTCAAGATCACTACACTTTATTCATGAAAATAATATCACATGATCATTTCTCAATCTTCATGCATGTGTAATACAACTTGCATGGGTATTCTAAAAGTTATAAACCATTGAAAATGGTTTTTATTACTTTATTATTTTATGTGATTTTTATATCCTATTTCAATATTTCTCAAGTTATTATGCATTCGCATATGCATGTACACAAGAACACTATCTTATCCCTTTTTCTCACTCTCCTTCACACAAATCTATATAGGTTATGTGATATATTGTGAAAGTTATTCCTACATAGTGTGTGCTCAAAATATTCCTTCTTGCACACAATAGTGTGTTTCTTGAAATACATTATGGGTGTATAAACTATCTTGCAGAGTCTTAAAGATTTCGTGCTAACCCAAAGGGATTTGTGAAACTAATTATTCATGAAGAACTTAAAGTGTTCTTGGAAAGAGTAAAATTCATGTGGATCTCATTCATTGTTTCTTCATATGACACATTGGGAGTATATTACTCATGAATTGGATCATGACTCTTCTTCATGATATAGATGAGCATGAAACTCCCCTTATTTTCATAGCTGATAGGATCACAGATCTTTCTACCTTTCATAAGTAAAAACTCAGAGAATGATCTATTTTAGAAAAAAAATATATTTATCAAGGTAAACATGAGTGAAAGTATATTTTTCCTCCTTGGTTAATTAGTATTTATAGAGGATTCATAACCTATACTTAAATATCTTTCACTCATTAAAATCTCTAATTTTATTCTGTGTAAATTAAATCTTTGAATTACTGAAGATCTTGGCATTTATATTCTCTGAACGCAGGATATATGACACCAAAAAACACATCACCTTATCTTATATGATAAGGCTTTATTATTTTGTGATAGAGTGCATGTGAATGTGAAGATAAACACATTCTATTTCATAAATATAACTTTATCCATGCATATCAGATGAATGAAAAGACTCTACAACTTTGTTTTCATTCGTCCACACTTGTTCTTAAAATTATCAAATGTATTAAATGTGTAGCATACATGAATGAAGGTTTGTACCTTCATAATCTCAAAATATCATCCTTATAACAAGCATGTAATACTTGGGTTCGACATTGGATATTCATCCATGAACTCTAGAAAACAGAACTTATAGTGAGGCTGGAGGTAGAAGATAATAACTTTTTTAATACATGAAGCATGGGATCCATCAGACATATCATATTCATCTGATCGGATGGCTGATGAAATGTCTGTATGTTTTAATAGTGGTGGAATAGTACTCTACACTCCCATGTCCCACATTGACTTAGTTCTTAGTATAGGGTGATATATATTACAACTTGTTCCATCAATGCTTTGACCCAAGGCATTGGAGTCAACAACTGGACACACATTCACCCATGCCCTGCATGGGTCATGCCACACCCCTGTGCGGTCTACCCAGGAACCCTTTTGTACATGCTTTATGGGTGTTATGTGTCCACTCTACTTTCCATGTGAAATATATTCTCCCATGTTATCCTTGTGGGTGTTATACATCCTCCTACCGCTATGGTCTGGCCTGGTAGATTTCTTCCCATATGGTTCACCCCTAGGTTCCCACATATTTGTTTGATGTGTTCATTTGTTGGCTTATGGTTGGCCATATTTTTCAATAAATTCCCATAAAATGATTTATCCAAATCTTCAAAAAAATATCATACAAACTTATCAACTTACCTAATCCATTCCTCATGTATTTAATATTTGTATTGAATGGACTTTTTCTTCTTCTTTATGAAAAATAATATGTTTCATGAACTTTATTAAAGTCTTCTTCATGAAAATAAATAGTTGCATGGTCTTCACTTCTTCTTTATTGCAAACAATGTGTCATCCTTGACACAAGTGACACATGTATTTTGAACTTAAGTTCGGTTCTAAAATCTTTGGACTTATAAGCTAAAATTCTTTAAAATAACTTCCTTGAGATAATAATACTTGATTAATTTCTTATTTATCTAGTTATACAAGCTACATTAAATTTTTTTCAATCTTGGATATCTTAGATACTTCAACAACTTCCATATTTTTAAATTCTTCAACATATTGAAATCAATTAAATTGTTCTATTTCATTGACCACAATTTACTACCAATAAAAATAATTAACAATGAATACAATTCATACACAAAATGGGCTCAATAATATCCACCATTGTATTTGTTGGAAATACCCTTGAAGTTATTTCTAAATTAATATGTCAATATATAAATCTCTATACTTTACTTTTCTAAACTTTAATTTAGATTTATCTCTCTCTTATTGACAAGAAATAAAAATTTCATGGGAAAAGAGTAGCAACCCATACTTAATAAATGTTTCATTCATAATTTTACTCAAATTCTACATGATCCATTCTTGATGTAGAAAATTAGAGGATTTTATTTGGACAACAAAGTTATCTTTTAACAACTGATCTTGATACCACATGAAATTATAAATCATATACTTACCTTAAAGAGTTATCTAATTATATTCCAAGATAAAGATACTTAAATGAGATATGAAAATTTTATAATAAATATTAACCTGAAACTCTTGCACTCACTTCAATAAAAAAATCAAAACATTTAAGTGCAACCAGCAGGATAGGCAGCCATAGAGCACTTCCATTATTCTATTTTTCTTATATCATTGATTAATTAAATTACTCCCCATTTGTGGTAATTTTATTATTATTTTTAACCAGGTATGAGAGAGATATAAAAAGGTAAATTTTCCCATGAAATGATCTTTATGTAATTTCTAGAATAATTATATTTTATACCAATTGAAATAATGATTCTAGAAGAAACTTTGTTTTTCTTTATTTATCTCCCCTTTAAGGTAAGCACTCCTTGACAACTTCATAATGGTAGATATCTTCAAGAATGGATTTAAAGATGTTCTAATATGGATAATACACCAAAAGGGATATTCAATTTGTGACAATCCATATTTTAAAACTTTCAAAACTTCACTAAGGATGATCTTCTTAAATGATTATTCCTCAAGATACCAAATATAAGATCAAACTAATATAGTATCTTCTTTATTATTTATATCTAGGATATGACAACACATTATTCAACTTCATAAGATATAATCCTCTATCACATTTATATTTGAATACCAAATTAGGAATCATTCAAGGATGATGACTTATTTAGTTTTTTTTTCAAGAATTTACATCACTCATTTCCTCTCAAGTTATCCCCTCGAGAGCTTGATTCACCTTCAAATACATTCATTATAAGAATAAATACAATACACAAATATTAAGAGAGTAAGGTGGATCCTTCGTTGATTCTCAATGTGAACATCAAGGTTGAGATAGATTTCTCAACCAAGTTTATCCATTTCCTCCATTCTTAAAGCTTACACATCTGAACTACAGTTCTAATTAGGGTTGTGTGGACCTTATTACTTCTTCAATATATTTGTGTGGGAACCTTATTTCTTCAATAGATTTTAAACCACTTGTATCTCTAGCTGAAACTTTAATCTTAATATAGAATTCTTTTAGTGCTAGAATTATTGAAGAGTAATTTTTAGGATTTTTTCCATCCATGTTCACCTCACACACAGAACTTCACCTTCATGTGGAATCTTTTATTTTCCTTTTGTACTATCCTTTTTTTGTTATTCTTCCATTTTCCTCATTATTTCTAACTTTTTTGACTAGATTACGAACAAATCATTAGGAAAATTGGTAGTCAGTTTTTATTTTCCACATGGATTATTTAGATTTTCATCCTTCTTATTAGTTGTTTTGGATGAAAAACTTTTCATTGACTTCTTTGATTTGGAATCCAAGATCTTATCACCTTTCTTACTTAAAATCTTCTTAGGATAATTTTTTTAACAAAATTATTATGATTTATTCCCAAGGTTTATTCTTATTTATTAGCCAAATTTTGTTGTCTTATTTTCTTATAGACTTTTGATATGTGTTGATATAACCACGCTCTATTATTATGACCACTACCATTACATTAATCAAATATATTTTCAAGTTTTCCAAATTTGTTTGAAGTATACTAATTTTGCTTAACTTTTGCATGTTGCTTCTTCATAACTAGCTTTCACCCCCTTGACATGGGATTCCTTTGTGATTTTAATATAAAGGATTGTGACAACAATCTAATGTACAATGATTTAATCTATTGAATCATAAGCATTGACCCATAAACCTTGGCCTTCTTATTTATTTTGTAGGGTTTTTTGGGGTTTTCTTCATAACTTATTAGACTCTTCATAGGGAAAAGGCCTCTACACTATTTTTATTATCCACCATAGTCATAATGGTAGTATTATAATCACCTTTATTAATCCATACTTGTACGTATTTTTTTCTAACCTTTACTATTAATGATAATAGATTTATAAAAAATATTACAAGATGTTATGGATGGTACCTTTTTCTTCATAGCTACTTGAGATATATCATTGAACAAATTCATGGTATTCTTATCACATATTAGAGGTCTTTAGACCTTAAAATCCTCTAGTGAACATTATCTAGTAGCAGCAAATGTCACCTTATTTTGTGAAGTATCAATATCTTTCTTCTCAAGATTGGCCAACAGAACTTCCAATTCAAGAAATTTTATATTGAGGATGTCTTTCTGTTCTTAAATCATAATAATCTTCTATTCACAAACCTTTTTCATTATTTCAACTTCCTATACATGCATATTAACTTTTTTTGTAACAAATATTCATGTTAATTGATCTTCTTGAACTTTTATTTTAATTTATACTCCTTGACATCAATGCTACTTTTCAAATATTATTAAAGTGTATGGATATTTTATTCTAGATCCTTCTTGACTCTCTCTTTCTCATCAAATTCTATGATCCATTTTGAGGAACTTATTTCAAGCTCCCTATTTTTTTTATTCAATGGATCTAACCAGTCAAGAGAGCTTTAAACATTCTAGAATTTTTTTCTTTTTAAATCCTTCTCTATGTTACGTTCTTCTTCTTCTAACTAGGTGATTTATTATTGCATACTTTTAAAGACTCCAAAAATAAGAGAGATTATTTCAGTGGGAACGCAATGTATAATATCTCATAATCTATCAACTGATATGTCTTGAGAATTTGTATATTGATCATCGTTACCACTTATGTTGGGATCTTCTTCTTGAGTATATATTTTACAAGAATTGTCACATAACACATGATCACTTGAGGTAGTAATATTATCCTTCTCCTTGGTGGAAACTTGAATCACCTGATCTTCACTTTCCAAGCCCGATATGTCTTCACTATTGGTAATTCATGGACATAATCATACTTCCTCTTCTTTAGATTATAAGGATTTATTCCTCAAATTCATTTTCTCTTTCTTTCACTTGTTCATAATGGTCTTGGTAGAAATAGAATTCATGTCATAGATAACTTAATATTCACCAAAACTATACTTAATTTTTAATATAGAAAAGAAACTCAAATCTTAAAAATAAAATAACTTCAACATAGAGAAACCAATAGAGTTGAAGTTTCCCTCTGATACCATTTGAGAGTTCTAGTTCAGGATATACTCAATAATGAGAGAGGGGGTGAATTAGTGTTGGTAAATTTTTCACCAATTATAAATTTTATAATTTTTAACTCTTAGACCTATTAGGATCTTGATTCTATTATTCTAGTCTTCTTATTATATGTAAGTATATTAAATAAGGTAAATATGGAACATGATATTTTTAAAATTTTCACTTCTCAATAAGAATATCTAGTCCTTAAAATGGTTTGTAAATAATCTAATACCACACAACCACTAGGAAATAATCCTTTAAACATGGTTATAGAAAGCAATAAATAACCATTCACTTGTGTCACACTATAGTCAATTGACAGTTCTTATTTTATAACTCATGGTCATTTCTTTATACTTTCTCTAAAGATGGTCTTAACCTTCTATGTAAGGTACTTTATAACACCAATAAATTATTCCACCAAATGATAATTCTGTTGGATTTCACAGTTCTAATTTGCTCTTCAACTAACTTCTTCACTTTTTACTTGCAAGGAAGTAGGTAAGTATCTATCCTTCTTCTTCATAATAGAAAACTTAAATCTTATCTTTCTTCTTCTTCTTCCTATGCAAAAAAAATATGCATAGTACTTTCTTCTCTTCCTCTATCTTTCTTCTTCAGTGTAGAAACATATTGTAATTCTTCTTCACACTATTCCATAATTATTTCGAGAAACAAAAACTTATTTCATGATTATTAAAATGATGAATGTTCAACTCAACATCATCATAATTAATTATTTTTCTTAGATACAATATCAATGGTGAATGCATTTGTTCTACTTTTTTATTATTAGTGAAAAAAATATTTATGAAATTGAATCACACCACATTTTCAATATTAATTCATGAAATAATGATCTTGTATAAAATCAATACATTGACAACTCAGATATGAACTCTTCTGATATTATTCCCAGCTTTAGTCTCAATTTTGTTGCACACTATTCATTCAAGGCATGTCACATGGTCATTTCTCAATCTTCATGCATTTGTAATACAAATTTCATGGTTATTATCAAATTTATAAACCCTTAAAATAGTATTTATTACTTTATTATTTTATATGATTTTTATATCCTATTTGATTCTTTCTCAAGTTATTATACATTCACATATGCATGTACACATGTACAATATCTTCTCCCTTCTTCTCACTTTCCTTCCCGCAAACCAGTATAGGTGCTTTAATATAATTCACAAGTTCTTCCTACACAGTTATGATCAATATATTCATT
Source organism: Viscum album (assembly GCA_963277665.1). Classification (NCBI taxonomy): domain Eukaryota; kingdom Viridiplantae; phylum Streptophyta; class Magnoliopsida; order Santalales; family Viscaceae; genus Viscum; species Viscum album. The sequence goes on along the minus strand of OY728120.1, from coordinate 539,757,697 downwards.
CTTGTATGAAATGGTATGGTTCATGAAACATAGTGTGGGTGTATACACTATCTCATGTTTTCTTAAAGATTTTGTGATAACCTGAAGGGATTTGTGGAACCAGTTCTTCACAAAGCACTTTGAGTGTTCTTGGTACAAGTTGAATGTCTATGTATCTTGTTCATTATTTCTCCTTGTAACATAGTGGGAGTATATTATTCATTCACTAGATCAAGGATCTTATCTATGCTATAGATGAGTGTATAACTCCCCTTATTCGTGTATCTGACAGGCTCGTAGATCTTCCTACCACACATAAATAAATATTCATAGAATGATTTGTTTTAGAAAAAAAAGATCTAGCAAGGGTAACATAAGTTAATAAAACCTTTTCCTACTCAATTAATCATTATTTATAGAGGATTCACGAACTCTCCTTAAATATATTTCACTGAATCAAATCACACATTTTATAAAATGTAAATCATATCTTTGAATACTAGAAGATCTCAACATTTATATTCTCTGAATGCGGGATACGTGACGCCAAAAAACACTTTGAATTTTTTTATAAGATGAGGCCTTATTCTTTCAATATGAATTTCACATGCATACAAATATAAAATCATGATCTATGATAGCTCAAACTTTATCCATTCATATCATGTGCATGAATATCCTCTTCAACTTAATTTTTATTTGGATAAGCCTTATTCTTTGAGTTATCACATGCATGTAATGTGTATCATTCATGAATGAAGTTTTGTAACTTCATCATCTCAAAAATATTATCCTTGGAATGATTATGGAAGAATTGAGTTCGACATCGGAGATTCATCCATGAACTTTGATGAATATAACTTCTAGTGAGGCTAGAGGTAGAAGGTAACAGCACTTCAAATATGTGAATCATGAGATTCATCGTATGGATCATATTCATTAGATCAGATGGTGGATGAAATGCCCATATGTTTTAATGGTAGAGGAATAGTACTCTGCATTCTCATGTCTCACATAAACTTAGAACTCAGTCAAGGCATGCTATATATTACAACCCATTCCATCAGTGCTTCAAGCCAAGGCATTGGGTTCGTCACCTAAAGACACATTCACCCATTACCTTCATAGGCCATGACACATCCTTGTATGGTCTACCTAGTCACCCTTCTACATTCTCTCTATGGATGCTATGTTACCACTATGATTTTCGCATGAAATATCTTCTCCCATGTTATCCTTATGGGTGTTATACATCCTCCTACCACCATGGGTTGGCCTAGTAGAATACCTCCCATGTGGTTAACCCCTAGGGCCCCACATATGTGGATGAGGTGATTCTTGGTTGTCTTATGGTTGACCATATTTTTTAATAAACTCCCATAAAATGAGTTATCCAAATCTTTAACATAATTTCATACCAACTTATCAATTCTCCTTATATATTACTCATGCATTTAATATTATAATTTCATGGACTTCTTCTTATTCATCATAAAAAATAATATTTTTCATGAACTTCATTAATTTATTCTTCATGAAAATCAATAGTTATATGGTCTTCACTTCTTCCTTTTTGAAAACAATGTGTCATCCTTGACACAAGTGACATGTGTATTTTTAAAATAAGATAGATTTCACAATCATCATAATTATAAACTAAAATTATTTAAAATAACTTCCTTATGATAATAATACTTTATTACTTTCTTCTTCATTAAGTTATACAAGCTACATTCACTTTATTATCAAGCTTGGATATCTTGGATACTTTGAAAACTTCCTTCTTTATAACTTCTTAAACATATTGAAATTAATGAAATGTTTTCATTTCATTAACCACCATTGAATACTAATAAAAATCATTGAAAAAAATATAACTCATACACAAAGTGGTCTCAATAATTTCCCCCTTTGTATTAGTTATAAATACCTTCAAAGTTTTTTCAAAATGAATATGTCAATATGTGAATCTCTCCCCTTTAATTTTTCAAACTTTCATTTCACTTTATCTCCAAATTATTCACAAGAAAAAAAGTTCATGGGAAAAGGGTATCAATACATACTTAAGAAATGTGTTGTCCATCATTACACTCTATGTCTATGTGAGCCATGCTTAGTGTAGAAAATAAGATGATTTGATTTGGATAATAAATTTTTCCTTTAACAGCTGATCTTGATACCACATGAAATGAGAAATCATATATATTTCTTTAAGGGTTATCCAATTTTATTCTAGTATAAATATACTTAAATGATATATGAAACTTTTATAAGAAATATCAACCTAAAACTCCTATACTCACTTCAACAAACAAATCAAAATATTCAAGTGTAACAAACAGGATATGTGGCCTTGGAGAACTTCCATTATTCCATTTTTCTTATGTTATTGATTAATTAAATTAATTACCATTTGTGTTAAGTTTATTATGTTTTTTAAATAATGATTAGAGATAAATAAAAATGTACCTTTTCTAATGACATGATCTTAAATAAATTTCTAGAATAATTATATTTGATACCAATTGAAATAATGATTCTGATACCAAATTCATCTTTCTTCATTTGTCTCCCCTTAAAGGGAAACACTCCTAAACATATTCATAATGGTGGATCACTTCAAAAATGTATTTAAATACATTATAATATAGATAATATTCTAAAATATATCTTCAATTTCTAAATATCTAGATTTGATAACTTTAAAAACTTCTCCAAGGATGGTCTTCTTCGGTACTTGTTATTAAGGATACCAAATATAAGATCAAACCATGATGGTATATTATTTATCCTTATTTTTCAATATATGATAGCACATTATTCAAATTCATCAAATATGATCCTATATTATATTTATATTTATATTTTAATACCAATTAAGGAATCATTCAAGGATGATGACTTCTTCAGTTTGTTTATCAAAAATTGATAGCACTCACTACTTCTCATGTTCTTCCCCTAAGAACTTTCTTCACCTTAAATTCACTAAATTATAAGCAAAAATACAATACACAAAGATTAAGAGAATAATTTGGATCTTTCTTGCTTCTCAATTTGAATATAAAGTTTGAGATATCTTTCTCAAACAAGTTTCTACATTCCCTCCATTCTTCACGCTTGCACATCTGAAATTCAATTCTGATTGGGTTGTATATATTCTATCACTAATTCAATTTCTTTATATGAGAACCTTATTTATTCAATATATTTTAAATCACTTCTATCACCTAGTGAAATTTTCATCTTATTAGATTTTTTTTTTGTGCTATAATTATTGAAGAACATTTTTTAGAAGTGTTTCAATCCATGTTTCACCTCACACACAGAACATAACCTTCATTTGGAGTCTTTTATTTTCCTTTTACACCAACCTTTTATTGTTCTTATTCCATGTTACTAATTATTTATAAATCTTATGGCCATATTACTAACAAATAATTAGTAACATTGGTAGTAATTTTGGATTTTCCACATGGATTATTCTCAGTTTCATCCTTCTTATTAGTTGTTTTGAATGAAACACTTTTATTTGACTTCTTGGATTTGGAATCCAAGATCTTATCACCTTTCTTACTTAAAACCTTCTTGGTAGAATTTTTTTTTGAAAAATTTTTCTTCTTTCTTCCCAAGGATGCTTTTTCTTTATTATCCCACTTCTATGGTCTTATTTTCTCATAAACTTTGGATATATGTCGAGATGATCATGCACCATTCTTGTGACCACTATAATTACATACATAAAAGATATTTTAAAGTGTTCCAAATCAATTTGAAGTATACAAAAAAAATTTAACTTGTGAATGTTTTTTCTTCATCTCTTGATTGATCCCCCTTGAAATGGTCTTACTTTTTTATTTTTCATTTAAAGGATTATACCAACAATATAATGTACAATTCCTGAATCTCTTGTGGCACCAACATTGACCAAAAAACCTTAATATTATTATTTATTCTATAGGATGTTTTTGAGTTTTCTTTATAACTTGTTGGTATATACATGGGTAACCATATTCCACACTCTTTTTCTTATCCACCCTAGCCATAGTGGTAGTCTTATTATCACGTTTCTTCATACATACTTGTATATATATTTTTTCCAACCTTCACTATTCATGATGACAGATTTAGACACATTATTACAATATGGTATGGATGGTACCTTTTTTTCACAACTATTTGAGATATATCATTTAATGATTTCATGATCTTATTATCAAATTTTTGAGGTATTTTAACCTTATAATCATCCAGTGAAAATTTTTTAGTAGAAGAAACTATCTTCTTCTTTTGTGAAGTCTCAATATGTGTCTTCTAAATATTGGCCAATTAAACTTCCAATTATAGACATTTCATATTGAGTATTTTTTTCTGATCTTCAATCATAATCAGCTTCTCTTTATAAACCTTTTTCATTCTTTTAACATTTCCATCATGCACCTTAACTTTGTTTTGTAACAACAATTCATGTTCCTTAACCTTCTATAACTTTTATTCTAATTGAAACTCCTTGAAATCGATGCTACTTTTTAAATATTATTCAAGTGTATGGATATTTTCTTCTAGATCCTACTTAACTCACTCTTTCTAATCAGCTTATTTGATCCATTTTGAGGAACTTATTTCAATCTTCATCTTTGTTTCTTCAAAGGTTCCAACCAATTTAGAGAGCTTTGAACATTCTATAATTTTTTCCTTGTAAATCCTTCTCCATGTTATCTACTTATTCTTTCATCTAGGTGATTTCTTCCTATATACTTTGAAAGACTTCACAAAAAATAGAGACTATTTATATAGGAATGAAATACATAATATATCTTAATCTATTAGCTGATATATTTTTAGAAATTATAAATCAATCATTATCATCACTTATGCTATGATATTCTTCTTGAGGATAGTTTGTATAATAATTGTTTCATATTGCATGATCACTTGAGGTAGGAATGTTATCCTTCTCCTTAGTGGAAACATAATCCAACTGCTCTTAACTTTCCAATACTAATATGTCTTCACTGTTGTAAAATCATTGAGATACGCATACTTCCTCTTCTTTAGATAATAAAGATATCCTCTTTAACTTCCTTTTCTCGTTATTTATCTTATTCATCATTTTCTTTGTTGAAATAGAATTCTACTAAATAAATCCTCACCAAAAATCAAATTCATTGTTAATACAGGGAAGAAACTAAAATCTTTAAAATATGATAACTTCAATATGGAGAAAACAACAGAGTTAAACCTTCCCTCTAATACCACTTGAGATGGAAAATTTGGGATATACTCACCACTGAGAGGGGGGTGAATTGGTGTTGGTAAAATTTTCACCAATTATAAATTTTATCCCTTTTACTTATTAGACCTTTTAGAATATTGATTCTATTATTCTATTCTTATTCTTGTATGAAATTATATGAAAGTAGGTAAATATGTAATATGATATTTTTATAAGGTTCACTAGTTAATAGGAGTAGTTAGTACTTGACATGGTTTGGAAATAATCCAATACCACACAACTAGTAGAAAATAATCCTTTAATCATGGTTACAGTAATAAGGGAATAATTATTCACTTGTGTCATGATACAGTCAATTGAAAGTGATTGTTTTATAGATACTTACCAGTTCATTATACTACCTCTGAAGATATAATTCACCTTATTTGTAAGATACTTTGTAACACCAATAAAGTCTTACACTAGAAGAGACTTTTTTTAGATGTCATAGTGCTTATTTTTTTCCACTAACTTCATCACTTTTTACTTGCACAGTAGTAGTCAAGAAACTCTCCTTCTTTTTCACATTAGAAAATTAAAAGTTTCTCTTCCATATTCTTCTTCTTCCTATGAAAATAAATATATGCAGTATTTTCTTCTCTTATTCTCTCTTTCTTCTTTAGTGATTAAACAAAATACACTAGGTCTCCACCTTCTTCACCCTATTCCTTAATTCTTGCTATAATACCAAAATTCCTTTATGATTATTAAAATAATAAATTTTTAGCTTAACATCATCACAATTAATTCTTATTCTTCGATATAATATCAACATTGAATGTATTGGTTCTCCTTTATTATTATTAGTGAAGCAAATATTTATGAAACTGAAGCACACCATAATTTTAATATTAACTCATGTAAGAATGATCTTTTAGAAACTCAATAAACTGACAACTCATATATAAAATCTTCTAATATTCTTCCCAACTTTATTCTCAAGTTCACTACACACTATTCATGCAAGGCATATCACATGGTCATTTATAAATCTTTATGCATGTGTAATAAAACTTGAATGGGTCTTCTAAAATTTATAAACCCATGATAATGGTATTTATTACTTTATTATTATATGTTTTTTATATCTTGTTTTATTCTTTCTCAAGTTATTATGCATTCACATGTGAATGTACACATGCACATTGTCTTATCCCTTATTCTCACTTTCCTTATAGGTGCTTTTACATATTGAAAAATGTATTCGCATATAGTGTGTTCTCAAGATCTTCCTTCTTACACACAACAGTGTTATTTGTGAAATATAGTGTGGGTGTATACACTATCATGCGGTGTCTTAATGATTTCATGCTAACTTTAAGGGCTTCATGAAACTAGATATTTATGAAGCACATTGAGTGTTCTTGGCATAATTTGAAGGCCCATAGATCTCTATAATTATTTCTTCATGTAACATAGTGGGAGTATATTAATTATACATTGGATCATGGATCTTCTTTGTGTTGTATATGATCATGGGACTCCCCTCATTGGCGTATTTGAGAGGCTCACGGATCTTCCTACCTCACATAAATGAAATCTCAAATAATGCTCTATTTTAGAAAACCAATATCTCTAAAGTAGAAAAAGTGTGATAAAAACCTTTTACTACTTGGTTCATAGGTATTTATATAGGATTCATGGCCTCTACTTTGATATCTTTCACTGACTCAAATGCCACATTTTATTCCATGTAAATCAAAGATTTGAATTCCAAAAGATATCGACATTTATATTATCTGAATGTAAGATATGTGATGCCAAAAAACATGTTGCCTTTTCTTATATGATGATGCCTTATTATTTTATAATGAATTTCACATGAATGCGAAGATAAACTCGTGATATTACATATCTTGAACTTTATCCATGCATATCAGATGCATGAACAGCCTATGAAACTTCATTTTCATTTGTCTAAACCTTATTTTTCAAGTTATCACATTCGTGAAATGTATATCATGAATTCATGAAGGTTTTTTCCTTCATCATCATAAAATATAGGACTTAGAATGATCATGGAATCCTTAGGTTTTACATCAATAATTCATCCATGAACTCCAACTAACAAAACTTTTGGTGAGGCTGGAGGTAAAAGATAACAGTGCTCCAAATATGTGAAGTGTGAGATCCATTGGACATATCATATTCATCTAATCATATAGTAGATGAAATTTCTATATGTTTTAATGGAGGAGGAATAGTAATCTATACTCTCATTCCCCACGTTGATTTAGCACTTGGTCGAGGAATGCTATATATTACAACTCGCTCCATAAATGCTTTAAGCCAAGGCATCAGTATCAGTACCAAGACACACATTCACTCATGCCCTGCACAGGCATGGAAAACCCTTGCACGGTCCATACAGGGACACTTCTACGGGTTATATGCATCTACTTTATTTTTTATATGCAATATCTTCCCCCATGCACTCCCTATGGGCATTATACATCCTCCTGTCACCATGGGCCAGTTTGGTATATTTCTTCCCATAGGTTGACCCTTAGGGTCCCACATATGTGGTTGAGGTAGTCCTTGGTTGGATTATAGTTGGACTTATTATTTAGTAAACTCCCATTAAATGAGTTAGACAAATATTTAATTTAATTTTATACCAACTTATCAAAGTATTATTCATATAAATCAATAGTTTCATGGTTTTCACTTCTTCCTTATTACAAATAATGTGTCATCCTTGACACAAGTGATACATGTATTTTGAACTTAAGTTCAGTTCCACAATAATTAGACTTATAAACTCAAATTATTAAAAAGAAATTCCTTAAAATAATACTTGAGTAATTTCTTCTTCATCTAGTTATCCAAGCTACATTCACTTTATTATCAATAATATATATCTTGGATACTTTAGCAACTTCCTTCTTTCTAACTTATTTGACATATTAACATTAATGAAATATTTTTATTTAATTGGAAACCATTGAACACCAATAATAATCATTGAAAAAAATTCAACTCATACACAAATTGGGATCAACATGTTCATCATCCTTCCTTGGTATAGTAGTGATAGTGAATCACATATATAGATGGGTCATGTTGGATTCTTAGGTGGATTATATGGTGTGATTATTGGATTATGAATGTGAAACCATTCATAGTGGTTGTATCTTGATAATTTGGTGCTTTTCATCAACCCGAGACAATCAGGAATGCAATTCAGGCCTCGTGGAGAGCTAGAGTAAGTGATTTGTCGAGTTGACCTGGGATAATTTTTTATACAAATAATATGAGGTCTTATTATGATAAATTTATGCATAGAAATATTCTTCTTCTATTCATTGATATTTAAATAGAATAAATGATTAATTATTCTAAGATTTAAAATCAAAATTGGTTGGTTATAATAATACTGGATATTTTCTTGATCCACATAAAGCTAGATCTCAAACTATATATTTATTCACAAATGGTAGAATTCTCACATCATGAGATTATATAAAACAAACCAATTTTGTGACTTCTTCAAATCATTTTGAGTTGATTTCAATTCATGAGGTAAGTTAGGAATGTGTTTGGTTGTGACTAGTCATTCATCGTATCAGAAACAATTATGGATTAAATATGAATAATGGAATTCCCTTAATTTTACATGAAGATAACGGTGATTTACTACAGAACCCATGATAAATAGCACTACTCTTTATCAGCACTATCTAGAAAGCACTAATAAGTACTATTTATCAATGCTACATAAAAATCACTGATAAAGGATACCTTTATTAGTGCTTTTTAGGTAGCCTTTATCAGCATTAAAAATGTGCTCACAAATGTAAATTTCATAAAAAAATTATATCATTAAAAACCATATATTAATATATAAATATATTTATATTAATAAAAATATAATATATTTTATTAAATATGATTTATATATGACTAAATATACATTTTCACTTGATATATAAGATATTTAATTAAAAATTCTATATAAAATAAAAATTATATATTTTTAAAAATATTATTTCATATAGAAATATATATTGATATATATATATTTATTTATTTATTTATTTATTTATTTATTTAAATAATATTTATATAATACTAATGTAATATAAATTATATTTATATGTAATATATTTAGTGAAAATGGTTTATAATTTTATAAAGAATTTATATTAATTAAAAATATTGATTAAATGATATCAATATATATTTAATAAAATTTTGTTTTATCAATATCATTTTTTTTCAATTTGACATATATATCAAATAATAAATATTTAATTATTAATTAGAAAAACTAACTGAATTTGTTAGACTTAATATGTCAAACAATGATTTCACACATACATGTATGAAATTAATTCAATTTTATAGAGACAAACATATGCACAAATAATAAATTTTTAATATTATCATTTTAGATTTTTATTTATTAATATTTAATATTTAATATATTATGTTTTTAATTATTAAATTTTACTTATTTTTTATATTTATATTTAATATATACTATTTAATACTTTTTAATTAATATATATACATGTATATTAAATTTATTCATTTATATTATTATTAATTTCATTAATAATTTTTTTAATATTTTTTTAATTTATTCATTTTTAATTTTTTTGTTTAATATTTTCATAATTTTATTCATTTTTAATATTTATTTATATTCATTGATTAAAATAATGTTTAATTTTTTAATATAGTTATAATTTACATATATCAAACTTGTGTTACATTAATTTCACACACATATACATAATTAATATAAAAGCACACATAGAGACATAATATTTCTGTAATTTATTGAATTTTTTATATTCATTTTATAATTTTATCTATTAATACAATATATATATATATATATAATATATTATGTTTTTAATTGGTAACTTTATTCATTTTATATTTTTATTCAATATATGTTATTTATTACTTTTTAATATTTTTTCAAATTTATTCATTTCTAATATTATTTATTAATTAATAAAATTAATTATATTTTTATATTTTTATAGTTTACTCATTTTCAATTTGTTTCCCTTAAAATTTTTGTAATTTTATCCATTTTTAATATTTATTTATACATTTTTATCCATTAACATTTAATGATTTTAATATGGTTGTAATTTATATAATAAATATGTTTTCATTTTAATTTTAATATATATTCATTTTTAATTTTTTTAATAATCCATATAACTAATAACACTTTTTCGTTTTTATTATTATTTATTTCATAAATAATTTTTTTAATATTTTTATAATTTATTCATTTTTAATTTTTATTTGTTTAATATTTTTGTATTTATATTCATTTTTAATATTTATTTATACATATTTTTTTATAACATTTAATGTTTTTAATAAATTTTTATTTTTTATAATTAATATATGTATTCATTTTCATTTTAAGTATTCATTTTAAATCTTTTAAAATTTTATATGATTAATAATTCTTATTCATTCTTTTAATATTTTTTTGATCCATTCATTTTTTAATTAAATTTCACTCATTTTTAATATTCATTAATTTAATATTATTTATTCATTAATAATGTTTAGTGTTTTTTATTTTTTTGTAATTTATTCATTTCTTAATATTCATTTGTTTAATATTTTTTAAATTTATTCATTTTTTATATTTTTATACATAATTATTCATCAATATATTTAATATTTTTAATATATAAATATATTCATATATATATGTATATATCAATACATAATGTTTCCTTAAATATGATTTATATACAAAATATGTATAAACATTTAATAAGTCACATATCTATTGAAAATGGTTTATAATTAAAAAATAATATTAATTAAAAATAGTTACTAATTAGTATCAAGTAATAGACGTTACATATTATATAATATAATTATTTATTTATTCAATTTAATATATATCAAACTTGTGTTGTATATATACACACATTGTCTTTAAATATTTTTTCAATTTATTCATTTTTGTAATTTATATGTTTTTATTCATTAACATTTAATGTTTTTAATGTGGTATGTGTAATTTATATAATTAATATGTATTCTATTTCATTTTCACATTTATTCATTTTTATTTTTTTTAATAATCTATATAATCAATAACACTTATTCATTTTTTAATATTCTTACAATCTATTGATTTTTTTAATTATTAAATTTTACTCTTTTTTAACATTCATTCATTTAATATTATTTATTCACTTATAGTATTAATTATTTTTTACTTTTTTGTAATTTATTCATTTTAAATATTTATTTATACATATTTATTTGATAACATTTAATGTTTTTAATATACATTCATGTATATTTTAATATATATTCATTTTTTATTTTTTTAATAATTTATATAATTAATAAAACTTATCCATTTTTTAATATTTTTAAAGTTAATTAATTTTTAATTATTCAATTTCACTCATTTTTAACATTCACACATTTAAGATTATATGTTCATTAATAATGTTAATTATTTTTTTATTTTTTTTTAATTTATTCATTTTTAATATATATTCGTTTAATATTTTTTGTATTTTATTTTAAAAAGTTTTTATTAGCACTTTCCAAAAAGAGCTGATAAAGATGAGTTTTATCAGCGCTAAAATAAGAACTCATAAAACATATCTTAATCATCTCTAGAATTATAGCACTAACGAAGATATGTTTTTTAGTGCTTCTTATTTTATCGCTGATAAATCTCATCTTTATTAGTACTTTTTGGAATGCGCTGATAAAACTCTTCCTAATTTTATAAATTAAACCCTAATAGAACCCACTTCTTTACACCGTTCAAGCTTTTGTGGAATTAAACCTCTCCCACCGCTCCCCCTCACACTTCTTGGACAAATCGACCCTCTCAAAACCTAAGGTATGTGACTATTTCTAATCCTCTTTAGTCGATCCTGCATTTTTGAAACATCTTTACCCCCCGTTGATATCGCACCATATCCATGTGGGTCTCACCTCCTTTCACTTCATATGCGAAGCTCATATGCACCAGTCTCCTGAATCTCATGAGCCCCCTAAGGCCTCATGCATGTTGCATATATGGATGATTTCAATGCTCTATTTTTTATCATTCAAGCTTCCAATTTTAACAAGATCCCATGCCCATCCCGCATTATAAAATCATCTAGTAAATGTCTAGAAACTCGTCATTTACCTTGATATTCATCGACAAGCAATGGGGAGAGAGGTGGGAAACATCCCAAGGGATAATTTTTTTAAATATGTTTTATAAATAAATAAAATGAGTTAGGGATTTGAGTATTTTTTAAAATAGGGAAACCCCATTCATGAATCTATCTTTTCCAGGAAGAGAGAATGATATTCAATTTCCTATTCATCATTTTTAGTTCTCTCATCATGTACCATATCACCCCCAATCCTCGGTTCTGTAAATTTTCACTCATAGTAGCTACTTCCCCCCACTAACCCCATTGAGTATTCATTCCACTTTCATTCCAACATCAACCCCATTTAGTAAGTGGGTCTTTATTTTCATCATTTTCTTTCTCTTGGCCCCACTTGCATTCATTCCAACCACCATTGAATTTCTTTAAGTCGTGATTTTGATCTTTTTTTCAGTTGTCTTTTTTAGTTCATCCCATTGAGATATACCCATAGTTTTATTTAAACCCTAGTCCCAGTTATGGGGACTCCCAAAACTCTCTTTAAATAACCACTCAGACTACCCTTAACTATTTAAATTGGAATTTTTTCTAGAATTCAAAACATCCATATCAACTTGCATATTGTTTAAACCTCACTCCCAATTTCCACTCTGACATTTTTTCAGAGTTGGTTCTCTCTATTGGTTCCACTGAGGATAAGTTTTATTTTCAAGTGATCCCAGATATTTGGGATTCTTCTCTAATCATTAGTTTGAGATAAGGCTTTTTGTTAATACCACTGGGAGACTTCTTCAACTTGTGTTGAAGTTGATTGTTCCTTTCGGCCCCAAGAATAATTTTCATTGTTTCTCTTTGAGCCTTCGTCCAAGCCATGTGAATCTTTTTAATTTAAATCATCTTTAAAACCCAAATTATATTGTTCTTCAGTTTTTCTAGTGGCTTGAGAACCCCAACCTGATACTTTTGGTTCATTGGATTTAAATTCAATAGTTTCTTTAAATGTTGGGTTCTTAAGACCAGGTGATCAGGCCTTATTAACATTTTCATCATCTAAAAAAGATCATAAACTTTGGTTCCTAAGAACCCTATCACTGAAACACCACCTATATCATCATTTAAAAAGTAAATAAATGGATAAACATCAACTTCTACCTATTATTGGACTCCCACCTAGAAATTTTATAGAATTTGTCCTTGAATTACCGCCTTTTATCCCACAAAACATCAAATCAAGAACCTAGACCAACAACTACATGTTTACCCCTAGGTTGTTTCTTTGCATGTTACCCTTATGTAAAATGATAACTTGTTAGGAATCATAAACAATAACATTTAAATTTTGGGTTCCCCTTATTGGAATTTAGATTCATCCTTGATCTCTCTACTTCAAAGCTTTCATCCATCATCAATTTCCCACTTTAATGCTACCACACACCATCCTAATTTGTTTTCAAAATTAAAAATTATTGTTATATGAAGAGTTTATCAATGTGACACTTTCTCATAATGAGTCTAACATTCCAATATTAATAAATTATATCCTTTTTTCACTATAACTTTTTTATTTCTTCTTTGAGTGTCCAAACTGAGTATGACTTTTTTCTTAGGAAAATAATCAAATTTATCAGAAGTATATATAACTTTATCATTTGATTATGAATATATTATGTGTATTTATTTATTTATTTATTTATATAAAATGGATGTTTTTTAACCTAATAGGAAGGATATGAATAAAAAATGGATAGATATTAATCATATGATAAAAGAGTATGAGGACAGAGTTAAAGTGTTTATCAAGTTTTTAATAGAGCATGCATATAACCCTTCTCAAATCCTTTTTCCATGTTTAAATTGTTGTTATTGAAGAAAAATTCATCCATAAGAGTTGGAAGAAAAATTAATTTGTCACAAAATATATCAAATCTATAAATGTTGGACTAAACATGGGTAGAAAATTAATATACATACTAATTGTGATGATACTACAATTTATGAATCATTTGATATTAATACTAATGTAAATCGTGATGGAGATCGTATGAAAGAAATGAAAATGAAAATTGAATATGGCCTCCATGATTTTCTAAAGTTGTTTGAGAAGTTAAATAACTATTAAAACATATCATTGAATATTGGTTATAATAAATATACAAAATTGTCAGCTGTATTGAAGTTATATAATTTGAAAGCTGGCAGCGGATGGAGCAACAATAGTTTTATATAACTACATAGTCTATTGAATGATATTATACCAGAATAAAATGATCTTCCTTTTCAAACATATAATATTAAACAAATTATACATTTAATGGGTATGATCTATAAAAAAAATATATGCATTTCAAAATGATTTCATACTGTTTCACAAGGACCATGAATCACTCATAAAATTCCCTAAGTGTGGTAGATATCGATACAAGAAAGATGAATCAAGTCCTTCAAAATTTGTATGGTAATTTTATATCATTCCAATGTATAGATGACTATATAGATATCAGAAACTTCTAGACAATTGACATGGAATACAGATAAAATAATTGAATATGGGGAACTTATTGGATTGATAGTGATGGAAAGTATGACTAGAGAGGGGTGAATAGTCTTTTTAAAAATTTAAAGACAAAATAATCAGATTTTATAATATAAAGATCTATAGTGAGTTCAGTGTTATTGAAATTAAGTGAAGAATAAATAAAAATAAATAAAACCAAGATTTATAATGGTTCGGATCATAAAGATTGCAATGACCCAAAATTTTATTAATGAAAATTATTCTTGATCTAATTAAATGTCTTGTTATGTAAAATGGTTATAAAACATATGAACTTCTTTGGTTTTATGTTTTTGGATTTTAAAATACCATTAAGAATTGTGACTGTAACACCCCGAATTTTTTTCAAACCTTATAAATAGAAATTGTGTGTTTAATGCCATTAAATTTTTCTCCTTTTTAACCAAACAAAATGTAAAAGATAAAACATAGAAATTTTTATTTAAGAACTTGACACCGAAGTGTCTTACAACATCCTGAGTTTACAAGGAAAGTTCACTAACCATAAATGCAAAATAAAAACCCTAGTACGATCACTGGAAGGCTTCCCAGGATGAAAACAATCCTGACTTCGTAGTGTGGATCATTAGGACCCATCATAAGCATCAGGATAGATAGTGCCACAGCGGTCGTGCTGAGTACCAGTGCGATGTAGAGAACCATCCTTAGCTGACAAACCGATTTCAAAGTATGAATACCATGACTATGTATTTATAAAGGTTCCACATAGCCATTGCAAAACTTTTCCGTTGTTGTCTTTTCGAGGTGACCGTTGGGATTTAAATATGAAGGCCTTTAGGGTTTTTCTGAATACTTTGATAATAATTAAGACAATTTCTTAATACTTAATGAATTTGGTTAATTTGTGGTCTAAGTTCTAAGAAACAACATATATATATCTACACTTTCTTATATATAATTATATTTTCATATTAGAGATTAATTATATGAAGTTATCATACTATATAAAATCATAATATTATGGTAATACATGGCACTAAAGATCATTATGAAGCGCACTATTTTAGTTTTGGGATCAATTAATTATTATATGGGTTTTATATATATTAAAAAAATTTGCTCCATAATGTTAATGTTTACATAAATACTCTCAATACTTGAAAAACAATAGAGATAGTAGATTAATTGTGAAATTTAAAAATAATTAGTAATGTTATTATGTTTTTAACAAAAAAAAATTATAAAGTTCATGTTTTGAAATTATGACATTAATAGATTAAATAATCAAATTGTAATAACAACATTAATGTATATATATATTTACATGTAAATAGAGATTAAGATAATTGGTTTATATAAATAAATAAAGGAAAATGATAATATAATTTATGATATAGATAGGGGTTAATAGTTTAAAAAATATGTGTATTTATAACCCTTGAATTACCTTAAGATAATAATAATAGATTAATAATAATTTTATGTTAATAATAGTAACGTTTTTATAATAAGTGTAATAAATAATTAAATAACAATAAAAATATTATGATAAAAACTATATAAACGAGGCCCGCGGATTTTTTTTAAAAAGCACCGCAACTTTTCTGGTCGTCCGATCAGTTCCGGTTCAATCCTGGTCGTCCAGTTATTTTCGCATCTCTCTCCCTGTTGATTTCTCTTCTTTTTCCTCACGCATTCCGCACACCAGTAGCCTAACTTCCCATTTCTTTTCCTAGGCTGACAGTGGACCTTTTTTCTCGTCCCACATTTCCATAAAGTTGGCACCGCTCAGTTAATGCTTGGCCTCGGATCCTCTCGACGCCTCTTAACTCTAGGTCGGCTACCTCCTTTTCTTTTCTCCTTTAAGTCTCGTGTTGCACCGAAATGTGCAGGGTTCCTTCATGTTTTTCTCCCTAGAATTTCCGACCAGTCGCGAAAACCTCACTTGTTCCTTCTTCTCCTCTCCAAGGCAGATCGAACCAGTAGGGTAAGGGTTGTTTTTTTCTTTTTTTTTCCCTTCACTTCATATGAAAACTGTTTATACATATGTAAGTATGTTTACGGGTTATGTATATATATATATTACATATGCGGATGTTTTCAACCATGTTAGGACTGCCCAGATACTATCAAGACCTTTAAAGGATTTAGTTTTCTTTTGGATCTAATTCATGAAACCCCCCGTATACACATATATATATTCTACATATACGGTTTTGTGTATATTATATATATATATATATACATACGCACTCTGGTGAAAGAGAATATCACGTTATGATATTCTCTACAAAACCCCTTTTTATAGCTATATGTGTATACAGTTCTGCATATATAAATATATATATATATAATATGGGTAATTGGGTGTTTAAGTATTTATGTGTATATACTTCCATTTCCAAATTTATTTCTAAGATTTCCAAATATTTCACTATTGTATGCTAAGAATTATATACTATAAAAGTTATTTTGAATCCACTTTTAACATGCAGATCCTTTTTGTAAACTTTGTATATTTATATATCACTATGTACTTATATATATATTTATGTATTTCAATACAAATCATTTATGGTTTTTGAGAGATGAATTCCTATCTTTAAATAATACTTTAGATGCGAACTAGGTTTTGGGTTTAAGTTTAATTATGTTATAGTATTAAACCATAGTTTTTATATATTTAAGTACATACGGATACATAAATAATAAATATTATATGGTTTTGGTTTCAATCAAATAAATGATCATTGGTTGGAGGATTTCAGATCTTAAGGAATTTAATGGACCTTGATTAATTGGTATTAAAACCCCTATATACACTTTGTGTATATATGATTATATTTATAAATTGAATTTCCAAAACCTCATTTTCAAGTATAATTATTAGGACTTAGTTGATGTTTTGACACATGTAAGGTTTTAGTGTTTTCCAAGCCTATATGTGTTTTAGTATACACCAATGAACTTTCTTAATTAGAGAAGTTATTCTAACCTTTACCCTTGATATAGTTCATATTTTAAAAGAATGATCTTCATCCTATTTTAAAGTAAAGGACTATAAATTTATAGGCTTATGTTATCATGTAGTAACCATTTACTATTTGATGTTAGTCATGCTACAGTGATTAATAGTGGTCAATATAGTTAGGGTTTAATTACAAGTTCAATGACATGGTTATAACAATAATTAATGTCAAGTATTCTCTTTAAGTGATCCATTTACATGTAGTTGTGAAGTTATCATTTCATGTGGCAGACCCCATTTATTCATCATTTCATGTGCCTTAATTATTATCACATATGCAAGAGTTATTTTTCTTATACATGCCATATATACTTACTATCATTTTTTTAAAGTCTAATGCATGTTATAATGTCATACTTAATTCATGTAATCCTTCTGTAAATATCATTGCATATTTTTATTTGATTGATAAAACACCAAATAATAATAAAGAATCTAAGAAAATGTTATTTGGAGTGGTATGGGACACCCAAAATAACATTACTTTGAAATGGGTATCCAAAGAGGTATGGGACGCCTTGGATACATATCCCCCTAAGACATAAGAGGATTTTATTGGACTGATTATGTGACAGGTGGGGCCCATTATAGCCCCTCGATGCATCGATAGGTCTCATGAGACAAAACAAAGTCATGGAACAAGGCCTGACAACAGTTACGGTTCAGGTGAAATTCCTGGACATAGACGGTTCAGGTGAAATTCCTGGACATAGACGGTTCAGGTGAAATTCCTGGACATAGATGATTATGGTCTTGGCATGAGACCTTGACACAGTCTGGAATTATACCCTCCTCTTAATGTTTTAGTGATTGACCAAACATGAGATTTTCCGACTAGTAGGATATCCCTGGTTCAGAGCCTTTTTATGCATAGAATGAATTAATGGAATGACATGATATGTCGCAGTAGTTTTGGAATTGATCCAATTAACAAAAGCTTTATGTTATTATATATGAAAAGGTCTGGATATGGCCAACATGATACATGCACCAGTTATGTTCAATATTACAGCATTTTTGATTATGTCTTGTGCACTCAGAACTGCCTTGCTAGTAGTATTCATTACCCTGCATGTTTTTAATGGTCATGTTTTATACAAGAATTTAATTTTCCCTAATTGGAACAGCGTACTCTGATCTTTTCTAGATGTTATGTTATTAGTTTTCTTCATTTCAAGATATTTAGTTTTCCAATGTTTAAGTTTTATTTTCAAGTGTACTATTTTCTTTTCAGTAAATAAATATTATTTTCAAGCTATTTTTAAAACCCCTTACTGGGCATACTTTGCTCACCCTATGTTTTAAATAAAAAAAATCAGGTATAGATCATGCCTTCAAAGATGTTTCAGATGCTGCTGGTTTCCCAGAACCTAAACCTCACGAGCCTCTGTATTAAGGGTACATGATGTACTATTTGTGAATGTTTGTAATGAAATTTTAGTACATCATGTCTCATAAGGCACCCGGGGATTGGGGGTTTTTACAGTTGGTATCAGAGGAAAGGTTCAGATAACTCTGTAAAACCAGGTAGTATAAATAAATATCTGTGATTAACTAAGTAATTATATTGCAACTTTTAGATGGAAAATGGAAATGCATCTACCAATCTTCTGTCACTTCCCACTGAGGCCCTAGATACCATCGTGTATCTAGCTATCCGAGATAACTTCCTTAATCATGCATATATCTTCATGTCATGCAAGCACCTGTATGATGTGTCAAACTCACCTCGGGTGCTTAGTCTACATCAGGGGTTGGGAATAGATTAACTACTTATGATGATAGCCCAATTCCCCTCATATGCACGACGGGGAAGGTACCATGAGGATATTTTCCGAGTGTTCGCGGTAGGTGAAGACTTTTTCAAAATGATCCTCAACCCTTTCCAAGAAGCTTCAGCTACCGGTGACCTCCGTGTGGCCTACCTCTGTCAGATTTTGAACAACAGCTTCTGGGGCCAGTTAATGGACTTCAGGATGTTAGAAGAATAGTCCACCCAATTGTCTTATAGGCAACAAGTTTATTTTGATGTTTCCTAACTTCAAACCCCTCATGCTAAACTCATAATACATCATAGGTGCTCCAATGAGTTCAACCCTGATAGATCATCCTGTATTTGGTTTGAGGAGATAGGGAGTTTTGCTTCCTTATGTGGTGTTCCTGTAGTAGGTCGTTAGGGGAAACTCAGTCATGGATGTATCAACTTATGTGTTATTGAAATGTTATCTGTTTTCCTCTTTGTCTACACTTTATCATAACTTTTAAGTGAATTCTCATGAATGTATCTTTCAGATGGCTGGACAAATAAACACCTCGTCTCTACCTGATGAGATAATAGAGGATATTTTAATCAGAACATGCACTGTGGACTACCCATCTTTCCTCCACCTGCGAGGATCTTGTCAACGCCTGCTTGACTTGTCAAACAGTACTGATATCCTTCGTTCATGTCGGGGGAATGACCATGTATTCCATCTCATCGCCACTACAAAACTCCCCTGCTATAGGCGAAGGGGGAGATACTATGAAGGTCTTTTTCAGTGTTTTACTCTGGCGCAAAATTTTACTGCCAGAGCATGTTTCCTCATAGTTTCCCAAGATGGACACCTCAAGGCAGCCTTTATATTCCAAATCTTAAACCTCAGTCTCTTCAACCGCATCATTCCCATTGAGTGTCTTGAGCGGGATATAGTCCGGAAGGTCATCAAGGAATTTGTCCATTTGGACATTTCCGAGCTTTTTACCACTCGAGCCTCCCTATGGAAGCCTGAGTGTAGGGTGCACAGACCAGAGTTCAAGACATACTTCTCAAGGTGTATCTGGGCTAGTGAAGTAGAGGAACTAAGTGCCAATCTGGGTATCCCATTGACCAAACCAGATCTCCCATTCTGGGGATGATGTTAGTCTAGGAGTTTTTCTTTTTCAGTTTATGAATAGAATTGCGAGGATGTAATTCTTTGAAGGGGGGAATAATGTAACACCCTGAATTTTTTTCAAACCTTATAAATAGAAATTGTGTATTTAATGACATTAAAGTTTTCTCCTTTTTAACCAAACAAAATGTAAAAGATAAAAAATAGAACTTTTTATTTAAGAACTTTACATCGAAGTGTCTTACAACATCCTGAGTTTACAAAGAAAACTCACTAACCATAAATTCCAAATAAAAACCCTAGTATAATCACTGGAAGGTAGACCATGATGAAAACAATCCCTACTTCTTAGTGTGGATCATTAGGACCCATCATAAGTATCAGGAGAGCCAGTGCCACAACCGTCGTGCTGAGTACCAGTGCGATGTAGAGAACCATCCTTAGCTGACAAACCGATTTCAAAGTATGAATACCAATACTACGTATTTATAAAGGTTCCACATATCCATTGAAAAACTTTACCGTTGTTTTCTTTTCGAGGTGACCGTTGGGATTTAAATCTAAAGGACTTTAGGGTTTTGCTGAATACTTGTATAATAATTAAGACGCTTTCTTAATACTTAATGAATCTGGTTAATTTGTGTTCTAATTTCTAAGAAACAACATATATATATCTACACTTTCTTATATATAATTATATTTTCATATTATAGATTAATTATATGAAGTTATCATACTATATAAAATCATAATATTATGGAAATACATGGCACTAAAGATCATTATGAAGCGCACTATTTTAGTTATGCAATCAATTAATTGTTATATGGGTTTTATATATATTACAAATTTTTGCTCCATAATGTTAATGTTTACATAAATACTCTCATTACTTGAAAAACAATAGAGATAGTAGATTAATTGTGAAATTTAAAAATAATTAGTAATGTTATTATGTTTTTAAAAAAAATGAAAATTATAAAGTTCATGTTTTGAAATTATGACATTTATAGATTAAATAATCAAATTGTAATAACAACAATAATGTATATAGATATTTACATGTAAATAGAGATTAAGATAAATGGTTTATATAAATAAATAAAGGAAAATGATAATATAATTTATGATATAGATAAGGGTTAATAGTTTAACACATACGTGTATTTATAACCCTTGACTTACCTTAAGATAATAATAATAGATTAATAATAATTTTATGTTAATAATAGTAACATTTTTATAATAAGTGTAATAAATAATTAAATAACGATAAAAATATTATGATAAAAACGATATAAACGAGGCCCGCAGTTTTTTTTAAAAAGCACCGCAACTTTTCTGGTCGTCCGATAAGTTCCGGTTCAATCCTTATAAGGCCCCAGCCTTAAACCTTACTTAATCTTGAGTTATTACAAGATTACACATTGAGGATCTTTTCAGGTTTAGAGTTTTAGAGAATTAGATCATGAAACTTGCATTACATTCCACATTTAAACAAAGTGGTTACATAAAAGACAGTATTCATTCTTCCCATCAACAGAAACATATTTAAAATAAAACACGGATTCTTTCTCGACACATCCTTGACACTATCATCACATCATGTACCTTTCCCTTGACCTGTGAAAAACATTTCAAGAACTTGGGATGAGCATAAAAAGCTCAGTAAGAGTTATAAAAATATGGAAAGGAAACATGAGTTCATATATACATTAGAATGAAATCATACTTTACACATAAAACATAGGCATATCAAATCATGAATAAATCATAGAAATCATAAGACATAAAAGGTATCTTGAGGCATTCATAACATTCTTACGTAGGGAGTAACCCTCTTGGTTACGTTTGGAATACCCACCACAGTATATTCCCTAAATCTCTTCAGAGAAACCTTAACGTTTCACTCCTTCGCATTACCCAATGCATTGGAGAGCTATATCGGGCTCACCCGCCCTTAGTTTATCACGGAACCACCCGTCTTCATAATAATGCCCAAGAACCATAACATAATCTTATCACATAAAACATGCATAAAGGAAACATAACATTTCCACATTTCAATCACAAGATATCAATACAACACATTGATATAAAAACATTATGAAAACCATTTTTAATACCAAAATAAAAGAATAGTAAAAAATGGTTTTTATTTTTCTTTTAAAAAGAAGGTATGGCTTGTAGATGAAGCTGAAACTCAAATAATGGTCACGGTGGCGGAGAAGTCGTTGTCGCCGCATACGTATGAAAAAAACATTCCCTTTTTGTCTTTTAGTAAAACTCTTCGTATAAGAAAGATTCCTTTTGGATAAACGTAAAAGTCAAAGGGGTGTATACACCTTATAAAAGAAGGTTGTGTATAAAACAAAATATGCCTCAATGAAAGGAGATTGAGACGAAGTCCCTTACAAAGACGGTATCCTTGGTTTAAGGATAAATCAATTACATAATTATGTGTGACAAACGAATACACCAAATATAAGTGGATATTAAGTGTAAAATAATCAAAGGTCATTCACACATATTCAAAGGATTACATATTCAATAACTACATGTTGAACCCAAAGAAATCGAAATTGGGTTAAGAAGTTCCCTTGACAGCCTAACGGCGTCACATCAAAATGAGTTGATGAGAGAAAAAAACGGGTATCTCATCACTTGGACATAAAATTTACATCAATAAGGATATATGAGAACATATCCCAACATAACAATATGTAAATTAAAAGACCCAACAAAATAAGTCTTTTAAAAAGAGGAGGGTGAAAGGTTCCCTTACCGATATGGGTATCTTTCGAAACATACACCTCGTGAAAGAAGGACAATACAACATTGATGTAAATACTCATAAAACAAAGTATATTACACAATGAGTAAAATAATGGGAAGTACATACACCACTAAAAGGAAATTGTGGCAAATGTAGCATAAATCTCACGGGAATAAAAGTGAGATGAAAAATCCCTTACGAAAACTCGACAGCCTAACGACGCCACTTAAAACTTCCAAAAATGGATTGATGAGATCAAATAGGGTCTCTCATTGTATTAACATAAAGTTTACAGAAAGAGGAATATAAAATAACATCCCCCAAAATAACAAAGATGAGCTTAAAAGAAGTGACATAAAGGAGAGGACTTAAAAAGAAAAAGAGATGTTAGATCTCTTACGAAAATTCGGCAGCATAACGGCGCCACTCAAAACTTACAAAATGGATTGATGAGAGGAAATAGGGTCTTTCATCATATGAACATAATAAGTACAGTAGGAGTAATATAAAAGAACATCCCAATCATAAGAAATATTATCTTAAAAGGAATGACATAAAAGAGTGTACTTAAAAAGAAAGAGAGGTGTAGGATCCCTTACCTCAAGTCCAACTTGTCTTGTTCGTTTATTTATATTCCTGAATAATAAACTTTGGTAAATTTATAATTTATTAAAGAACTCCTATAAATATTATTATTCAGTTCATATCACATATTTTAATGTTATAATAATTGGTTAATAATATGAGTTCATATCAGACGTTTTTGTCGATGTTTGGTACATGAGTCAAAAATTGAACTTGTTGGAAAATAATTTTCCATGTAGTTATAGGTACATCATATCCAGAATAGTATTGATGTTTTAAAAATCATATATATCCAGTATATATTCATTTTATACTATTCCTTAGAATTTGGAGATAAAAATTAAAAGCACCGTTCATGGAGACAGTAGGCCGTACGTACGCATGAACGCTACTTTCATTTTTTCATCATATTAATGGAATTAAAACAAAATGAGATATATATATATATATATATGTTATAATTCCAGAATTATATCCATAATTTAGATGTAATATATTACATATATATCCATTATATATATGTACTTATAATAGTACATAACATTTTGAGATAAGAAATGAAATGTACCGTTCATGGAGACGGTAAGCCGTACGTACGCATGAACGCTACTTCCATTTTTATTTCTTATTTAATAGAATTAAAACATAATGATACATAATAGTATTTTAATTCCAGTATGGTATCATATATAATATCATTAAATATACCCTTTATACGTACCACATATGGTAATAACGAATCAAATCACTTTGAGGGGGCGGTAGTCCGCACTTCCTTAAATGAAGATATCACGTTTACCCATAATGGAAACCATAAAGGTATGAAATAAATGAAAAATAAAGAAGCTTAAATAAAACATAAACATATTATATATCATATATAAATATAGTGTCATCTTAATGGCCACCTTTGAAGGTGTTAGAAGAATGTTGAACAATCATCGTTTCGTGAGGCAGAAATTTGCCATCCACAGAAACAGTATGTTCTTTAACCATTAGATGTAGGTGTGTGTAAGTGTAGCTCTAATAATTATTATAAAAACATCCTATTATATTTAATATACTGGATTGGTTACAAAATAAATTAATAAAAAGAGTTTAGGGGGTTGGAGAAGAAAAATAAAACAAAAGGACACAAGTGAAGACATTACCTTAAAATCGGGTAACTCCCTTTGGTTTGAGCTCAAAGGCTTCCTTGGGAAGACTTCTGCCCAAAGTGAGGCTTCAAGGAGTAATAGAGGGAAGTGTAGAGACAAAATGGGCAGGGGTTGGCTGAGACAAAGGCTTTGGGAGTGTGGGTAAGGAGGTAGAGGTGGGGGCCTTTTATAAGAGGAGAGGAGGGGCACTCTTGTAAAGTTACAAAATGTTACTTTATTTTCAAAAGAGTTTCGGATTTTAAAGGTCCCACATTGATGTATTTCGAGGATAAGGTGATAAGGGTTCGAAATACACTCATCCAATAGGTTTTGGACATGTGTAGGTCTTAGATATTACATTATATTTCCATTTTATTTAAATCGTTAAATAATGAGGTCATCGTTGTATCATCATGATGTCATATATAATTTAATTTATTACATGTCTAAAAATTATAAAAAAAATACTATGATGTATGAAATCGTTTTATCTTTCCAATGAATATTTATAGTCAAAAATATAACTTTTATAACCTCACGTAAAAATTATTTTAGTAAAACATATCATGTTTGTGTCATTTTTTACTTTAACATTAAATAAAAAGATATTTATGTCATTTTCCAACCAAAGTGGCTCCATGGGGTCCCCAAGTTGACCCATTTATTGTCTTGGTCGGCCATGACACATCCAATGAGGGTAGGACATGTGTCTAGGTCATTTCATTTTATTAAAACATTATTCTTACCATAAACTACACTAATTACCTCTAATCGCGATTAAAAACTTAATAAGTTACTATTTACCAAAAAATTATTTTTATCCCATTGAACCACATTTTACATCTTAATGACAACCATGTATGTCGGATTTTTGAAATTCAAAACACAATGATGACAAAATTTCATTTAAACAGAAAAAATCAGTTTTTATAAGTACCACTTAGTGGTTTCACTATTCATCAAAAATTGAAGTTTTTCAGAAAAATCCCAAAAATTCAGCCTAAGATATATTTGATATTCCGAATTCAAAAATGAAGTCTATTTTACAAAATTCAAAACATATAAGTCACATTAATTAATTTAATAATTAATTCCCGCTGTCAGAGCAAATAGCGTGTTTTTATGAAACAATAAGTATCAAAAGATTGACACTAGTTTAAGTCCGATTTCAAAGTGAAATTAATTACAATGACCACTATTGGATTTAATGGTAAAAATATATTCTAATTTCACTTTAAAACCAATTCAAAAGATAATATAATCATATAAATAAATTAGATTAAAAAGAGGTTTTGAATTAAAATACAACATTTTACACTATTCATAAAAAAATGAACTTTATCGGAAAGATACCAAAAATTTACACAATGTAAATTTTGATGTCCCGATTATTAAGAAGAGTTTTATTTGGTCCAATAGAATGTATAAGAGTGAACAAAACTATATTTAATGACGGTTCTCCATCAAAAGGCGATAAGTGAACCTTTAGTGAATACTAGGGCATATACGCCTAAAATTGAATTCTTTCCGTATTTTAAGCCTTTATCTTTTATTGGATAAATGTAAAAACATTTAAAAACATATATAATTATATTTTAGTTATTTATATCCATTCCTGCCAATAAAACGGCTACATGTTAACTACCATTTAAAATAATATTATTTTATTATTAGAGTGCAGCGTAAGATTCCCAAGAAACTTGTTGTTGTGTGTTGGGTACGCCATCGAGCATAGCGTCCCCTTTAAAGTCATATTAATATTTTATTCACAAATATGGATAAATATGAAAATGTCATATTCTTTATTTACCTAGGGTGTTACATCCTTCCCCCCTTTTGGGAATTGCGTCCTCGCAATTTTTAAAATTGAGCTTGGAAATATCCTTGAAAGTCCCACATCGGAACAAGAGTCGGTAAAACAATCACTTTAAAATAAAGGAAGATAAATACAGAGGTCACCCGAGTTAACCCATAATAGGATTCCTTGTAGGAAAACATGGACATGGAAGAAAAGGCAAAGGGTCATGTTCTTGAGGGAGAGTGATAGTAAACATGTCTAGGAGAAAGTTAACCATAAGAAAACCACAAACTTGTGATGGGTTAAATGGTATTCGATTCCTCGGTAGGAATAGTTAATAGAAAACATTTTTGTTTTAAGTTACTTTTTATTGAGGAATTTATTCATAAGGAAACATAATCACTTATCATGTTGACTTTCAGCTTTTACTAGATTCCTTAATCAAACTCATATTTTTTTTTCAAAAGACAAGTATTTAGGGAGACTTGTTCGCATTAAGAGTACTATAATCAACTTCTATAGAGTCACCTAATCCACAAAAGAGAACTATATACTTCCCATGTCTTTAGACTTTAACCAAAACCAAAACCAAAAAGGTTAGTACAAGATCAGATAATCCAGAAAAGGATAACCCTTTATAAAAAGAAAATATATTCTTAATCTCCAAAATTTGTCCAACAAAACCCAAAGTTCAACGAGGACCATTCTATAATCAATTTTTTCATAAAATTCTTCAAAGTAAACCAAACTAAGATTTGAAACCCAAATATTTGAAGGATTTAGTCACATAGTCTTCCAAGTTAAATCGTAACATTTATCTCCAAACAACATCAGTTGCTCCTAAAGTATCGTATTGAAAAGTAATTAACCTAATCACATATCCTCCATGATAGGTTAATCATTTTCATAAATAACCCAAAATCAACTTACTCTTAATTAATAAAATCATATAACTAAAAATAATCAGTCAAACTAACCAGGGACTTCATGTAGTCCAGTGGTAGGCGATAAATACCAGTCGCACTTTGGTTGTGGGTTTGATTCCCGCAGCTTTGTCCGACGCGACGGGTTGTCACACGGTCTGTGTGTTGTCCTTTTTCCAAAACTATATAATTCTCAAAACATTTCCCAAAACGAGATAAAATCTTCAAAAATAAACATAACATATTTTAACCTCAAGTTTATCTCATGTCTTTCATTTTCCATCATAACATATAATAACCCATAATTACCTCAAAAGTAAGGATCATATAAACCCTAATGGTTACCTTTATAATTATTACCTGAACTTCCACATCGATTGGTTATCTCGTACATGATGAATTATAGAACATACCAAGGTTCAAGTGGTTGATCATGACTCCTTGATAGTTAGTTTAGAACAACCACGAGTTTCCTCATTGAATACCCCATTTCATCCAGTCTCTTAATCATAGAACCACCACAGTTTCCTTCAAACCAATTGTCACTTTGGTGCCTTCTAGATCCAACCATTTACTAAAACCAAAAAGGTCAGTGTGAGTATATCAACATAAACATCATTTACTAATGAGTAAGATAAACACTAATATATACTTACTCATTCACTTTATCTAAAACTAGGACTCTTTCTGAAATCCTAACCATTATGGTAATGTCACTTATGCTTAAAAAATACCCTAACCTCTAAAGTTATCTAAACTGACCTTTGATACCAACTATAAGGCCCCAGCCTTAAACCTTACTTAATCTTGAGTTATTACAAGATTAAACATTGAGGATCTTTTCAGGTTTAGAGTTTTAGAGAATTAGATCATGAAACTTGCATTACATTCCACATTTAAACAAAGTGGTTACATAAAATACAGTATTCATTCTTCCCATCAACAGAAACATATTTAAAATAAAACACAGATTCTTTCTTGACACATCCTTGACACTATCATCACATCATGTACCTTTCCCTTGACCTGTGAAAAACATTTCAAAAACTTGGGATGAGCATAAAAATCTCAGTAAGATTTATAAAAATATGGAAAGGAAACATGATTTCATATATACATTAGAATTAAATCATACTTTAACCATAAAACATAGGCATATCAAATCATGAATAAATCATAGAAATCATAAGACATAAAAGGTATCTTGAGGCATTCATAACATTCTTACGTAGGGAGTAACCCTCTTGGTTACGTTTGGAATACCCACCACAGTATATTCCCTAAATCTCTTCGGAGAAACCTTAACGTTTCACTCCTTCGCATTACCCAATGCATTGGAGATCTATATAGGGATCACCCACCCTTAGTTTATCACGGAACCACCCGTCTTCATAATAATTCCCAAGAACCATAACATAATCGTATCACATAAAACATGCATAAAGGAAACATAACATTTCCACATTTCAATCACAAGATATCAATACAACACATTGATATAAAAACATTATGAAAACCATTTTCAATACCAAAATAAAAGAATAGTAAAACATGGTTTTTATTTTTCTTTTAAAAATAAGGTATGGCTTGTAGATGAAGCTGAAACTCAAATAATGGTCACGGTGGTGGAGAAGTCGTTGTCGCCGCATACGTACGACAAAAACATTCCCTTTTTGTCGTTTAGTAAAACGCTTCGTATAAAAAAGATTCATTTTGGATAAACGTAAAAGTCAAAGGGGTTTATACACCGTATAAAAGAAGGTTGTGTATAAAACAAAATATGCCTCAATGAAAGGAGATTGAGACGAAGTCCCTTACAAAGACGGTATCCTTGGTTTAAGGATAAATTAATTACATAATTATGTGTGACAAACGAATACACCAAATATAAGTGGATATTAAGTGTAAAATAATCAAAGGTCATTCACACATATTCAAAGGATGACATATTCAATAACTACATGTTGAACCCAAAGAAATCGAAATTGGGTTAAGAAGTTCCCTTGACAGCCTAACGGCGTCACATCAAAATGAGTTGATGAGAGATAAAAAAAAAGGGTATCTCATAACTTGGACATAAAATTTACATCAATAAGGATATATGAGAACATATCCCAACATAACAATATGTAAATTAAAAGACCCAACAAAATAAGTCTTTTAAAAAGAGGAGGGTGAAAGGTTCCCTTACCGATATGGGTATCTTTCGAAACATACACCTCGTGAAAGAAGGACAATACAACATTGATGTAAATACTCATAAAAGAAAGTATATTACACAATGAGTAAAATAATGGTAAGTACATACACCACTCAAAGGAAATTGTGGCAAATGTAGCATAAATCTCACGGGAATAAAAGTGAGATGAAAAATCCCTTACGAAAACTCGGCAGCCTAACGACGCCACTTAAAACTTCCAAAAATGGATTGATGAGATCAAATAGGGTCTCTCATCGTATTAACATAAAGTTTACAGAAAGAGGAATATAAAATAACATCCCCCAACATAACAAAGAGGAGCTTAAAATAAGTTACATAAAGGAGAGGACTTAAAAAGAAAAAGAGAGGTTAGATCTCTTACGAAAATTCGGCAGCCTAACGGCGCCACTCAAAACTTTCAAAATGGATTGATGAGAGGAAATAGGGTCTCTAATCATATGAACATAATAAGTAAATTATGATTAATATAAAATAACATCCTAATAATAAGAAATATGATCTTAAAAGTAATGACATAAAAGAGTGTACTTAAAAAGAAAGAGAGGTGTAGGATCCCTTACCTCAAGTCCAACTTGTCTTGTTCGTTTCTTTATATTCCTGAATAATAAACTTTGGCCAATTTATAATTTATTAAATACCTCCTATAAATATTATTATTCAGTTCATATCACATATTTTAATGTTATAATAATTGGTTAATAATATGAGTTCATATCAGACGTTTTTGTCGATGTTTGGTACATGAGTCAAAAATTGAACTTGTTGGAAAATAATTTTCCATGTAGTTATAGGTACATCATATCCAGAATAGTATTGATGTTTTAAATATCTTATATATCAAGTATATATTCATTTTATACTATTCCTTAGAATTTGGAGATAAAAATTAAAATCACCGTTCATGGAGACGGTAGGTCGTACGTACGCATGAACGCTGCTTTCATTTTTTTGTCATATTAATGGAATTAAAACAAAATGAGATATATATATATATATATATATATGTTATAATTACAGAATGATATCCATAATTTAGATTTAATATATTACATATATATCCATTATATATATGTACTTATAATAGTACATAACATTTTGAGATAAGAAATGAAATGTACCGTTCATGGAGACGGTAAGCCGTACGTACGCATGAACGCTACTTCCATTTCTATTTCATATTTAATAGAATTAAAACATAATGATACATAATAGTATTTTAATTCAAGTATGGTATCATATATAATATCATTAAATATACCCTTTATAAGTACCACATATGGTAATAACGAATCAAATCACATTGAGGGGGCGGTAGTCCGCACTTCCTTAAATGAAGATATCGCGTTTACCCATAATGGAAACCATAAAGGTATGAAATAAATGAAAAATACAGAAGCTTAAGTAAAACATAAACATATTATATATCATATATAAATATAGTGTCATCTTAATGGCCACCTTTGAAGGTGTTAGAATAATTTTGAACAATCATCGTTTCGTGAGGCAGAAATTTGCCATCCACAGAAACAGTATGTTCTTTAACCATTATATGTAGGTGTGTGTAAGTGTATCTAGAATCCTTCTTATAAAAAGATCCTAGTATATTGAAGATACTTTATTTGTTACAAAA
The DNA here is from genome assembly GCA_963277665.1 of Viscum album. Classification (NCBI taxonomy): domain Eukaryota; kingdom Viridiplantae; phylum Streptophyta; class Magnoliopsida; order Santalales; family Viscaceae; genus Viscum; species Viscum album. Next base: position 539,725,843 of record OY728120.1, on the reverse strand, counting down.
TAAATGAATAAAAAGAGTTTAGGGGGTTGGAGAAGAAAAATAAAACAAAAGGACACAAGTGAAGACATTACCTTAAAATCGGGTAACTCCCTTTGGTTTGAGCTCAAAGGCTTCCTTGGGAAGAATTCTTCCCAAAGTGAGGCTTCAAGTAGTAATATAGGGAAGTGGAGAGATAAAATGGGCAGGGTTTGTCCGATCCAAAGGCTTTGGGAGTGTGGTTAAGGAGGTAGAGGTGGGGCCTTTTATAAGAGGAGAGGAGGGGCACTCTTGTAAAGTTAAAAAATGTTACTTTATTTTCAAAAGAGTTTCGGATTTTAAAGGTCCCACATTGATGTATTTCTAGGATAAAGTGATAAGGGTTCGAAATCCACTCATCCAATAGGTTTTGGACATGTGTAGGTCTTATATATTACATTATCTTTCCATTTTATTTAAATCGTTAAATAATGAGGTCATCGTTGCATCATCATGATGTCATAAATAATTTAATTTATTTAATGTATAAAAATTATAAAAAAAATACTATGATGTAGTAAATATTTTTAACTTTCCAATGACTATTTATAGTCAAAAATATAACTTTTATAACCCCACGTAAAAATTTTTTTAGTAAAACATCTCATGTTTGTGTCATTTTTTACTTTAACATTAAATAAAAAGATATTTATGTCATTTTCCAACCAAAGTGGCTCCATGGGGTCCCCAAGTTGACCCATGGATTTTCGTGGTCGTCCATGACACATCCAATGAGGGTAGGACATGTGTCTAGGTCATTTCATTTTATTAAAACATTATTCTTACCATAAACTACACTAATTACCTCTAATCGCGATTAAAAACTTAATAAGTTACTATTCACCAAAAAATTATTTTTATCCCATTGAACCACATTTTACATCTTAATGACAACTATGTATGTCGGATTTTTGAAATTCAAAACACAAAGATGGCAAAATTTCATTTAAACGGAAAAAATCAGTTTTTATAAGTACCACTTAGTGGTTTCACTATTCATCAAAAATTGAAGTTTTTCAGAAAAATCCCAAAAATTCAGCCTAAGCTATATTTGATATTCCGAATTCAAAAATGAAGTCTATTTTACAAAATTCAAAACATATAAGTCACATTAATTAATTTAATAATTAATTCCCGCCGTCAGAGCAAATAGCGTGTTTTTATGAAACAATAAGTATCAAAATATTGACACTAGTTTAAGTCCGATTTCAAAGTGAAATTAATTCCAATGACCACTATTGGATTTAACGGTAAAAATATATTCTAATTTCACTTTAAAACCAATTCAAAAGATAATCTAATCATATAAATAAATTAGATTAAAAAGAGGTTTTGAATTAAAATACAACATTTTACACTATTCATAAAAAAATGAACTTTATCGGAAAGATACCAAAAATTTACACAATATAAAATTTGATGTCCCGATTCTTAAGAATAGTTTTATTTGATCCAATAGAATGTATAAGAGTGAACAAAACTATATTTAATGATGGTTCTCCATCAAAAGGCGATAAGTGAACCTTTAGTGAAAACTAGGGCATATACGCCTAAAATTGAATTCTTTCCGTATTTTAAGCCTTTATCTTTTATTGGATTATGTAAAAACATTTAAAAACATATATAATCATATTTTAGTTATTTATATCCATTCCTGTCAATACAACGGCTACATGTTAACTACCATTTAAAATAATATTATTTTATTATTAGAGTGCAACGTAAGATTCCCAAGAAACTCGTTGTTGTGTGTTGGGTATGCCATCGAGAATAGCATCCCCTTTAAAGTTATATTAATATTTTATTCACAAATATGGATAAATATGAAAATGTCATATTCTTTATTTACCTGGGGTGTTACAATCCTGGCTGTCCAGTTATTTTTGCATCTCTCTCCCCGTGGATTTCTCTTCTTTTTACCCACACATGTCGTGCACCAGTAGCCTAACTTCCCATTTCTTTGCCTAGGCCGACAATTGACCTTTTTTCATCCCTCCTTTCCATGAAGTTGGCACCGCTCAGTTAATTATCGGCCTCGGATCCTCTCGATGCCTCTTAACTCTTGGTCGGCTGCCTCCTTTTCTTTTCTCCTTTAAGTCTCGTGTTGCATCGAAATGTGCAGGGTTCCTTCGTGTTTTTCTCCCTATAATTTCCAACCATTCGCGATGACCTCACTCGTTCCTTCTTCTCCTCTCCAAGGCAGATCGAACCAGTTGGGTAAGGGTTGTTTTTTTCTTTTTTTCCCTTCTCTTCCTATGCAAACTGTTTATATATATGTAAGTATGTTTACGGGTTATGTATATATATATATATATATATTACATAAGTGGATGTTTTCAACCATGTTAGGACTGGCCAGATACTATCAATACCTTTAAAGGCTTTAGTTTTCTTTTGGATCTAATTCATGAAACCCACCGTATACACATATATATATTCTACATATACAGTTTTCTGTATATTATATATATATATATATATGCACTTTGGTGAAAGAGAATATCACGTTATGATATTCGCTACAAAACCCCTTTTTATAGAAACATGTGTATACGGTTCTTCGTATATAAATATATATATATATATAATATGGGTAATTGGGTGTTTTAGTATTTATGTGTATATACTTCCATTTCCAAATTTATTTCTAATATTTCCAAATATTTCACTATTGTATGCTAAGAATTATATAATATAAAAGTTATTTTGAATCCACTTTTAACATGCATATACTTTTTGTAAACTTTGTATATTTATATATCACTATGTACTTATATATATATTTATGTATTTCAATACAAATCATTTATGTTTTTTGAGAGATGAATGCCTATCTTTAAATAATACTTTATATGCGAACTAGGTTTTGGGTTTAAGTTTAATTATGTTATAGTATTAAACCATAGTTTTTATATATTTAAGTACATACGGATACATAAATAATAAATCTTATATGGTTTTGGTTTCAATCAAATAAATGATCATTGGTTGGAGGATTTTAGATCTTAAGGAATTTAATGGACCTTGATTAATTGGTATGAAAATCCCTATATACACTTTGTGTATATATGATTATATTTATAAATTTAATTTCCAAAAACTCATTTTCAAGTATAATTATTAGGACTTAGTTGATGTTTTGAGACATGTAAGGTTTTAGCGTTTTCCAAGCCTATATGTGTTTTAGTATACACCAATGAACTTGCTTAATTATAGAAGTTATTCTAACATGTACCCTCGATATAGTTCATATTTTAAAAGAATGAGCTTCTTCCTATTTTAAAGTAAAGGACTAGAAATTTATAGGCTTATGTTGTCATGTAGTAACCATTTACTATTTGATGTTTTTCATGCTGTAGTGATTAATAGTGGTCAATCTAGTTAGGGTTTAATTACAAGTTCAATGACATGGTTATCACAATAATTAATGTCAAGTATTCTCTTTAAGTGATCCATTTACATGTAGTTTTGAAGTTATCATTTCATGTGGTAGACCACATTTATTCATCATTTCATGTGCCTTAATTATTATCACATATGCAAGAGTTATTTTTCTTATACATGCCATATATGCTTACTATCATTTTTTTAAAGTCTAATGCATATTATAATGTCATACTTAATGCATGTAATCCTTTCATAAATATCATTGCATGTTTTTATTTGATTGATAAAACACCAAATAATAATAAAGAATCTAAGAACCCGTTATTTGGAGTGGTATGGGACACCCCAAATAACATGCCTGAATGGCCCGAAGGCCTTCATTTTTATTGATTTTTTGATAACCCTCATTTCAAGGGATGAGGGGGAACCCTACAAGGACACCCCAAATAACATTACTTTGAAATGGGTATCCAAAGTGGTATGGGACGCCTTGGATACATAGCCCCCTAAGACATAAGAGGATTGTATTGGAATGATTATGTGATGGGTGGGTCTCGCTATATCCCCTAGATGCATCGGTAGGTCCCATGAGACAAAAAAAGTCATGGCACAAGGCCTGACAACAGTTACGATTCAGGTGAAATTCCTGGACATAGAGGGTTCAGGTGAAATTCCTGGACATAGACGGTTCAGGTGAAATTCCTGGACATAGATGGTTCAGGTGAAATTCCTGGACATAGATGATTATGGTCTTGGAATGAGGCCTTGACACAGTTTGGCATTATACCCTCCTATTAATGTTTTAGTAATTGACCAACCATGGGATTTTCTGACTAGTAGGATATCCCTGGTTCAGAGCCTTTTTATGCACAGAATGAATTAATGGAATGACATGATATATTGCAGTAGTTTTGGACTTGATACAATTAACAACAGCTTTATGTTATTACATATGAAAAGGTATGGATATGGCCAACATGATACGTGCACCAATTATGTTCAATATTACAGCGTTTTTGATTATGTCTTGTGCACTCAGAACTGCCTTGCTAGTAGTATTCATTACCCTGCATGTTGTTAATGGTCATGTTTTATACAAGAATTTAATTTTCCATAATTGGAACGGCGTACTCTGATCATGTCTAGATGTTATGTTATTAGTTTTCTTCATTTCAAGATATTTAGTTTTCCAATTTTTAAGTTTTATTTTCAAGTGTACTATTTTCTTTTCAGTAAGGAAATATTATTTTCAAGCTGTTTTTAAAACCCCTTACTAGGCATACTTTTCTCACCATATGTTTTAAATAAAAAAAATTCAGGTATATATCATGCCTTCAAAGATGTTTCAGATGCTACCGATTTCCCAGAACCTGAACCTCACGAGCCTCTGCATTAAGGTGGCATGATGTATTATTTGTGAATGTTTGTAATGAAATTTTAGTACATCATGTCTCATAAGGCACCCGGGGATCGGGGGTTTTTTACACTGACCATTCATAATATAGCCATTGAACAGTGATCACATGATTAGTATAAATATAGGACTTTAACAAATCCAATTTACTCAGAAAAAGGAAGTGATGGCCTCATCAGTAGAATTTCTCCATACGAAGCCCATTTTTTAGAGATTAGAAAGGAGGTGGCATCATTGGGCTCCGCTCTTGACCAAGCCCAAGCTGATCTTCAACATGTTAATCTCAAACGAAATCGACTACATGAGAAGTGGAAGTTGATAGAGATTACCATCCGAGCGATGTTATCTGAGCCACCTCAAGAGTCAATTATCATCACACACCTTACCCTTAGGTATTATGTAGGTGTTATTAGGGGTTATGTAAAAATACCCTAGCCCTATGATTATATGCATTATTTTTGTATATAATAAAGAATATACATTCATTTTATTATTGTTACTTTTTAAATAGTTTTTAAAGTGAAAATAGTATTTTTAGTTAATATTCAATTAAGAAATTTATTTTGATGAATTAATGGATTTTTTAATTAAATAATATTTTAATAAAATATTATTACTAAATTACTTTTTATTAAATATAAATGATCATATAATTTTTATGAATACAATTGTCATTTTTATTAAGGTTTGAAATCCGTTTTATCAAAACCCATGAATTCTCGATAAATGTCGGTTTTTATTTTAAAAGTAAAAATTAAATTATTTAGAAAATTATTTGGATAAAATGAATATTATTTTTGGAATCAGAACATCAAAATTATCCAATGGTGAATTTTTCATAATTTTCTGAGACAGTCGAATTTTTGGGTAAAAAATAAATATCGTTTAAATATATAATGTGTTTTATGACATCATAATGACCCAATAGTGATGTAATAAAATACTATAAACATTATTTTATGCCAATATATGTTTTAAAATTAAAATAATGTAATTTTATGTTTATTTTATTTATTTTACAAAGCCTTAGTGGACCCTCTAAGACTTATAAAACATTTTATCTTTTTAAAATGATTTCCTTGAGAGTGTGACTCACCTCCACATAAGAAAGCCTAATATTTTAAGAATTTATGCCATTTTCCTTATAAAATATTTTTTCCCACTCCCATTTTTCAAAAACCAAGGGAAAAAACTATGGTTTGGTTTGTGGTTTTGATTATTTTAATGTGTGGTGGCCAAAACCTAAATAATAAAGAATTCCCTCCATTTTCCTATATAATACCACCCAAGATCCCACTTACTCTTCACTGAAATTATTTGGATCACAGCCAACCTCTGACCTCATCTCTCTAAAATCCTCCAAAGGTGCTCCAAGATCCTAATAAGCCTCTCTCAAGCCCCTCCCAAGCCTTTGGGATAACACTTCCAAGTAAGGGATTCCTTCCTTTCTCATTTTATCCAAGTTTCTTAATATTGTTATGCCCTTTTATTTTAAACAATAAATGTTGTGGTATGGTTTAGAACCTCCCCCATACTTCCCTATTTATTTTTTAATTATGAGAGGCCCATTTCTCTCTCATTAATTCCACTCATGTACGCCTGTTACCATGCCAAAATTCCATAAGGAATTTCTCTCTTCTAATTTACATCCAAGAAATTCTTTTGTTTTATGAATCTGAACTCCATTACATATGTTGGGACATATATCCATATAACCCCATTACTTTATATTTCATTTACATATTATGAGACACCCTTTCCACTCTCATCAACCATTTTTATGAATTATTATATCACGTCGTTACGCTTCCGAAATTGTACCGCAATTTTCCAAACCAAAGTCATTCTGTAGTGAATACCATGCCCATTTATTTATCAAGGGTATTCACCTTTATGCACATTTACTTATTGATTATATAGTTTAATTTATGTATTACACATTAATTTATCATGTAATAAATGATGATGTTGAATTATTCCATGTTATATGATCCATATGGAACACTTATGCATGAAATGAAATGATTAAGAAGGGTGCGCCATGATAGTGCTCCAATGCATTGGGTAAAGATTAGTATCATGATACGTTAAGTTCAATGAGGGTTTACTCATGCTAATTCAAGTTCAATTATGGTTTACTCATGATCCATGTGCAATGATCCTTGGCTCGTGCTAATACCATGTTAAGTGTTGTTTCCACATTTCCATGTTATGGTAATCATGTTATATCATGCCTTTATGTTCATGTTTCTCTTATTATCTTTTGATATTACTATTGCATAACATATACAATATTCTTTATGTTATTCCTTGTTTACTCCCTTACTTGGATTTATAGATCACCATTTTCTTATGCATGTCCTCAGGTTATCCCATGCAATGTTAAGTACGAGGGAATGTAGTGGTCGTGTAAAGGAAGTGTTTAATAAATATGTTGTGTTTCATGTTTTAAGTCGTTTTGTAATGTTCCTAAGCCCCAAATACACTATACCTATCGATATTATATGTTGTATCAATTGAAGGTTTTATGTAATAAATCATGTTTAATTGTGCCGCTTCGGCGGTGGCGTAGTGGTGAAGGAGAGGGGTACAACAACGCCGTTCTTTGGGAGGTATAGGGTTCGAATCCTGGGAGTCCGCTTTTGGGGCGAACCTCTCCCCCGAGATCCACTCGCCTTGCCGGGTCACCTGGTTTCTGACTGGGTGGGCAAAATGAGGCGCAACCCACCCATGCTGACGGATTTCTTGAAGAACCATCACCGCCCGGGTTGTCACCCTCCGGGACGCTCTGCCATCTCGGCTGGCAACGGCTCCTTCCCAGTTGGGGATCTCTCCGGAGTGACCTCTTCGTGGGGATGGGGGTTTCCTTGTGTGGAGGGTTTGAAAAGGCCACACAAGGGAATTCCCTTTTAAAGGAAAAAAATCATGTTTAAGTGTGTAATAAAAATAAGGGTTGTTATAGTTGGTATCAGATGATAGGTTTAGTTATTTTGGGGATTAGGATTAGAAAACCCTAGTGAAAGCCTTAGGGATAAAACTAAGTATAATAAAAACATACCTAAGTTTTGGTGAGTATTGAGTAAGTGGTTTATCAATAAAATACATCCCTTTCTAGATACGAGCAGGTAGAGGCAGCTCTAGCACAGATGTACCTAGGAGTGAAAACTCTAACAAGGAGTTTCAGGCTTGACCTAGGGTATCCTGGTACACGACAACGAGCCTTACTACACTCTTGGTTATGATACTCCTGGGGGATATTCTTTGGTAAATTCCCAAGATTAGTATGAATCGTTGTTAAGGGAATAAAAAATTCCCTTAAGAATAAATGTTGGGAAGTAGATCATGGATAACATAGATTAAAGCCTATAGATTAATAAGTTAAGGAATTAAAAGTTATTTAAAATTCATCCATTTTTTCCTTGGTTTACCCTTTATGTGTTACCCCTAACTTTCCTTTTATTCCATCCAATGGCTAGTAATAGGGGGAATCATGCTAACAACCGATGCGAAGATCAATGTGATGACTGTTCTAATGAGATTCCCAATTCAATTGAAGTAGGAATCACAAACTTTGTCACGATACTCTCGTTAACTAAAGATTTGAATATAAAAATGGGTCAAGAGGAATGTTCAACCCCCCCCCCAAGAAATAACAAGTCACAATCAAGAGCTTCATGAGACAAAGGCCTCCTACTTTTAAGGGATCATCTGATCCCTCAATTTTCAAACAATGGATTAACTCCATTTAAAAGATATTATCTATCCTTAAATGTTATGAACAAGAGAAGGTTCTCCTGGCTGCTTATCATATGGAGGGTCAAGCCGATAAATGGTGGACATTGATCAAAAATATGAAGCCTGAGGAGGAGATCGAGGCGTTGGAATGGAATGGTTTCTGGAAAAAAAATCGATAAATATTTTCCCCGTACCCTCCGACTTAAGATGGAAAGGGACATTCCCTCAAGAAAAAAGACGAAGAATCCATCTGAGTGTATGAGGAAAACTTCACAAGGCTTTCATGATATGCCTTCGGATTTTTCATCACCCCTGAATGCAAGTTTTACCACTTCTTTGGTGGGCTGAAACCTAGTCTACAGAAAGCCCTGGCGATTCGTGACTTTGATAACTATGAGAAAATTTTCTAATGTGCCCTCAAGGTCAAAATGGATATTGGAGAATCTCAGGGGTATCATGGAGATAAGAAGTGTAAGGTGGACTTCAATTCTGACAGTCTGATGGATAAATCTAATGGTGCTAAGAAAATAAAACACCCCACTTGCCAAAGGTGTGAAAAGAAGCACCCTAGAAATTTCCTAAAGGGGATGAGGAAATGCTTTAGGTGTGGAAGAGAAGGGAACCTAGCCGTTAACTGCCGACAAGAAAAAACTGCGGATGCAACAAAGGAGAGTAATGCTTCATTCGACTCTCAACACATTATTCATTGCTTCAACTACAAAGAACCAGGGCACCTTAAAAATCAGTGCTCTAAGCCAAGTGTTTTCAGAGACAACCAATAACCTCCAAGGCAACAAGGGCGAGCTTTTGCCATCACTACCACTGATGTGAACCCCAACAATAAAGTGGTGACAGGTACGCTAGTTATTTATTCAAGAATAGAAAATGTACTTTTTGATTCTGGTTCTACGAATTCTTCTGTATCCCAAAAGTTTAGCAGAACAATCCCAACACCACCACAAATCATCGAAGTAAAGATGTCGGTAAGTACGAAAAATGGGGCAATCATTGAATACCATGAATATAACTCCTCCCCTATCATAATTTTTGGATTGAACTTCCTGGAAAACCTCGTCATACTCCCTCTGGTGTAATTTGATGCAATTCTCAGCATGGATTGGATTTCTTTATATATATCCAACATAAATTTCCGTGAGAGGGAAATCACTCTCCATATGGAGAATCGACCCCCGATTCTATACAAGTGTAAGGAGGAAGATGAATCTTCCTTAGAACCATCATATCAAGCATGGATATTACTAACCTATGAGCATACGTATTTGAATCAGATGATTGAGTCTGAGGAAACAACCATCCTTGAAGACATGCCTATTGTGGGGGAATTTGCTGAAGTGTTTTCCAAGGAATTGTATGGTCTTCCTCCTAGAAGAGATGTTGAATTCTCAATTGACCTTATACCTAGAGCATTGACAATATCCAAGACTCCATATAGAATGGTTATTGTGTAGCTTGAGGAGCTGAAGAAACAACTACAAAAGAATCTAGATAAAGGGTTTATATGCCCAAGTGCTTCACCATGGGGTGCACCAGTCCTCTTCATCAAGAAGAAGAATGGGTCAATGCATCTTTGCATTAATTATCTTGAGCTCAACAAAATCACGATAATGAAAAAGTATCCTATACCACGAATTGATGACTTGTTTGATCAGCTGTGTGGAACACAATACTTCTCCAAGGTTGATTTGCGGTCATGATATTACCAAGTAAGGGTGAAGAAGGAGGATATCCCCAAGACTGCTTTTTATACATAGTATAGACACTATGAATTCATAGTAATGCCTTCCAGACTCACTAATTCTCCAGAAATCTTTATGGACTTGATTAATAGAGTATTTAGAGATTGCCTCAAAAAATTTGTGGTAGTCTTTATTATTTATATTCTAATATACTCCAAAACCAAGGAGGGGCATGAGAAGCATCTAAGAACTGTACTAGAGACCTTGGAAAAGGATAATCTCTATGTAAAGTATAGAAAGTGTGATTTATGGTTGAAGGAGGTCGCATTCTTGGGCCATATCATCACAAGAAATGGGATATTTGTGGATCCCTCCAATACAGCTTCAATTGAGGGATGGTCGAGGCCAACATCGGTAATGGATATCCATAGCTTCCTAGGGTTAGCTGGATATTATCGCTGATTTGTGAGAAATTTCTCACAATTGTTCAAACCTCTTAACAAGCTAACTCGGAAGGGAGTAAAGTTTTCCTGGAGTGATGAATGTGAAGAGAGCTTCGAAGAGTTGAAAAAGAGGTTTTCACTACACTCGTGCTCACACTACCCACAAGTGAAGAACTTTTTTTGGTATTCAGTGATGCTTTGAAGAAGGTCTTGGGATGTGTGTTGATGAAAAATGACAAATTCATTGCCTATGATTCAAGGCAATTAAAATTTCATGAGAAAAACTATCCAACACATGATCTGGAGTTGGCTGCAGTGATCTTCGCTTTAAAAATTTGGCGGCATTACCTCTTTGGGGAGAAGTGTGAAATATATACGAACCAAAAAAAGCCTCAAGTATATATTCACACAAAAAGAGTTGAACATGCACCAAAGAAGATGGTTAGATCTGATCAAATACTATGACTGATCAATACATTACCACCCTGGGAAAGAGAACAAGGTGGTGGATGCTCTAAGTATAAAGGACCCAGTGATTCTATCATTGATGAGAATTGAAAAGGATCTAATCTTATTAGATTTGATGAAGATAGATATGGGAATCATAAAGAAGGGAACTTCATCAATCCTTTTATAAATGATTTCTCAACCATCTCTTTTGGAAAGGTTAAAGGATGCTCAAAATGAAGATGTGGGAATTCAGAAGAAAGTGGAAGCTATCCGAAAAGGTAAATCCTCGAAGTTCAATGTCAATGAAGAAGGAATTGTGATATTTGGGTCAAGAATATGTGTTCCATAGAATCCAGAGTTAAAGAAGGAACTTTTGGATGATTCACATAGTTTAAATTTCTCTATTAACCTAGGGAACACAAAGATGTGTCGAGATATTCGAGAGAATTATTTGTGGGATAACATGAAGAAGGATATCACTAAGTATACATCAAAGTTCCTAGTATTTCAGCAAGTGAAGGCTGAGAGGCAGAAGTCTAAGGGGATAATGCAACTATTACCCATACTAGCATAGAAATGGGAGAACATCACCATAGACTTTGTCACAGGACTTCCAAATACATCCAAAGGAAACAATGTTGTCTGGGTTGTTGTGGATCGTCTTACAAATACTGCACACTTCATTGCAATTCTAGAGTATTTCTCACTGGATCAAATGACACAGATATACATCAGAGATGTGGTAAGGCTGCATGGAGTACCACTATCGATTATATCTGATTGAGATCAAAGTTTAACCTCTAAGTTTTGGAAGATTCTTCAACATGATCTGGATACTGAGCTAAACTTCAGCATGGATTATCATCCTAAAATTGATGTCCAATCTGAGTGGACTATCCAAACACTTGAGGACATGTTGAGAGAATTCTCAATGTACTTCAAAGGAGGATGGTATCAACATCTTCTTCTAGTTGAGTTCTTATACAATAACAGTTTCCACTCAAGTATCCAAATGGATCCTTATGAATCCCTATATGGGAAGAGGTGAAAAACACCGGAATGTTGGGATGAAGTTGGGGAGAGAAAACTCCTAGATCCAAAAATAGTCTAAGAAATGGTAGAGAAGGTTAAGACCATCTAGTAGCACATTAAATCTGCTCATAGTCAACAAAAGATCTATGATGATAATCATCGACGATACCTAGAGTTTGATTTCGGAGACATGGTATTCCTCCGCATATCACTACAGAATAGAGTTATGATATTTGGGAAGAAGGGAAAGCTTAATCCAAGGTACATTGGACCTTTTTAGATCCTTGATCACATTAGAGCGGTGGCCTATCGACTAGTACTCCCACTGAACATATCTCAAGTACATGATGTATTCCATGTATCACTCTTGAGGAATTACATACCTGACCCATCAGATGTACTCAATCCCAAGGTGGTACCATTGGAGAATAACCTCTCCTATGAAGAGAAGCTGGTGAAGATCTTATATCATAGATAAAAAGTTCTACGAAATAATACAATTCCCCTCATTAAGGTGTTGTGGTGAAACCAAAAGTTTCAAGAGGAAACGTGGGAATCGTAGGAAGTGATGAAGCAGAGATACCCGCAATTTTTTAGTGTGGGAAAAGGAAATTTTGAGGGTGAAATTTTTTAGGGGGGGAAGATTGTAACGACCCAAACTTTTATTAATGAAAATTCCTAATGATCTAATTAAATGTCTTATTATGTAAAATGGTTATAAAACATATGAACTTATTTGGTTTTATGTTTTTGGATTTTAAAATACCATTAAGAATTATGACCGTTGCTAATATAGTCGTTGAACAGTGATCGCATGATTAGTATAAATATAGGGCTTTAACAAATCCAATTTACTCAGAAAAAGGAATCGATGGCCTCATCTAGTAAAATTGTTATGTACGAAGCCTATTTGTCGAAGCTTGGAAAGGAGGTGGCATAATTGGGCTTCACTCTTCACCAAGCCCGATCTTATCTGCAACATGTTAAGCTCGAATGGAACTGCCTATGTGAGAAGTGGAAGTTGATAGAGATTACCACCTAAACGATGTTATCCAAGCCACCCCAAGAGTCTATCACCGTCGCACACCTTACCCTTAAGTATTATATGGGTGTTATCGGGGGTTATGTAACAAAACCCTAGCCCTATTATTATTTGCATTATTTTTGTATATAATAAAGAATATATATTCATTTTATTATTGTTACTTTGTAAATAGTTTTTAAAGTGCAAATATTATTCTTAGTTGATATTAAATTAAGAAATAAATTTTGATAAATTAATGGATTATTGAATTAAATAATATTTTAATAAAATATTATTACTAAATTAATTTTTATTAAATATAAATGATCATATAATTTTTATGAATACAATTGTGATTTTTATTAATGTTTGAAAGCCATTTTTATAAAAACCCATGAATTTTTTATAAATGTCAGTTTTTATTATAAAAGTAAAAATTCAAATATTTCGAAAATTATTTGTATAAAATGAATATTATTTTTTGAATCAGGATGTCAAAATTACCCAATGGTGAATCTTTCATAATTTTCTGAGACAGTTGAATTTTTGGATAAAAATTAAATACCATTTAAATATATAATTTGTTTTATGACATCATAATGACTCAATAGTGATGTAATAAAATACTATAAACATTATGTTTGGACAATTTATGTTTTACCATTAAAATAATTTGATTTTAGTTTTATTTTATTTATTTTACTAAGCCTTAGAGGACTCTCTAAGACTTATAAAACATTTTATATTTTTAAAATGATTTCCTTGAGAGTGTGACTCACCTCCACATAAGCAAGCCTAATATTTTAAGTAGTTATCCCATTTTCCTTATAAAATATTTTTTTCCACTCCCCTTTGGAAAAAACATTGGCAAAAACTATGGGTTTTTTTGTGGTTTTGATTAGTTTAATGTGTGGTGGCCAAAACCTAAATAATAAAGAATTCCCTCCCCTTTCCTATATAAACCCACCCAATCTCTCACTTCCTCTTCACTAAAATCCTTTGGAACTCGACCAAACTATGACCTCATCTCTCTAGAATCCTCCCAAGGTGCCCCAATATCCCAATAAGCCTCTCTCAAGCCTCTCCCAATCCTTTGGGATCACACTTCCAATTAAGGGATTCCTTCCTTTCTCATTTTATCTAAGTTTCTTAATATTGTTATGCCATTTTATTTTAAATTGTAAATGTTAGGATATGGTTTTTCACATCACCCATACTTCCCTGTTTATTTTTAATGATGAGAGACCCCTTTATATCTCATTAATTCCTCCCATGTACACCCATTACCATGCCGAAATTCTGTAAGGAATTTCTCTCTTCTCATTTATATCCAAGCAATTCTTTTGTTTTATGAATATAAAATCCATTACATATGTTGGGAAATGTATCCATATAAAACCTTTACTTTAAATTTCATTTAAATATGATTATACACCCTTTACACTCTCATCAACCATTTTTATGAATTCTTATGTCACGCTGTTATGCTGCCGAAATTACACCGCAATTTTCCAAGACAAAGTCATTATGTAGTGAATATCATGCCCATTTCTTTATAAATGGTATTCACCTTTATGAAAATTTACTTATTGATTATATATTTTCATGTATTTATTCCACATTCCTTTATTATGGAATAAGTGATGATGTTGAATGATTCCATGTTATATGATCCATGTGGCACACTTATTCATGAAATGAAATGATTGAGGGTGTGCCCTGATAGCACTCCAATGCATTGGGTAAAGATTAGTATCATGATACCTCAAGTGAAATGAGGTTTTACTCATGCTAATTTAATTTCAATAAGGGTTTACTCATGCTCTATGTGCAATGAGCCTTGGCTCATGCTAATACCATTTTAAGTGTTGTTGCCACATTTCCATGTTATGATGATTATGTAATATCATGCCTTTATGTTCATGTTTCTCTTATGCTCTTTTGATATTCCTATTACCTAACATGTATTATATTCTTCATGTTATTCCTTGTTTACTCCCTTACTGGGATTTATATCTCACCCTTTTCTTATGAATTTCCTCAGGTTATCCCATGCAATGCTAAGTATAAGGGAATATAGTGGTCATGTAAAGGAAGTTTTCAATAAAGATGTTTTGTTTCGTGTTTTAAGTATTTATGTAATGTTACTAATCCCCAAAGACACTATAACTCTTGATATTTTATGTTTTATCAAGTGAATGTTTTATGTAATAAATCATGTTTAAGTGTGTAATAAAAAGCAGGGTTGTTATAAAGATCCTAGTACACTCCTCAACCTCCTCTGCCTCTCGATGAGATTGATACCCACTAAGAACCTCACTTTTAAAGGAGTGAGAACCTTGTTATAGAAATTGTCTTTTACAATAACCTAGAGGCATAACCTAGTCTTTTATAGGATACTCAATCTAGTCTTTTTACCTGAATTTTGATCGGGAGTCACAACCCAAACTTCCTTTTTAGTGGTGGAATAACCAGACAATGAAAGACTTACTTTTTATTTGGAAAAGCATAAACTAGACTCAAATAAATTAAAAGAGAGGAATAAAGATTACATAAAGAAAAAAATAAATAGAAATTATCATATGATCAAAAATATTGAATATGTTGAAGCTTGTTGATCACTTGAATGGAATAATGTCGAAATTCGAAGTTCTTCTGTGATCGCGGCCAGAGTAAAGAAGTCACATAAGTTTCTTGAACAAAATGATAGTAGTAATAATTGTCATGGATTTATCATAAAGAATAATTTTTTATGATCTACACTAGAATTTTTTTTATACCTTGAATATGTCTCTCATATAATTAATACAAATATCTTCAAGAAGTGTGTCCATGTCCAATAACTTCATGGAATTTTTTAGAGTATAACAAAAAATTAATATTATTGTTACCTTCATCTATAAAATCCGAACTGAATAACAGAGAACAATCTACCTTTATATTTATTCATGAGATATTAATATAAAAAATTAAAATGATAGGTATAACAAATGTATACAGTTCACAATTATAAAATAGTTGAAATAAAATAATAATCTTCAAGATTATTCCTCTAATGGCTCGAAGGCCTTAATTTTTTTATTGATTTTTTATAATCCACCTTTAAAGGGGTGAGGTGGAACCATTACAAGGGCCGTAGTAATAAGTATTACAGGGCCCATAGGCCTTAGAATAATTCAATGTCCGTAGGCTTCAAACATTACATACAACCCAGACTAACTACTTGGAACTTCTCTTCCCCAGCATCTTCATCATGAAATCAGCTCTCCACCTTTGCATGGCTATTCGGCTAGGCTTTTCCATGCATGCACATGCTTGTCCCGATGGCAGGTGTCATACCCTCTCATTCTTGCAATCCGTTTATCTTCTGCTATGGTGAAAGCTCCTTGCTCATCCTCATTCTGAAGCTTCTTCCTTGTAGGTTGTCTGGTTTGCATCTGCACTTAAGGTGGCCCAAAGGCCTTGAGGTGGCCCGAAGGCCTTACTGACTCGAAGGACTGGGTTTCCTGAAGGATTTAAAGGACTCGGGGACCAAATCAGTGGCCTGAAGGCCCAAACAGGGGAATATTCACGGCTGCTACAGTGCCAAACAGTTCCCGCTACAGTACCTGCTACAATACTGCATAGTTCCTACTATAGTGCCTAGTATAGTAACCCAGAAATTAGCCTCTGCATGGATTTGATCTTGGGTCTACTGGATTCACTTAAGGAGTCCTCACCAACTGGGCTGAGGCACATGTGAATATTCAAGATTATTAAGACATTAAAAAGTTGTAAAAATATATCATCGTGATAATTTCAATATACATGTATATGTGTACATAAAATAATACTCACAATTATTTTTTACACAATCTTAAAATTATATTTCAACAAAATATAATAAAACATTTAACAAAGAATTTATTTTAATGACATTAATTAAAATAATAATTATGATTTTAGAAACAATTTTTTGAACTAACAGTGGATTAAAAATATATGGAGGTAGATTGATCTTGCTATGATTGGTGTAGATCCAACATTGAAACAGAGAGTGGTAACTTGATTAAGCTACCAATGAAATAGAGAGTGGTATCTTGAATATTTTATTGGTGAAACAGAGATTGGTAGCTTGATTTTTCTATCGGTGGTGTCCAATGGTGGATTGGTTTATCGTTGGTGTCCAATGGTGAATTGATCTACCACTAGTACATAAAATGAATTACCATTGTAAAAATATAAAAATGAACAACTTTTGAAATAAGAAAACATTTCAAAAATTATGCAAGAAACCTACTACAGAAAATGATAAAGGAAGAGTAATATATGAGAATGAAAATACTAATGCCACTTCTTTTGAAATAATGATCTTATGGTTAAGCAAGATAAATAAAATCCAATGTGAATATGGCTACAGTAATGCCTTTCCAAAGAAACTTGAGGGTTCTACCATCAAATTTCCAACAGTTTCAAAATAGAGAAAGGAAGATGATTTTTCTACTAGTGGAAAAAATGATCCATTGTTGAGAAACGGTTCTTCTATTGGGGTCCAACAGTCGACCTTTAAGAGATAAAGGTACCTCCATTATAAGAAAAACCATTCACAATGATGAACGGTGCTTCTGTTGATGAATGAATTATTGTCGAACATGGATATTCCATCATGAAATAGTCAGTTGATCTACCACTGAGAAATGGTAGATCCATCTACCAGTGACAAAACCAAAAGCAATCATGAATTAAAAAACATGAAATAAAAGTATGAAAGATGTCATAACCAAATCAAAACAAACCAATGAGCTTGAAAATAATTTATAAGCTTGGTTAGATTCGTCGTAGTTTCTATGAAAAACATCAGTTTGGTAGATATCGATGGATGGCCAAGGAAGAAGATGAAATATTTAAATAGGATGGAGTACGAGAGAATAAAAAAGGTATGGGATAAAAAAAGAGATCAGATAGATCACGGGGCTCTAATCGAACAGCTGAGGATCTTTCAGTGTTTTTAAAGGATGGATAATAAAAAATCAAAACATACCCCACATCGATTATGGGATATGTGGAATGATCGGTATAACAATTAATCCATGTCATCCCCACCTCGAGCTATTAGTGTGGGATCAACACCCACAACCCACCATTCAAACCTACGGTTCATATACAGGGGCCTAGTAGGCATACCAAGGCCAACCCATGCACCTTATGGACATGCTATGTTGGCCTTATACATAGGCCCACCTACAATATGCTTACACTAGTCAAGGCTGACCAATGCCTCCAAGTGGGATACCTATGGTTGGCTTTCCCACGGGGTTGACCCCTTGGGTCCCCTTAGTGTGGTTGAGGGCCGGCCTTGGTGTCTTACAAGGATGGCCCAATTTTTTACTTAAACCAAACAAAAAAATTAAACTAACATTAAGTAAATAAAATATAGTAATTAATAAAAAATTAATGTTATTAAAACATTTTCATAAGCATTCAACATTTCAAAGTATAAAATATACTTATGTAAATATAAAATGATTAATTTTTAATAAAAATTTTGAATTTTAACTAAATGATATAAGATAGTAATTTATCAAAACAAATAACACTTTTAAAGTATTATAACCACTTTCAAATACTAACAAACTCCCCCTTTTGTAAATTAAAAAACATAACATTTATTAAAATTTTCAACAAAAATATCCCCCTTTTTGAAATTTATCAAAAAGTATATTAGGATTTAATATATATACATATATATATAAGATACTCCCTTTTAAACAAATTTAACTACTTTAAAAGTAATAGAGTATAATATTATCATAAAAGTAAACATTAGTTACAGTAATCAATGAAAGTATAATTAATACAAAGTAATAGTTTAACAACCCATTTTAAATAGAAATATATAATTATTATTTAATTAGAGGATAGAAATAATATTCAATTACAAAACACATGTAAAAAGATATTTAATATCAATGATTATACAAAATAGATATTTTAATTTTCTAGAATTTCCAATTCAAACTTCATTTTCTCAAATTTAATAGAATCTAAGGGTTTTGTAAAAATTTCAGTGAATTGTTTCTTAGTAAGAAATAATTAAAAACAGATATCACCTTTATTTATATGATCCCTAGGAAAATTAAATCCACCATCTATATGTTTAGTTCTAGAGTGTTTAAAAGGGTTTTTATAAATTTAAATAGAACTTGAGTTATCACAGTAGATAGGGATTTTATCAAAACTAATATTAAAATCATACCCAGTTTATTTTATCCAAATACTCTGTGAACACCAACTAACAACAGTATAATATTCAACCTCAGCTATTGACAATGATACATAAAGTTGTTTCTTAGAGCTCTATGAAATTAAACTTTTTCTTAAAAAGTGACACATGCTTGTAGTGCTTTTCTGAGCAAGTCTACAACCTCCAAAGTTAGAATCAGATTAAGATAGTAAATCAAAACAATTCTCATTAGAATAGAATTGTACAGTACAAATAGTACCTTTGATATATCTAATTACTCTTTTAATAGCTTTAAGGTGGATTTCTTTAGGGTTTTACTGAAACCTATCACACAAGAACCCTAAGGACATTATGTTTAGTCTAGATTCAATGAGATACAATAGATTACCTATCATGCCTCTATATAGTTTAATATCAACTCAATTTCCAAACTCATAAAAGTTTAATTTAGAATTAGTACTCATTTATGTTTTCATATTCTTACTAGAATCAATTCCAACCCTCTTTACAAGTTCTTGAGCATACTTATCTTGATTTAAGAAAATACCATATTTTCTTTAATTGTTTTTTAAACCAAGGAAAAAAATTTAGTTCTCTCATTAAGATCATATCAAATTAACTTTTCATTAGTTTAGAAAATCATTACATAAAGAATCATTTATTGAACTAAATATTATATCATAAAAATATATCTATATAATCAGTATATCACTTGAAACTCTTTTTATAAACAAGGTTGGATCAACATTACCTTTAACAAAGTCATTTTGTAATAAAAAATATGTTATTCTTTCATACCAATATCTTATATCTTTCTTAAGACTATATAAGGTTTTATTGTGTTTAAAAACATGATTTGGAAGCTTATCATTTTCAAATCTAGGGTTTTGTCTAACATAGACTTCCTCTAAAATAATTCTATTTAAAAAGGTGATTTTTACACCCATTTGAAATAATTTTAAGTTTTAAAAACTAGAAAAGGCTAATAGAATTATAATTGCTTTCATCCTAGAAATGGGAGAAAAATAATCTTCAAATTAAATTCCCTATTCCTAGTAATAACCTTGAGTTACTAGTCTTTCTTTATTTTTAAATATGTTTCCAAATTCATCAAGTTTATTATGAAAAATCCATTTATTTCCTATTACAAGTTTATCATTTGTAAAAGAAACTAATCCCACACTTTATTAATTTCAAATTGATTTAATTTATCATGCATAGTATCAATCCAATTTGAATCAATTAAATCATTTTTAACATTTATAGGAATAAAGTCAGCAACAAAAGTAGAGTTTGGACAGTGAAGTAGAATAGATTTTCTAGTTTGAATAGAATATTCTACATTACCAATTACTTTTACAATAGGATGGTCACTATGAGTTTTCCATTCCTTTGAATCAATTTTAGAAGAGATATCCTCTCCACAAATTGATGCATTATCATTATCTTGGTCATTATCTTCACCAAAATTAAATTCTATAAACTCATCATTCTCTTTGATTGATTCAGAATCATACTAATTAGATTTTTTTTCATTAAACTTAACATGCAAAAAATCTTCAACAACTAAAGTTTTATTATTGAAAACTCTATAATCTTTGATATAATTATAATATCCCAAAAATATCCCTTCATATTATTTAGAGTTGAATTTTATAAATTATCTTTTTTGTTTAAGATATAGACTTTACGACCAAAGAACCTAAAATAACAAACTTTAGGTCTAAACCCTTTGAAAATTTCATATGTGGTACTATTTAAGAAAGTTCTAATTGAAACTCTATTTAAATCATGGAAAGTTGTATTTACAGCTTTTCCCAAAAATTATTTAGGTACACTAAATTTCATGACTATAGACCTATCCATTTCTTGAATAGATATGTTCTTTCTTTCTACCACACCATTCTGTTGTGGTGTCTTAGGGGCTAAGAAATAATGTTTATATCAATTTGTTTCACAAAATTTATCAAATTATAAATTTATAAATTTACCACCTCAATTATTACTGATATATATGATTGATGTATTTTTTAAATCTTGAATAATATTATAGAAAGCACAAAATTTAGATAAAGTTTCATTTTTATGGGATAAGAAATAAATCCATAAGAATCTATTGTAATCATCTACAATTACAAATAAATACTTTTTACCACCAAAAAAACAGGTTTTATAGGTCCAAACAAGTCAAGATGTAATAATTCTAAACATATAAAAATATTAATATCATTTATAGATTTAAATCTTACTTTGTGTTTCTTACCTTTTAAACAGTAATCACACATGAAGTACTTATTTGTATATAACTTAGGAAGTTGAAGAACCTATTCATGATTTTATATTTTTTTCAATAATATAAAGTTTTCATTCCTAAGCCTCCTATGCCATGGAATTTAATTTTATTCTATGGTATTTAAACACTTAACCTTTTGTTTGTTTAGATTATAAAAATCAATAGTGTATACATTTTCTTTTATATTTTTAGAAAATAAAACTAATTTATTTTTCAAAATAGTGCATTTATCATTTTCAAATATAAAATTTAGTTCATCATCACACAACTATGATATAATTATAAGATGATGTTTTAAACCAAGTACATATAATACTTTTGAAATAATAATTGGTTTAGAAAAACCAACTTCACATATACCTTTAATATGACCTTTAGAGTTGTCTCCAAATGTGACAAGTCCATCATCACATGAATTAAATGATAGAAATTTTGAAATATCGCCTATCGTGTGACTAGAGTATCCATTGTCTAAGTACCATGAGTAATTGATATTTTAAGTCATATTTCCTAAAATTAAACAATCAAATAGACTATTTTGGTACCCATGATAACTTGGGTCTAACTAGATTAGTAGTAGAAAAATTTGGCACCTAAATTGATTTAAATATTTTATTAGTGTGTTGATTAGAAAATAAATCTATATAAATGAAAGTTATATTATACCCAAATGAATTTTTAAATCTTAGTAAACACTCATTGTCATAATTCCCTTTCATTATATATTTTAAATAAGTTACACTAGTAACACTTCTTTTTTGAGCTTTTAACAAAGTTAGTTTTATTTAAACTTATTATTAAACTGTTATATCCAAAACAATTTTTATTTATGTTTAGTTTCATTAAATACATCATTTTATCATATTTTTATTTACCTTTTATAAAACTATATAAATCCTCTTTAAGATTGATAACTTCATTTTTCAAATCCATATTCTCTTTTTGAATAGTTTATAAATCTGTATAAACATTTTCATTGGATCCATAAGCTGTGTTTTTTAATTTTTTATTTTCTTGATTTAATTTATTACATTCATTTTATACTTTAGTTAAATTATCCACAAGTAAATTAAATCTTCTATCTTGATCTTTATTATTTACTACCAAAAAGTTTTTAACCCTTTAATTTTCCTATTTTAGTTTTAAAAAATCAAAATTATAATCCTATTTAGTTTTATCATTCTGGGAAAAAAATTAAAATTATCACATTCCCTTTTCGTTTTCTCATTTTCTTTAATCAACTTATTATTTTTAAGTTTTAAGTCATTATAATTTCCAATTATTCTAACTCCATCATTCTTTAATTCTTTATTTTCTTTAAGCAATTTCTTAACTTTGGAATTTACAGAATCCGAATTAGAACATGAATCAGAAATAATTCCATTTTCATTTATAGATAAATCATTATGATCAACATTTTTAGGATTTATTAACATGTTATAGAATGAATCATTTACCTCACATTGAATACCCATCAGGATAATATTCCCTATCTAATGTTCACTTCCAGAATCACTATATGAGTTAGAACTTTCTAAGCAGTCCCAACCTCTAAAAAAATCTTTTTTTTCTTTTCTTATTTTATTTTTTTCTTTATTTGGATGTTTAATTTTATGAAATTCAGTCCTTATGTGACATTTATTCCTACACTCATAACAATTTATTTCTGAAACATCATTATTTTTAGTAGTATTTCCTTTCTTATAGTCCTTTCTAGACTTCCTCGTGAACTTCTTCTTTCCATATTTTTTTTATGAACTTGAAAAACTTCTTACTAAAGTGAACCATATCCTTGTCACTTTAATGGAACACATATTCAGAGGAATTAGAGGTATCAATAACATTATATTTAAATACAATACCTTTTCTATTTCTAGACTCCTCATCAGCAATATTTTTTAGCTCTAAATCATACTGTAATAGAGAGCCTATTAATTCATCTAAATTATATTCTTTCAAATTCTTACTCTCATAGATGGTCGCCTTCTTTTCATTTCATATTTTTAGAAGAGATCTAAGTACTCTTTCCACTTGATATTTATTTTCTAAAACTTCTCCAAGATCACTCATAACATTAGTAATACTAGTAAAATTATGGAACATCTGGTTTATAGATTCTTCATCTCATATCTTTAAGTCTTGGTATTCTGCTCAAAGCATTCCTAATGTGGTTATCTTGAGATTTTCAGTCCCATAATGAGTCACTTGAAGTATCCTCTATATATCATGGGCTATCTTATAATCTTAAACATGGATATAGACACTTCTACTTATATCATAGTATAAAATATTTTTAACTTTATAATTAAAAACATAATTTACCATGTCATTGCCTACAAGTGTATCAAGATCCACTTTGGGTAACTCATATATATTATCCATAATTATCTAGTGATACACACTTAATTATTTCAAGTAGGATTCCATTATATATTATCAATAGTTGTAGTCGCTTCCATCAAAGTATGAGGGTTTTTGTGGAATCCATCCATCATTGACATTTACACCTTCCATCTTAAAATAAATCTATTTTTTTATTCCTTATACTGTTAAATCTAGGGTATCATGTTAGCACGGAGTTAAAAATATGCAATAGAAATAATAAGAGAGGTTAACTATCCTTTAAGGAAGGTCCTACCCTATGATACCAATTATTGGATAGATATTGATGGAAATTATTTCTAGAGGGGGTAAATAGTCATTTTAAAATTTTAAATATAAAACACTCAGAGTTTATAATATAAAGATATATATTGAGTGAAGCATTCTTGAAATTAAGTGTAGTAGAAATAAAAAGAAAGAACAACAAGATTTATATTGGTTCAGATCACAAATATCCCAGTGCACTCGTCAACATCCTCTACTCCTCGAGTAGATTTTTACCCACTAGGAATATCACTTTTAAAGGTGTGAGAATCTTGTTACAGGCATTGCCTTTTATAGGAACTCATAGGCATGACCTAGTGTTTTATATTATACGCAACCTAGCTTGTTTAACTAAATTTTGATCAGGAGTCATAGCCCAAATTTTTTTATTAGTGGTGGGATAACCAAATAATGCGATACTTTCTTTTTATAGGGAAAATCATAAACTAAACTAAAAGAAATGAAAAAATAATAATAATTATTACACAGGAAAACAAATTTTGAGAAATTAGACTGTGATAAAAAAAATTGAAGATTTTAAATCTTGATGATCGTTGATCACTTGAATAGAACAATGTCAAAAGTTGAAGTTCTTCTATGATCAGATCCGGAGTAAAAATTTCATAGAAGTTTATTGAATAAAATAACAACAGCAAGAATTATAAAAGTTGTATCACAAAGAATATTTTTTTATGATCTGAACTAGAATTCATTTTTATGCCTTGAAGGTGTCTCTTATATCATTAATAAAAATATATTTGAGGATCCTATCCATGTCTAATAACTGTATGAAATTTAATAGAGTATAACAATAAAGTAATATTATTATTACCTTAATTTGTAAAATTCATGCTAAATAATAGAGAATAATCACACTTTATATTTATTCATGAGATATTAATATTATTACAATAGTTCCGGAGAGGAGGAGAAATATAATGAAAAATCCTACTCTTAATCAACAGGGATGTACTCGGCAAGACTCGAACCCAAGACCTCATCGAGATCCTATAAGACCATTACCACTAATCTGGGTCCTAGGAGATCTTCATGAGATATTAATATAAAATAATTAAAATGATAAGTATAACAAATGTATACAATTCACAATTATAAAAAAAATTGAAATAAAATAATTATCTTTTATATTATTAATACATTAAAAATTTGTAAAAACATAATTTCAATCTGCATATATATGTGTAAATAAAATAATTCTCATGATTATTTTTTATACAATATTAAAATTATATTTTGATAGAATATAATAAAACATTTAAAAAAAAATTTATTTTAATTATATTAATTAAAATAATAATTATGATTTTAGAAACAATTTTTGTTGAACTAATGGTGGATTAAAAATATATAGTGGTAGATTGATTCTACTACCATTGGTCTAGATCCACTATTGAAATAGAGAGTGGTAGTTTAATTAAGATACTAGTGAAATAGATAGTGGTAGCTTGAATCTAATACTGGTGAAATAGAGAGTGGTAGCTTGATTTCACTACTGGTGGTGTCCAATGGTGGATTAATCTACCGTTGGTGTCCAATGCTAGATTGATCTACTATTGGTACATAAAATTAATTACCATTGTAAAAATAGAAAAAAGAATAATTTTTTAAATAATAAAACATCTCAAAAATTATGCAAGCAACCTACTACAGCAAATGATAAAGGAATAGAAATAAAGTATCGTGAAAATTACACCGCCACTACTTGTGCAATGATGATCTTCTAGTGAAGCAAGAAAAATAAAATCCAACGTAAAGAAGGCTACAATAATACCCTACCAAAGAAACTTGAAGGTGTTATTGTTGGATATTCAGATGTATAAAAATAGATAGTGGTAGATTCTTTTTCTACCGATGAAAAAATGATCCATCATTCAGCAACGGTGCTTCCGTTGGGGTCCAACAGTTGACCACTAAGGGCTAACGGTGCCATTTTTGTAAGAAAAACCATTCACTGTTGATGAATGAACAACCGTCAAACATGGATCTTCTATCATGAAATAGTGGGTTGATCTACCATTGAGCAATGGTATATCCATATACCAGTGATGAAAATGAAATCAATCATGAATTAAAAAACATGAAATAAAATCATTAAAGATGTTTTAACCAAATCAAAACAAACCAACAATATTGACAAGAATTTAGAAGCTCAGTTAGATGTGTTAGGGCTAATGTAACAAACACCATCTTACTGGATTTTAATGGATGGTCAAGTAATAAGATGAAATATTTGAAGAAGATGAAGTGTGGGAGAATAAACAAGGCATGGGAGAACAAAATAGATTGGAAGTATCGTGATGATCCGGTCGTCTGGTTGAGGATCTATCCATGTTTTTAAAGGATGAACAATAAAAAATCAGAATGCACCCCACATCGATGATGGGATGTAGGGAACGATTAGTATAACAATTAATTCATGCCATCCTAGCCTCGATCTGTTAGTAGGGGATCAACACCTTCAACCCACTATTAAAACACATGGTCCATATACATGGGCCCAATGGGCTTACCAATCCCAACCCATTCACTTTGTGGGTGGGTTGTGCGGGACTTATACTCAGGCCCTCCCATAGTAGGCCTACAATATGCATAGTTAACCAATTCCACAAAGTGGACTACCTATGGATGGCCTTCCCACAGGGTTAACCCCTTGGGTTCCTTTATTGTGGTTGAGGGCTAGCCTTGTTGGATTACAAGGATGGCCAAATTTTTTACTTAAACCAACCAAAAAATTAAACTAAAATTAATTAAATAAAATATAATAATTAATAAACAATTAACATTCATAAAAAATATCATAAACACTCAATATTTAAAAGTATAAAATATTATTATGTAAATATAAAATGATTAATTTTTAATAAAAAAAATTGAATTTTAACTAAATTTGATGAGAGGGTAATTTATCAAACAGAGAACACTATTAAAGTATTAGAACCACTTTCAAATAATAACAAAATTATGTAACCCAACAGACTCTTCTCAGTGGAATAAAATTGATTATGAGTATCCTGAATTTGGAAATGAGTCGATAAACCTTCATCTTGCATTATCTGTAGATAGAATAAATCCTTTTGGTGTACAGAGTAGAATTCACAGTACATTTCTAGTTTTGTTGGTAAATTATAACTTTCCCATGTGGTTATACCTAAAGTGGAAATACATTATGTTGTCTCTAATTATATCTAGACAAAAACAACCTAGTAATCATATTGATTTCTATTTGGATATATTAATTGAAGATCTAAAATTGATGTAGGATACAGGTGTTACATTATATGATTCTCATAGAAGTGAATAATTCACATTGAGATCCATGTTGTATGGGATGATAAATGACTTTATTGTTTATGAAAATTAGTTAGGATATATAATTAAATAAATGTTGGGGTATTCCATTTGTGATGAATGCACACACTTAGTTAGGTTGAAGAATTCCTTGAAAACTATGTTTTAGCACATCACACCTCGGTGACATAAATACCAATCCTGGATGAAATCATTCGATGGAAATAAAAAACAATGTACATAACTTTCTCCACTAAAATGTGATCAAATTTTCGAGAAAGTAAAATATATTGACATTGTTTTTTATAAACCTTTTTCAAAAAACCATGCAAAATCAGGTTGGAAAAAGAGATCAATTTTTTTTGAATTACCATACCGGAATTGTTTATACATAATACATTTTATTGATGTCATTCATATAGAAAAAAATATGTGTGTGTGATAGTGTTATTGTAACAATACTAAATGTACTAGATAATAAAAAAATATGGCATAAAGGCTAGGTTAGACATGATTGACAATGAGATAAGGGAAGAGTTGGCACTGGTGAAGGGTGACAGATGAACTTTTCTTCCTCTGGCAACTTACAATCTATCCAGACAAGAAAATTTTTAGTTTTACAACTTCCTTAATGGTGTAAATTTTTCATAGGGGTATTCATGAAATTTCAAGAACATTGTTTCAATGACTAATTTGAAGTTGCAGGATCTAAAATCACACGACTGACATGTTTTGATGTAAGATTTGATGCATGTCACTTTCATTTCATTCTGCCTAAAAATGTATGAAATATATTAACCAGACTTTTCTTCTTTTTCAAATCCATATGACGTAAATTTATAGACCCAACAAAGTTTTCAATAATGAATAAGGATATTGCAGTCATATTATGTGAATTGGATATGTTCTTCCCACCATCATTCTTTAATATAATGGTCCACATAATGGTCCACATAATGGTTCACTTGGTTAGATAGATTCAACTATACGGTCATGTCCATTATAGATGGATGTACCCCCATTGAATAGTATATGAAGATTTTGGGGTATGTCAATAATCGAAGTCAGATCGAAGATTGTATTGTAGAGTAATATATTGTTGAGGAATCTATTGAATTATATATCGGTTACCTATCAGATGTTGATAGCATTGGTCTCCCAAAATCTCCTCATAGAGAACTCATTATGTGGAAAGTTATTTTTAGAAGAGATGTTTTTAAAATTAACATTATAGAGAGGTATCAATCTCACCTTTACATTTTATATAATAGCACATAGGTTGCTCCATAAGTTGAATCCCACAAGGTAATTCTTAGACATTTGAATCCATCAAGGGAGGAAGGATAGATCTTAAATACACATAATTATAAGATGATTTAGAGATCATATCTATAATGAGTTCTCTAAAAATACAAATTCAATTATTGGATGGCTTCTATGGCTATCCAGGGGATCAAATATAAATGTTATATCGTATATTGGTTTTTTAATTAATGGTTATACATTATATGCAAAGGAAAGAGATGAATGCAGTACAATGAAAAATAATGGATTTACGCTTGTGTCATAAGTGATGAATATATCCATTTATAAGGATAAAAATTCAATTTATGCGAATATTTTATATTTTAGAATCATCGAATAGATATACGAGTTGGATTATACAACATTATTCAAGTGATGATTTTTTCATTGTAAATGGGTTGTCAAAAGAACTGAAGTTAAAGTTGATGAATTAGGCTTCATGAAGGTGGATTTTAGTATGGAATGGTATGAGGATGATCCATTAATAATAGAATCACAAGTAGTGAATGTATTTTATGTCCTAGATCCAGTAAGCAAAAAATGTTCAATTGTTCCTTTGGAAACTAAAATAACTACGGGTTCAGATGAAAATCCAATTGAATGTGTACCTTTCATTAGGACATCACAACCATTTCATGGTGGTCTCAATGTAGACAGTTCCTTGTATGTTATAGGGTACCGCAACTAGGGATTTGGATACTCGATAGAGGATCCAAAACCCTTCAAAATTTAAAGAAAAAAGAGATGGTTTGATGAACAGGTTAAAGTTATTTTTAATATACTTGGTTTTTTCTCATAATATTATGTGTTCTAAACTACATTTATGTAATCTAAATTAAATGTTTAACTAATCATGAAAATAATGACTTATTCACATGATGATGTTACCAGTCCTGAGGAAGAATGGGTTGTCGATGCTAAAACTATAGAATTATTAGGGGATCAAAAACATGTATATGAAAAAAAAGAGCAGCATACCATCAAGATGTTAACTAAATTTATCAAGGCAAGGAGAAAAGGTATAAAATTTGAGGCTGGAAAGAATCAAAGTGGAAAAACTATTAACCCCAACAATTCAATGTTCATTAGTTACATTGGGGTCACAACTCAAATGTATGTTCCAATTGATATAAAAATGTGGAAAAATATCGAGCCTATATTTAAGAAAAACATTAAGGAAGATATTAGGGTAATTTTATGTTATACTTTATTCATTTTACCAAAAAAAATATATAATAAAACATTAATTTTATTTTCATTATACCTTGCATATTTCATTTATTTTAGATGATTTCTACAATAAATTTGTCTTAATGGTTATTGGAAAATATCATAGAGTCTTATGGATACTTCTAACAAAGAATAATCTCAAATATATTGAGGGGAAAGTAAACCCCCACCCATGGGCTATGTATTCACACATTATAAACCAAGAAACATGGAAATATTTCATTATTCACTATGATGAAAAATCAATTTTAGGTGCATTGTAATCGATAATATTTTATCTAAAAATATTTATTTTGACCACTATGATTAAAATTTGATAACTTATAAAATGAAAAAGGAGTTATGAAAAAATAAATGTGCATCAAAACCCATGTACCCCTACCATAAATTAAGGATGGAGTACACTTAACTTGAGAAGAAAATGGTATATATTTTAAATCAATAGAAAAAAATTTATGTAGAAACATATATTCCTTTGTTTATATGTAGATTGATGAATCGTAATCCAAAACCACTTTCATCCCATATCATGTTCTATGAAAGTAGGCTCATGTAAATAAAGTGGATAAACTGGTAGATGAGAATACACAAGATGTATGGGAATCATGTGTAAGTATGAAATAATAGTAATTTCTTAAGATTTATAATGGTATTAGATAAAAATATGTATTTATGTTTTATATTTTTATATGGTTTAAACGCAAGAATTGGCACCGAATGTACCTAAATAAAAACTAATTTCAGTATCTTTGAAATGGCCAAAACAATATTTCCATGTTAGAGGTGTAGGTTTTAGAGTGTCGCCTTGAATATATTTCGAGAAGAAAAATTTGTAAGGATATACATATGAGATGATAAAAGGTATGCAGGCATAGATAGATGCTTTGAATGATATTATTGTTCAGTTTGGTTTAGAGGATCAGTATATGAGAATGGATCAAAGTGAACCAGTAATGTAACAAATATTAGTTCATGAAGCACCACATGACTCCACTAGATTTGAGGTTATCCATTCCCCTAAACCACTTTCCTTATCCATGGTAATCAATTTTTTCATAACTCTTTTTCATAAATGTGGATAAAAAATCTTCTAATAACTTTATATTACTAAAATTATTCAAGGTAAAATTGTATGTGATTTATATCTATAAACACCCACACATCACCTTGTTGAATGGGTATATTGTATAATATCCTAGGAGACATGATATATAATAAAAAACTCTAAAAAGATCATGTGAGAGTGGGGATTGAAGTAGCTCGTGAGATAAGCGATGAGTTTCCTGTTCTTCTTGATGATCTGGATGTTACCATAGTTGACAATGCTAATGGAACTTTCATAGCAAGGTCATATGGTCTTATAAAGATTCATGAGGTATGACCTTAACATTTTTCAAATGAAAAAACTTTAACATTTTATTAAAAAGGTATAAATTAGTTATGGTATTACATATTGAAAAAACGGTAGGGAAACATAAGGTCGGATCAAGGAAATCTAGTGGATCAGTCAAGAAATTAAAATGAACTTCTGAGAGTACCTTCACCCTACCAGTTATACTACCACATATATTAATATTACAAGTTCATGCAGTTAGAACATTCAAAGATGAAAATATTTCCAACATTGAATATGAAGAATAAATATTTATAGATTCCATTACAGACATGGTTGGTCTGGAGAGTATAAATGAAATTATCAAGTTTGAATGGATGGGAGTCTCGATTATGAATACATACATTAGGTATATTTTTATAAACTGTATGTCCAAAAAATGATCTAATCTATTCATTATAGTTAACAATTATTTATATTTTATATAGGCATATATATTACTACTATATAAATGGAAAACCCTATGAAGCATGATTTTGACTCATTAATCCCTCTATAATTTCTATGGAAAATATTTATTTGGAATTGGAAGAAATTGGAAAGAAAAAATATAGACTAAGGGAGGTGTTTGAAAATAAAATAATAAGTGATATACTCCTCTTTATACCTACAATTCAGGGGTGAAACTCTACAATCTAATCATATAAAATATATTTTTCTTTTTTTCATTACTTTTTTTTTAAGGAATCATTTTGTCATGACCCTACTCGTCAGGGATCAATCTTCAACTACCCTAAGCCCACCTCCAATAGACCAAGGGATGGCTACTAGTGATGAGAAGTCATATCACACACATGGGAGGCATTAGCTTAATATACTTGTATACACGCACACATATCCAAGATCATACAATACTAAAATGTAAAACAATGGGTAACAATGCATGCATACATCTATAATTCCACAATCAGATTATGAAATAAAGTGATGAAAATCATAAAAAGGATCCAAATATAAGACCATCCAAAATTGAAAATAAAGTCCATCCTGCTCAGAAGGAGGGGGATGTTGTCAAATACAACATTGATATATACCTCGGACTATCTATCCTAAACTAAGATCCACCTACTCCTAGTTCTCTAAGGACTCCGTAAAAGATTTTCCATCTACATAAGACACAAGATGTGTGGAAAGTGACCATGCATGGGTGATTATAACAATACCCAGTAGGACACCCCAAAATCACTAAGCATAAAGCATCAAGAATAGTAATCTCAGCATAGGATATATCAATCATAATGTGATTCATATAATAAAACATCCATATATACTCATAGTAGACACAAAGCCTCAAGGTAATATCTCAACCACATTTCTAGCATAGGATTTCTGCTAGAAGGTTCCATAAAACACTCATCCAGGAGAACACACTCTATGACCTATATTTCCACTAT
Organism: Viscum album; assembly: GCA_963277665.1. Taxonomy (NCBI): domain Eukaryota; kingdom Viridiplantae; phylum Streptophyta; class Magnoliopsida; order Santalales; family Viscaceae; genus Viscum; species Viscum album. The sequence continues at coordinate 539,692,853 of OY728120.1, read as the reverse complement.
CAAAACTCATCCAAGAGGTCATGCTCATTTAGGTGGAAATTCTCTCTGAGCTATAATTCCACTTAAGACACTCATCCCAGAGGTTACACTCATTAGTTATAGACAAGAAGAAGCATGAAGGATATTGAGATGGTTCATCCAAGAAAAAAAACTCGATTAGACTACAACTCTTTAGAAATATCAAATATTGATACACATATAGGGAGTCAATGCCTAGGGATCACTGGGGGGATACGAGACCCTACTGGAAACATCCTATTAGATAGGGGATCGAATCCTGTGTAGTGATGGTCACATTGATTCCAAAAAACCCTATTAAGGAAAACATAAAGTAAATGAGGATCACTCTGAGCCTCTTAGAGGGATACATTCCCAAAGCTGTTGAGGGGTATAGTCAAATCAAACTAAGACAACTCACTCTAGAAGAAGGCAACTCACCCATACTGTACTGGTTAGTAGGAAGATATAGAGGGGTCACCCTCTATGATTAGAATGGAATACTTAACTGAACCCTCGTCTGAATGGACCAAGAGAGCATAATCAACCACTACTAGTCCAAGTAATCTCACAGAATCTCACTACTAATATGAACATATGAGAAGGAGGAATACATGCTATCCTCACAGGAATACATGGTGTTTCCTTGAGGGTACATGATGTGTCTCTCATTCTCAGCCATGCTCATGTATTGAACTCACACGACATGCATTTCAAAGGGCACATGGTGTGTCCACTGAGTGTACATGGTGTGTGGCCTACCCTTCCCATGTAATTTCCTAAGTATAAGTCATTTATCCCACCACACATGGAATGTGAGGCCACGCAATTTATTGGGCGTGTACTCTATATACACATTGATATGTATGTCAGGTTGTAAAAAGTGTGTGTCATAGCCCACACAACATGTAATGATACTTGACTTCCTAGGCGTGTACCCTCCTGTACATGTTGATCCATCTTCCAAGGTGTACATAATGTGTGGCATGGCCTACATGGCGTGTAAAAATACCTGAACTCCTGGGTGTCTACTCCCTATACACACCGATCTAGTTAGCTAAGGGTCGCATGGCATTTGACACATGTCACATGGAATGTGATACTTATCTCTGTGTGGAAAACCTAGTTCCACATAGAAGGAACTACATAGCATGTTTTCATATAACTAAGTGGTGTGTAATCTAGTTTTTCATAGAACTTGTGGAAATTATCACATGTCTTCACCCACAAAACCACAGTCTCCATTTCTACCCTGAATCACATTGTATGTCATGGATTTGAGGTTGACTGAACCTCCTCACCACCAATAGCCAAAATCTGGATGTATCTGGTGCTTGGGAAACACCCACTGTTGTGCCTCATCAATTCTGCATGCCAAGACCACCATTGTGAACTCCATATCCATCCATGGATCCACTATAATTTTTATATACCGTAATCATGATGTTAGATCTCCATATCAAACATGTAATAGCAATCTGATGTACTAAAGACTAAATTTTCTAAGATTGTTCACCAGGTTTCCATCGAATCATAGGACAAAAGAGAATTTCAATGATGATCACACATATAAAGGGGAGATAAACCCACAAAACACAAGATAAGGAATAAACCTTGGCCATTATTCAGGTTGGACTTGATCCAATTTCATTAGAATAATGAATTAATATCCAATAGTAAACAAAAAATAATCATCATCCACTAAATCTTGGATAAACAAACTCATACCCACAAAAATGATTGATCCACAAATAAATACATTAGTCGATTGATTCGCATTCATCTTGGGATAAGAAAATGGAGATAAATCCAAAAAAAATGTTTTACCTCGAGATGGATCGATCGCTGATGAAGAATGAAACTACATTGGTGGTGGTAGTGGGATCCTTGAATCTCGATGACACAATGATCCCTAATCTCGATCTGATCTGATGTCATCCAACAAGGACACTCTCCTACAATGGTTCTTTGTATCTATAGGGTTAAGTAGAATACCTTTAGATCTCCTCATAACCATATATTTATATATTAAAATGGGTTGTTGCATCAATGAAATAAAATAAATTCATTCATTCATTTTATTTTATTATTTACATCTATAGATACTTTTTCACAAATTCCCGACACCGACAATGATTATATCATGCCTAGGGTAAATCTCATGTTCTAAACTCAATGATGGTCTCGTATTTCCAATCTGAGACTGCACTTTGTAGTTATTCCAATTTTTTAGGAAAATTGTGCATGCATGATATTAATATATTTAATATCTATTAAAATTTCAATTTCAGACTCACTAGACCTTGTAATATCATTTCATCTCAGTGTTTAGCTCCAGAAATATTCTTATAAATATTCCAAATTCTTACACCGAAAAAAACTAGGACATTAAATTATTCCCTCCTTCAATTCTTTTCAACCTTTAAAAACACAAACTAAGAAAAAGGGTGGGGTACTGAGCTCTCAACTGGGTATCCCACTCCATCGATCTCCCCTGATGGTTTCCTATGCTATCAAAAAACACTCACTTAAGAAAAACACTTGCCCATGAAGGTTCTTTACCTATCGGTTCCCTACACCACTGGATCCTTGAAAATGGAAACTCCACTCTCACAGCCTAGCTTACCCAAGACGATATCGTACAATGATTCGTGCACATACCTCCTCAACTGTGAAATGTATATAACACCAAGAAACCAAAACTAATACGGCTATGGGGTTAATTGGAACACCAATTCACTAATCCAACATAGCAGTAGGAAAAAGGAAGGGATTGAGATCCTCAAAGATAGCATATTGTCTTAGATAAGACTCCATAACTCTATAGATCCAAAGTCCTCCACCATTAGTCCACTGAGGACTTCTAATGTGTTCTAAACTATCATAATAATCCCCTGGATGAACTACACCCTTTACAACCATAACTATCACCAGAACTAGAACCCAAGCATTATTACCCACTAGCTTTGACCAGTATAACAATGCCCCGCAAGGTCTCCCATACATGGCCTTGAAAAGGTACTTCCCACATACCCTCCCTAATTATGTTGTGAAGTGAGAATCATAGTTTTTAATGATCATTGAGGGAATTCTACAAATATGGACTACCTCATGAACACACAGGTTCCCCAAACTCTCCACAAATATTTGTTGGTTATCACCCACGGACATATGAAACAATAAAAGTTTAACTTGAAAACATACTGAAACTCCCTTGGTTTTACAATTGATTCCAAGAGATCTTGGTACATCCTCACCTCCACTAGATGTACTATTGAGGGAAAACAACCTCCTCAACACCTCTTTTCACTTCATGATCGAAAACACCATTCATCCCTATAAAAATTATGATGTGATTCCCTCCTTCAAGTAATCCACTAGGAATGTATCCAGTGGATATATGGTCATGCGAAATCTCTCAATTGATATCCCCAAATCATACCCCCTGAACTCACTAAATAATTAGATGGGTAACAACCATCAACTGGAGGAATGTTGCACCATCCTCACCCACAAGGTTAAACTATAAATAGATCAACTATTTCATTACCATGATCAACAATAGTGTATGGTAAACATAACTGTGAGAATCATCTTCCATGGCCATGATTTGGGTATCCCTCAAGATCATACTACCTAAAACTCTACAGGTTCCACTTTCGCTCTCATGTCAGAGAATACATATCTTGAAAAGTGGACCTTTGAATCTATAACTATCCATGAAAGTTTCCATACAACTAGCACTCCTAGAGCTGGTCTATAACTATCCTCATGTGTCTCGTGTGTTCCAACTCTAATGTTAAGTAAATGATGGTGACATCATAGAAGACTACCACAAATCTATCCAAGAGAGGTTAAGGATCTAGCTCACAAGTCTTTCGAACTCTATTTGGGTATTCAATATGCCAATGGGTATCACTAAGAGATCAAAGAAACCACAACAGATCTAGGAAGACACACTTAGTACATCCACCTCTCAAACCTGGAGCTGGTGATGACCTTTCCTAAGGTCAAACTCTAAGAACCACTTCACCTCCATCTACTGGGTGAAGAAGTCATCGATTCTCAGGAGTGGATACTTTCCCCCATGTCACCTAGTCCAAGTGAAATAAATCTATACCCAATCTCAATCACTTATTCACCTCTCAGGAAATAAAAACTGGGATGCCCAAGTGAACACACTAGGTCTTACAAAACCCCTTTCTCTGTAAACTCCAACTACCCCTTTAGCCCATGAAGCACAATGGGTTCCATTTGATTTTCTATCATAAAAATCAGAGGCAATACTTAGTGTCAGTACTTTCAGAAGCCTAACTCTTGGTGTGGATATAAACTCGACATGTACCTAATAAAGGAATCCTTATACTTCACCATAATTGTAGGAAAACAAAGAGCTCATAGCATCCACTACTCCAAAGTTATCACTATCCAACAAATGGAAATTTGGTCATAAAATCTTACACATGATCTCATCCTGCTCTATATGGGATCACTCCTTAGAAAAGGAGGAAAACTATATCCCAAAAAAATCATAATTAATGCTACACTCACTGGTATAAACCAACTAAGAATAGATGGTAGGAAACCAGTCTATACTGAGGAAATCATCATAGGGTCTCGCCACCACTATGAAGGAGTTCCACGTGAGGCTCTCTCTTTCCTCCTAGAGTTAGGTCACATTGTCGATAGAAGCGTGTAATCATTGATCCTCTCTATAATATCCTCCAATTAAAGTTTCAAGAAAAAATACTCCAATGGTATCACTAGGTCTCAAATAGGGGATACACTTAGGGAAAAGTGGATCATAACTCTGTGTGAAAACTACAACTAGGGTAGTGAAGACACACGTCATACCTCAAACTACACTCAAAGTATCTGCAAGATCCTACCACTTGAAACTCATATTTTACCTTTCTATCCTATTTACCACAACTATTTCTTGATCTGAAACCTTATTATATCAAAAAACCCCAAACACACAAGTCATAGAAACTCATCCACCACACCTCGACACTATCCACTTTGGGCGGCACTAACTCATCCACACAGTTTTGGATTGAATCTTAGTGGGGGAATTTTCCCTCTTCCTTACATGTACAAAGTCACATCAAACATCACCAGCATAGGGCTCTACTGACACCTTGTGTCACCCTATAGAAGTATCACCACCAAGACCACCATAAGGAAGGAGGTTCCATCCAAGTGGGACATTCAAACCACAAGCTCACACCAGTCCTCTACCACACGATAAGGGGGTATATCCCACCATATAACCTAGGTGATATCTAACTACGGAACTCAATATGGACACTCAGAACATGTGGTTCATTTATCGGTACCATCAGATCCATCTTCTACTCCATAAATAAAACGGGTCATAAGCATGACCATCTGATAAATCAAGGGTCCTTATAAGCTAAAAAACCTGGTCTATAATCTCGAGTCAATCCTCCAATGCCTAAGGGTCTAGATCACTACAAAACTTGAGCAGTCACTATTATTGGAACTCACGTGATGTGATAAGCCTTCGTATACATCATCTTGTCCTGTTAGATCTATCTAATGATCAACACACAAATGATCATCTACCTGATCCACCCAAGGATATAATCATCTCTTGACAAGTGGTAACACTACTACATGTCCTCCTAAAGGAAACACCTCATGAGTGGGTCCTTGAATAGAGGCCTCATCACTCAATAGGTCTTCATCATGAAATTGTCTTAGAATCCTAGCTAGCTGTCATCGTAGAGGGATATTGAATATTATCAAGACGTATCATAGTCAATGGGTATATATGGGGAGATGACTCAAGAAGGACACGAAAACCACAACTCATTCCTATATGATGCATGTACCAGTGTTTTTTTCTGAAACCAGTGTCTACATATACCATATAAATAAGTAATTATTAGAGTCATGGTGAATGGATACATCACCCACCACACCTAGACACCCTGAACTAAGATCCAAAATTGAAACACTTTAACATTGTTTCCCTAGTTCCCAAATTAAACCTCATATATAGACAAAAGAAACTTCAAACTCTGGTCCTAAACCCAGGCTGTTTCATAACACTTTAGGTTAGGTATCACTCTGATACCATTCTGTCACAACCCAAACCATCGGAGCCTAATCCACAACTACCCCAAGCCATACTCCAATCGGTTGGGGGTTGGTTACTAATGTCTAGAAGGCATATAACACACATGGGATGAATTATCATAATGTAAATGTATACACACAAACATATCCAAACTTATACAATTCTGAAATGTAAAACAATTGGTGAAAATTCATGAACATATCTATAATCCCATAATCAGAGTATGAAATAAAGTATTGAAAACCATAAAAGGTGGCCAAATACAAGCCCACCCAAAACTGGAAATAAATTATGACTTGCTCAGTAAGAGGGAACTACTATCAAATGAAACACTAGTATACACCTAGGTATGTCTATCCCAAACTAAGCTCCACCTTATCCTAGTCCTTCAAATACTTTTTAAAATATTTTTCATCTGCATAAGGCATGACATGTGCAGGTAGATCCCATACAGGGATGAGTATAACAATACCTAGTAGGACACCCAAAATCACTAAGCCTAAAGCATCAAGAATAGGAAACTCATCACATGGTATGTCAATCATAATGTGATATATACAATAAAACATCCAGATATACTAATAGTAGACACACAATCTCATGGTAAGGTCTCAACCGCATTGCCAGTCTAGGATTTCTGCTTGAAGGTTCCATACAACACTCATCCAGGAGAACAAACTCCACAAGATATATTATCATTGTCGACACTCATCCCATAGGTCACACTCATCCATGAGGAACTACTCCCAGAGCTATACTGCCACTGATGAAACTCATCCTAGAGGTCATTCTCATCAGGTCTAGCTAAGAAGAATCATGAAGGATACTAAGAGGGTTCATCCGAGAAACATACTTGATCAGACTACACCTCATCAGAAAGATAAAATCTCAATATATAGATAGGGTTCAATGACTAAGGCTCACTAAGGGGACACTAGACCCTGATGGAAATTTCCTCCTAGATAGGGGATTGATTCCCATGTAGTGATGGTCACACTAATTCCAACAAACCCTATCAATGGAAACACGAAGTAAATGAAGATTGTTTCGAGGCTCTTGGAGGGATACATGATCGAAGTCACTGAGGGGCATAGTCGAAGAAGACTGAGACAACTCACTCCAAAATAAGGGAACTCACCCATAGTGTATTGATCAATGGGAAGCTTTAATGGGGTCACCCTCTATGATTAGAATAAAATATTGCACCAAACCCTCATTGGAATGAACTAGGAGAACACACTCAACTATTATTGGTCCATGGAAGCTCATAAAAGCGCACCACAAATATGAACTGAGGAGGAGGAATACAGCTTATCCTCAAATGAGTACACGGTGTGTCTTTAAGGGTGCACAACATGTCTCTCACACCCATCCCTAACCGCATCTCTCACTCACACAACATTCATTTCAAAGGGTATAAGGCATGTCCACTAAGGGTAGAGGTGTGTAGGTGTCTAGGATGGCTCTCAACATGTGTCTTTCCTGTGCCTGTGTACTTTCCTAAGTACATGGCATGTAGCCTGCCACACACGATGTGTAGGGCCACACAATTTCCTAGTCTTGTACTCCCTTTACACATCGATTTGTATAACAAGGTGTACATGGTGTGTGGAATGGTCCAAATTATGTGTAATTCTACTTGGCCTCTTGGGTGTGTACCCTCCTGTACATGTTGATCCATCTTCCAGGGTGTGCATGGTGTGTGGTGTGGCCCACGTAGCATGTAATGCTACCCATCCTCCTGGGCATGTACTTTTTGTACATGTTGAGATGGTAGGCTAAGGGTAATATAGGGTGTGATACTTATCTCTTCTCAGAAACTCTAGCACTGCACATAAGGAACTACACGATGTGTGTTCATAAGATTACATGTCATGTAGTATGGTTTTTCACAAAACCTATGGAAATTATCATGCATCTTCACCAGAGAATATTTAGTTATCGATTCTTCCCTGAATCGAATTATATGTCGTGAATTTGAGGTTGATCAAACCACCTCACTTTTGATGGCCTAAATTCTATTGTATCTGATGCTCGGGAAACACCCTCTTTCATGCCTTGTTGATACTGCACGCTAAGACCGCCATCGCGAACTCTCGATCCATCCATGGATCCACGGTCATCATCATGTACCATAATCATGATGTTGGATATCCATCACAAACCTATGGTAGTGATCATTTTTTCCAAAGATCAAATACGCAATGATTATTCACTCAGTATCCATCAAATCATAGGCCAGAAGAAAATTTCAATGATGATTGCATGTAGAACAGGGAGAGAAAACCAAAAAACATGAGATGAGGAGTGAACCTATCCCATTGTTCAAGTTTTCCTTAATCTATTTCTGTTATAACAACTAAAGAATATCAAACAATAAATAATAATCATCCCCCAAATCCCATATAAACAAACCTATACCCAAAAAAATGATTGAACCATGAATCAATCTGTTAGTCAATTGATTTGTGTTCATTGTGGGATAAGAAAATAGGGATAAATATATAAAAAAACATCCTACCTTGAGATGTAATGATCACTACATAATAACGAATCTATATCATTGTCTTTGGTGAGATCACTGAACCCTGATAGCACAATGATCCTTGATCTCGATCCAATCTGATGTCATCCAACAAGAATGATCCCCTCTAATGGTCCTCTAGATATCTAGGGTTAAGTTTCCAACCCTAAGATATCCTCATAACTGTACATTTATAGATAACAACAAGTCACTATGTCAATGAAATAAAATAAATTAATTTATTTATTTTATTTTATTATTTTCACCCGTGATGACTTTTTCATAAACGTTCGACGTTAAAAAAGGTTATGATGTGACTATAGTGAATCTGATGTTCTGAACTCAATGGTGATCTTAGATTTCCAATTAGAGAATTCATTTTTGATTTATTCTAATTTTTTATGAAAACTATTTGCACATGATATTAATATATTTAATATATTTTCAATTTTCAATTTCAGGCTCACCGGGTCTCAGAATCTTGTGTCATCTCAGTGTCTAGCTCCAGAAATATTCCTATAAATATTCCAAAGTCTTACATGACAAAAAACTAGGACATTACACCCTGTATTCTCATATCAATCAATTTAGATACCCAAAATGTTTATTTTTTGGATCCAAAACATGGATTTTCATCAAACCCACCACACATGATGTCTATTGTGAATTTGTAATGCACTACAATCAACATTTTACAAATAAACTTAAAATTATACATTTTAGTTTGTGTTTTAACAAGAATTTTGTTATGATAGGGTGATCTATAAATAGAGTTTAAATCATGGTAAAATGGAAAAAAAATTAAGGTATATATAGTATGATTTAACTATCAAAACATATTTCAAAATAATTTAATCATTTTGTACAATGTTTTTATAGTGTATGAAGCAAAATAATGACAATTATTGTGGATATTTCATTTGAAAATTTAGGAAATATATAATATATCATCAAATAACTAGCATCCTCGAATAGGTAATTTCTTAATATAATTATAATTTCATTTAAAATATTTGTTAATCATTTGATTGTATATATTTTCTCAAAAATACTAAGATTTACAAGAATCTACATACTCATAAAAAATAATTAAATTTGTTTAGATAAGAGTAGGTAGATTACATGGTGTTGTAATGTTTGGCGGCATCAAGTTGAGGTGATAACCTATTATGTTTATGATCTAGTACAGACTATAACCTTTGAGATACATTTGGGATGTGAATCATTAGCATCATAATGCTAAGATATTATTTTCCTAAAATAAAATTCATGTAGTACTATAAATCTGTTAGTTATATTTTTATTCTAATCTTACATTTTCAATTGCTCAAAGTAAAAAAAGAGGAATTAATCATGACTCATAGTGTGTGTTTTCAATATAAAAGTTTCATTTCAGTTTAAAATTACTATCACATTATTAAAACAAAAAAAAAATCTTGTATTATTTTAAAATATTAGGACAAAAACCCATAATTAATTTATGATATATAGGAATTTACCACACGTCAATCTGACACATGATGTGGTCGTTATGAATCAAAGTGTATGTTTTCAATATAGAAGTTTCATTTTACTTTAAAATGCACATCACATAGCCAAAACTAATCAAATGAGCTCAAATTGTTTTCAAAAATTAGTACAAAGATTCATAATTCATTTTTTATGTGTAGGAATTGACTGCACATCAATCAGACACACGATGCGGTTGTTATGACTGAAAGTGCGTGTTTTAAATATAGAAGTGTCGTTTTACTTTAAAACACGTGTCACATGGCCAAAACTGAGAAAACAAGATTTAATTATTTTAAAAAATCAGTACAACAACCCATAATTCATTTATGGAATGTAGGAATCAACCTCACGTTAATCTGAGACATGGTGTGGTCTTTGTGACTAAAATGCGTGTTTTTAATATAAAATTTCCATTTTAGTTTAAAGTGTGCATAAACTTTCTGAAATTGATAAAAAAACTTGGATTATTTTTAAAATTTATGAAAATAATACATAATTCATTTTTTATGTATAATAATCGAATGCATGTTAATCTGACATACGATGTTGGCGGTATGACTCAAAGTGTATATTTTCAATATAGTAGTTATTTCACTTTAAAACGTGCATCACATATCCAAAACTGATCAAACGAGGTCAGATGATTTTCAAACTTTAGAAAAATGATCCATAATTCATTCATGACATGTAGAAATTGGTTGCACATCAATCTGAAAAATGATGTGGACAGTATGACTTGAAGTGTGTGTTTTCAATATAAAAGTGTCATTTTAGTTTAAAACGCGTATCACATTGTAAAAACTAAGTAAACAAGATCAAAATATTTTTCAAACTTTAGAAAAATGATCCATAATTCATTTCTGATGTATAGTAATCGATCACACATCAATCGGACACATGAGGTGGCCAGTATGACTTGAAGTGCGTATTTTCAATATAAAAATGTCATTGAATTTAGAACGCGGTCCACATAGACTAAACTAAGAAAACGAGCTCATGTTTTTTTCAAACTTTAGGAAAATGATCCATAATTCATTTTTTATGTGTAGGAATTTATCTCACATCAATCATACACATGATGTGGGTGGTATGACTCGAAGTATGTGTTTTCAATATAAAAGTTTCATTTTAGTTTAAAATGTGTGTCGCGTTTTCAAAATCGAGCAAATGTGCTAGGATTGTTTTCCATCCTTAGTAAAAAATTCCATTATTTAATTGTAATGTGTAGTAATCAGCCTCATGTCTACCTAACATATGATGTGGATTGTATGATTCGAAGTGCATGTTTTAAATATAAAAGTGTCATTTTACTTTAAAGCTCATGTCATGTAACGTATCGGATCTGGGTGTCGCCCAAAGGTGCCCCGAAACCAATTGGTCACATAACCTCGAACACATTTCCCCAAATTCCAAAGGCTTCCAACTAGCAGTGAGGTCCAAGGTGTGACATTGGGAAAACTATGCCCTCATTAGCAGAGTATACACAACAGAAAACAAATAGTAAACAAAATTAGAAGCAGTAATACCACAAAAGTAAATAAAAAAAGACTAAAAGTAAATCCAGCATAATACACAATCTATATATATGATTCATGGAATATGTATCTAATAAAATACTCAAACAAGTCACAATGATGGAAATAAATACAAAAACCAAAGTACAAAAGAAACCAGTAAACTCCAGCAGCATCACAAGCCTCAACTTGGTCTCATGATCTCCATCTCCAACAGCAATCAAGTACCTAATGAGGAAGGGGGTTTGTCCTTATCTATACCTATAATCATATAATCTGTTTTGGTCCAAAACATGACCCAAATAGGGTGTGAGACGAATCCCAGTAGGTAACCACCAAAATATTTGTGCTTAACTATCAGTGAATATATATAGCAGGTAATATGCATAAATGAAGTAATAAACTAGGAAGTACTCAAAATTAAACAATCCTACAATTTTCAATAACATTCATTTAAATTTATTATTCATCCTTTGAATCATGTAACCTCAGTATCTAGCCTAATATCTATATCTCTCTGTGTAATAGTAACAAAATAGATGTCTTAGAAGACCATCTAAACAAAACAAGTAAGACTAAATTCAATCTTGTACTTTGGCTTGGCAGACGCTTCAAAATCATTTAATTATTCAATAATGACCCTTTGGGAAACTTCTCACAGTCTAATCCCACTGGTCTAACATAAAAAAAATTTATTTAATACTTACCCTCTAGTAAAGCTCTCACAGTCTAACCCCTTTGGTCTAATATACTATCAAATAATTTAAACAACCACTTGGGCAAGCCCTCATGGTCTAAACACTTTGGTATAATATACTATGAAACAATTATAAACAATCGCCTGGGAAAGATCTCACAGTCTAAACCCCTGGGTCAACGATCACCTGGTAGCTCTCACAGTTAATACCCCTCGGTCAACATAACAGTAAGACATACATAAATGACCCTTACTTGGGAAGCTCTCACAATCCAATTCCCCTTGGTCAAACTTTTAAAATTCATATCACAAGCATCTCATATAATCATCAACTCCATCTTAACAAAGTGAGGCATGGAAAACAAGGAGAACCTAACAGGAATCCTAGATCAATGGCTAGAAAATAGTCAAACAATGGAAAAGAACCCATGGGTGTCCCATAAACAAGGTATATAACCTTATGCATAAGCAACTAACCTTTATCAATTAAATAAACCATAGAATGTAATAAATATGGTTAAATTCCAAATTAAGAAATACCCCAAACATGGTTATGCGGCACTTTAATCATATATAATCCAAGAAAACACAATTAAAATCACAAACCACCTACATCGATGTTGTATGATCTATATACTTGAATATTATCCCTTGAATCGACCTAAATCGGCATAGATCTACAAAAAGGTGAAAAATTCTCAACCTTGAATAGCCCACAAGATAGAAGTAATTGGGAAGAAAGGAACAAGAGGAATTGAGAACTCATCGGTGGGATTCCAATGCACCCAATGGTGTCTCAATCAGATCTTGGATGGAGAATCGGGAGTTTGATCTTCGTTCGTCATTCTAGAGCTCTCCTGTATGAAACATGGGAAGAAGAAGATGGTTCTGGACATGAGACGTGACCCCCTTATAATATATCAAATAAAAAATAAAACTACATGGAATGTTTATTAAATGTACATGCCATATAGTAACCTTAACTGGCCCCTGGCTTAAGTGGTCTTCCAGGTCACCACATGGCCATGTACTCGGTCGTTACATGGCTAGCACGCAGTTGTATGTGGCAAGCTAGGTACACGGTGTGTACTCAGAAGTACACAGCATGTACTTAGAAAGTCCTCTTTTCTTCCTTTTTCTTCAAAACAACCCAAAATCAAGATCCATACTTGAAATAAAGATCTAGGATCTTACAAAATTACCCCCTTAAAGTAATTTGTCCCTGAATTTCCCTTTCAAGTGTGGTAAATAAGAATCTACAAACAAATTTGACCACTGCCATAGCACCCATTCCAAAAGAATAGACCGGACATGGAGAACCTTCGTGTTACAATCCAAAATCTTAATAGAGTGATCCTCAAAGGATGAAACCACCTCCAACTCAACCTCCTCGAGTTCAAAACCATGAGACAGTTCTGAAAATTAATGTTGTGGTTGAGAAACATGAAAGACGTCGTGCATAGCTTGGTACCTATGAGGTGAATGCAACTGATAGGAAACCAGCCCAACTCTCTCCAAAAACTCAAACAGCTTGATGTATCTCGGTGAAAGCTTCCTCTATCTCCTAATCCTCCTATGCCCTAACCTCAGTATGACATGTAGAAAAACTTGATCTTTGACCTCAGACTCTAGGGGTCATGTCCATCAATCAGCATAAGATTTATGGTGAGATTGTTCAATAGCCATCCTCTTCTAAATCAAATCCACCTGATCAATGATCTCCTAGACAAGATGAGGTCACAACATAGTTTTCTCTCCTACCTCCAGCCAACATAGGGGTGATCGGCATGTCCTACCGTACAAGGCCTCATAAGGTGCCATCTGAATCATTTACTGAAAACTATTATTGTAGGAAAACTCTATTAGGGATATCTGTATCTCCCAAGAGCCCCTGAAATCTAGGACACATGATTGAAGCATTTCCTCCAAAACCTGAATTATGTGATCAGACTGACCATATATCTGTAGATGGTAAGTTGTACTTAGAAGTACCTATATACCCAAAGCCCTTTGTAGTCCCTTCCAGAGACAAAAAGTAAACTGATTATCTCTATCTGAAATGATAGATTGCGGAACCCTGTGCAAATTCACTATCTCTAGGATGTAAAACTTTCCAAGATCATATACATTTAAGGTTTCCTTGATCAGAAAGAAATTTATAACCTTTTTGAGTCTGTAAACAATAACTCATACTGCATCATTTCCTCAAGGTGACCTTGGTAAACCCATCATGAAACCCATCACGACATCATTCCACTTCCAATCAGGAATGGGTAACTATTATAATAGCCTCGTCGGTCACTAATGCTCTGCCTTCACCAACTAATAGGTGGAACATCTCATAAAAACCAGCTACATCCCTCTTCAAGCTTGGACACCAATACTAACAATGTAAATCTTGATACATCTTGGTGACACCAAGATGAACTGCCGGTATGGAAGAATAAAAATCTCACAACAACTCCCTGTGTATGTATGCTAAAACCCATACACATCCATGAAAATGAAAAACCTCATTCTCATCTACGGACCACCCAGGAGTAGGGTCCTCTCCTGAAACACACTCTCATAGGACTAGGCCTTTAGAATCTGATAGTTGTCTCATTCGTACTTGATCCAGTAGATTAGAGGTAACATCTATAGAAGAAAGAAATGTCTACCCCTATTTTTTGTGCACCTCCAAATACATCTCAGAGAATAGATCCATAAGCTTCCACTCACTTCTATCCTCCTAAACTGCATGTATTTGAGCTCTCCTGCTCAACGCATCATCTATTGTGTTGCCTTTTCCAGGTGTGTAGGCAAGCTCAAAGTCAAAGGAATGAAGTTACTCAACCCACCTTTGTTGTCTAAAATTCAGATCACACTAAGTAAAGATATACTTGAGGCTTTTTTGGTTAGTGTTCACCATAAAATGCTCTCCCAAAAGATAATGTCTCCAACAGCACAAGGCATGCACAACTGTAGCCAACTCGAGATCATGTGTTGGGTAGTTCCTCTCATGTGGCCTCAACTGTTGAGATCCTTACTCAATGACTCATTCCCTCTGCATAAGCACTACTCCTAGCCCTATACCTGATGCATTGTAGTAAATGGTGTAACTCTGACCCATCTCTGGAAAAATAAATATCGATGCTTAAGTCAATCTCCTTTTCAAATCTTGAAAGGATGAATCACAGGAATCTGTCCACAATTACTTTACACCCTTCTTATTCAGGCCTGTCAGTGGCACTGCTAAGCATGAAAAGTCCTGAATAAAGCACATGCAGTAACCAGCCATCCCTAGAAAACTTCGTACCTCAAATACATTCTTCGGCTGATCCCAAGAAACTACTGCTCTCACCTTATTTGGGTCTACTAATACTCTTGTATCTAAGATAAAATGACCCAAGAAATGAATTTGATCCATCAAAAAGTGGAACTTTGAGAGCTTAGCATATAACTGATGCTCTCTCAATGTACTCAATACGATGTCAAGATGGATGGAATGGTCATGTCAAGTGTGAGAGTACACAAAGATACTGTCCATGAAGACTACCAATAAAGAATCCAAGTAAGGATCGAACACTCGGTTCATCAGTACCATGAAAACTTTTGGCGCGTTCGTGAGACCGAACGACATAACCAAATACTCGTATAGAACATACCTGCTCTGAAAGGATGTAAGAGGTATATATGATGGTCTAACACACAACTGATGATAAATAGATCTCAATTAGATCTTCAAAAACACCTGGGCTCCTCAAATATGATCAAAGAGATCATCAATCCTCAGTAAGGGATGTCATTTCTTGACCGTCAACAGGTTCAGCTTCCGATAATCCACACAAAGTTTGAGGGCACCGTCTACCTTTTTTGCAAAAAAGACATGCTAACCCCAATGATAAGTGATGGTTCAGATGAAACCCTTCACCTTCAACTCCTCTAATTTCTTCTTGAGCTCATGTAAGCAGGAATGGACACCAGTGATGCTCCGAGAATGAGCTCAATAGAGAAATATACCTCTCTCTCCAGAGGTAAACCTGAAAACTCGTCTAAAATTACATCTCTAAAATGATCCACCACTGGAGGAAAGTCCATCTGTGAAGTCCCTTGGTCATCCAGCTATAAACTAGCAATTTGGGCTGAAATTCCTCCCAACCCATGATGCTTGGGTCCATCTCTGCTCACTTGGACATCCCATTCGCACTTTTGTAGAAAAGATCCACCCTCTAGTGACATGAAAATCACCCTACGATGATATTAGTCAACAAAGGCCTAAAAGGAGACCAAAAAATCCATTATGATAATGAAATTGAAGTCTATCATCTCTAAGACATATAGGTACCACAAGAAGTGACACCCACCACCCTCAAGAGGGCACTCCTTGCACTGACGTACACTAGCCATCCTAATCCCCAACAGAGTGTATAGCATCATAACATCATCAAAAGTAAATATATAGAGCCCAAGGCTCTCTACAATAGCAACATATATAAAACTATGAGAATATCATACTTCAAAAAGATTAGAATCTAAAACTAAGGCAACTAGAATCGTACCTCTAAGCGTAGAGGGTTCAGGATCTTTCTCCTATTGGGTCTGTTCCATCGCAAAATTATGACCTGTATCACGGCCCTGTGACCTTGTCTGGCTACCCTGAGTTGGTCCACCCTACTGTCGCTGAAAACTTGTCATTTGGATACCATGGCCATGAACACCTCCTCAACTTGATAAACCCTAATTCCATGATTGATGAGGAACTGGTGGTCCTGCTCTTGAAAGTGGAGTCATAACAGATCCTCTCTCACTAACTGCTGGTGAGAACTTCCTAAAAAAATGATGAATATGACCCATCTTTCTACAAGATTGGCACTCAACTAGGTCTCTCAGGCATTGTTGTCTCGTGTTTCCACTCTTTTCGCACTGTTAGCACACCACTCGGTTACCTAAAGAAACATCGCATGAAATCTCCCTACGACGCTTCCTACTATCGGTCGAAGGAGTATCAACCCTATATGTTGAACCACTATGGATCTCAGCTCCTAACTCCCTCAAATTGTGCTTGGTAATCAAGGCCTGATTTACTATAGCAGTCACTGAAGTCAACCAGAAAACATTCACATGTGATCAGATGTCGTATCTAAGATCATCCTCAAATCTCTTAGTCGGTGATAACTCATCACCTCCTAAAATAGGTGTGAAGTGCAGAAGCTCTGTAAAGGGAGAAGAATAATCCATAATCAAAAGAGCACCCTGATCTAAATGAATAAACTCTCAGGCTCGGTCATCCCTCAACATCTATGGGTAGAAGTAATCATAGAAGTTCCTCTGAAACTCTCCCCAAGCCATATCACGATGATGTCCCGACTGTGAGATAACATCCCACCATCTCTTAGCAGAATCACATAGCATGTAAGTCAAGAGATTCACCCTCCTCTCAGTAGGCATCTCCAGATGATCAAAGATAGAAAGCATGGCCTCCAACTATGACTCTTCAGCCTGGGGTTCTCCATCCCCTGAAAAAGTGGGAGGATGCTACTACTGGAACACCCTCGTCAACTCTACCATAGTCAGGGCAGGATGTGGTGCTCCTTGAAAAGTCTTCATCATCCTCATAAAGCCTTCATGAAACTGTGAATCAGTACCTGCATCTAGTATAACAGTTGGTGCCAAAACGGTCATGATGGGAGGATCTGCTGGTAGTCTCTAATATACCATTTCCAGTGTCTAATCGTCACTCTATACCTGGCATACAACCGGAGGACATCTTGGTGGCATGAATCTTCAAGTTCAAGCGCACACCTCAGTTCAAGATTAACAAAAACTACAACTCAAGAGTGCAATAATGGAACAAGTGAAGGAAAACATTCAAGTTTTACAAAAGAGGGTTACACGACGTGTAGAACCACTACACGACATGTTCCCTTAAGCCTTAACATGGGCATGTACCTTTGCCAACCTGGTTATGCAACACCCCATACACACAGCATGTTCATCCTAAGACATGATGTGTACTTGAATATTCCCTCCTACCCAGGTACTTCTACATGGCTAGAACTACACGGTCCTTATGGTGTAACACAACATGGAATGTTCACCCTAGACACAGTGTGTACTCAAAAGTTCTATCCACCTGTGTCGTTAGTCACATGGACGGACACACGGTCAGCTATAGCACAACGTGTACTCCCAGTACATGGCATGTTCTACCAAAGGTTTAGCAACCCCGTGTCTCTACTCACATAGTCAGTCACACGGTCAACAACTACACGGAGTATATATACGGTACATGGCATGTACTTAAGAAAATTCATTTCTTCTAGAATAGAAGAACACTTTGTGTGTGTTCATAACACCACACGCCATGTTTTCTGGGTTTTTCGGATAGTAATCCTTTGAAACTTCTCTGGAACCCCCAAAATCTTAAAATTTGGCCAAGGCATGCCAAGTTCTGATCTGTGAGAGCCCATACTCCCCCATGAATCAAAGTTGTTCATCCTTATTCATATCATATCTTAACAGAATTAAATTAAAGTTCAAACATGATCCACCAAATTCTGATCCAATAGGGCCCATAACACCTCAGGGACCAAAGCTTGGCATCCATCCAAATGAAACTTTACATATGCCAATACCCTATCAAAAATAGCAGGTATTTCTATCATGACATCTATCACAACATCATACATATCTAGCATAACATCTATCACAACAACATACAATTAGTAATTCTCTCTAAATGGCATGGTAAGAATGTATGGAATGTGATTTCTAACAAGTACATGTATGATGCATGAGATGGAATACCCTCATCTCATCGGGTTGCAACAAAATAGAACCACAATGATATCAATACTAACAACACAAAACAAGTGTATCACCCAACGGTGAAATAGAATCAACTGTAATAGTTCAAAATCCAAAAATTACAATTCAATTTGAGGTAATTTGGCTTTTCTATGTACATGAGGTAGCTACTCTTGGGAACAGCTAATTACCAAACTCCATTTCCTTCCTATACCTTTCTAATGTCACCAAATAGTAAGACAAACCAAAAAATAAAAGTCATCTGATACCACTTTGTAACGTCCAGGATCCGGGTGTCGTCCAAAGGTGCCCCGAACCTGGTTGGTCACATAACCTCAAGCGTATTTCCCCAAACTCCAGAGGTTGTTGACTGGTAGCAAGAGTCAAGGTGTGACATTGGGGAAACTATGCCCTCATTGGTAGAGTATACACAGCGGAAAACAAATAGTAAACAAAAGCAGAAGCAGTAATACTACAAAAGTAAACAGTGAAAGACTAAAAGTAAATCCAACAAAAGCCACAATATATATATATATGATGTATAGAATATGTATCTAAGAAAATAGTCAAACAAGCCACAATGCTGGAAAGCAATACGAAACCAAAGTACAAAAGAAACAAGTAAACTCCAACAGCATCACAAGCCTCAGCTTGGTCTCAAGCTCTCCAGCTCCAACAGCAATCAAGTACTTGATGAGGAAGGGTGCTTACCCTTATCTATACATGCAATCATATAATCTGTTTGGGTCTGAAACATGACCAAAACAGGGTATGAAATGAATCCCAATAGGCAACCACCAAAAGATCTGTTCCTAACTGGCAGTGAATATATATATAGCAGGTAATATGCAAAAATGAAGTAATAAACTAGGAAATACTCAAAAGTAAAAAATCCTAGAGTTTTCAATTACATTCATTTAAATTTATTATTCGTCCTTTGAATCATGTAACCTCGGGATCTAGCCTAAGCTCTATATCCCCCTATGTAATAGTAACAAAACAGATGTCTTAGAATACCATCTAAACAAAACAAGTAAGACTGAATCCAAGCTTGTGCTTTGGCATGGAAGACACTTCACAATCATTCAATTATTCAATAATGACCCTTTAATCTAATCCCCCTGATCTAATATAACAATAATTCATTTAATAATGACCCTCTGGGAAAGCTCTCATGGTCTAACCCCTTTGGTCTAATATACTATCAAAAAAATTAAACAACCACCTGGGCAAGCTCTCACGATCTAAACCCTTTGGTCTAATATACTATCAAACAATTATAAACAACCACCTGGGAAAGATCTCATGGTCTAAACCCCCAAGTCGACGACTACCTGACTGCTCTCATGGTCAATACCCCTGGGTCAACATAACAGTAAAACATACATAAATGACCCTTCCTCAGGAAGCTCTCATAGTCCAATTCACCTTGGTCAAACTTTCACAATTCATATCACTACTACAAATATGGTTTTTATCAGCGCTAAAAATGGCCATTAACAGCGCTAGAAAAAGCGCTATTAATGTCGGCGAAGATAAAGGGGGGGTCCCCTTTATCAGTACTGATAAAGATCTCTTTTATCAGCACTAAAAAAAAGCGCTGATAAAAAAAATATTGCCAATCTCGGGGGGGGCTTTTTACAGTGCTTGAGCCCCCCCTTTATCAGCGCTTTCCCGCACCTCCAGCGCCCGCCCGCACCGCCTACACCCTTTATAAGCGCTAGCCCTTTAAATCACCCTTGCGCGCACACCCGTGCCTCCACCCGAATTTGATCTCGAGACCTCTCCCCTGCGCACCTAAAGCCTTTGCCACTACCTTATATTGATTTGTTCTCTTATTCATGATATATCTATTTATTTATATATATATTTAGTTATATTTATTCGTATAGTAATATATATATATATATATATATATTAATATATATAGTTATATTAATATATATATATAGTTATATTAATATATATATATATATGTAGTTATATTAATATATACATATAGTTATATTAATATATATATATAGTTATATTAATATATGTATAGTTATATTAATATATAGTAGTTATATAAATATTCATATATTGGTATTTTAAATAAAATGGATATTAGTTATTATTTAGATAAAGCTAATATATTTTATATGTAAATATGTTTAATTATTTATTTAAAAAATTTAATTTTTAGGTGTGAATATATAAAAAATATGTACATATAGTTATATATTTGATTATAAATAGCAGTGCATTATAAAAAAGGATGAAATTTCAAAGACATGATATCAATATGAATGTAATACCTTGGAATAAATTCAGTCCCCACCAAAAAAATCCAATAATACCCCCTTAAACGAGGCTGAAAATCCACAAAATGTTAAAAAATCTGGGTACCCCGACTAAAAACTCAGTTTTGGAGGCCTTTTGGGCCTCTTTTAGCCTCAAAAAACGCTTTATTAGGGTACCCCCGGGTCACAGTGACGTAGAGCTCATCGCAGGCTTCGATTTTATATGTGGTAGAGCTCAAACGGACACCCGAATCAAAAGTTATGGCCGTTTGAAATTCGAGTTGTGTTTTCAACATATTTTGGATCTTTTTTTAATTTTTTTAATTTTTTTAGTCTTCAAATTGTTATTAAATGACTATTACTCCATAATAATTAGGAAATTATTAATTAAAAATATTTTTTAAATTTTTTAAGAAGTCATTTTCACTAAATATCTTATATATTAAGTATAATAAGTGTAAATGTACATTTATACTTATCTAAAATATATTTAAAAATTATATATTATATTTATATCAATATAACTATATAACTATATTTATATATTAATATATATTTTTTAATTTTTTTTTTTGAAGTCGACATTTTATCAGCGCTTTTAAAAAAAGCGTTGATAAAGGCCCCCCCTTTATCAGCGCTACTAAACAAGCGCTGATAAATGGGGTCCCTTTATCAGCGCTGATAAAGGGGGGGCCTTTATCACCGCTAAAAAAAGCGCTGATAAATCCCCCCCCCCTTTATCAGCGCTTTTTCGTTAGCGCTGATAAAGGGGTGGCGCTGGCTTTGCCCAGTTTTGTGGTAGTGTATCACAGGCATCTCATATAATCATCAACTCCATCCTAACAAACCGAGGCATGGAAAACAAGGAAAACCTAACAGGCATCCTAGATCAACACCCAGAAAATAGTCAAATAAGGGAAAAGCACCCATGGGTGTCCCATAAACAAGGTATATAACCTTACGCATAAGTAACTACCCTTTATCAATTAAATAAACCATAGAAGGTAATAAACAGGGTTAAATTCTAAATCAAGCAATACCTCAAACGTGGGTATATGGCGCCACTTTAAGCATATATAATCCAAGTCAATACAATGAAAATCACAAACCACCTACCTCGATGGCATACGATTGATATACTTGAACGTCGGCCCTTGAATCAACCTAAATCGGCGTAGATCTACAAAAAGGTGAAAAACACTCAACCTTGAATAACCCGCGAGAGATAAGGAATCAGGAAGAAAGGATCAAGAGGAATTGAGAACTCACCGGTGGGATTCCAATGCACCTGACGGTGTCTCAATCGGAGCTCGGACAGAGAATCAGGAGTTTGATCTTCGTTTGTCGTTCTGGAGCGCTCCTGTACAAAAAACGAGAAGAAAAAGATGGTTCCGGACATGAGATGCAACCCCCTTCTGATATATCAAATAAAAAGAAAGCTACATGGTGTGTTCATTAAATGTACACGTCGTGTAGTAGCCTTAACCGGCCCCCAACTTAAGCGATCTGTTAGGTCACCACACGACTATATACTTAGTCGTTACACAGCCAGCACGCAGCTGTACGCGGCATGTACTCAAAAGTACACAGTGTGTACTTAGAAAGTCCTCTTTTCTTCCTTTTTTCTCAAAAACAACATGAAATCAAGATCCATACCTCAAATGAAGATCCGGGTTCTTACATGTCACATAGACAAAACTGATCAAACGTGGTCGGATTGTTTTCAAGATTTTGGAAAAGGATCCATAATTCATTTGCGATGTGTAGGGATTGATCACATGTCAATCTGACACATAATGTGGTTGATATGACTCAAAGTGTGTGTTTTCAATATAAGTGTCATTTTTAGTTTAAAATACGCATCTCATAGCCAAAACTGAGCAAATGGGCTCAAATTGTTTTCAATCTTTAGGGCGATGATCCATAATTCATTTATCATGTGTTGGAATCGAACGCACATCAATCCGACACATAATGTGGCTGGTATGATTCGAAGTGCGTGTTTTCAATATAAAAGTGTCATTTTAGTTTAAAACGCATGTCACGTTGTCAAAACCGAGCAAACGTGCTAGGATTGTTTTCAAACTTTAAGAAATCAATCCATAATTCATTTGTGACATGTAAGAATCAACCGCACATCAATCTAACGTACAATGTGGTCATTATAACTCGAAGTGCGTGTTTTCAATATAGAAGTTTCATTTTGGTTTAAAACATGCATCACATGGCCTGAACGGAGCAAATGAGCACAGATTGTTTTCAAACTTTAGGACAATGATTCATAATTCATTTTTGACATGTAGGAATTGTCTGTACGTCAATCTGACACACGACGTGGTCGGTATGACTAGAAGTGTGTGTTTTCAATATAAAAGTGTCTTTTTAATTTAAAACGCGCGTCACATAACCAAAACCGAGCAAACAAGCTCAAATTGTTTTCAAACTTTAAAGAAATGATCCATAATTCATTTGTGACGTGTAGGAATCAGTTGTATGGCAATCTGACACATAATGTGAGCGGTATGACTTGAAGTGCATGTTTTCAATATAAAATTGTCATTTTAGTTTAAAACACTTATTGTGTTGTTAAAACCGAGCAAATGAGAATAGATTGTTTTCAAACTCTATGACAACGATCCATAATTCATTTGTGACATGTAGAAATCAACCGCACGTCAATCTGATACATGATGTGGTCAGTATGACTTGAAGTGCGTGTTTTCAATATAGAAGCGTCATTTTAGTTTAATGATATAATTATTAACTATTTAATTAGTAAGGTAATTAATAACTGATAATATCATTAATATATTCAGTAATTAACAATATAATTTATATAGATTATCAATTAACAATGTAATTAATAATTCATAATTTAATTATTAATTAATAGTATAATTAATAATTAATACAAAATCATTAATAATATAATTAACAGTATAACTGATAATATCATTAAAATATTCATTAATTAACAATATAATTTATCATATGTGGATTATATAACATTAAAATTAAATTTTTCTTATTTTTTACGTAACGTTGTTAAAATAAACATTGGTTTTATTAGAGGGACAATATTTTGTACAGAGGTTGACTGTTGGAAAAAGATTATAAGAGATTTGATTTTGTATATTGGTTTGTATTCTTTTGTATTAATTGTAAATATGATATCAATGTAAATATTTTGTATGTAAATTTTGAATTGAAACGATGATGCAATGTAATATTTGTATTTCAATCCGGTTTTTTTGTATATTTACATTCAGATTTGTTTATTTTTTCTAATTTGATTTGTTGTTATTGATGTGTTGTAGAGCTGCTCTTGTCACTACCACAGAAACAGTTTTACGCAGCGCCACCCTTTAACAGCGTTAAAAAGAAGTGATGATAAAGGTGGTACCTTTATCATTGATAACAAAAAGCGTCGATAAAAGGTACTTTTAACAGTGTTAAAAAACGTTGTTAAAAGCATCCCTTTGTCAGTGTTTTTTTTAGCACCGTTAAAGGGACCCCCTTTATCATCAATTTTTTAGTAGCACTGATAAAGTGACATTTTTATCAGCGCTTTTTTTACTAGCGTTGATAAAGGGTATATTTCAAAAAAATATATATTAGGTGTTTAGGGCTACAATTACATTAAACACACACACACACAGGCCCGAAAAGACATGTCATAACCCCCCCAATGGACAACTCACCCAACCAGCCACTTTTATATTTTTGGCTCGAAGGCCCAGTGGGGATGAAGCCCATTACATGACCCGTAGGCATGAAATTTTGGCCCAAGACCCATTCTGTAAATAGTACGGCTACAGTACCCTCCGCTGCTACAGTGCCGCTACAGTACCACCACCACTACAATATTTGTTACAGTACCGCCACAACTAGAGTGTCTCATGCCGCTGCAACGGTACTGCTACAGTTCCACTACAGTGTTGCTACAGTCCTTCACTCCATGAGATTTGAACCCCCAACCTTCGATGAAGAATTGCAGGGTGCTTACCACTGAGTCAAATCTCAACTACATTAAAACATATTATATGGGTAACGAGGTATAGGTGGGCGTCACACCACGTTTATTATGGACTCAACCCACCACCTGCGCGCCACACGCCCCCTGCTAATTTCAGATAAAGTAAATAGACATTTACACTTGATATATAAGATATTTAGTGAAAATGACTTATAAAATAATTTAATTTTTTTAATTACTAATTATTTATTTATTATCGAGTAATAGTCATTTAATAACGATTTGAAGAAGAAAAAAATCAAAAAAATAATAAAAAGTCTAAAATAAGTTGAAAACGTAACTCAAATTTCAAACGATCGTAACTTTTGATCCAGGTGTTTGTTTGAGCGATACCACATATCAAATCAGAGACTGCAACGAGCCCTACACCGTGGAGGGCCAATGACGAGCTCACAGAGCCCATGTCACATTTTTTCACCCCCATAAAGGCCTGAAAGGTGAAGCAGGTCTAGCGTTGTTAAAAGGGGGGCTTCCTAGCATTGTTAAGGGGGTGGTAGGGGGCTTTCTATCATTGTTGAAAGGGGGTCAAGCCCCGTTAAAAAGGGGTGGGGTTTACCCTCCGATTTGCAGAATTTTTATTTATTTATTTTTTGACTTTTATCATAGCTAAAAAAACGCTAATAAATAATCTTTTTATTACCGTTTTTTAGCACTGATAAAAGACCTTTTTTATTAGCCCTTTTTTTAGCGTTGATAAAAGACATCATTCCTTTTTTTAGCGCTGATAAAAAATACCCTCTTTTAACAGTGTTTTTTAGCGCTATAAATGCTTTTTTTGCGCGCTTTTAAAGGTCATATCTGCAGTAGTGTGTGCAACATCTGTTGTGATCTTTATCATCACTAGCCAAACGCTAATAAATGTCATCTTTATCAGCGTTAGAAATAATGGTGATAAAGGAACCTTTTATGATTGCTAAAACAAAAGTGATGATAAAGGTTGTATTTATCATTGATTTTGTTTTAGTGGTGATAAAGAAAACGCAGTAGTGTTATAGCGTTGATAAAGACCGTTTATGTATTAGTGTTATATCAAAAGTAGTATGATAAAGCATATTTCGTCAAAAATCTTTTTTACCCACGAGTTTAATAAAAATGGCAAGATCATGTGAGTGTTGCAAATTTTTTTATGAAAAACATTATTAAAATCAACTTTTTTCCACCAGTTTTATGATAATTTTTTTAATGAAACAATTTGAAAATTGACATGAAGTTCAATTATTTTTTAACACAGGTTTTTTTAAAGTAAATGATAAATAATATTCCATGAAATTAATGTCATTCATGAATAAGTGTTTATGAATAAATAATAAATATGGATGTCATGATTTTCCAAATTTATACCCCACACAGACATAAATTCCCTGCTCTATCTTTTAACATTCTAACCTTTTATATTTTTAATTTTCATATTTTAAAGGCGATTTGGCATGGAGTTTTCTGTTTTGATTCACAATTTTAATTGGCATTTTGATTGCGTTTCAGAACAATAATGTGATTATCATTCCTGAATCTACACCAATTTTTTTTTGATTTTCAAAAAAAATCCCTTTTAATGAAAAATGATCTTGGGAAAATGACTATTCATAATTAAAATAAGCATTTATTACCAGTGTGAGATTAAAAAAATGAGAAAATGTCAATAAAATATCAAAAAAATATAAAATTTCAATTGAAATGAGATTTCACTTTAGTCTAAAACGGAGAAGGTGCTTAACCGCAATTAAAGGTCTTTTTTGACACTGAAGTGTGATTGCCCCAATGATATTTTCAGCACAAGCATTGGATTTGGGTTTTGAAAAATAAATTATATTTTTAAAAATAAAACATAAAAAATGATTACACAACAATAAATAACCTTTTATGTTTGAATTTATCAATAATGATCATTTTCTCTATTTACGGAAAAAAAATATGTATAATGATGGTGACCATAATATCAGCGTGCCCATGGCTTCCGGTCAGCGTGGGAACACGTCCCGGGAGGGAGGGAGGAGGCTCTGCTCTTGATGGGGACTGAACTGATCTCTCACATTATTTCTCTCTCTCTCATCGGTTCAATTGATCTAAACTGGTTTTAACCGATATAAACCTATCAATCTGGTTTATATGGGTTTTGCACTAATCATGATTCATGGATCGGTTTCAATTTTGAATTAAAACAATTTTTTTACAAAACCGGCGTCCTTAACCTATACCTAAGAAAAAGCAGAGTAATTTCTCCCACAAAAGTCTTTGATCCGCTTGACCCTGTCCGACCCCATTCTCTTTTACTGCTTCACTCACTCACTCCGTGCACTTCCGTGTTTCCTTTTTTATTTCACCATTGTCGGGTGTCCGTATCCATTGATTGATCAGAGTGATTTAATCAACTACATTCAATACGAATAAACACAGTCCAGTCTCTGCCCTCCCGAAGCAATTTTCTGCTTCAAAGAGAGAGAAAATTTGGGGGGGGGGGCATTGAGGTTGGAGGGATTTCAATGGCACCCAGCTTTGACTGTGCTGTTTCCACCCTTCTCTGCGCGGAAGGGAGCGATGGTGTTTTCGATGATGCCGATTCTGCGGCGACGAATGACAATATGGGGGGCACCTGGCCACCGCGGATTCAAGACCAGAACATCAGCGGCGCGCTGCCGGCGTACGGCGACGATTGTTTGGCTTTGATGTTTAAGGAGTCCCAGCATTTGGCTGGTGAAGATTACTTTAATAGACTGAGAAGTGGTGTTTTGGACTTGAATGGGAGGATGGAGGTTGTTGATTGGATTGGGAAGGTTGGTAGTGGCCTGTTTGCGTTATGAGTTTTCTGAGAGTACTATTATGAATGTCCTTTGTGTTTATTATGTCGAATTTCACTTATTGGGTGGTTCATTGGGTTTTATTACGTTTTGATGTTTTTGACGCTGGATTGGATTATGAAACTACTGAGATTTCAATCCTTATCACAATCTGAAATAGGCCTACTGTTGTTTGCTACTTCACACTCATTAATCCATTTTTTACATTCCTTTATTGGCTTCTAGAGGCTGGTCATCCTGATTCCAACCGCCACTGCTTAAATTTTGTATACCCTTTGACTATATATTTCCTGATAAACTCTCCTGTTCTTTCTCCTCATTGATTGTATGGTTTCACAGGTCAGTGCATATTACCATTTCGGGCCTTTATGTGCATATTTATCTGTAAATTATCTGGATCGGTTCCTCTCTGCCTATGAATTACCTGTAAGTTGCCATCAGCACTGTATGTTTGCATTCTTTTAGGCTCTGTTTGACAACACGTATTGGAAACTGCTTATAGGACTTGTCACTTACGATAATCAGTTCGAAAAAAGTAGTCTTTGTTTTGTTTCTGAAAAAATACCCATGGTTCAATTGAAAAAGAAAACCATTTAAATAAATGTGGAAAAATACACATTTTCAATAACCAATTTGGAAACACTTGTACTGAAGCGCCTATTATCATAAGCAGTTTTGAATAAGTGCTATCTAATGGTGCCTTATCAAAGAAAACTCAATATGGAACTAACGTTTCTCTCATTCAATTGAGTTCCGTGTATGTTTGGTAAAAAAAATAATCTTATCCTTTTGACAATATAAAAGAAAGTGTTTAATTGAAATATGAAAATGTGACTGAATGAGTCCTATACTTACTCGGGACAGAGTAAGGGAGATTTTCGAACACAAAAAAGGATCCTATGAAGCCGTATGAGGTAAAAATATCATGTATGGTTCTGTAAAGTGACAACCAGGATGACCTATTTGTCAATTTTTCCACTATCATCCCCAAAAAACCAAACTGCGTCTTAACATAAAGTTTTCAGAGAATGACTAACCTCCGGTTTTGAAATCACTGTTTATATACCTGGTTTTGACCACAAATTACAGTAAAATTCTATAGCCTTGGTAAGAGGTGGAAGGGTTAAGGATTCACCTGTCCTATATTTATCAGTTGCTTTGTTTTTTCTAGGAGGGGAAGGCTTGGTTGATGCGTTTATTGGCTGTGGCTTGTGTGTCCATTGCAGCAAAGATGGAGGAAGTAGAAATTCCGACCTGTGTCGAGTTGCAGGTGGAGGAAAGTTTTGCAAACCCTTCTACAGGTTGCGTGTAATGCTTTGTCACGTACACTGTTCTAATGGACTTTTGGTAATTGTCCTCAGGCAGATGGATCAGGAATTGTGTTCGAACCTAAAGCCGTGCAGAGAATGGAGCTTCTGGTTCTGAGGACATTGGAGTGGAGAATGCAAGCAGTCACTCCTTTCTCATTCCTAGACTGTTTCCTCAGCAAAGTCAACTATTATAAAAGACTTTCCAAGACTGCAGTCACCCATTCGGCTTCCCTCATACTAAGCACATTAAAAGGTTTTTGATCCCCCCCCCCCCATCAAATGATTGTGACAGAAATCAGGGAAAAATTAGTGAATTTAGATGAATGTTGTGGTTTAAAATTCAATGCAGGGATTGATTTTGTGGAGTTTCGGCCTTCTGAGATTGCAGCTGCAGTGGCGATATCCGTTGCTGGAGAAATCAATGAGGATGCTGTTTCTGCTCTTGCTCGATATGTGCGAAAGGTAAACCACTATTGTCCCAACAGTGTAAAAAGGGTTTCATTTTACAGTCAGTTTAAGATTTTTTTTTCAGACTAAAATCATTTTTTTTTGAAAAAAAATCACTTTTGAAGTCATTTGTTTTAGAATTTTTCAAAAAACAGAATCTAAAAAATCAATCTTCAATTTTTTTACACATTCTATTTAGTTTTTCGAAAACTAATTCTGTAATCTAAAGTTATTTTGTGCTTGTGTATCAATCCAACTTTCATCCATACGTAATCAATTGCACACTCTTTACACTGTACCTTCAAATGAAAAATATGAATGTTTATATAAACCTGCAGGAGTAACATGACATTTTAGTCCAAAAAATTAAAACGAAAGATTAATTATATCTCCCAAAGGTTAATTATCCACAACAATTCAATAATGGTTTTGCAACAACTCTTATAACAAATATTTGCAAGACAATAAAAAACATTCAATATTTTTTATAAAAAATATGTTATATAAAAACAATTGACAATCCCGCAATCTAAAGTAAATAACTGTTTTTTTTATTATTACACAAGCACAAAATGTGTTTCAATTTTTCTAAAATCACTTTTTTTAACTAATCCAAATTCTGCAGTCTAAAGTAAATAATTGTTTTTTATTATCGCACTAGCACAAAATAACTTTCAATTTTTCTAAAATCACCCCTTTAAAGTCACTTTTTTGAACTAATCCAAAATTACTTATTGTTTAAGTTGAATCAAACAGGAGTGACGAACTTTCTTTTATTCTCATCCACCATTGCTTGTTTGGATTTGTGACTATTGAAATGAATCTACTATTTCCACTCATGCTGCACTCTATTTATGGACTTCAAGAGACCAAATAAAGATGATTGTTCTTTGACTTAAACCGTTTAGTTTTTTTTTTTACTAGAGCAAAGATCCCTTTTTTACATTAGTGGGGGAACATTTGTGGGGAGGCTCATGCCCCATTACATTAGAGGGGATATATTTGAGGGAAGGTCCAAAGCCTCCTATTACATGAGAGGGGTAACATTTGAGGGGAGTCCAAAACCCATTACTGTGAGAGGGAAATCCTCCTAAATATCGTGCCATGTGAGACTTCAAACGAAGACCTCACACCTGGAGGGGCCAACACTCAGCCGACTCACCAAGTGCTGCCCGGTGTTAAACTGTTTAGCTATTGTTAATTTTTTTTTTCTATTTCCATAAAACTTTTAAATGGATCCTTACTGCTCGATTCTTGAGTTGCGGAATGAGCAATTTATGTTTCCATCTCACTTGGTTTTTAGGGCTTCTCATTCCCTATACCTTATCATGTTTGTTCTCTACAAAACACACCCTTACAGGAAAAAATGCTGAAATGTGTCGAGATGATTAACATGTTTGTGAAGGGCATAGCTTGGCCAGTCCCATCGGTGCCTCACAGCCCCATTGGAGTCCTTGAGACTGCAAGATTGAGCTTCAAGAGTGATGATTCTACAACGGGGTCCTGGGCCAATTCTCCTTCAAACTGCAAAAACAACCATATCAATGAAGACCAGGGGACAGAAATTCCCAAGGGATGAAGCCATTTGAAGCTGGTTTTCTTAATAATACTCCATTTAATGAAGCTGCTTTGAAAAGGTAAATGGGAAGGACCAAAAAATTATAGGAGTGGTGGTGGAGAAGCATGGAGATTTGTTACTTTTATTGCTTGATGTTTGTTTTGAAGTTCAAGAGCAGCTCTAAAGAACAGGATGGAAGAAAGATTGAAGAGAAGTAGCGAGTCTCCTTGTTCTTCTCTTGAAGGCGTACTAAGAAGGGATGATCTACAGTTTTCCATATGATACTGAATTGTTACATTTAGAGTGAGTTATTTATGAAGAGCCGGTTCATTACTTCATCAAATGATCTGCGGGTTTTTTTTATATCCCCACCCCTTGTTTTTTTTTTCAACTGACATAAAGGTGGGGACTTGACTGTATGTATAGTGGTCTGGTCTCCGCTCTGGTGATCTGACATAAAGGCTGGAGACATGATATGGGCGATCCTTTAACTAACATGGCATCCATTAATGCCCAAAAGGAGTCACTTTTAATAGCATGGTTTCCTTCTTCTTGTCTGGTTTTTAACCTTGATGGAGTATAATTTGAGAAAATGATATTCCATTTCAAAACTTCAAGTTTATTTTAATGTAAGATTCAGATTTTTCTGAATGTGTTTGTAATTGATGGGGTGTTTCATTACAATAAACATGCATTGAATGTAATTTTTGGTCAAGTTTAACAGATTGCATTTCAAAGATGGATGCCATTTTAGTTTTTTGTTTGAAGATGAGAATTTTTTTTATCATTCATTGATTTATTCTTTATATTTATATTTAAATAATTTAAATGTTGTTTTCCAATTTTCCCCCTACCAAACTTGTATGAGAATGCCTTTTACATCCACTTTTCTATTCCATTTTCCTTTGCTATTTTGTTTCCAATTCCATTGAAAATCTTTCTAGCCAACAACTAAACCTAAAAAGCTATTATGTTTGCAATCTTCAAATGTCATTCATTTAATTCAGGGGTATAATTGATTTTGAACAATATCATCTTGGATAATTAGTCAAAATGAAAATTAATATTGTAGCATGTATTATGATGGATGAGATGAAGTGGCTGACGTCGTAAGATTAGGGGATAGAATTATAGGTGTTAAGATAGTTGTAAGAAACAAAACTTTCAACTTCAGTGTTTATGCGTTTGAAGTAGGTTTAGATGTACAACATAAGTATGTTTTTTGGGTTAATTTATAAACTTTGATTTAAAGTTTGCAATAACATGTGAAGTTTTTTATAGGCGGTCACCTAAATGGGCATGCTGAAAGGATTCTAGAGACCTTATAGATTGCCATGATGGGTTTGGTTTGGGTGCAATAAATGATGAAGGATCAACTATCTTAGATTTTGCATGCAGTTGTGATTTTTGTGGTATCAATTACTCTCTTTAAGAAATGAGAGGATTGTCTTATAACTTATAAAAGCGGAGTCAAAAAGATCTCAAATTGATTATTTCTTGTT
Organism: Viscum album; assembly: GCA_963277665.1. NCBI lineage: Eukaryota > Viridiplantae > Streptophyta > Magnoliopsida > Santalales > Viscaceae > Viscum > Viscum album. The sequence goes on along the minus strand of OY728120.1, from coordinate 539,659,784 downwards.
AAAAAGGTCAGATGCAAATTAAGGATTGTAAGGTTATACTCTGTGAAAGTTTGATCACCCAACACTGTTTATTAGTTTTAGACCTATAAGTTAAGAATTATAAGAGAAATATGAAACATTTAAGAAATATGAGAATTAGGTGGTGACGCTTAAAGAATAATCTTACGATTGAATTTAAGAACAATCTTTTAGACCTATAAGTTAAGAATTATAAGAGAAATATGAAACATTTAAGAAATATGAGAATTAGGTGGTGACGCTTAAAGAATAATCTTACGATTGAATTTAAGAACAAACTTTTAAGAGAAGTGGATTGAGAAGTTCAAGGAACTATCAACTACATGTGGGGTGTGGTGGTTAAAAGTGTTCACAATATAGCTACCTCTATTCTGAGAGTATCTAAAGGGGTTTGTCCTAAAGGAAAAGAATTGTGGTGTTGGAATGAGAATGTTCAACTAAAAGTTGATGTGAAATGAGAATGTTTTAAAGCTTCACACTGAAGGTTCTAGGCGCAGCGGAAGCGTAGTTGGGACGAGACCCAACTTTGGTTTTTACCATGATCAATGATTATTTCGGGATCAATACGACGATGAATGACAGTCTCCACGGAATATAATCAAAGATTTAGATAAAGAAGGAAGAGGCCGAAACCTTTATAGAGCATTTTGCACATCATGTTTATAATTAATTTAATTAATTTCATAAAGAAAATAATATCTGGATCTTCGGTATTTTCTTGGTTGATGATGTTGATCATCCAGAATGACCCTTCTGGATTATCTCGTTACGCTTGCAAGGATCCAAACTAGAATCCCTCTAGCGGTGATCCACACGTGCTCCGACGGCCTCTAATCGACACCGCTTGTTCTCCGAGTGCTAGCGCGGTGAAACGAGTGTCTTGTGTCGGTCATTCTTGATCACTTGTTCTTCGGCCTTGAAGAACGTCTCTCGTTCTTGAGAAGGAGAAGAAGAGGATTCAAGAGAGAAATTGTGTGACTCAACAATTCTCAATTCACCAAGCTTGCGGTGTCGTGTGGTGTCTGACACAATAAGCGTACTTGTCTATTTATATGCATGAAACTTCAGTTACGATATTTAATTGCATAACATCAATTAAATACATTCATGAACTTTGAGAAAACGCATGCTCATAATAATAATACCGCGTCATTATTTATGGTGCGCCAACTTGCGCAAAACAGAATTATAAATTAAATTTCGCGTCACAAAATAATAGCAACGTCATTATTATTTTAACTTGTGCCAACTAGTTAAATAATTATTTACCGTCTTGCAAATAATTATTTTACTACCGGACCAGCCTTGGTCCGCTCGAACTCCAATTCCATTTATTGAACACCCAAATAAATAAATAAATAAATAATTCTCTTAAATAAATATTTTATTTACAAACTAGTAAATAAATATTTATTAAATGTTCAATAAAATAAATAATTATATTTAATTTAATTTATGCAATTATTTTAACTTGAATAAAATTATTCAACGGTCTTGAGAATAATATTTATTTCATTAATTAAATTCAAATAGAATTTAACCGTGACCACCAAAAACACTTAGTGTGTGACCCTCTAGGATTCTTTCTCGTTGACATTAGGTGGGCTTGCCTAAAGTCCAAGAGTACTGTCTAGTAACGGGTCAAGGCACCCAAGAGAAAGAACGTAAAGTCACAACAACGACATCCACATATGAACACACACTGTGTAATATAATCCCTTTGTCTCAATATCTCATCAAGCAGGTTTCATGATAGTGTCATCAACCTTTATAGTTGATACGTCGTTCTTTAACTACCTGAAATAAACTCGCCATTACACCATGACCATGGAATTTCGCGTGACAGTTTTATTTCAATCAAAGGACCAAGATATCAACTTCTATAAATGGAAGAGACAAATCCTTCCTCGACTTATCCATTAATATCATGTCACTCGTGACGCACCCAACGTACCTTACTTTCCGCCAACTGTCTGCGTGACGGTTTTCGTCAGTAAATCAAAGTGCATGAGTCGTGACACATATTAATGATAATCTTAAAGTCTATGGATCATTACACACGCTCGCAAATAGAAATATCTGATGACACCAATGTTGGAGTTGGTGGCCTAGAACAAACTACTTTGTACTTTATTCATTAAATAAACATTTTATCACATCTTGATTGTTCTTCTGCATGACAATGCATGTGATAATGTCCCAAGGATAGCTGTTGCATTAAAGGGTCATAGCGGATCCCTGCTATGATGAGAACCTGGAAGTGCCACAACACTGTTCTTGAATATATGTTCTATGACCGGATGATGTTATTTGAGGGACACAAATAATACAGGCCATTAGGGATGAGGGCTCATAAAATTTTGAGGCACATTCTCATGGTGTGCGCCCTTGGTAATATCAAGGAGGATATTATGAGAACAAGACCCGCCGGTAGGAAATCCACATTTCATAGTGTCATTGGATGTTCCTATCTGCGGACGTGTGTATTGGTCCTTGGACTTTAAGATTATTATTAATGGGTATTACAACTCATGCACTTAGATGTATTGACGAAAACTGTGACGACACACTGTTCGCAGCGAGGTAGGATATGTTGGGTGCGTCACGAGTAATACTGCATTAATAGATAATGCGAGAAAAGATTTGTCCCTTCTGTTCCATAACGGAAGTAGATATCTCAGGCCCTTTGATGGAAATGATATAGCCTAAATAAATCTATGGCCATGGTAAGGAATGAGCGAGTTCAATTCCGGAAAGTCAAAGAAAGAATAATCGAGCACATGAGTTGATGACACTAACAGACAACCCGCTTGATTCGAGATATTGTGACAAAGGGATTATATTACATGGTAAGCGTTCGTATGAGGTGACACGTCATTGCGGCGTTAACTTCTTTCTCTATGGGTGTCTTGGCGTGTTGTTAGACGCTAACCTTGGACTTTAGGCAGGCTCCGCCTAATGCCACTGAGAAAGAGGCCTAGAGGGTCACACACTAAGTGTGTTCATGTATCTCAGTTAAATATTAATTTAACAAGTTAAATAAAGATTATTCCCGATTGTGGTTTAATAATTATTTAAGGATGCTTGATCACATTTATTTCGACATTAGTTATTTGAGAGAATATATTGTGGGTGAAATAATATATATTTATTAGTGAGTAATGCAGTTACATTTATTTAAGAAATAAATAGACATTACTCAAGGTCTAATAAATGTGGTGGAAGAAATAAAGAAAAATGAAAACAAGATAAACACGCCGTGTACATTGAATGTACACGCTGTGTAGTTTTCATGGAAAATGAGTACGCGCCGTGTATTAATGATTACACACTGTGTAGTTTTTCCAGTCGGGATTTTGAGGAATTAATATCATTTTATTAAATGATATTTATTATAATCAGTGTGGGCGCATGTCAAGGAATTAATCATTCGACATGGAGGTTTTAAATAAGAGTTAATGAAATAAATAAAACACGTAACGCGTTTATTTATTGTCATAACTCTATAACCTCAAACCCGATTATAAATATCCTTACAACCCCAACACTTTTCCAGTGAGAATCGTTGTGCACAACAATTCTGGAGAATTCTCTCAAGCCCGAAAGAACTCCTTCCTCCAAGAACGCTCTCAAGACTGAGAGAGATCCTCCTCCATCGGATCAAGGCGATCTAAGGCGGACAACGCAAGCAAAGGCTTCTCCACGCTAGCACCCAGAGATTCCTTTGGCGACGTCTAGAGATATGTGGTGCACGTGAATCACCGCTAGAGGAAGTCTACACTTGGCTTCTGCGACGCAATGACTAATCACATCAGATTGTGACCGGAAACATCAACGAAGAAAGAATTTCCATCAAGGTAATTCTTGTCAATTTATTAAATTGATCATAACCAACATATGATGATCCTGTCTTTATGGTTCTGGAACTCCCTCTTTCTTTTTTTCGTTCTTCGTTATATTCCGAAGATCCGACATTTTATTATCGTGACAGATCTCAGATTGATCGTTGTTAACGCTAAAATTAAAGTTGGGCAAACCCACCAACGCACTTTCGCTACGCCCGGAACCTACAATGTCACGACCCGTTCTCGGGGCCCGTGCCGTGACTACCCCAAGCCTGCCTTCCATAGGCCAGGGGCTGGTGACTAGCACCAAAGGCGTAAATTCCTAAAACTGGGAAGACATTTCCTTTATAAAACGTAAACACATCTAACCAGAGTACAAGAGAAAACAAACACTAAGTAAAACTGAAAACAAAAGTAGTGCTGAAAGTAAAGGGGCCGGAAATACAAGCCCAACTATAAAGTACAAGGTAAAAGACAAAACATATGGAAGGTGACATGCAGCTCCTGGATCATCCACCACGGATCCTACCTGAAGGGTAGGTGCAGATAGCGCAGCTCCTAGATTGTTTGCCATGGATCCTACCTGAAGGGTAGGTACAGATAACCTCCTCCTTGCCCTCATCAGTCAACCTCCTCCGGGTACCGACTCGTCGTGAGGTCCACCTCCGGGTACTGACTCGTCGTGAGGTCCACCTCCAGGTGTCGTCCAGTCCTCGTACACTCGGTCTCCGTCAGCGTTGTCCGTCGTCTGCATCCAACACAACGAGGTGCGGGCATAACCCGTGCAGTGGTGAGTATAACGATACTCAGTAGGGACCCCGAAACCCTCAAGGTCTCACTAAATCCAACAAGGATAACCACAAAGAAGGATCTTAATAGATAACCCTTACTTAGGTATAAGCCCATACTTATACCTAAGTTATCAAGTAACTCATCTCAATCATGAAGAAACACAAAGGTTAATAAATCAACGGATAACCACTACTTAGGTATATGTCCATACATATACCTAAGTTATCAAGTGACCCATCTCAATCATGAGGTAAACACAAAGGTCATTGACTCAGCTCAAACCAGGATTTTCATTAATGATATCGAAACCGCAACTGCTGAAGAGCTCCCTCTCTGTCGAGTACACTGATCCTGTCACAACTCCAAGGCGCTGCTCACTAACCTAAGACTGCTGAGGTACTCCTCCTGTCGAGTACCGTGGGTCAACCACCCAAACACAGTAGTGCTCCCTGCCGGGGTCTGCCACCCAAACACAGTAGTGCACCCCCCCTAATAGCCTGTAGAGGTACTCCTTCTGTTGAGTACCGCGGGTCTGCCACCCAAACACAGTAGTGCTCCCCGCCGTGGGTCTGCCACCCAAACACAGTAGTGCTCCCCACTGGGCTATACAAGTCACTCCGACTCGAATCAGACAAGTAATCTTTAGGTCTCAGCCAGTTATAAGGTCTCCGTACTCCGTACGCTCGTCTCCAGGAGGATCCGCTCCACGAGCTACTGGTCGATACTCCAAGTATCACAAAGTCCCACGAAGAAGTATCAAAAAGGTCCTCCTCGTCAAAGAGGTCTCAACGCAACAGACGACGAGTCAATCGGACGCCCGGTCTGTGAGTTATTAGCCTTTTCGTCCCGGGGGCCCGGTTGGTTTCGTGTACGAACCAACCCGATCGTATCTCAACTGTACCCTGAACTCTCATAGGGTATACTCAAAGGGACCATTTCTCAACGTGATTACCAACGCCGCTGACGGTTCGTCAAACGGACGTCTGGTCTAAAAGTTATTGGCTTTTCCGTTCCAGGGGTCCGGTTGGATTTCGGGTACAATCCAACCCGGCCATATTTCAACTGCATCCAAACCTCAGGTGAAGTATTTCAAAAGATCCGTCTCATCATGAGGAATCCAACAAAGTCGACGGCACGTCATTCGAATGTCTGGAGCTCAGGTTATAAGTGTTTCCGCTCCGAGGGCCCGGTTGGTTTCGGGTTCGAACCAACCCAGCCATACTTCAAATGACACCGGTTAACCAAACCGGTCGCACCATTGCGATCCATACCGAAAAACACACGAGATGGACTACCCATTGGTCCAAAACGGATAGCCGGTGAAAAGGTTGCATTTCACCGCAACACGCGCGAACCGGGCCTCGTGGGGCCCGCTCCTCGACCTCGACTTAAATATCCAAAATTGGTCTTGAAACATCCATCTTAATTTTAAGGTCGCAACGTCGCAGAAGGTTCTTCATTCCGACGCCGTATGAGAGAGATATGTCTGATACAAGATTCCGTATTAATAATAATAATATTATTATTCGGTGTTTCGTGGGCCCGAGCCATGGACCAGAATTTAGTATCCAACATTAGACTTGAACCGACCGTATTAAATACAGGATTACATCGCCACTGACGGCAAGCCAATCAGACGTCGCACGCATGAGTTATGGCTGGTCAAAGATTTAATAATAATATTAAATCTATTATTTTCCGAGCGCTTCGGGTACCTGATCCAAAAACCCAAAAAAGACATCCAATATTGGACTCATAAATTCCGTCTCGAAGGCAGGGTCGCATTTCCGCTGACGGTTCGTGAAACCGAGATCGCACGAAGAAGTTACGGTCGAATTATGGTCTTGACAACCATAAATAATAATAATAATATTATATTATTATTATTTCATTTCATTGGAAATTCTCTCTCCAATCTCATTTGAAATTCACGCTGCATGTGGGTAACGCCTCCCTTCATAAATATCTTCTTCCTTCTCTTTTTATTTTCCTTTTAATTTATTTCTCTTATTTTCTATCCTCTCTCCAATCTTATTTCATTCATCTCGATTCCTCACGCTCAAAAAAAAAAATAATAATAATAAAACTCCTTCCCCAAAATCACGCCCCCTCAATCCAAAAATTCAGCCATGGAAAAAACCCAACCCGCCAAGGGTCTTGCGCACCCGCCGCCTCCGGACAGCTGTGCCTCTTGTCCGCTCGATCATATCGCTGGACCGCCGTACCGGCCGCCTACCTGCGATGTCCTGCTCGTGTCGTTATCCTGGCCTTGCCCTTGCATCGACCGCCCCGACTCCGCGCACAAACGAACAACCAGCGGAGGGTCGTCGGGCCGTGTTTGTTCAGCCTGCGCCCTCCGCGTTAGGCGTTATCAATTGACAACAATCAAACACTTGCTTTCAACTACGACAAGGGTATAATTTATTCAAGAATAAATTATACAAATATCATATAAATAAACACTCATGCTCGTGAATAAAACCACTTAAATGTGAAACAAACAATATTCCCCTACTTTGGTAATTAACGTCGCACGTCATTGATTCGCGGAATGTAGCGCCGCGGAAGATGGACGTCTATTCCGTTGACGTCAGGGTGTGTCCGAAGTAGAAACACCGTTGGGGAAATCCCCCGTGTTCTTCGCAGCGGAGTCGTTCTTCGTTGAAGGTTTGTGTTCTTCGTCAAAGAAGAACACTTCCTTCTAAGTCTTCTCAAGAGTTCCTCCACCAATATTGTCAATCCCCAAAATAATAAAAAGGCTCTCCATAATACAGCATGCCATGTAATTCAAACATTTGATGGAATATTAATTAGGGAGGTGATGGGTTGCCATAATAAGGGGAGTTGTCACATTAAATTGGAGAGGTGTTAAAGGGGGGTTAGAGAGAGTTAAGGAAGTTGAGAGGCTGGGGCTCGTGTGGGCCCCACCTCTCATTTATCCACACTTTGAAGAGTTTAACTTCCAAGATATAAAAATAAAATCGTTCAACAATTTTATTTATTTTAAACTAAATCCCCAAATAATAAAATTCAACCCGCTTAAAACGCAACTATGGTAAAGGTTCTCTTAAGTAATTACCGGCGCTGCGAGTTCATCGGTGCCCTCGGATTTCAATTCCGAGCACCGGTTCAAAAGATAGAAAAACCCGCACGTACGTTTACTGAACGTACTCGAAAAAAAGTTCGGAAAATTATTATCAGTCACCCTCGACCTGCGCTGGTCAAGGTTAGGCTCTGCCTAAGTAAAACACGCCCCAACAAACCCATCTATACTCTCAGTTTTTCAATCCGAGTTACCGTTTAGAAGTTATGAATTTTATAATAAAATAATTGTCACTTAATTATTTTATTTGCGGTCAAAAACTAACTTTTTCTGGTGGCCCGTGCCGGCCAAAGTTAGTATCTGCTTAAATAAAGCATACCCTCACGTGTTCAGCGGTGGTCTCAGATTTTTTAATCCGAGATACCGTTTGTGAGTTATAACCATTTGAAAAATAAAATAATTTATTTAATTATTTTATTTACGGTTATGCCATTTTTGAAATTTCTCACAGAAGGCCCGCGCTGACTAAACATAAGTCGCGCCTAGGGTAAACCCGCCATCCTGAGCGCAACGGTGCCCTCAGATTTCTGATCCGAGTAACCGTTTAAGTGTTATTCCACTTTTTCAGTAAAACTGCTTACGCGCGTTAATTTTAAGCTTAACAAAACTTCAGAAAATTATTCCGGGCACACCGGGCCTCAGAATCAGGTGCTGTCAGAAACCGCGAACTCGTAAAATTCCAAAGAATTTAAGAAAAAAATTTCCTTGAAATTTACGGGTCTTTACATACAAATGGTATCAGAGAGGTCATATCATTGATTATAATTATTTAGTTTTTCGTTGGTGATTTACGCATTTAATAATTTAGTTGTTTCAATTCAAGTTAATCGTTCTTCAAAATCTGAATCTCGAGATCTGTTCCTCCCCTCTCGTTTATCATTCACCTTACAGAAACAAAATTTTCTTTTAATTTTGATTAAAATAAAATAGAGGAACTCATCTGGAGATGCCAAACGCTCCTAGCCGTATAACACCAGAATACACGGCGTGTATTTAGAAGTACACGCCGTGTAGTCTAGGTTCAATGCATTGACTGATCTACCAAATTAGGCCGTGTAATGGATCATATCTAAGTCATTTATGACACCGTGTGTTGACTAGGAACAAGTGACACACGGTTTCCGGATTACACACCATGTGGTCCAACTGAACACGGCGTGTAGTCCCTTCAGGTTAGAGTTGGACCGTGTACCCCGTACACGGCTTGCCCGGCTGGAAATTGTGGAACGCGGATACTACACGGCATGTGTCCAATTCAACACGCTGTGTACTCCGAAAATTTCTGAAGTACATCTACACGCCATGTACCCGGGCGTGTACTTCGGATGGACGGTGAACAAAAGTACACGCCATGTAGTCGGAACTACATGCCATGTACTCATCCAAATTACGCAGATTTATTAAAATTTATTATTATATTATACAAACCCTTGAGACATGTACCATAGTGCATGCGTAAAGCTGAGGTACAACACGTGATATGTGTTTTATATATATGTATTTAATTTAACATATGCGTGATGAACGAGAATTCACTGGGTTGCCTCCAAGATACAAGTTACGTACAAAGATAATTTTAAATGAATTTATTTGTTTAAAATTATGATGTATGAGAATCTCAAGGAAATTCAGAAAAAAGGGTTTAAGATAAAAGGATTGATTAATTAAAGATAATTAATTGATTCGAGCGTGATTTATCTTAAACAAGAACGATTAAAGAATTGAATGCTAGTTTTATTAATGCGTAATATCGTTGCATGCATGGATGATCATGAGCTAGACCAAGACCTTTGTATGTGAATGATTTATTTTAATTAATTTATTTAAATTATTTTTTTTGTCCTGCGAGCCTTCTCCTCATTAATATGTAGGGCTGGCGCGCCCAAGGTTTCTTTTATGTAAAAACCCCCTTTACCCCTCACCTGCGTGTGAGATAAATGCATATGTAATGGATGAAGCTCCCAAGCTAGTGGAGACGGCTCAAGTTAGGAGCCAAGGTGAAACCAATCCAAGGAGATACAAAGGTGGACAGATGGAAAGCTGTAAAAACGAACCCGAAAGGTTCAAGGTGTTTCTCCCCTAGGTCTTGGGTTAGTTCATCAACCGCTAGATAAACTAACCAATAGAACAAGATCATGATCATACCATTTATTTTAATTCTGTCAGTTGCATGGTTTATTTATTGTGGGTGTGTTGTCACGATCACACAATTAATGAATTAAACAAGCATGCAAGATGGAACTAAAATTAGACTGGATTATGCATAAATATTATCTTAGACATGGTTAATTACTTAAGTATATCCCACTCAATATTAAAAAGCATGTAATCAAAGATAATAAAATGGAAATTTACGTATAAGGATAAAATCCCTCAAAGAAATATTAAGTCAGTATAGCCTTCCATAATCTTGGTTAGAATTGCACCATAGTTCAAAGTGCTTGACCAACCCTAGTTGGGGTGCTTTCAATTATTGAGGAATTCTAATTCAAGGTTTTGGGTTGACTTAACTTGGTTCACATCAAGGGTTGACTACCACAACAGGACTTGGTGTGACCAAGAGGCAAAGGTTGAGGAAATCCAAAATAAAAGGATTTCAGGATTGGGCAGTCCACTCAGCGGATCAAGGAGCTGCGAGTTAATGCAGTTGGCATTTGGAATGCCTACCTAAAACTCTTCAAGTTGCTTGACCAAGCCTAGTTGGGGTAATGCGAAGGGAAATATGGATCCTTGCCACTAGAATATTCAGGCAACAAAATATTCCGAAGTCAATGGTGAGGGCTATTGGATTTCGATAAAATAGTGGGAGACTAATAAGTATTAATTAATTTATTTGTCTCAGTTTTGTAATAAATTACTAAACCTTTTCTCATCTTAATTTTTAGAAATGGCAAGAAAAATGACTTCAAACATATCATTGTGAACCATACTTGAGAAGGAAAATCTTCTTACCGGTACCAATTTCCAAGAGTGGCAGAGGCGTTTACGCATCATCCTTCGCCACGAAAGGAAATTGTATGTGCTGGAAGAGCCTGTTCCAATTGCACCTAGAAAAGAGGCCAGTGATGAGGAAATATCTTTCTATGCAAAACATATGGATGATGCCACATATGTCCAATGTTTTATGCTATCATCCATGTCTAATGAGCTCTTGAGGCAACATGAAAACATGGACGCATATAACATGATGTCTCACCTTAAGGATCTATACCAAGAGAATGCGAGACAAGAGAGATATGAGATCTCCAATGCTTTGTTTACAACTAAGCTTGGAGAGTCTGTGCCAGCTGTGCCTCATGTAGTCAAGCTTATTGACTACATCGAATGCCTGGACATCTTAGGGATTAAATTCTCGAATAAGTTGCGTACATATCTCATCCTATAATCACTTCCCAAGACCTTCTCAAGCTTTATTGTCAACTACAACATGAGCAATAATGAGAAGAGTCTATTGGAACTTCTGACCTTGATTCGATAGGTAGATAAGGACATGAGGTGTGACAAACCCGCAATCCTTATGGTGAATAAGAAAAGGAAGGACAGGGCAAAGGGGCCAAAGACTTATAAATGGTCTAAAGCCCCCGATCGTCATCCCTCCAAGAAGGGGAAGATCTAGAGGTAGGGCAAGGAACGAGAGGCAGTATGTTTTGCATGTGGCAAGCAAGACCACTGGAAGAGGAACTGCACTCAGAAGCGTGGGGATGCTAAAAGTGCGTTCGTTATCAAGTGTAATCTTTCTATTTCTACACATTGGGTATTAGATACAACTTGTGGGGATCACATCTGTATTCAAATGCAGGAACCAAGTAGATTTAGAAAGATTTTCAGAGGAGCGGTGGATCTTCGAGCTGCCAATGGCGCAAGGTTGGCTGCGTTGGCTATTGGAAATTACCACCTCTCATTGCCAACTAGGATGATTTTGGTTTTACATAACTGTTATTATGTGCCTAGTGTTACCAAGAACATAATTTCTGTATCTTTTTTGGATATGGATGGATTTATTTTCAAGTTTGGAAATAAGGGTTGTCTCTTTTATAAGAACAATGTATGTTATGGTATGTCACATTTAAATAATGGTTTGTATGTATTAAATTGCGAAAACCAAGTGTTGACAATCGATAACGAAACAAACTCACATGACTCATACATCACTTAGTTGTGGCATCACCGTCTCAGTCATGTAAACGAGAAGCGCTTGACAAAGCTCTGCCAAGATGGTTATTTGGACTCTACTGAGCTAAAACCACTTGATAGATGTCATGCTTATTTACAAGGAAAAATGACAAAGACGCCCTTCGGTGGACAAGGTGAAAGGGCCACATAGCTTCTTGGATTGGTGCACACAGATGTGTGTGAACCATTTCCAGTAAAATCTAGAGGTGGATATTCTTACTTCATTACTTTTATTGATGATTTGAGTAGATATGGCTATGTCTACTTAACGAGGTATAAGTCAAAAGCCTTATAGAAATTTAAGGAATTCAAGAATGAAGTAGAGAATCAGCTTGGTAAGAAGATAAAGAAACTTCGATCGGATTGAGGTAGAGAATATCTGAACCAAGAGTTCATCGATCTTCTATGAGAGTTTGGGATTCTATCTCAGCTCACTCCTCCTTATACAACATAGTGGAATGGTGTTAGTGAAAGGAGGAACCACACCTTGTTGGACATAGTGAGGTCAATGATGAGTCATGCAGATCTTCCATTATCCTTTCGGGGATATGCATTGCAAACTACAACATACACATTAAACTGAGTACCAACTAAGGCGGAAAATGGAATTCCCTCCGAGTTATGGAATGGAAAGAAACCCATTTTGTCACATACACGTGTATGGGGATGCAAGGAATTTTTTAAGGCATTCTCAGGCAACAAACTAGCACCCCGGGGCACGAGGTGTATCTTTATAGGATATCCTAAGGAAACAAAAGGATATTACCTATATAACCCTAAAGACAAGAAAGTGACTATTGCTAGACAAGCCGTCTTTATTGAGAGGGAGCACATCCTCAAAAGGGATAGTAGGAGCAAGATTGACTTCGACAAAGTTGATGCTCAAGATACATATAAGTTGGTACAGGAACAAGTTCCACAGGTCCCCATGGAAGAGGTTCCAGAAACACAAGTACTGCGTAGGAGCTTAAGAGAGGTAAGGGAACCAGAGAGACTTGGTTTCCTAGTCACCGATGATGGTGAATCATTATTTTTGGACAATGATGAACCTCTCTCCTACAAGGAAGCAGTAGAAAGATCATAAGCTGAAAGATGGCTAGAAGCTATGAATTCTGAGATGGATTCCATGTATCAGAACCAAGTCTAAGTTCTGGTCGATGAGCCAGTTGATTTAAAGCCTGTTGGATGCAAATGGGTATTCAAGAGAAAACTGGACATGGAAGGTCAATCTAGCACCTATAAAGCAAGGCTAGTGGCTAAAGGATTCAGACAGCGTCAAGGAATTGACTATGATGAAACCTTCTCTCCAGTTTCCATGTTTAAATCCATAAGAATCATACTTGCCATAACATCTTACCATGACTACGATATTTGACAAATGGATTTCAAAACAACATTCCTTAACGGGAACCTTCAGGAAGATGTCTATATGACACAACCAGAAGGGTTTGTGACACCAGGTGAAGCCAAACGGGTTTTCAAGTTGCAGAAATCCATTTATGGATTAAAGAAAGCATCCAGGTCATGGAACATTCGATTTGATGAAGCCATAAAGGAATTTGGTTTCATTAAAAAAGAATGTGAGCCATGTGTTTATAAGCAGTTTAATGGTAATGCGATCGTTATCCTATTAGTATATGTTGACGATATATTGATTATTGGAAATGATGTGCCAGTATTATAGTCAGTTAAGGACTGGTTGAACAAGTGTTTCTCCATGAAGGACTTGGGTGAAGCAGCCTACATTTTAGGGATCAAGATCATTTGTAATAGATCCACGAGGCTGCTTGGACTAAGTTAGGGTATATACATTGACCAGATACTAAAGAGATTTAGTATGGAACAATCCAAGAGGGGATTGGTTCCATTGTCACATGGCCTACATCTTTCTAAGAAAATGTGTCCTCATATAAAACAAGATAAAGATAGAATGAATAAGATCTCATACACTTCAGCTATAGGATCCATCATGTATGCCATGTTATGTACCAGGCTTGATGTTGCCTATGTATTGAGCATGGTAGGCAGATATCAAGCAGAACCTGGAGAACAGCATTGGACTACTGTTAAGACTATCCTTAAGTATCTGAGAAGAACTAAGGATATGTTCCTGGTGTATGGAGGAGATGAAGAACTTGTCATTAGAGGGTATGCTGATGCTGGTTTTCAGACAGATCAGAACAATCTGAAGTTGCAATCTGGATATGTTTTCTATCTCAATGGAGGAGCTGTGAGTTGGAAGAGTTCAAAGCAGCCAGTTCTCACCGATTCTACAGTGGAGTTCGAATATATAGCACCTTCTGATGCATCCAAGGAAGCCTTCTAGATTTGGAACTTTGTCCAGGATCTTGATGTGGTGCCTAACAGTAAAGATCCTATCATGTTGTATTGTGATAATATTGCAGTGGTGATTCTTGCAAAAGAACCAAGGTCACATCAACGGACAAAGAACATACTCTGAAAGTATCACCTCTTGAGGGATTTCTATCAAAGGGGTGAAGTTACAATGAGCAGAGTATCCATGGAAGAGAATGTGGCAGACCCCATGACTAAAGGCCTATCTCAGCAGAAGCATGAATATCATGTGAGAGCTAGCGAGTTAAAAGTTGTTAGCAGTTGCCTCTAGTCTAAGTGGAAGCCTGTTGGAGTTGGTGGCCTAGAAACAACTACTTTGTACTTTATTCATTAAATAAACACCTTATCACTTCTTTATTTTTCTTCTGCGTGACAATGCAGGTGATAATGTCCCAAGGATAGTTGTTTCATTAAAGGGTCATAGTGGATCCCTGCTTTGATGAGAACCCGGAAGTGCCTTAATACTATTCTTGAATATATGTTCTATGGATGGATTATGTTATTTAAGGGACACAAATAATACAGGCCATTAGGGGTGATGACTCATAAAACTTTGAGGCACCTTCTCATGGTGTGTGCTCTTGGTAATATCCAGAAGGATATTATGAGAACAAGACCCGCCAGTAGGAAATCCACATTTCATAGTGTCATTGGATGTTCCTATCTGTGGACGTGTGTATTGGTCCTTGAACTTTAAGATTATTATTAATGGGTATTACAACTCATGCACTTAGATGTATTGATGAAAACTATGACGACACACTGTTCGCAGCGAGGTAGGATACGTTTGGTGCGTCACGAGTAATACTACATTAATAGATAATGCGAGAAAGGATTTGTCTATTCTGTTCCATAACGAAAGTAGATATCTCAAGCCCTTTTATGGAATTGATATAGCCTAAATAAATCCATGGCCATGGTAAGGAATGTGCGAGTTCAATTTCAAAAAGTCAAAGAAAGAATAATCGAGCACATGGATTGATGACACTTGCATGCAACCCGCTTGATTCGAGATATCATGAAAAAGGGATTATATTACACGGTAAACATTTGTATGAGGTGACACATCATTGCAGCATTAACTTCTTTCTCTATGGGTGCCTTGGTGTGTTGCTAGATGCTAACCTTGGACTTTAGGCAGGCTTCGCCTAATGCCACTGAGAAAGAGGCCTAGAGGGTCACACACTAAGTGTGTCCATGTATCTCAGTTAAATATTAATTTAACAAGTTAAATAAAGATTATTCCCGACTGTGGTTTAATAATTATTTAAGGATGCTTGATCACATTTATTTCGACACTAGTTATTCAAGAGAATATATTGTGGGCGAAATAATATATATTTATTAGTGAGTAATGCAGTTACATTTATTTAAGAAATAAATAGACATTACTCAAGGTCTAATAAATGTGGTGTAGGAAATAAATAAAAATGAAAACAAGATAAACACGCCATGTGCATTGAATGTACACGTCGTATAGTTTTCATGGAAAATGAGTACACGTCGTGTATTAATGATTACACGCTGTGTAGTTTTTCCAGTCGGGATTTTGAGGAAATAATATCGTTTTATTAAATGATATTTATTATAATTAGTGTGGGTGCATGTCAAGGAATTAATCATTCAACATGGGGGTTTTAAATAAGAGTTAATGAAATAAATAAAATGCGTAACGTGTTTATTTATTGTCATAACTCTATAACCTCAAACCCGATTATAAATATCCTCACAACCCCAACACTTTTCCAGTGAGAATCGTTATGAACAACAATTCTGGAGAATTCTCTCAAGGCCGAAAGAACTCATTCCTACAAGAATGCTCTCAATACTGAGAGAGATCCTCCTCCATCGGATCAAGGTGATCTAAGGTGGAAAACGCAAGCAAAGGCTTCTCCATGCGAGCACCTAGAGATTCCTTTAGCGACGTCCAGAGATACGTGGTGCACGTGTGGATCACCGCTAGAGGAAGTCTACACTTGGCTTTTGCGACGCAACTACGGATCACATCAGATTGTGACCGGAGACATCAATGAAGAAATAATTTCCATCAAGGAAATTCTTGTTAATTAATTAAATTAATTATAACCAACATATGATGATCCTATCTTTATGGTTCCGAGACTCCCTCTTTATTTTTTCGTTCTTCATTCTATTATGAAGATCCAGTGTTTTATTATCATGACGAATCTCAGATTGATCATTGTTAACACTAAAATTAAAGTTGGGCAAACCCACCAATGCGCTTCCGCTACGCCCAGAACCTACAACCAAAACATGCGGAATTCCTACTAGCGGTTCTGTTCTCATAATCTACTATCTTGGAGATTACCAAGTACGAACTTCCACTACTGGAAATTTAGGCTATAGCCACGGTTTGAAACCGTGGCTATAAGACCAAAAACCACGGCTATAGGTTATAACCATGGTTCAATGAACCGTGGCTGGTATTGGCGTGGCTATAGGCCAACTCCTATAGCCATGGTTTTAAATCGAGGCTAAATCTTATAGCCACGGTTCAAACCATGGCTACCACTCTATAGCCACAGTTTCAAACCGTGGCTAAAGCCTTATAGCCATGGTTTGAAACCGTGGAAGAAGGTAAAGCAGAAACAATCCTTATAGACATGGTTAGAAACCGTGGCTATAGATCAAATTTCAATAAAAAAACACAGTAGGCCTATAGGCCTGCCTTCCACCCCCTACCCCCTACTAGTCCCCTACCACCCCCTGCCAGTCCCCCTGCCCCTGCTAGTCCCTTGCCACCCCCTGCCAGTCCCCCCTGCCCCCTGCCACCCCCCTGCCAGTCCCCCCTGCCCCCTGCTAGTCCCCCTGCCCCCTGCTAGTCCCCCCTGCCACCCCCCCTGCCAGTCCCCCCTGCCCCCTGCCAGTCCCCTGCTAGTCCCCCTGCCCCCTGCTAGTCCCCCTGCCAGTCCCCCCTGCCCCCTGCCACCCCCTGCCAGTCCCCCCTCCCCCTGCCACCCCCTGCCAGTGCCGCCCTGCCCCTGCTAGTCCCCCTACCTTCCACCCACCTACTAGTCCCCCTGCCACCCCCACCCTGCATGTCTCCCCCCTATTTTCCATCTAGCTCTGCCCCCTTCCAGTCCCCCTACCTGTTTTCCCCTGGTTCCCCACCCCCTGCCAGTCCCCCCCTGTCTGTCACCCCCCCTGGACACACCCCACCCCCTCCCCTGCACAGACACCCCCACTCAGGACAGACACCCCCCCTGGACAGACAAACAACCCTGGACACCCCCTCCCCTGGACAGACCCCCCCCCTTGGATAGACAACCCTGAACACCCCCCTCCCCTGGACATACCCCCCTCGGACAGAAACCCCCCTGGACAGAAAACCCTGGACAGACCCCCCCCGGACAGACACCCCCCACCCTGGACAGACACCCCCCTTGGACAGACAACCTTGGACACCCCCACCCTGCTTGTCTCCCCCCCTATCTGCCCCTGCCAGTCCCCCTACCTGTTTTCCCCTGGTTCCCCTCCCCCATGTCGCTATAGTGAATGACAGTCACCTTTTTCAAAAGTGCTACAGTGACTCCGAAGTCCGCACTGCTACAGTAGCGAAAATTTGGGCCGGGAGCCGAAGGCCCCCGGACCCCCAAATCAGGGGCGCGTTGCCCCCTGCAACCCCCAACGAGCTCACCGCGGAGCTCAACCCGCGACAGTTGCGGGCCACAAGCATTCGACCCAACTGGATCAAGCAACACCAATCCAAAAATTTCTCTTATATAATTAACACATGCCCATGAATCTTGTTCTTGATTCCATCTCCATGTGGACATCAGTTAATAATGTCAATTTATTCCTTATCAAGGTGACAACCTAATGATAAAAGTTGGCTAGAATTTCAATTACATTGTATATTTAGACAATCCCATAAATATCTTTCTCATTTCTGGAAGTGAGGGAATCTTATGCTTACCACATATAAGTAAAGGATGGATCTTCAGTTATGATCTGGGCAGAAAGGCTGTTATATCTTCTTTTGTCAAGCCATATAGACATCTTAGGAATACACAGTCAGTGGAATACTTTGGAAGCTATTTGTGAGTACCCGATCAGGGAGAGAGACAACTGTGAGACCTTTGTTTGCTGTTGGACAACACCAGCACAGCTGCGACGTGATCACATCTAGAAAAAGTGAGCGCTAGAGGAAAGTGCATGCATTATTTATGACAATTCCGACAATGTCCTTTGCTTTTCCAATACCCATGAACATAAACAAAGTCCTCTTCCCATTTCATAAAAAAACCAGCCCCCCCGGACAACAGCCACCCCCCCACATCCCTTGCACCCCTTGAACACCCCTCGCCTCCCCTACTGGACCCCCTTGGATAGCACCCCCCCTGCTGGACCCCCTGGACAATAGCAGCCCCCTGCTGGACCCCCCTGGACAACAACCCCCCCCAGAACCTGGACACCCCCCCAGACCCTAGACAGATCCCCCTCCCCCTGGACAGATTCCCCCCAGACCCTGGACATATTCCCCCCAGACCCTAGACGGATTCCCCTCCCCCTGCCAGTCCTGCCCCCCCAGACCCTGGACAGATTGACTCTGTTTTAGTGGAAACTATAATTTAATAAGTTTATCTCTAAATGTTAGAGAGAAAGCTATGAAGCAATACCCATGGGTGAATCAAATAGTTGACTAGGTTTTAGTGGAAACTATAGTCAGAAAAATCCAATCCATGCTCTATATAGCCAATGTTGAACTGGAATGGTAGGTGGACCATGCTTTGGAATTCACTAAGAAACAACCATTAATCTTTTTTGGTGATAAGGTAGTATAGGGATCATAATAATGGATTAAGATTATTTAGAAGTTTTTTACTTTGTTAACACTTCAAAAGTATCCAAGGTTGGTTTCTCTACTTATATGCTTTATGTATTGGGAATAAAGTGGTTAGGATCTATTGTGATATCCAAATTGCATGAATATATCAACTAGACTACTTTTGATAAATCCTTTAATAAAAAAATTTATCCCGATACACTAAGTGTAGTGAAGGCATGATATTTTGTTACTATGGAGCCATGATATCATTCTAACATGGTGTATGTTACTCAGTTTACTGTGTTAATGAACTTATTTACAGATCTTGTTTCTAATGTCTATATCAAGGAACAAATGTTTGAAATGGGTTTGAGGCATGATATTTAGTCTATGTTGATTCTTATATTCCTACCCACCTTCATGAAGATTATAGGCAAGGTATCTATGGATGAGGAGGATACAACTAGGAAGATAATACTCTTGAAAGCATCAGTGATAGTAGGAGGTAGCCAAAGTTTTTATTCTAGCTAGAAGAGGAAGTTAGATGAACATTTTTGAGGTGGTTGTAGGAGTGTACAACAGATATCAAGGCTAAATATAGTGTCATGTTACCAATGCAGGAAAATGGGAAACTTCAAACCCGATTATATAGAATCACCCAAGGCATGTCACCTGTGTGGTAAATCTAATAATATTAATTATTTATGTGAGAGATAATAATAGGTTACTATAGTTATATATGATGTGTTAAAAGTATTGTGATCTCAACCAATTTCCAACAGTGATGTTCAGGTCCTAAAGAAAGAGAAAAATGTGGCTGGATGTATCTATGCAGCAGAGAGTACACTAGAGCAGTCAGAGGCAGGACTAACTTCCATGAGAGGTATGTTTTTTATTTCATATTCTATGTTTCTATTATTATTTAATATTATTGTAACACATTTATTTATATTATAAAATATTATTTATGCATTGGATTTATTCTTAGAGCTTATGCCTTGCTTGATTCCTATTTCCGCTCCTTTGAGAAAGAGGTCAAAGAAGGGTTTTAAATGTCCTGAGTTTTGGGTGATGATTGTTGACCACAAAACCATATGGTAATTTCTATTTCTTGATCTTGACATCTTTTATCACATCATTTTCATGGAATATATGATTAGTTATAAATCTAGAATCGATTACAATCATCATCGTGTCCAGTTTCTTTCTTCCAATAGAGTCACTCATATCTTTCAGGTTGAGTGAGATCCCAAATCTAAGAGAGCAATACATGTTTCCCCAAGTTCTAGGATGATATAACACTATTTTTGAATATGTTTCTAGATGTCTTTGATCCATGTCTTAGTGGTCCTCTTCCGGTGGTGCTGAGTGAGTTTCTTGAAGTTTTTTCATATGACTTATCAGGGTTACTAAATCAGAGGGAAGTTCAGTTTTATATAGACTTTATCTTAGGGAAATGGACCATTTTCTTACCTACATACCATATGTAACCCACTAAATTAAAATAATTAAAGGTTTATTTTGAGGATCTTGAAGATAATGGATTTATTCATCCCAGCGTTTCACCTTGGAATCACCAATGCTCTTTAAAAAGAATGTGTATGGGAGTCTCTAGATTTCTATTGGTTATTGGAAACTCAACCAGGTGATAGTTAAGAATAAATTTACCTTTCATAGTATTGATGGAAATTTTTATTATCTTATGTGATCCAAGTGGTTTTAAAAAATTAAACTGAGATTGGGATACCATTAGCTAAGGTTCTGAGAGGAAGATATTCCTAAGACATTTTTAAAAATAAGATATGGTCATTATAATTATATGTTCATGTCATTTGGCCTTACTAACACTCTTATAGTGTTTATGGATTTCAAGAATCAAATATTTAATCAATTCTTGTATTCCTTCCTGATTGTTTTTATGGATCATATCCTTTCTTATTCAAGATTGGAGCAGGATCATGCTGAGAATTTAAATATAAACCTTAGAATATTGGAAAAGCATCACCGATATAGAAATATATCTAAATTTTAATTCTGGATTCAATAGGTGAAATTTATAAGTAATTTTATTTCTAATAAGGGTGTATCAGTGGATGTTGAGAAGATTCAAGTGGTGATGTCTTTGGAGTATCCAAGAAATGTGTTTAAAATCCATATTTTATTACAATTATCTAGTTATTACAGGAATTTTATTTGGGACTTCTCCAAGATTACATAAACCATGATAGATTTAACCCATAGAAGTGTGAAGTTTTTTGGGAGTGATCAATTCTAGAGATATTTTGAGGAGTTTAAAGGGATATTGACTTTATCTCTAGTTTGGATCCTTCCTGATTCAGGTTTGGGATATAATGTTTACTAAGATGCCTCGTGTATGAGTTTGGGTTGTGTTTTGATGTAGGGGAGATAGCTATTAGCTTATGGATATATTTAGTTATTGACTCGTGAGAATAAATACCCCATTAATTATCTTGACTTAGTATCAGTGATTCACACTCTAAAGACTTGGCACCACTACCACTTCAGGGAGTGGTTTATAGTGTATTCAAAGCATAAGAATCTAAATTATATATTATCTTAGAGGAATATGAACTTGAGATGGATATTCTAGGTGGATTACAATTAGACCTTTGATTTTGAAGGTGGAAGGGGGCTGGTGTGGGCGGGATGTGGCTGGAGCAGGGCCAAATCACGGCATTACCACGGCGTGACTGCGGCGTGACCGCGACGTGACTGCGGCGTGACCATGACGTGACCGCAGAGTGTTGGCCCGATCCAGCGACATCCATGGGGAAGGATCTTCCGGCCAGGAGCGAAGGGAGCGAGAGGAGGCTGGAATGCTGGTGGAAGGGGGCTGGTTGCAGGTGTTGGGAGGATGGTGCGGGCTGATTCGAAGGTGGAAGAGGGGGCTGTTGCGGGCTGTAATGCTAGTGGCAACGGGCTGAAATGAAGGTGGAAGGGGGTTGGTGTGGGATGGATGTGGCTGGAGCAGGGCCAAATCACGACATTACCGCGGCGTGACTGCGGCGTGACCACAACGTGTTGGCCCAATCCAGCGACATCCGCGGGGCAGCATCTTCCGGCCAGGAGCGAAGGGAGCGGGAGGAGGCTGGAATGCTGGTGGAAGGGGGCTGGTTGCAGGTGTTGGGGTGATGGTGCGGTCTGATTCGAAGGTGGAAGGGGGTGATGTTGCGGGCTGGAATGCTGGTGGCAGCGGGCTGAAATGAAGGTGGAAGGGGGCTAGTGTGGGTTGGATGTGGCTGGAGCAGGGCCAAATCACGGCGTGACCGCGGCGTGACCGCGTCGTGACCGCGGCGTGACTGTGGCGTGACCGCGGCGTGACCGCGGCGTGACCGCGGCGTGACTGCGGCATGACCGCGACGTGACCGCGACGTGTTGGCCCGATCCAGTAACATCCGCGGGGCAGCATCTTCCGGCCAGGAGCGAAGGGAGCGGGAGGAGGCTGGAATGCTGGTGGAAGGGGGCTGGTTGCAGGTGTTAGGGGGATGGTGCGGGCTGATTCGAAGGTGGCAGGGGGGGCTGTTGTGGGCTGGAATGCTGGTGGCAGCGGGCTGAAATGAAGGTGGAAGAGGGCTGGTGTGGGCTGGATGTAGCTGGAGCAGGGCCAAATCATGACGTGAACACGGCGTGACCGCGGCGTGACAGCGGCGTGACCGCGGCGTGACCGCGGCGTGACCGCGGCGTGACAGCGGCGTGACCGCGGTGTGACCGCGGCGTGTTGGTCTGGTCTAGCGACATCCGCAGGGCAGGGGGGGCTGTTGCGGGCTATAATGCTGGTGGCAATGGGATGAAATGAAGGTGGAAGGGGGCTGGTGTGGGCTGGATGTGGCTGGAGCAGAGCCAAATCACGGAATTACCGCGGCGTGACCGCGGCGTGACCGCGACGTGACCGCGGGGTGACCGCGGCGTGTTGGCCCAATCCAGCGACATCCACGGGGCAATATCTTCACAGACAGTGCACCTCCTTTGGAGGGGTTTTATTATAAAAACATGACTTTATTTAACAAATGAAACAAGTATATTAAAGAAAACTTATTCAAGATATGCAATTCAATATAATTAAACAAACAAAACCATTCAGCCATTTGAATCTTACCATAATTTCAATTAGCCTCGTTTCGAACATAACCTACAAAATCTAAAAGCTAACTAAAGTAGTTCTAATTGTAGGAGCAGTAAAACACCAAGAAAAAATATGTAATACACAACTCTAGCAATGAGTAAAAATGAAGGCAATGACAAACCAACTTAACCAAAAGTACCCATCCATCCATTAGATCTCTTCAGTTGCAATCCAGTGGTCTCCTGCAATGGACCCACTTATAATAGGAGGGTGACTGTAAAATACCAAGCATGTTTTGCTTCATTCTAAAAAAACAACCATTAATAAATCATAGCACAAAGAAATGAAAACACAATCAACAGTTGGGTAGAAAATTGAAAATAAATAATATTTTGAATGTGTAATATGAAATATACAATGGGCAATTATTATGAACATGAAATTAATGGTAGATTAATCTAGATGCATTACCGGTATGAAAAAGAGAGTTGGTATATCTTCTCCGACTTCATTTTCCTTGAAATGGAGGAAGACGCCCAACCCCATCCCCCACCAACCCCTCCCCCTGCCCAACCCCACCCCCACCAGCCCCCTCCCCCCTGCCCAGTTCTTCCCCTCTCATCCCCTCCCCCTTGCCCGGCCCCTTCCCCCACCAGCCCCTCCCCCCTGTCCAGCCCCATCCCCCCTGCCCAGCCCCATCCCCCACCATCCCCCTCCCCCGGCCCAGTTCTTCCCCTCTCATCCCCACCCCCTACCCAGCCCCTTCCCCCACTAGCCCCTCCCTCTGCCCATCCCCATCCCCCCTGCCCAGCCCCATCCCCCCTGCCCAGCCCCATCCCCCACCAGCCCCCTCCCCCTGCCCAGTTCTTCCCCTCTAATCCCCTCCCCCTGCCCAGCCCCTTCCCCCACCAGCCCCTCCCCCTGCCCAGCCCCATCCCCCCTGCTCAGCCCCATCCCCCTCTAGTCCCCTCCCCCCTGCCCAGTTCTTCCCCTCTCATCCCCTCCCCCTGCCCAACCCCTCCCCTCCCAGCCCCTCCCCCCTGCCCAACCCCATCCTCCCTTCCCATCCCCATCCCCCACCAGCCCCCTCCCCCTGCCCAGTTCTTCCAAATAAAAAAAAATGATGCATGGTAGTAAGAAGTAACAGTAATCACTCTAACAGTAATCACTCATTCTGAGGTATGTATTGATAATTAGATATATAAACACATACCCACCAATAATAGGTTCAACTAATGCATGGACACAATATCCTACAACATTAAATTAAATCCCATCTAAATAACACATCCATTCAAATCATAATGACATGAGATAGAAATATCAAATATGCTAATTATGAGGCGTGCACCAATGATCCAAAAATACCTGAAAAAACTATAAACAATACATTATAAAATAAAAATTGTAATATAATTCTAGGATTAAGAAACTTGATTAATGATATTACCTTCAAAAAAAACATGCTTTACATGTCTTAATGACATTAAACATCTCCACCATGGGATATTCCATGGATGTTTTGAAGCCCAGCCCCTCCCCCCTGCCCAGCCCCATCCCCCACCAGCCCCCTCCCCCACCAGCCCCCTCCCCCCTGCCCAGTTCTTCCCCTCTCATCCCCTCCCCCCTGCCCATCCCCTCCCCTCCCAGCCCCTCCCCCTCCCCAGCCCCTCTCCCCTGCCCAACCCCATCCCCCACCAGCCCCCTTCCCCCTACCTAGTTCTTCCACTCTCATCCCCTCCCCCCTTCCTAGCCCCTTCCCCCACCAGCCCCTCCCCCCTGCCCAGCCCCATCCCCCCTGCCCAGCCCCATCCCCCACCAGCCCCTCCCCCCTGCCCAGTTCTTCCCCGCGTGCTCCCTTCCCCCCTGCCCAGCCCCTCCCCTCCCCCCCTAACTAGCTTCAACCATAATCGATTCCACCAGGCTATAGAGTACCCTGCAACCAAACTAAAATAGTTAAATCTTTATGTCATAATTTTTTGTTACAAGTATTGCAAATATATGATCATCCAACTATAAAATATCAATTTAAACTTTATATGGATTTATATGAACTATAGTCTACAATAAACTAAAACTGGTTCAAAAAATGTACAGATTACATGATACACGTGATTGTCAAAAAACACAATAATCAGTAGATTTCATGACAGACGTGTTAAACATGCTTGCAAAAAAAATTACATATTTTGTGAGAAAATGTTAAAAAAAATTGTCAGAAAATGATAAAAATGTTAAGAATGTACAGCTTATAGATCACAAAAAGATTTTTCATGCCTTTGAACAATGAGCAGTATCAGATGTAATAAGATGTTCCAAAAGAGTTGAATGTGTACATAATCTTCCTTCAACTGTCATCTCATTGCTTCCACCTGCTGGAACATCCTTGTGTTCTCCTTCCATAATAGTTGAATCTGTACATAAAGCTTAATAAATAATTTACAGAACATGAAGAAACTTAATTTAATGACCAATAAAAATGTATTATGTTTCCTTACGTGATTCATAGTCATTGTGACTAAATAACACTAATCCATAGATATTGTTTCAATGAAAACCAGTTTATATGTACTGGGGAAAAATGTACCTGCAAATTTCAAAAAACCACCCATTATTCAGTTAATATAGATGCACTTAATATAGAATAATTACCAGTTGACAGTGGTGTTTTTTCATTCTAAATAATATATCAATAAACATATTAAATTGAAAAGTCAAAACATATCGAATTCCGACAGATAGTTTCTTCAGTTGGTTAACAAAGATAATGACCATGTTTATTTCTTTATTAGAATACAATCAACGAAAAAATAGATAGTTCGTAATAAGGAAAAAATATGAATGAATGAAGCATGAAAAGAATATTGTTTCATTATAAATAATTGGAAAATATTAAATAGTTTCCTTTATGAATGGATGAGTCCAGAATTAAGTGTCAAACATGGAATATGAATACTACTAATCCTTATAATACTGAAATATGAAAGCCTAAAGGTAATTGTTGTCATAATTAAAAGGCATAGATGAGTATTGATCATTAAATTTCCTATTTATATTATTCTAAATGAAGAAAACCTAATTCATTATACTTTTCAATTCATGATAATAAATATACAAATGAAACTGAACATTCAGCATGCATGAAAACCTGAACTGAGCCTTCGAAGCTGCTCAAAAGTGTTGTGTTGGTTTTAAAGCTCGTCTGAATAGAGACATGTAATGGGGAAGCAGAAGGTCTGCCAGATTTTTTCTGACTAATTGTAGACATTCACTCATGCCAAGAACCTTCAACATAGATCTTTGAACCACTTCAGAAGACCTGAGAACATGAAATTGAATTAAAAAATATATTTGAAGACTGTTGTTGTAGCGTGATAATCAACATCACCATTCAATTCAACTTTGAAGCCATATAAATAATAAGTGGTAGCAATATTGCAGGGTCATAAATACATGTGCATTAATTAAATGTAGCATTTTAATTAATGTAGCAGTCCAACACCAACGCTTCTCACCCAAAGAAAAATAGAAGAGGCACATATATACTAATTTAGGTCATATAAGTAAGAATAAAAAAAATACAATTGACAGTGTAAGGTAATTAAGGAAATTCTGGATCTATGCTATGTTTAAAAAAAAATTGAAAACTACTTATCCTATGAGCATGAACTGTATGAAACATTGGTGTAGGATTCAGTACCTTATACTATAAAAAATATCAAGTATAAGCTATATGGATATAAACTTGAGCAATATTTCAATCCAAAATACAATCCCATAAACTATAGAGAAAGAGAACCAAAACTCATTAGGTCACAACTGAATTATAAAATCAAACACATTTCCAGATCATCCTATTGTATTCACATGCACTAAGGAAATAAATAAGACAGTAACAATTTAAACAATAGTGGAGTTCACAAACCAAAGAGATATTTACCTCAATAGTCTCAGAAATATCCATTACAGAGATAAATAAATCACATTTTGGATATCATTGACCTGAAGCCTGCACATAGAATGTCTTCTAGAGAAACCTGCAAATTAAATGGGTAATGTCTCACAAACACTTTAAAGTGGAAGGTGGAAAACATCAAAAAAATTTAATAAAATGTAGAAACACAAACTTGGATGTCTGTTTATGCTTCCAACAACAGTATGATTTGATCTTCAACAGGCGTGTGAGGTGCTGTCCAGTTGTTTTCCTGCATGGAAAACACAAAAATAAATGTTATTAAATAGTAAAATAACACCTTATACATGTCATTAATAATCTAGGTGATCACATCATTCAAGGAATTGTCTTCACTAAGAATTTTAGTGTTAAAAAAAGATTCAAATTGACGGACTAAAGCATTAGATATGCTCCCCTCAACATTAAAAGTCTTTTCATTCACCTTAATGCTGGAGATATGTTTTTGGATCCTTCACTCCTTCTTCATGACTTGGAAAAATAGAGTACTTAAAAATAGATGTGTTAACATAAATAATATAGAAACTTGGTTGAGAAAATATTCTCATCATTTATGTTCACATTTATGAACAATAAGATTAACTATATTCCTTATCATCTATGTTGTATTTTTGTGTTAACCATGTGGGGAGTTTTAAGATGAAGCTAGTTATTGGGGGGAAACTATATAATATATGTTTTCAAAACTAGACAACATAAGTGGAGTGAAGCAAACTTTCCAATATGTATAGTAGTTTGAAAGATCCATTTTAGTGAATTATATACTTAAGACATTTTAAAATCAATATATAAAAGATATTCACCTTAATGATAACAATATGGATTATCTTCTTAAAGGGGAGACTAGAAGAGAATACTTTGAGAATATTCCAAAAATTATCAATATCATATAAATCAAGATATTCCACAAATTTAATGGAAAATATATAATTGATATGGTTTGATTTATTATTCTCTCGTCCTTGGTTACAAAATTCCAAACCTAACATTAAGGGGGATAAATTATTCTTAATCAGGGAAAATAAATTGAAATTTTGAACAAGATTCTAGGATATTTTCCAATGTGTAAATTTAGATAATTTTATACTTTAATGTTTTTATATTTCTTATTAACATGAGTGTAGAAACTAGGGTTGAAATATTCCAAGATAATAACTATTACAATTGGTATTATATAATTATCTTAGATTGAATACATTTTCACATCTTATGAGAAAGGTTGTGAGTATTTTTATTTCAGATTGGTATCATGTTCTTTTATAAATAGACAGATTTATTATATAAATAAAATTCTCTAACTTTTTGTACAAATCTCAGATAAAAAATACTTATATTAGTATATTTCTTGAGTATGAATTCATACCATTTTTTCTCTCATGTAATCAGTAATTATTATCATAAAGGAGGAGAGAACAAAATGGAATGAAAAGACTTATGAGAATTGGGAAGAGAATAAAAATATGATTGAGAAATGAAGAGTATATATTGATATATCATTTTATTGGGTATTATAAATAAATACAAAGGGGGTTTGTTGAGACCACATTGTGTGTGATTTATTTTATTCAATGATATTTAATTGTCAATAAATTTTTATGTCAACATTTTGATAAATAAGATATAGATTGGGTTTTTTTGGAAATCCTAATCTTATTATTGAAGAATAAATTTTCCCAATAAGTTTTATGATTATATTAATTTAAAAAAGATTAAATAAATTATTCAATTTAGTTTTTGGAGTTTCTTATCATTGTATTAATGAAAAGTGGTGACTTTTCATTTGGCATTTTTTTTATATCCATTCATATTAGAAAAAGAAATTTGAAGGTATTTGAATTTTCTATCCTTTTGGTTTATAAGAAGTATGAAAGAATCATTGGTGTTTTTTAAAGTTATAATAGAATAAGAATAGTGGTTATATGGTTGGGAGTTTGGTTCCTAAGTAATTAGGTATTGAGGATATAACTATATTATCTATTTTGACAAATCATAGAGGAGTTATAAAATAATAAGGCCTACTAAAGAAAGTAAAACCAGTTGGTTCTAGGACACCAAATCTTACAAACACCCACTTGGACTAGAGACAACTGCCTATGAATTTCAGTTCACTAAACCTCACATGGTGATCATGTTTCTACTGAGTCAAGGATTTAGTCAAGGTCACATTAAAAATAGAGAAGATATTATTTGATTATGTAAGGTACATAAAATTCATATAAATTTTTATGTCAACATTTTGATAAATAAGATATAGATTGGGTTTTTTTTTGGAAATCCTAATCTTATTATTGAAGAATAAATTTTCCCAATAAGTTTTAGGATTATATTAATTTAAAAAAGATTAAATAAATTATTCAATTTAGTTTTTGGAGTTTCTTATCATTGTATTAATGAAAAGGGGTGACTTTTCATTTGGTGTTTTTTTATATCCATTCATATTAGAAAAAGAAATTTGAAGGTATTTGAATTTTCTATCCTTTTGGTTTATAAGAAGTATGAAAGAATCATTTGTGTTTTTTAAAGTTATAATAGAATAAGAATAGTGGTTATATGGTTGGGATTTTGGTTCCCAAGTAATTAGGTATTGAGGATATAACTATATTATCTATTTTGACAAATCATAGAGGAGTTAGAAAACAATAAGGCCTACTAAAGAAAGTAAAACCAGTTGTTTCTAGGACACCAAATCTTACAAACTCCCACTTGGACTAGAGACAACTGCCTATGAATTTCAGTTCACTAAACCTCACATGGTGATCATGTTTCTACTGAGTCAAGGATTTAGTCAAGGTCACATTAAAAATAGAAAAGATATTATTTGATTATATAAGGTACATAAAATTCATATAAAGAAATGAGAAGCTCGGACTTCATGATTTACCTCCATGGGGTATATATAGATCATCATATGGTATAGATATACCATGAGGTTCAAGAAGATCATGAGGTATAACCACTATTCTTATTCTATTATAACTTTAAAAAACACCAATGATTCTTTCATACTTCTTATAAACCAAAAGGATAGAAAATTCAAATACCTTCAAATTTCTTTTTCTAATATGAATGGATATAAAAAAATGCCAAATGAAAAGTCACCCCTTTTCATTAATACAATGATAAGAAACTCCAAAAACTAAATTGAATAATTTATTTAATCTTTTTTAAATTAATATAATCATAAAACTTATTGGGAAAATTTATTCTTCAATAATAAGATTAGGATTTCCAAAAAAAACCCAATCTATATCTTATTTATCAAAATGTTGACATCAAAATTTATTGACAATTAAATATCATTGAATAAATTTTTATGTCAACATTTTGATAAATAAGATATAGATTGGGTTTTTTTTGGAAATCCTAATCTTATTATTGAAGAATAAATTTTCCCAATAAGTTTTATGATTATATTAATTTAAAAAATATTAAATAAATTATTCAATTTAGTTTTTGGAGTTTCTTATCATTGTATTAATGAAAAGGGGTGACTTTTCATTTGGCATTTTTTTATATCCATTCATATTAGAAAAAGAAATTTGAAGGTATTTGAATTTTCTATCCTTTTAGTTTATAAGAAGTATGAAAGAATCATTGGTGTTTTTTAAAGTTATAATAGAATAAGAATAGTGGTTATATGGTTGGGAGTTTGGTTCCTAAGTAATTAGATATTGAGTATATAACTATATTATCTATTTTGACAAATCATAGAGGAGTTAGAAAACAATAAGGCCTACTAAAGAAAGTAAAACCAGTTGGTTCTAGGGAACCAAATCTTACAAACTCCCACTGGAACCAATCCCCTCTTGGATTGTTCCATACTAAATATCTTTAGTATCTGGTCAATGTATATACTTTTACTTAGTCCAAGAAGCCTCTTGGATCTATCATGAATGATCTTGATCCCTAGAATACAGGCTGATTCACCTAAGTACTTCATGAAGAAGAACTTGTTCAACCAGTCCTTGACTGACTGTAAGACTGGTATGTCATTTCCAATAAGAAACATGTCATCAATATACACTACTAGTATTATGACTGCATTCCCATTAAACCACTTGTAAACACATGGATCACATTCATTCTTAATAAAACCAAATTCTCTTATGGCTTCACCAAATTGAATTTTCTATGACCTGAATGATTTATTTAATCCATAAATAGATCTATGCAACTTTCATACCCTTTTAGAATCACTTGGTGTCACAAACCCTTCTGGTTGTGTTATATATACATCTTCCTAAAGGTTCCCATTAAAGAATGCAGTTTTTAAATCCATCTGCCAAATATCATAGTCCTGAAAAGTTGTTATGGAAAGTATGATTCTTATGGATTTAAACATGAAAAATTGTGAAAAGGTTTCATTATAGTCAATTCCTTGACACTATTTAAAACCTTTAGCCACTATAATTGCTTTATAGGTACTAAATTTACCTTCCATGTCTAGTTTCTTTTTGAATACCCATTTACACCCAATAGGTTTTACATCAACTAGCACATCGACCAGAACCTATACTTGGTTCTAATACATGTAATCCATCTCAAAATTCATAACTTCTATCCATCTTACAGATTTTGAGGTCTTTACTAATTCCTTGTAGAAGAGAGGTTCATCATTGTCCAACAATAATGAGTCACCTTCCTCGATGACAAGGAAACCACATCTCTCTGGTTCCCTTACCTCTCTTGTGATCCTACACAATACTTGTGTTTCTAGAACTACCTCTTCCATGGGGACCTGTGGAACTTTTTCCTGTAACCAACTCCTGTGTATCTTGAGTATCGATTTCATTTAAGTCAATCTTTCTCCCACTATCCTTTTTGAGGATGTGATCCCTCTCAAGAAAGATAGCCTACCTGACAACAATCACTTTCTTATCTGAGGAGTTGTATAGGTAGTATCCCTTTGTTTATTTGGGATACCCTATAAAGATACATTTCGTGCTCTGGGGTGCTAGTTTATTTCATGAGAAAGCCTTAACAAATACCTTGAATCCCCATACACGTGTATGTGACAAAGTGTGTTTCTTTACACTCCATAACTTCAAGGGAATACCATTTTCTTCCTTATTTGGAACTTGGTTTAATGTGTATGCCATAGTTTTAAATGCATATCCCCAAAAGGATAATGGAAGATCTGCATGACTCATCATTGAACTTACCATGTCCAACAAGGTACGATTCCTCCTTTCACTAACACCATTCCACTGTGGTGTATATGGAGGAGTGAGTTGAGATAGAATCCTAGACTCCCATAAAAGTTCAATGAACTCTTGGTTAAGATATTCTATACCTCAATCCGATTGAAGATTCTTTATCTTCTTACCAAGTTGATTCTATACTTCATTATTGAAATCCTTGAATTTCTAAAAGGAATCAGACTTATACCTTATTAAGTAAAAATATCCATATCTACTCAAGTCATCAATAAAAGTAATAAAGTAAGAATATCCACCTTTAGCTTCTATTGGAAATGGTCCACACACATTAGTGTGTACCAATACTAGAAGCTATGTGGCCCTTTCACCCTATCCAAAAAATGGTGGTTTGATCATTTTCCCTTGTAAACAAGCGTGACATCTATCAAGTGGTTTTAGCTTAGAAGAGTCTAAATAACCATCTTGACAGAGCTTTGTCAGGTGCTTCTCGTTTACATGACCAAAGCAGTGATGCCAAAACTGGGTGTTGTATGAGTCATGTGAATTTGGTTCATTATCAATTTACAACACTTGATTCTCATAATTTAATACATACAGATCGTTATTTAAATGCACCATACCATAACATATGTTGTACTTATAAAAATAAAAATATTTATTTCCGAACTTGAAAATAAATTCATTTGTATCTAAACTCGATACAAAAATTATGTTCTTAGTAACACTAGGTACATAATAAAATCCATGTAAAACCAAAATAATTCTTGTCGGCAATGTGAGGTGGTAGTCACCAATGTAAAGAGGAGCCTACATCGCACCATTGGTAGCTCACAGATCCACCTCTCCTCTGACAATTTTCTGGAATCTACTTGGTTCCTGCATTTGAATACAGATGTGAGCCACGTAAGCTATGTATAATACCCAATGTGTAGAAATGGAAACATTTCACTCAATAATGAATGAACCTTTGGATTCTCCTTGCCTATGGGTGAAATTATTCTTCTAGTGGTCTGACTTTCCACATGCAAAGCATACTGCCTCCTTTTTCTTACCCTACCTCTGGATATTCCTCTTCTTGGTCAGATGGTTCTTAGAGGATTTAGATTGTTTATAAATATTAGGCCCCTTTGCCTTGTCCTTCCTCTTCCTATTCACCATAAGGACTATGGGTTTTTCACGCCCCATGTCCTTATCCACTTGGCGAATTAGGGTAAAAAGATCCAATAGACTCTTCTCATTATTGATAATATTACAATTCACAATAAAACTAGAGAAGGTATTAGGAAATAGTGATAGTATGAGATCAGTACACAACTCATCTGGGAATTTAATCCCTAAGACATCCAGATGCTCATTGTATCCAATAAGCTTGACTACATGTGATCCTGCTAGC
The DNA here is from genome assembly GCA_963277665.1 of Viscum album. Lineage (NCBI taxonomy): Eukaryota > Viridiplantae > Streptophyta > Magnoliopsida > Santalales > Viscaceae > Viscum > Viscum album. The sequence goes on along the minus strand of OY728120.1, from coordinate 539,626,100 downwards.
ACAGAATCTCTAAGCATAGTAGTGAAAAAAGAGTTGGAGATCTCATACCTCTCATGTCTTGCCTTATCTTTATAGAGATCCCAAAGGTGAGACATCATGATATAAGCATCCATTTACTCATGTTTCTTCAAGATATCATTAGTCATGGATGATAGCATGAGGCACTGAACATCTGTAGCATCATTCAGATGTTTCTTATACATAGAGGGTTTGTCATCACTCGCCTTATTTCCAGGCGCAACTAGTAAAAGCTCTTCCAACACATAAAGTTTCCTTTCATGGAAAATGATAACCCGAAGGCGTCTTGGACACTCTTGGAAATTAGTTCCAGTGAGAAGGTTTTCCTTCTCTAGTATGGATCACAATGATATATTTGATGTCATTTTGATTGATGTTTCTACAAATTAATATGAAAAAAGTTTTAGTACTTTATTTTGATAAATATAGACAAATAAATAAATCAATATCTATTAGTATCCCACTATTTTGTCGAAACATAATAACCCTCACCACCTGTCATGACCCGTCCCCCAGGGACCGTTCTGTGACTACCCTAAGCTCGCCTTCCATAGGCTAGGGGCTGGTGTCTAGAACCGAAGGCGTATTCCCTAAAATTGGGAAGCCATTGCCTTTATAACCTGTAAACACACGCAACCAAGCACTCAACAAGATACGAACTCAAGTAAACCGAATAGTAAACAGAGTGAGTATAGTAAGAAAAAGGGGCCAGAATACAAGCCCAACTAGAAAGTACAAGAAATTGAAAGTACAAGTAAACTAGAACATCTCTTGTGACCACCCGCCAATGATCCTACCTGAATGGTAGGTAAATCTCTCTAATGGTCATCTATGTGGTACACCTCGTTTAAGGTCCACCTTTGAGCTACCTCCGGTCCTGGTACTCTCATCCTCAGTCAGTGCTTTCCGTCGTCTGCACCAAACACAACAAGGTGCAGACATAGCCTATGCAGGGGTGAGTATAATGATACTCAGTAGGGACCCCAAGACCCTAAAGGTCTCACAAAATCCACAAAGGATAAACCAAAAATCTTGAAATCAATTGACAACCCAACTTAGGTATATGACCATACATATACCTAAGTTATAAAGTATACCCATCTCAATCAGAAGAAAAAACATAGAGTCCAACTCAAATTTCAAAGCTCAACTGTTCCACAAAGGAAGGAATACCATGAAGGTAAGTACCACACAGGTACGCCACACAGAAGAATACCACTAAGGTATTACCACGAAGGAAAGTACCACAAGGTATAGACTCAGCTCACACCAGGTATAACTTAAGTACAATAGTAGAGATGATTAGATGTAACTATTAATTCATCTTACTCTGTTAAGAGGCAGACCCATGAAGGATCCCTAAGTGCTGACCCACACAAGATCGCTCGGTGCTGACGTACACAGGATCGCTCGGTGCTGACCCACACAGGATCGCTAGGTGATGACCCACACAGGATCGATCGATGATAACCCACACAGGATCGCTCAGTGCAGACCCACATAGGATCTCTAGGTGCTGACCCACATAGGATCTCTTGGTTTTGACCCACACAGGATCGCTAGATGCTGAACCACGCTGGATCGCTCTTCATTCTTCACGTTACAGCCATCTACTGGGTTCCCACACTAAGCTTGCTCGTCTCTGGGAGGGTCCACTCCTCAAGACACTGGTCGATACTCCAAATTCCATGAAGTCCCTCGAAAAAGTATCCCAATGACCGCCACATCATAGTGGTCTCAACGCAATAGATGGTGTGTCAATCAGATACCCGGTCTGTAAGTTATTAGCCTTTTAGTCCCCATGGACCAGTTGGATTAGTGCTCGATCCAACCTGACGGTATCCCAAATTTATCCAAATCACAAGTGTGGTATACCAAGGGGAATGTCTCGCTCCAAGGTTTATATCACCATTGACGGTTCGTCAAACGAACGTCCGATGCCAAAGTTATGGCTAAAAGAGCGTAAATGGGTCGAAGTTGGATCGGGTCTAGTCCGACCCGGGTGGACCAACCCAGCCCAACCCGACTTGGCCCACTGGGTCCAGCTCGGCCCACGCTGGGTGGCCCAGCTTGGGCAGTGGCCCGCGGTGTGGTGCGGGGGCTGCGGAACCGCGAGGGTGGCGTGAGGCCAGTAGGGCCGTGAGGGCGGCGCAGAGGCTATGGGGCCGTGAGGGCGGGGTGAAGGCCATGGGGCCGCGGGGGTGGCGCGAGGCCAAGGGTCCGTGAGGCGACTGGACAGCGAGGCCACAGGGGGTGGCGCAGAGGTCGCAAGGTGCCGCGGGGCAGCTGGACGGCGAGGCCACGAGGGGCGGCGCGGAGGCCGCGAGGCGTTGCGGGGGGCCATGGGGCAGCTGGGAAGTGAGGCCACGGGGGGCGGCACGGAGGCCGTGAGGCATCGTGGGGGGCTGCTAGGTGGTGAGGGTGCGGTGGTGCAGGGCGGAAAAGACCACGGGCGACCAAGGTCGTAGGCGGCGCGGTGGCCGCGGGGCGGCTCCGTTGCGCCGTCGCCTTCGTCGCGGATAGCGGTGGTGCCGACCGCCATTCTCATGCCCCACCGGGGTTGGTTGCCGCCCTTCTCCATCGCAAAAAAAATAACCAAAGAACCATAAGGTTTGCGGAGGGGTCGGGCCATGTTTGTTTGGATCATACCCACGACGTTAGGGCGGTAGCAAGCAGTTCACAAATTTTGAATCAAGAACGTGTATGGAAGATATTTAAAACATCAAACCCCACAACCTCCATAAATCACTATTCCCAAACCCGCAAAATAAAACATTCATGGATCAACTAGTTAGAGAGAGTTGATCCGTTTTCTTTGTTTAGAAGGGAAGAACATGGGAAATATTAATCACATAGAATTAAACTCCTACCTCGAAGGTTTGTTGTTGCATTGATGTTGGCGTGAGAAATAATTGTCAGGGAGAAGAGGGTGCCAAGGATCGTCGTTCCCGCAACCACACTTCCGAAGTCAACTTTGGGTCGGTTCCTCATTCTTCATTGGAGAAGCGTTCTTTGTTGGATAATCATTCTTCATTGGAGAATAAGAGTCCCTCGAAAGTTCTTCCCCCAATTTCCCTCTGCCAACACTTCCCCCAAATTCCCCAACAAAATAATAGAAAACCAAATAAAATATGTATATCTATTTAATTTGTTGGCACAATTAAAGTTGGCTTAATTAATTGAAAGAAGGTTTCACAATTAAATGGGTTGAATTGGTATAATTAAAGTAGAGGATACCAATGGACACCTCCCTCATTAAAGAGGGAATTCAAGAGTCGGGTGGTCCCCACCTTTGATTTCAAATCAGGGGTTTAGGCTCGGGTAGTCCCCACAACCATAACCCATGTGGGAGGCTTTAGTTTAGGTGGTCCCCACCTTTATAACATCCACATGGGAGGTTTCAACAAAAATAAAAATGTTAAACATTTTTATTTTATTTTATTCTTCCACGAAAAACCCAAAATCTAACTTTCACCCTTGAACTACTGTAGTCGAGATGAAGGTCTTCTTAAGTGAATAACAGCGCTGCGAGTTCATCGGTTCCCTCTGATTTCAATTCCGAGCACCGGTTAAAAAGTTACAAAAAACCCGCTTGCACGTTTACTGAACGTACCTGAATTTTTTTTCCAGAAATTCATTCCGGGCACTCTAGGCCTTGAAATCACGCGCCATCAATTTTCACAGACTCGTAAAATTCCCATTTAATTAAAAAAAAATTTACATGGAATTTCTGGGTCTTTACATTCTCCCCACCTCAGGGCTTTACGTCCCCATAAGCCACATCACAAAACTAGGAAAACAAGTGGGGGTACTGAGCATGTATCTGAGCCTCCCGCTCCTATGTGCTCTCCTGGAGATTCCCATGCTGCCAATGAACGCACACCAGAGGTATCAAATGTCCATGAATGAACCACTCTTATCGATCCTCAATATCAACTGGAAACTTCGTAAAAGTCTCCCCATCATCGACGTCCAGCTCGCCGTGGTTGATGATGTGAGAACGGTCGTGCACGTATCTCCTCAGCCGGGATACATGGAAGACACCGTGCACCCGGTGCAACTGAGGTGGAAGAGCTAAGCAGTAAGCCACCTTGCCAACACTACTGAGGACCTGGAAGGGTCTGATGAACCTCGGAGATAACTTGGAACCTCGGCCAAATCTCCATAAACCTCATCGAGATGAGACCTGTAGAAAGATGTGGTCGCCATCCTCAAACTCTAGAGGTCTCTGTATCCTGTCGGCATAAGACTTATGCCTGCTCTGTGAAGTCTTTATCCACTCCTGGATGATTTTCACCTTCTCTGTGGTAGCCCATACCATCTCTAGTCCCACGAGTGCTGACTCCCCTAGGCCAGTCCAACACAAAGGTGATTTGCAAGGTCACCTGTACAATGCCTCAAAAGGTGCCATACCAATGGTGGAGTGATAGCTGTTGTTGTATTCAAATTCAACGAAAGGCAAGTGATCCTCCTAGCTGTGACCAAATTCGAGGACGCAAGCACATAGCATGTCCTCGAGGGTCTGAATGGTCCACTCAGTCTGGCCATCCGTCTGAGGATGGAAGGCGGTGCTCAAACGAAGTTGCATCTTGAAAGCCTCCTACAACCCCTTCCATAGCCGGGAAGTGAAATGCGTATCACGATCAGAGACAATCATCAAGGGTACTCCATGTAGCCGCACAATCTCCTGCACATAGAGGCATCCCAAGCTCTCTACTGAACCCTACTCTCTGATCGGTAGGAAGTGGGCCGACTTGGTGAGTCGGTCGACGATCACCCAAATAGAATCACGACCTATGGACAAACGTGGAAGTACTATCACGAAGTCTATGGATATCCCATCCCACTTCCACTCTAGGACCACCAAAGTCTAAACCAAGCCTGCTAGTACCTGATGATCCACCTTCACTTGCTGACAAGTGAGGCACTGAGAGACAAACTCTGCTACTGCTTTCTTCATTCTCAGCCACTAGTTTTGTCGTCGGAGATCCCGATACATCTTCGCCACTCCTGGATGTAACACTAGAGGGGATGTGTGGAAATACCTCATCACTTCATCCTGATGTGACACTGGTACCATGATACATCCTCTGAATAGGATGACATGCTCCCCACCTTCAGAAAATCCATTAGGTTCCTGCCCTGTGAATATCTGAGCATGTTGAGCCTCACAGTTAGCATCCCCACGCTTCACCTCCCTGAATCGCTGAAGAAGTGGGGGAGTGACTGTAAGAGAGTAAAGAAAAACTACTCCATCCCGATCCACAAAGGATATCTACAAAGTGGCCAGCTGCTTCATCGCCTCTCCTAACAGTTGTATACCAGACCTCCTATTGAGTGCATCTGCTACAACGTTCCCCTTCCCAGGAGTATAAACTATCTCGAAGTTATAGTCCTAGAGGAACTCAAGCCAACATTGCTGTCTCACGTTCAGGTCCTTCTGAGATAAGATATACCTAAGACTCTTGTGATTAGAGTACACTGTAAAACGCTCACCCATCAAGTAATGTCGCCACATCTTCAAGGCGAAGACCACTGCTTCTAACTCCAGGTCATGGGTAGCATAGTTATTCTCATACTGTCTTAGCTTTCGAGAACCATATCCAATCACTGCTCGCTCCTACATCAGGACACATCCGAGTCAGGTCCCTGATGCGTCGCATTAGACTATGTACCCTACGCCCTCCTCTGGAAGTCTCAAGATGGGGGAACTATTCAACCTTTGCCTCAACTCCTAAAAACTCCGCTGACATCTCTCCGACCACATGAATGATTGCCCCTTCTTCGTTAATGCTGATAAAGGTGCTGCAACTCTAGAGAAATCTGGCAAAAATCTACAGTAGTATCTGGCCAAACCCAGGAAACTCCGTATCTCCGTCACACTCCTGGGTGGTTCCTAAGAAATTACCACCTCAATCTTCATTGGATCCACTGTAACTCCAGCCTCTGAGATGACATGTCCTAGAAAGTGAACCTCTCGGATCCAAAACTAGCACTTTGAGAGCTTACCATAAAGCTGGTGCTCTTGGAGTGTGTCCAGTACTACCAGTAAATGATAGGCATGCTCCTCCTAATAGCCTATTAGATTAGAATATAGTCAATGAAGACTACTACAAAGAGATCAAGGTATAGGTAAATGATCCTATTCATGAGTCCCATGAACACTGCTGGGGCGTTGGTTACGCTGAACAACATAACCAAGAACACATAATGGCCGTACCAACATCTGAAATCCATCTTCTGTACATCCTCGTCTCGTACTCTGAGATGGTGATAGCCTGATCTGAGGTCTATCTTCGAGAACCACCGTGCTCCCTTCAACTGATCAAAGAGGTCATCAATCCTCGGAAGTGGGTACTTGTTCTTCACGGTCACATGGTTCAGGCGCCGATAGTCAACACAAAGTCTCAAGCTCCCATCCACCTTCTTGGAGAACAAAATCAGGGTTGCCCAAGGAGAAACACTGGTTCGAATGAACCCTTTCCCTTGTAAGTCCTCCAGCTGTACCCACAGCTCACGAAGCTCCGTGGGAGCCATCCGATATGCTGGTGTAGATATCAGTTCTGTCCCAGGGTACAAGTCAATATAAAATTCCAGCTCTATGTGAGGAGGTAGACCCAGAACATCATCAGGGAAGACATCTGCATACTGGTCCACCACTACAGGATAACTCGAACTCTCTACATCAACCTCTCTGAGGGTAAGGCTAGTCAACTGATGAGTGATCGACTGCACTCTCTTCCAAGTAAGTCCATCCTGTGTTTCAAAGGCTCCCTTCTCATCGGTGAAGGTAAAACTGGTCCCATATGTGTAGACACACTATACTTTGAGCCTAATATAGTCTATCTGAGCATAGACTATAGATAACCAGTATATACCCAAGATGACATTGTAAGGCATCGATGCTGCTACTAGGAAATCCCAGCCAAAGCTCTCACCTCCTAGAGTAAGCTTGCACTACCGACACTAGTGCGTAATCATCAAATCTGCTCCCGTAGGAGTCTCTAGACACAAGGATCGAGCCAATGAATCTGTCAGAATCTCTGAGCTCTGAATGAGGGTAGTGGAAATAAAATAATGATTGACACTTGTGTCTATAAGTACTACAACTAAGGTGGAGTAGACACAGATCGTACCTATTATCATCTACGGAGCTCCATGATCGTAGGCCTCAGCTGCCTGGAGCTGAGATCGCCCCTATCCACCTACTCCCTGTGGTCGAGGTGGACCACCCGGTGGTGGTGGTGGTAACATCTCAAATCGTCACCCACCACCAGCTGCATGGCCAGCTCCTCTACCGCGTCCGCCTACTCCCTGCGGACCTCCTGAACCGAACCTCTGTCTCTGCCTAGGCAGTCCTTCGACCGTCTGCTGATCATCTGTATGGCAGGTCAAACAGTCATGAGCCATGTGACCCTGCCCTCCACATGCGTAACACTTCCCACTCTTGGCATGACTAGATCTGCCTTGGGTGCCCCGCACAAATGAACCTAAATCTTATGGTTGTCCACCTGTAGGTCTGGTCCTCTTGGACCTCTATGACATCTATCTACTGCCAGCTGTAGAAGAATCCACTACATGAAGACTTGTAGTGGGTCTCGCTACTGGTGATAGCTCAACAAGAAAACTCTCCACTAAGAGGGCTCACTCTATCACCTCTTCCTGTATCGAGATGCTGAGTGAGATCATCAAAGCCCTAATCTCCTACCTGAGTCCCTGCTCGAAGGTCCAGGCCCTGAAGAATGGGTCCCAGACCATATTAGTGGAGTAGCATGAGAGGTCAGTGAACCTCTCTGAGTACTGAGCCACAATCATGATGCCCTGCTGTAGATGAAGAAGCTCCTGTATGTGCACTGCGCGAAGAGTCACTGGAACAAACTCTGCCTGAAACAGGCTCTCGAAGTCTGCCCAGAGAACCATCACCTCATCGTGAATCTGGAGAATCATGCTCCACTATCTGCCTGCTATTTCCTATAGAATACTGGCAGCAAGAATCACCATGAGATTGGATGGTGTCCCTACTAATCAGAAGACTCTCACCACAACCTCCAGCCAATCCTCATCCACCTGTGGGTCCGTCTCTCCCCTAAACCTGGGTTTCCTCTAGCACTGGAACTCGTGCAATGCACTCAAGCGGTGTGTACCCTCTGTTGATGGGGATAATGGCATCGGTGGACCAACGAGTAATGGTACCACTGGTGCCTCCACTGGTGCCTCTATTGGATGAGGGCCCTGTACTGAGGCCTCATCGCTCGGTGGGCTATCAATGCGTACTATATCCGAAACCCTAGCTGGTTGTCTACGTGGAGGCATACTGAAAAGAAACAGGTGAACCACAGTCAATAAGTTATACATGGTGAGATGACTCAAATATATCACAAAGAAAACTCTTGAAAACCCACACACAATCAGTGTTTTCGTGCACTGAGTCAGAAATCAGAAGTTAGGGTCTTGGTGTATGGATATGTCGGCTACCACACCAACACCGGATTCCCTAAACTGATAACCACACTCACTAAACTTAACACTATTGCCTTTAAAAGATAATAGTCCAATGTTGTATGGTATAACCGACTCCTCTGATACCAATTTGTCATGACCCATCCCCCAGGGCCCGTGCCGTGACTACCCCAAGCCTACCTTCCATAGGCTAGGGGCTGACGACTAGTGATTAGTCACTGAAAGTGGCTAATATTAATTGTTAATATCTTTATATTCATTGTTCCAAAGTCCATAAACATTGTTTTTAGTGCATTACATAAATAGAACTTCATTTCTCATAAAAAATGCAATTAATGTTTAAAATGTAAATTTGGGCCCAATCATTAATTTGTTTTTTGACAATATTATATTCATTTTAGGAATTTGAAATTTTGGGATATGATTTATCACTTTGTTTGGAACATTTTATCTTTTAGGTTCGCTGGATGAATCCCAAAGGAAGATAGAGAATTTTGCTCCTGAAGGCAGAAACTTTCTGGAAAAAGCATAATGGGCCTAAGGCCCATCAAACAAATGTGGGGCCCATAAACCAAGCCCAATGAAGCTCAAATTTATAAATTAGAAAGATAAAAATATGAGGATCATTTTATTAAACTGTGGATGGAGCTAATTATGATTTTTTCATGATGATAAAGGGATCTGAAGTTGATATTTAAATGGTGGACTTGACATTAATGCACAGAAATCCTTCCCACCATTTCGACCATAACTTCCAAACGGATGAGCCAAATTTCCTGAAATATTTAGAGATTCTAGAAGACACATGGAAGAAGATATTTCTCTTCTAAAACCCCTCCGGATTCGGCCTTCTTCAATTTAGAATTCACACGTCAATATGGTGGACGAATCTGGACAGTTTTCCGGGTCAAATTCAAAACATCAATTTCCTTTTGATTATTCACCCTCCATTTGACTCTATTAATTGTTGGGGGGTGAATTAATTGTTGGGGGATGTACCTAAGGCTTCTAATATTCCTATATAAGGAGATATTGGTGAAGGGAATGAGGGTGGATATTTTTCATATCATCTTTTGTTGCTTGTTTCAATGTAAGGTTATGCTTCCAAATTTCCTTTGTAATGTTTTCATTTCCATGTAAGTTTTTTTTGTATGTATATGTTCTTAATCAACTTCTTTCTCTTCTATATTTTTCATTTCATTAATTAAAACGTTATTATCACAAAGCACAGTGATATATCTGTGTTGTTGTGAATTAGTTCACACATAGGTGTGAATTTCATTCACACACACGGAGGAGTGCTCGTTATTTCCGCGATTTTAATTTCTTTAATCCAATTATTGTTAGTCATCTTCCACCCACCATTGAGAGTATACCATCAATGGAGGGCTAAACCTTTAATGGGATGATCTTAGGAGGATGCAAAGGCTGGATTGAATGTTATTTTTTGAATGAATTTTTGTTAATTGGATAATTAATTTAAGACATCCATTCTTCAATTATTTCTACTCTTCATCTTTACTGTGTTTGAGAAAACTAAATTCAATTACAAAATGACCATATACCTTGGGGAGATCATGAATTTGGTTCTCTAAGTGTATACGGGATTAGTAATTGTGTTTAGTAAGCACCAAACCAGAAAATGATGAATGTAACATTATTTTTGAAGAATGGATTCATCAAAAAATTAATAAAACCAAAATTGTCTAATGAAGTAAAATTCATTCAATCCACCCTGATCATAATCCTAAGGTCAACCCATTTCTATTTAATTGATTTCACTTAGGTTTATTAGTGTTCTTTAAAAACCATCCAAAATCAAATCCAAAGTCGGCTACTTCATAGCCCATCCTTCACACAATCATAGCGTCTCAAGGTTACTTCTTCGGTCCTTGTGGATTCGACCCCTACATGTACTACATCGATCGCTTTTACCAGTAGGGTAAATTTGGGCGCAACCAAATTTTGGCGCCGTTGCCAGGGACCCAAGTAAGTACCTTAGACCCAAATCTTCTTTTCTCACCCCAAATTATCTATTCTCACCCTAATTTCTCTTCTCTTTTCCCCTTTCTATTTCTGTGTGTCCAAAAAAACCCCAAAACTAATTTTCAATCAATTCCAATGGATTATCCTCCAAAATACCCCTTCATAAATCAATGCTGTAATCAAGTCGTAAATCAATATTGGGAAACACCTCACATAGGGAATTTCATTGACAAATCCTTAATTGAATACACCACACCAGATGAGATGTACAATCAATGGGATGCTGAATGTTTACAAGATCAATTTCCATACCTATCAAGAATGATTCAAAAGATGAATAATGAGGAATTACATGATGTCGAAACATCTATCAATCCTAATCCTGAAATAATTCTTCAAAAATTGTGTGAACAAATGGAAAAAATGAATTCAGAGGTATCAAGTTTTAGACAAGAACTACAAAGCATTAAAACCTGTGTGGACCCCATTCCCACTCAAACCATCCCTTACTCAATATTGATAGAATAATATTGTAACACACAAACCCCTCATGCCTTTATTGAAGAACCAACCTTAGGATTTGGGATAATTGTAGAGGATCGAGGAGTTTTTGAAGGGTCTTTAAATCAGGAGGAAATTGATTTTTTGGATTCAAAAGAGGAAAATTTGACATCATGGATTGAGTTTCCTGAATATAACTCCATTAATGATTTTTCAAAAACACTAATCAACTAGCATCGAATGCGTATTCCCTAAAACTAGGAAGGCATTGCATTTATAACCTATAAACACATGCAACCAAGAACACAGTAAGATACTAAATCAAGTAAACTGAATAGTAAATAGAGTGATTACAGTAAAAAAAAGGGGCCAGAATACAAGCCCAACTGGAAAGTACAAGAAACTGAAAGTACAAGTAAACTGGAACAACTCCTATGATCACCCGCCAAGGATCCTACCTGAAGGGTAAGTACATCTGTCAAACGGTCGTCTCTGTGGTACGCCTTGTCTAAGGTTCACTTCCAAGCTACCTCCATCCCTAGTACTCTCATCCTCAGTCAGCGCTGTCCTCCGTCTGCACCAAACACAACGAGGTGCAGATATAGCCCGTGCAGGGGTGAGTATAATGATACTCAGTAGGGACCTCGAGACCCTAAAGGTCACACAAAATTCAAAAAGGATAAACCATAAATCATGAAATCAACTGACAACCCAAATTAGGTATATGCCCATACATATACCTAAGTTATCAAGTATACCCATCTCAATCATGAGGAAAAACGTAGAGTCCAACTCAAAGCCCAATGCTAAACTATTACACAAAGGAAGGAATACCACAAAGGTAAGTACCACATAGGTACGCCACACAGAAGAATACCACCAAGGTATTACCATGAACGAAAGTACCACAAGGTACAAACTCAGCTCACGCCAGGTATAACTTAAGTATAATAGTAGAGATGATTAGATGTAACTACTAATTCATCTTAATCTGTTAAGAGGAAGACCCACGAAGGATCCCTAAGTGCTGAACCACACAGGATCACTCGGTGCTGACGTACACAGGATCGCTCGGTGCTGACCCACACAGGATCGCTAGGTGCTGACCCACACAGGATCACTTGGTGATGACTCACACATGATCACTCGGTGCTGACCCACACAGGATCGCTAGGTGCTGACCCACACAGGATCGCTCGGTGCTGACCCACATAGGATCGCTCGGTGCAGACCCACACATGATCGCTAGGTGCTGACCCACATAGGATTTCTCAGTGCTGACCCACACAGGATCGCTAGATGATGACCCACACATGATCACTCTTCGTTCTTCACATCACATCCAGCTACTAGGTTCCCGCACTAAGCTTGATTGTCTCCAGGAGGGTCTAATCCTCAAGCCACTGGTCGATACTCCAACTACTATGAAGTCCCACTAAAAATTATCCCAAGTACCTCCACATCATAGGGGTCTCAACGCAATATATGGTGCATCAATCAGATGCTCGGTCTGTAAGTTATTAGCCTTTTAGTCCCTAGGGCCCAGTTAGATTCGTGCTCGATCCAACCCAACCATATCACAACTTTATCCAAATCTAAAGTGGGGTATACCAAGGGGACTGTCTTGCTCCAAGGTTTACAACACCATTTATGGTTCATCAAACAGACGCCTGGTGCCAAAGTTATGGACAAAAGAGCGTAAATGGGTCGAAGTTGGCCCGGGTTTGGTCCGACCTGACCTAGGCCGACCCGACGCGGTTCGGGTCGACCCATCCTGCTAGTTCCGGCCCGGCCCAACCTGGGCGGCGGCCCACGGTGTGGTGTGGGGGCTGAGGAACAACGAGGGCGGTGCAATGCCGCAAGGGCCGCGAGGGTGGCGCGGAGGCTGCGGGGCCGCGAGGGCGGTGCGAAGGCCGCGAGGCCGCGGGGGCGGCGTGAGGCTGTGGAACCGTGAGGCGAAGGATGAAGAGGCTACGGGGGGCGGCGCGGAGGCCGTGAGGTGCCACGGGGGGCCACGGGGCAGTTGGATGGTGAGGCTGCGGGGTGCGGAACGAAGGTCGCGAGGTGACACGGGGGGCCGTGGGGCGGCTGGATGGCGAGGCCGCGGGGGGCGGCACGGAGGCCGCGAGGCACCACGGGATGGAGAGGCTGTGGGGCGGCGAGGGCGTGATGATGTGAGGTAGCTGGGCGGTGAAGGCCGTGGGCGGCGGAGGTCACGGGCGGCGCGGTGGCTGCGAGGCAGCACCGTTGCGCCGTCACCTTTGTTGCGGCTAGTGGTGGGGCCGACCACCATTATCGTGCCCCAACGGGGTTGGTTTCCATCCTCCTCCATCGTGAAGAAGACAACCAAAGAACCATAAGGTTTGCGGAGGGTTCGGGCCATGTTTGTTTGGCTCGTACCCTCCACGTTAGGGCGGTAGCAAGCAGTTCACAAATTTTGAATCAAGAATGTGTATGGAAAGTATTTAAAACATCAAACCCCACAAACTCCGTCAATAAATATTCCCAAACCCACAAAAGAAAACGCCCGCATATCAACTAGTTAGAGAGAGTTGATCCGTGTTCTTTGTTTAGAAGGGAAGAACATGAGAAATATTAATCACATATAATTAAAACCCTACCTCAAAGGTTTGTTGTTGCATTGATGTTGGCGTGAGAAAGAATGGTGAAGGCGAAGAGGGTGCCAAAGATAGTCACTCCCACAACCATGCTTCTGAAGTCATCTTGGTGTCGGTTCTTTGTTCTTCATTAGAGAAGAGTTCTTCGTTGGAGAAGAAGAGTCCCTCCAAAGTTCTTCCCCCAATTTCCCTCTTCCAACACTTCCCCCAAATTCCCCAACAAATGAATATCCAACCAAATAAAATATGTATATCTATTTAATTTGTTGTCATGATTAAAGTTGGATTAATTAATTGAAGGAAGGTGGCACAATTAAATGGGTTGCATTGGCATAATTAAAGTAGAGGATACCAATGGTCACCTCCCTCATTAAAGAGGGAGTTCAAGAGTCGGGTGGTCCCCACCTTTGATTTCAAATCAGGGGTTTAGGCTCGGGTATTCCCCACAACCATAACCCATGTGGGAGGCTTTAGTTCAGGTGGTCCCCAACTTTATAACATCCACATGGGAGGTTTCAACAAAAATAAAAATGTTAAACATTTTTATTTTATTTTATTCTTCCACGAAAAACCCAAAATCTAACTTTCACCCTTGACCTACTGTAGTCGAGATGAAGGTCTTCTTAAGTGAATAATGGTGCTGCGAGTTCATCGGTTCCCTCTTATTTCAATTCCGAGCACCGGTTAAAAAGTTACAAAAACCCGCTCACACGTTTACTGAACGTACCTGAAAAAAATTTCAGAAATTCATTCCAGGCACTCTAGGCCTTGAAATCACGCGCCATCAATTTTCACAGACTCGTAAAATTCCCATTTAATTAAAAAAAATTTACATGGAATTTCCAGGTCTTTACACCACCAACTTTTGAATATCCTGTTTCTTAGAAATTATACTGTAAAGGATCTATATTTCCCTTCACATTACCCCAACTAGGTTTTGTCAAGAAACTTTAAAGGTTTTAGGTAGGAATTATAAATGCCAAAACTTCAATTTATAATTACCTGATAATTGAAATCACCCCAACTAGGGTTGTTCAAGCACTTTAAACTATGGTTTGATTCTAACCGAATTAATGGAAGGATATATAGACTTAATATTTAATTGAGGTATTTTATCCTTTATGTGTAAATTGCCACTTATTATCTTTTCACATGCTTGTTAATGGTAAGTGTGATATAATTAAGTGATTAACCATGTATAGATAATATTTACGCATAATCTATTTTTATTTTAGTTCCATATTGCATGCTTTTTAGTTCATTAATTATGTGATCGCGTCAAGCATCCATAATGAATAACCATACAACTGATAGAAATTAAATAAAGGGTATGATCACGAGATTTACTATTGGTTAGTTTATCTAGCGGTTGATAAACTAACTCTGAACTACAGGAGAAACATCTTAAACCTTTTAAGGTTTGTGTTTACAACTTTCCACCTATCCACCTTTGTATCTCCTTGGATTGGTTTCACCTCAGCTCCTAACTTGAACTAACTCCACTAGCTTGGGAGATCCATCCATTACATATACTTTTAACTAAAATGTTGGTGATGGGTAAAAGGGTGTTTACATAAAAGAAACCATGAAATCAAAGAACCTACATATTAATGAGGAGAAGACATGCAAACCAACAATTTTAATTTAATAAATAAATTAAAATGGAACCAATCACAATAAAAGGTCTGGTCTAACTCATGATCATCCACATACATGCAACGGATTACACATTTAATAAAACTAGAATTAAATTCTTTAATAGTTCTTATTAAGATAAATTATTCTGGAATTGATTAATCATTATATTTAATTAATAAATCCTTTTTATCTTAATCCTTTTCTAAATTTTCTTGAGATTTTCATCCATAACCTTGTACATAACTTTTACCTTGGAAGCAACCTGGTGAATACCCATCCAAACCTACCCTGCATGTATTTATACTTGTATACAATTTATTCTTTGTGACATGTAGCATGCACACAAAATTATAATTGTAATACAACTCATACATGATGTGTAGATATTTGAACATTACACACATATTAATTAAACATACACACACACACACATATCAAACACCTATCACATGTTGTGTTCCATATTCACGTCCACATGAAGGTACATGTCTCAAGGGTTACATAATATAATAATACAATTTTAAATATGCGTAATATGGAAATAGTAAATGGCGTGCAAATCCGACTACACAACGTGTACTCTCCTCACCGTCCATCCGAAGTAAACGCCTCAGGAAATGGTGTGTGAGGTGTACTTCAGAAATCTTCAGAGTATACAACATGTCCAGTGGGCCACATGCTGTGTAGAATCCACATTTCACGGTCACCAACTGGGAAAGTTGTGTATGAGATACATGACTTGAACCTGACCTGAAGGGACCACACACCATGTCCAGTGGGCCACACGGCATGAAGTTCGGCTGACCGTGTGCCACTCTGTCCTGGTCAACACATGGTGTAAGAATTAACTACACCACATTTCATTATTTCACACATATTGAGTAATTTACAAATTACTCCTGATGCATTGAACAAAAATACACATTGTGTAGATCCAACTACATGGAATGTATTCTTGTGTTATCTAGACATAACCGTTAGTGTATCTTGATGAGATCCTTGATTTAATTTTAATCATAAAATTATTCATTTCTATTAGATCTGCGAGAAATGATAAGGGAGGAAAAGATCTCGAAATTCAAATTACAAGAACAATTAAACATGAATTGAAAAACTAAATTATTAAAGCATAAATCATTAATGAATTATTTAAATAATTATAAATGAAAATATGACTACTCTGATACCACTTGTAGGTTTCGGGCACAGTGGAAGTGCATGATGGGCATGTACCCAACATTGAAAATTTCCATAATCAATGATTAATTCGAGATCAATACGATGATAAATTCTAGTATCCAAAGAATTGAATCAAAGATAAAAGAAAAATTAGAGAACCCGAAACTGATAAGAGAGGATCAACATATTTTGTTTATAATTAATTAAATTAAATTATAGAATTACCTCCAAGGCGATTCTTTCTTCGTTGATGCGTCCGAACATTGGTCTGAGGCGCGACTTCGTTACGATGTAGAACCTAAGGATAGGAATCCTCTAGTGGTTATCCATACGTGATCTACATATCTCCAGACATTAATGAAGGAATCTCTGGGTGCTAGAATGGAATATCCTTGTGCTTACAATATCCGCCTTAGATCGCCTTGAGAATTGCTTCCAAAGCGTTCTTTTTGATCTGGTGGAGGAGGATCTATCTTGTTCTTGAGAGAGTTCTTGGAGAGGGAAGAGTTCTATAGGCTCGAGATCTTTTCTCCAAGGATGTTGTGCACACAACCATTGGTTACTCGGTGGAATGAACCATTGGATTATATAGATAATAATAACATAATGAGGAATTTAATTCACTAGGTAATAATAAATAATCAGCACAGGTGCCATTACTTAATTTATTATTCCATATGAAAACCCCATGTCAAATAATAATAGCAATGCTATTATTTTCATGAAATGTTCTTAATGAATTTAATTCTCCAGGTAATAATAAATAATTAGCATAGGTGCCGTTACATAATTTATTATTCCATGTAAAAACCCCATGTCAAATAATAATAGCAATGCTATTATTTCCATGACATGTGATTAACTTGAACATTATATTTAAATATTATTTAACCAAATAATATTTAATATTATTTCTCACTGGAACCATAACTTGGTCTGCCAATCCTACTCAATATTTATCGGGCCTTGAATAATGACTATTTATTTATTAAATAAATATAACTGCATTATTCACCGATAAATAAATATTCCATCTAAAATATATTCTCTCAAATAACTAGCGATGAAATAAATGAAATCTAGAATACTTGAATAATTATCAAACCACAACCGGGAATAATATTTATTCAACTTATTAAATAAATAAATTATTTAATTGAGATACAGGATACACTTAGTGTGTGACCCTCTAGGCCTTTTTATCATTGGCATTAAGCCGTCTTGCCTCAAGTCCAAGATTACTGTCCAATGACGGGTCAAGGAACCGAAGATATAAAGAAGTTGATTTTGAAATGACATGTCACATCATATGAACACTTACCGTGTAATATAATCCCTTTGTCCCGATATCTCCAATCAAGCGGGTTGCATGCAAGTTCCATCAACCCATGTGCTTGATTTCTCATTCTTTGACTTCCTAAAATTGAACTTGCCTAGAGAACACCATGGAAATGGATTTAGTTAGGCTATATCCTTTCCATAAAAGGGTCTAAGATATCTACTTTCGTAAAAGTGAAAAATTATTTCTCGCATTATTCATTAATACATTACTACTCATGACGCACCCAACACATCCTACCTCACCGCAAACATCTATCATCACAGTTTTCATCAATACATCTAAGTGCGCGATTCATAATACCCATTAATAATAATCTTTAAGTCTAATTACCAATACACACATCTGCATATAGGAACATCCAATGACACTTATTAATGTATATTTTTTACTGGTGGGTCTTATTCTCATAATATCCTCCTTGATATTACCAAGGGAGCACACCATGAGAAGGTGCCTCAATGTTTCATGAGTTCTTACCCCTAATATCCTGTATCATTTTTGTCCCTTCAAATGATATCATCCAGACATAGAACATAAATTCAAGAATAGTGACATAGTACTTTCAGGTTCTCATCATAGTAGGGATCCTCTATGACATTTTAGTGCGATAGATATTCTTAGGATATTATCATATACTATGTCATTTAGAATAACAACCATGATGTGATAAGGAGTTTGTTAATATTCATCCAATAAATATAGGTTTATCATAAAGTACAAATAAGTTAGTTTCTAGGGCACAAACTCCAACAAGTGTGACACCATAAACCTACCTCTAATAGGCCACAAGTTAGCGACCAACACCAAGGGTATAAATAAAAAACCACACAAGAGGCATTACCCTCATAATTTATTTGGAGCATAAAAAAAACCATCAATCAAATCCATAACATAAAATAAAATCAATTCCATAATGCATGAAATGTCATACATAAAATAAGGTCTCAAAATGAGTACCCAAAATAAGAAACTCCTATGAAAGTGACTATATTAATTCCAACCAACTACAAACCATGAGCTAATAATATCCATCTTGGTCACCAATTCCTAGAAAATATGAAACACACACACACACACATATGGGTTGATCATATTAGTATACTCAGTAGGATTCTCCCTCGAACCTCCTGTTAAAATGTAGAAGAATCATACTAATACCACAATGAATAAAAAATGAAACCAAATCATTACCCAACAAGGTCAACTATTAACCATCCTCACCTAGGCTCACTCAACAAAAATTGCATACAAGTAAGGTAATATAATATCAAGAAGAAATATAGGTGAATGTACCTCAAATCCACTTCTCTACTGAACTAGTAACCTTAATTCCCCAATGAAATATGTATTGGTTCTCCCATCCTCTTTATATCCACATAACCAAATAAAAATATAGTTACATTGTTACAAACCAACTCAGATAACTCATTAATATGGTACCCGAATCAATCTTGATGTGGCTCGAAGGGCATTACCAATCCTAATGGTCCGGAGACTAGTGCCTGGTCATCCAAAAACAATTAATAGATATATATTTCACCATAATAATAGATCAAAAAGACAAATAATTGAAAATTATACATAAATAGTTGGCATGTCAAACACTCATCTAGAGAAAATCACCACAATAAAAAAGTACAAGTCCTAATAATGGTACATCAACCCAAGACAATAAATATCCATCAAAGACATCATCATAAGATCTCTATGTAATAAGAGGATTATATAGTCCATCGATCACTTCCAACACTCAAATTACCACTATAATGAACACCCACTACCTCTAAGCAACACTTTCCCTTTTCCTAGACCTGGCATAAGAAAGTCCATAAATGCCCAAAGGAAAAATTAGGGTGTGAGAAACACTAGCACAGTAGGATACCACCAAATATTCCATGAGCAGTCCATATCAAATAAACCAAATATGATTAATTTTAAATAAAAAATTCCATGGTAATATTTTCATAGTTCATCATAAATCATGATTTTTGACTAATTTTCAAAGGTGATTATACATCAGGTACAAAATTTCATTTTTATCAAAATAGGCATGATTAGGAATTTCTATCAAATCAAACATGAATAAGAATTTATATCAAGCAGGCATGAATAAATAATTTCATAAATAATAACATGTATAAATCATTTTCAATCATATCACTATTGTTATAATGCTCAGGGTTAGTTAAATCAAGGATCAAGGATCCTCACACATCTCAGTGAAATATGGCTCTAGGTGTGTATACATACCTAGATCACATGCCTAGGGGGAATAGGATTCCACCCCAACAAATGAACTCCCTACCCTCATCAAGTTTAGTATCATTCTAATAATCATTCCATGTCTAATTAGAGATAATACATTCCTAGCTTCTTGTCCTTTACTACCCACCCAACTACCCAGGCTCCCATGTGCTTCAAATAAATAAATCATACAGGGGGATATAATTCATTAAAACCGACCTCAAATCATTTCAAGCATCCCCAAGTTCAATTTTCAAAACATTCCATTTCATTTTAAAAACCAACATCCAATGGTTTTCATCAAAACTCATGGATTTCAAAACAATTCATTTCATTTAAAACCTTAAATAATTTTATGATTTTTTATCAAGAAATAACCATCAATGTCACTCTTAAAATCATTAATTTTAATTCAAATTCATTTTCTAGAAATCATCACTTTATTTTAAAATACATACCCAAGAGGTTTAATACATACACACACAATTACATTTGGAAAAAAATCAACCAAGAAACTTAAATCAATATTTGGTAATCATTTAGAAACCTAATTCAAAATAAATAATCATTAATGGTTTCAGTTAATAAGAATTGAATTATGAAACCACCTACCTCAATCAAGGTATCACCAAACACCTAACATGGGATCCACAATGGAGACTCGAAAGGATAGAATCAACCAAGTGGGGACCCTAGAATCATAAATCATAAATCATGATCTAGATCCGCCAATGACACAAGCATTCATCACCATCAAGGAAGGAGAGAGAGGATGAATGGGGAAATAAAGATCAAATCAAGATTACACTTATCAGAAGAGATTAAATGCATCAACCAAAACTTTTATATGGGAAGTTTCAAGGTTGGAAGGTCTAAAACCACCTCTAGGGAGTCTCCAAAATCATGGGGTCAAATTTGGTTCAAGGGAGAAAAAATTATAATTAAAATAGAGTTTTCATGTGGTGTAATTATTATACTACCTGATGTTTCCTCACAAAAAATGATGCCATTGGATAGCCACTGACTTTTATCAGCAAGCCAGTGACTCCAAGAAGAATTACTGTAAGCTTGGGAACCCCATTGCCTGGCCGATGAGATTACCATAGGAATCCCCTATATCCATCCATCCACTGGTTGGATGGTGGAACTATTGTAGCCTTTTTGGCTATATGACCAAGTCTACTCCTTTAATAAAAGACCTGGACATCTCTTAACACCAAAAACCAAAAACAAAGCACAGCACCAACCCATAGAAAGGCTCAAACAAGTAATAATAAACTGAGAATCTATGAGTACAACAAAATATAAATCATAAAAAATAAGAAGAACCAAAATAGACCAAGGATAATACTTGAAAGTATATGTCAGGGTGTTACAATTGTCCCCACCATAAATGATTTCTACACCCATAAATCCTATCAAGAAGACTGGACCATAAAGAGAAGAGGCCATTGAATTCCCATCAACATATCATGTTCTCAAATCTCATGAGAATCAGAACCATGTTTCCAAATAATCCAAAACATAGGTATAAAATTTCCATGAACAACATTTGTCTAAGAATAAACAATTCGATCCGGCTGCTCAATCACAGATATATCAGGTTCCACATCACAGTCCTCCCAATTCAAGACATGATACATGCCTGAAATATATTTTATGAGTTGAAACACATGAATCACATCATATATTGATTCCATTAGAGGTGGTGATTCCAAATAGTAGGACACATTCCAAATCCACTCAACAATATCAAACTATACCATGTATTTTGGTGCCAACTTCCCCTACTTCCCAAGCCTCCTATGACCCAACCCAAGAAAGAATATAAAAAACACCCAGTCTCCAAATGATAAATCAAAAGGATGGTGATGAAAATCCATATAAGACTTATATCAGCTCTGTTCCATCACCAAAATCTATCAAATTATCTGGATCTTCTCCATTTTCTCCTAAACCAAACTAGATATCAAAAGAGAAGCTTCACCACTCTCCAACCAATAAAGTAAATATTTACAAGGACAACCATAAAAGGCCTCAAAAGGTTGAATTTTAATGATTGAATAGTATATGTTATTGTAGAAAAAATTTACCATCCCTAAAAGAAAATTCTAACCCCCTCCAAAGTTAAGTACACAAGCATAAATAATGTCCTCTAGAATCTGTATGATTTTTTTATCTGACCATCTATCTGAGGATGATACACCATGCTCAACCTAAAATGGGATCCCATAAACTCCTAGATCCCTCTCTAAAACCAGGATGTGAAATGAAGATCCCTATTGGAAATAATGACAGAATAAACACCATGAAATATAATGATCTCTTGCACATACATATTTATTATGTCCTCAACTTTGGTCATATCATGAATGAGAATAAAGTGATCTGATTTGGTCAATGAGTCAATCACCACCAAAATAAAATTATTTCCTTTAGGAGTACACAAAAAACCAACAATAAATTCCATATATATATTATCCCACTTCCAGTCAGTACTGGATGGGGTTGAAGAAAACCCGAAGGCTTGAAATGATTGACCTTGACCTATTGATAGGTATAATAATGAGAAATGAAATCAATAATGTTCTGTTTCATACCTGAACACTAGAATAAATGCCTTATATCATAAAACATATTTATCATTCCTAGGTGTAACACCCACTGAGAAAGATGAAAATCCCCCAACATAACCTTACTTATAGGAAAAAAGATGGCATAATGGTTCCTAAAGCAAAGGATTCCCTATAATGATAGAGACCATTATCCAATGGTATCCCCACCATATAAAGAATAATTAATTCCTCAGAACACATCATCACAATACTGTTCCTAAAGAATCATTTTGAGAAGGGAGTATTTCAATTAAACACTATCAAAAACAACCTTGGTACCATCCTCCTAGAATCCCAAATGTATGTGAGAAAAGATATCCTTGATATTCCATTCCTTCGATGATTATCTCATAGAATGGTACGATAGTTTCTTTCTTGGAGCATCAATAACAAAATTCCCATTTCTAGGTGTTTTAGTGATATCAAAGTCAACCAATTTCAGGTACTCCACCCATAACCTCTAATGGAGATTCAAATATTTTGGTGAGAATATATAACTCAATATTTTGTGATCAGATTAAACAATAAGACTTTCTTTGAAAAGGTAGTGCCTCCAACTCTTAAGAGTATGCATCACTGTTATGAGTTCCAAATCATGGGTGACATAGTTCTTCTCATGGGTATAAATATGAAGAGAACTATAATCCACCACATGATCACCCTGCATGGTAACATAACTAAAATCTAAACCGACACATCAAAAAACACCACATAACCCTACACAACTTATAGAAGATTCAATACTGGTGTTGAGTTCAAATGATGCTTAAAATCATTAAAGGAAGCATGAAATTTTGAATCCCAAATGAAATTTACTCCCTTATGAGTGATATTGGTCACAAGAGAAGATAACTTAGAGAAATATTTTATGAATTTGTGGAAATACCCTACCAAAACCAAGATGCTCTGAATATTAAATACATTTCAAGATTCCTCCCATGAAATAATAACTTTCACCTTCTCAAGATCAACCGAGATTCCATATTCTGATACCACACACCTAAAGAACTTCACTTACTAAATCTAGAATTGGAACTTTGACAACTTGTCATAAAGTTATAAATTCCTCAAAATATCTAGAATTTCTCTCAAGTGATGCACATGATCCTCCTTGGTTTTAGAGTAAAACAAGATGTCATCCAAAAATACCATAATGAAATAATCAAGGAAATAATTGAAAATAATGTTCATAAGTTCCATAAACACAACCAAATCATTTATTAGACCAAATATAATAAAAAGATACTTGTAATTTATATAATTTCTCATGAAAACAGTCTTCAGGATATCAGATTCTTTTATCCTAAGCTGGTGGTAACTAGAACAAAGATCAATATTTGATAACAACTTCAACCCTTTAAAATAATAAAATAAATAATAAATCTGAGAAAATTAATTCTTTTTCTTAATAATAACCTAATTTATATTTCTATAATAAACACACAAGCAATGGGTTTCATCAGACTTCTTGAAAAAAAGCACTAGTGCTTCCCAAGGTGACACACTGGGTTGAATGAAGACTTTGGAAATCAATTCATCCAACTGATCCTTTAAATACTTTAGTTCATATTTTTTATATATGTTAATAGAGTATAAATATGGATCGAGTACCAAACACCAAGTTAATATAGAACTCTACCTCCCTCTTATGTGGAAAAATAGAAAAGTCTGATGAAAAAACATCCAAAAACTCAATAACTATTGGAGG
Source organism: Viscum album (assembly GCA_963277665.1). Taxonomy (NCBI): domain Eukaryota; kingdom Viridiplantae; phylum Streptophyta; class Magnoliopsida; order Santalales; family Viscaceae; genus Viscum; species Viscum album. The sequence continues at coordinate 539,601,791 of OY728120.1, read as the reverse complement.
AAGATCCCCACATGAAAATTCCTGCTCTAATTCAAAATAAAACATGGATATCATCTTACCAAAAAGATATAGACAGTATTGATTTCAAAAAAAGAGGAAGTACAAGAGGGGAATCATAGACCCTTCTCTCTCTTCGTCCTGAGAGGCCTTGCAATTTCTATCACATAAGGTATATTCTACATAGGAATATTCAAAAATACCACAATGCGGGTTGATACAAAAGAATTAGAGGTGAAACTATCAAATAAATAAGTCACTAAATATGAAAAAATATTAATGGTACCTATCACCATCACAAGACCCACATCATCTCCCACAGGAGACTCATCTACTGTGTGAAGAAGCTTCATTCATGATGCCTCTAGTTGGTACCCCACTGTTCTTGAATCATCTAACTATGCTATAGATCCTCTCAGTAATAAAGAGTCTATAACATTACATGGAGTGTTAAAAACATGGAAAAATCTATTAAAGTGAACTGAAAATCCATAAGATCTACATATCTTTGATACCTCTGAGTAAGCACACTTTGAGTGCCCAACTTTTTCACATTGGAAATAAGTTAGTGGGAATTTATGAGATAATAAAATTGATTTGGATAAATTATATTTTCAAGGACCACTATTACTATTTACACCATGATATTTATTACACTTCCTCTTTCCTTTAAAGGAACCACTGAAAATATCATTAGGAGAAGGAGGAAATCCCATTAACCATGACTTACTAGTAGGTCAATTTCATCCATCAGAGCACTATCTAAAACATAAAAATAAGAGGTAATATTAAAAATACATACCTAATATCATATATATAATTGAATACCCATATGAAACATTCAAGCCTTCATATTCTCATTCAACACTACCTCAGGTGAGAACTGAGAAAGTTCAACAAAAAAATTTGTATACTAATCTGACATCTTATCACCTTGATGAAGGTCAAGTAACTCCATGGACTTATCCAAAACCATTGACTCTAAATAGTATTACTATGAAAAGATCCTTGAAGTCTTTTCACTTCAATACCTCATTATTCTTTTCTAGAAATATTGAATCCCACCACATTATGCTAGTACCATAAAGCTTGAATTCAATGCATTTCACCTTAATGGAATATAGCATCTCAAAGAACTCAAAGAGTTTCTCAATATTTTTTAACCAATACTCTACCTCTTGAGTATTTTTCATACCCTAGAAATATGGTAGTTTCTAATGAATAAAATCATGGAATGATCTTTGATATCATCCCTCCAAGGTACAAAATTTGTATCTTGAGTAGGGGATAGTGAAACCCCTTGGACCAGAGGTTGAATTTCATGCACTACAACCTCTATAATGTCTAGGTCAACTGAAGGGTTTTCTCACTGTGATTCATTGGTAGATCCCTCCTAAAGTATGTTCAAATTCATTTTTGGGGACATTGTACTACACAATATCAATAGATAATAAGGAAAAACTAGTCAAGATACACAAGATCATTAACTATATCAATCAAAGTTCAACTTGGGAACAAAAATCTCAGATCTAAGTTTGGGAAATGTCTAGAATAATATCAAAAAACTCCACAAAGACAAATTTTCCCAACTTCTCATGGTAACTCAAGGCTCGTTATGATGAAATATGACCAATAAATCACTTGGAACATACCCCTTAATCCCAAATAACCCCATATCCTACCTACCAAAACAACCCAAACTACATACCAACATTCAAGAAGAGACATAACCTCCTTTAATATAAATTTATCATGAACCGACATAGGTAACTCACTAAGATGGTATCCAAATCAATCCTAACACAACTTAAAGGGTATTACCGACCCCCATGGGCTAGTGACTAGCATCTGGGCATCCATAAAAAATAATGAGGGAATGATTTTACCACAAGAATAGCTCAACAAGACAAAGAAATAGAAAATATACATAATCTGTCAACATTCCAGACACTCATAAAGATAAAATCACCACAAGAATACAAGCACAATTCCAAAAAATGGTACATCAACCTGAGACAAAATATATCCATCAAAGGCATCATCACAAGAACTCCACATAACATGTGGATTACATGATCTACCAATCACTTCCAATAAACAAAGTCCTACTATCATGAACAACCACCACCTCAAAGTGGTGATTTTCCTTTTCTCAGACCTAGCATAATAAATTCTATAGACTCCTAAAGGAAAAAGTAGTGTGTGAGAAACACTAGACCAGCAGGACCCCACTAAGTATCTACAATTAGTCCATATCAAACAAACCAAATATGATTTATTTTTAATAAAACATGGCATGATAATATTTCCATAGTTTATCATAAATCATTATTTTCAAATAATTTTCAAAAGTGAGTATAAAATAGGTATAAAAGTGGATTTCCATAAAAACATGCATGATTAGTCATTTTTATAAAATTAGACATGAATAATAATTTCTACGAAGAAGGAATGAATAAATCATTTCATAAACATTGACATGTATAAATAATTTTCAATCATAACACCATGGTTATAACATCCAAGTTTAGTTTGATCAAGGCTCAAGGATCCTCACACATCTTAGATAAATACAACTCCAAGCATGCACACATCCCCAGATTACAGGCCTAGGGGGAATAGGATTCCACTGTAATTAATGAAATCCCTACCCTCATCAATTTTAGTATCATTGTAATCATCATTTCATGGATAAGTATACCTAATACATGACTAGCATGCTTGTACTGGACTACCCATTTAACTACCAGGCTCCCATGTGCTTTAAATAAATCAATCATACAAGAAGATAACATCCATTACAATCAACCTCAAATCATTTAAAATAATCATTTCAAGAAGCACCAACTTCAAGTTTCAAAACCTTCCATTTCATTTCAAAAACCAACATCAAATGGTGTTTATCAAAACTCATTCCATTAAAAAAATTCATTTCATTTCAAACCTTAAATAATTTCATGCATTATTTTCTCAATAAATAATCATCAAATCAACTATTCAAATTAATCATTTCAATTAAAATTCATTTTATCAAAATCATCACTTAATTTGAAAATCCATACCCAAGTGGTTCAACACACACACACCATTATATTTGGAAAACATTAACCAAGAAACTAAAATCATGATTTTGAAATCATATAGAAATCCAATTCAAAATAAATAAGCATAAAAGGTTTCAATTGATCATAACTTCCTTGTGAAACCACCTACCTCAATCAAGGTATCATCAAATACCCAACATAGGATATACAATATAAAGTTGAAATGCTGGAATCAACCAAGTGGGGATCTTAGAATAAAAAACCATAAATCAAGATTTAGATCCACCAATGACACAAGGATCCACTACATTCAAGGAAGGAGAGATAGAGAGGAGGACATGATAAATAAAGATCAAATCAAGATTACCCTTACTGAAAGTGATTCAAAACATCAGTAAAAAGTTCAATCCATGATGTTTCAAGCATGGAAAGGATAAAACCACCCCAAAGTAGTCTCTAAAATCATAGGGGTTGAATTTGGTTTGAGAGAGAAGAAATTAGAATTAAAATAGAGTTTTTGGGTGAAAAATTTACAATAATTACTTAGGTTTCCTTGACCAAAATGGAAGCATTGTCTAGTCTCTTGCTCCCACTAGATAGCCAGGAAGAATTCTTGTTGTCCTAGGAACCCCATCGACTGGCCAGTAGTGATAGGCATAATTCCTTCACCACCGGCCATCCCAATATCCAACCAGTGGATTACACCACATAACTGGTGGGATTCCTGTAGGAATACCCTATAGGCAGCCCACCACTGGCTAGCTAGTGGCCTTAACTCACTATCTAGAGGACCTATTGTAGCATTTTTGGCTATAGGTATAAGTATACTCCTTTTCTAAAATACCCAAACACCTCCTTACACATCACATAAAAAACAAAGAACACTCATGTCCCCTCAAAAGGATTAAACAATAAAAAATCAACCAAGAATCAATGAGTACAACAAGAGATCAATCATGTAAAATAAGAACAAAAATAGACCAAGGATCGTACCTAAAAGTAGATTTCAGAATGTTACACACACTAAAACTACAACTATATAACCACAAACACATACTAATTATCATGTATCAATATCTTTAACACCTCGAAATGATGAGTTTTATTCTACATAACATTAATTTAATAATGTTCTTAGAGTATTTTTCACATTGAAAGGTCATAGTAGTTGCCTGCTATGATGAGAACCTTGAAGTGAAATGCAGATATTCCTAAATATATTTTTTATAGATGAATGAAATCTATCTAAAGGGACATAGACGATACAGTCTATTGGGTGTAGGAGGATCATAATACATTGAGACTTATCATAAAGTTCTCATTGGTAATCTCCAAGATATGAGGTTATGAGAACATAACCACCTATAATAATTCCACATGTTATATGTTTCATTGGATATTCTTATCCACGAACATGTGTATTGATCCTTAGACTTGAGATTTTTATTAGTATATATCATGATTTAAATAGTTATATGTATCAGAAAAACCATGACAACATATTGTCATGATGATTTAGGATATGTTGGTTGTGTTACGAATGACATGAAATTAATGAATAAACTAAGAAAGGGTTTTCCCCTTTTGAGTCAATGGAATTAGATATCTCAATCCCTTTTATTGGAATGAAACTATCTTATTAAGTACATAACCATGGAAGTTTATAGATGATATCATTTCAAGAAATATAAAAAAAATATACTAATCATATAGATTGATGACACAAGTTTGCAAAGTGCTTGATGAGATATCGAGACAAATATATTATATTACACATTAATCCTTTATAGGTAGTTTCTATCATTGATACATTAATGAATTTATCTATAGGTGACTTGATGTGTTTTTAGACAATGATCTTGGAATTTAGGAAAGTTATCCTAATTCCATTTATAAATAGGCCTAGAGGATCACACACTAAGTGTATCCAGAACCTCAGTTAAATTATATATCAATTTAATATCAGAAAAACATTATTCTCAAGTTCTAAGAAATAATAATTATTCAGATTATGTTGATCACATAAATATTTATTGAATGAATAATAAAATGAAACTTATTTATTAAAATAAATAGTTGTTATTAAAGGTTTTATGAATTAAAAAGATTGAGGGGTCGAGTTAAAGGTTTGGAAGAAATGATATTTAAATATCCGTGAGTTCAGTACATGTAAAGGAAATAATAATAATATTATTTGATATGGGTTTTTCTTATAATTAACAGAATAGTTAAGGGCCATTTTTTAATAACATATTATTTTAATTAAGTATTTAAACCTTATTATATCATTTTAAGGGTATCAATTTTTTGTACACAACATTTATCTCTAGAGAATTATCTCAGGCCTTGGAGAGAACTTCCTCCAGAATGATCTTAAGAATGGATAGAATCAATTATCATCCTCCCTGTCAAGTATATTGGCTTAGCCCAAGAACTTCCTTATTATAAAGATCTCAAATCATGTATATTATGTTTCTAATAAGATTTTTGTTTTATGATAGTCAACCATTTTTTTCCAAAATAATGAAATTCAGCTAAGTATTGATCTACCATGACTATCTACTGCTAGTTGTTTCAAGATACCATGAGTTAAAGCCATATATCTCTCCAAGATACCATAATGTCAAGATGCTGTTTCTAGTTCAAATTCCATCACCCCTATAACATTGACTGTAAGGTTGTGCTATCGTTAGATGAAGCTACCTCCATCTCCAAGTACATCTATTATTGAGTGTTACTACTCCTACCACAATGAGATAAAACTATTATCAAACGAATCTACATCCAAGTGGAGCTACCATTGAGTGAAGCTAACATAAGTACAAGAATAGACCACCACAAAATATACCACTTAGATATTCCACCACTAGAGTATCGACTTCCAGTATCAAAAGCTACTGTCAAATGATCCTAGTGTCAAGTGATGTTATCGTCTAGTGCATGTACCGCCAAGAGGATCTATCAACAGTAATGATTTCCACCACAACTATTCCCAATTAAGTTCAAAATTAATTTCTCTAATGGATAGATTATGACATTCAATTAAAGTCATAGGCATATGGATTTAAGAATGATTATTCTTAAACTGATCCATAAAATATTTAAACGCCTAGTCATAATTTCTAGACCTGTGTCTCAGTATTAGGATTCTTATTATTCCACTATTATCCTACAATGGATAATTATACCAGCTAGAATACTATAAATTTAGAATATTTCCCTCATTCATAAGATAATGGATATAGAGATACAAACATATACAATGATACATAGGGATACTTAGATACACATGTGTGTGAAAAAAATGACTAATCGACTGACTGAGATCAAAGAATTTTCTTGAATTTGACGAAACTCTATTTTCCTACACTTCTATGAAAACTAAATTTAATATTTTCAAGGAGAAATTCAAAGACTTATGAATAACTAAAAATTACTATATTGAGATGTAATGAATCTTTATACCTATCCTTTATTTCTATTTTGTTTTAGAATATATTTTGAGTCATGTTTTGTTTTACTCTATTTATTTGTAAAACACAATCTCCTATTCCAAATTATAGAGTGCTAGAAACTTTATTACAAATTATTTCTATCATAACCTGGCCCAATGGGGCCTAAATCATGAATACCCCAAGCTCGCCTCCAATAGCCCAGGGACCAACGAACAATGATGAGTAGGCATATCAAACACATGGGAGGAATTAGCCTAATGTACCTATACAAAAAAAAACATCTCTAAGACCATACAATGATAAAATATAAAACAATTTAAACTAATGCATGCATACTTCTATATTCCCACAGTTAGAGTATGATATTAAAATACTAAAAATAATAAATAGGGACAAATACAAGACCAACCCAAAATTGCATAGAGTTCAACCTGCTCCAAGGGATAGGACTACAATCAAATGCAACCACCCAAAAACACCTTAGTCTATCAAGATCAATCTATGCTCCACCAACTCTTTATCCTCCCAGGGCACTGTAAAATGGTTCATCATATGTATAATACATAACAAGTGTAGGAAGGGCCCATGCATGGGTGAGTATAACAATACCTAGTTGAACACCCTGAAAACACTAAACATGAAGCATCAAGAATCATTAGATCATAAAAATTATATAATAATCAATGCATAAATAAGAAACCTAAATATAATCATAAAGGAAACCATGCTTCTAGGTGGTCACAACCAAACTACTATCCATAGGATTATACTCAAATCAATGATTCTTCTAGGAGAATCCAATCTATTAGGCATGACATCACCATAGACACTCATCCAAGTAATCATAATTATTGGGCCCCACCCAAGAAATCCCACTAGTATTTGAAGACCCTAATACCTAGATATGTGATTACACCCAGGACTGTTGGGGGACACCATGAACCTAATCTGGACCAACCTACTATATAGGGGATCATACTCCAACGATATAGCGAAACCTATTGAAATGACTGTCTAGATGGAGGATCAATACTCTTCTCAAGGAGGTCACATTGATTCCACAAACCCCACCTAGGGTATAAAATGATAGAGAATCATACTCTAGTCCAATAGAGGGACACCATAAACTCTATCTGAGACAAATCCTCTAAAGGGGATTATGATCTTGATATGTGAACGTAATGATGCACTGTAACCTTGAGGAAATGGACCAAGGGAATACAATCATCTGATACCGGTCTAGACTAAAGAAATGAGGATCTCCAAACACCCTAAAAGGGGGCATATGACGTGTAATGAGGGTGAAAAACTTCTCCAACCAACCCCTAGTCTTGTTGTGTGGTGTTTCCTCACATGAAATGTAAATATCACAATACACAATGTATACATTGTCATAAACGGTATGCGGAGATCATACGATGCTCTACTCATGGCTTCTAGTAGTGCCTATGTACCGTTGTCCATGATCATGTACCATCCTATGTACACTTGTCCGTGCCCATGTACACCTAGCTGTGTCCATATACTTTGACCTACCCATGACTATGTAAACTTTGAGTTACACATAGATCCTCCTAGTATGAGTCACACGACATGTGACAGAGTCACACGGCATGTGACAGAGTCACACGACATGTGATATTTTTCTCTTCATGGAAACCCTAGAACTACATCCAGGGGGTCCCACATGGTGTGTGATCCTAAACGACACATCGTGTAACCCGTAAATTTCTAGTATCCTTGGGTTATTCCTTGGTCATCCACACATTCCATCATTATCATGTTTTAAATCAGAATAATTGGATCTAAATCTGACCACTCCTTTCAATCATCAATCATTGGGATCCGAGCTCAGAGCTTCTTAGAAAACATCACCATCGATCCAAATCCATCACCTTCCTGAACTTTCATCATGCATCCATCATGGGAATGGAAGTATTGGTTTGATCCGGTCTTATTCCTCCTCAAATGATTCACTGTCATCTTTGATTCTCAAATCAAAACCCCAATCACAAGCTGTACCCATGATAACAATCCATTACACCAAAGAACATCCATACAATGACTGATTACTGGGTAATTGTCGAACCATGGGAAAAATAAAAATTCCCAAGATGAATATATAAAGAAATGTGGGATAAATCCACAATCCATAATATGTGAGAAACAAAACTCAACCATTGTTCATTTGGACTTGATCCATTTCATAGATTTAGATGAACAAAGAGGGAATAAATAACAAAAAAATAAACCCATCACAAAAATAAATCAACCATCGATGCATGAATCAGTTCTTATTCATGGAATTGATCTGCGTTCAACATGGAATTAAGAACATAATGGAAATCAAAATCAAACTTTCTATCTAGATTTTGAATCTATGACTAATGAAGAATAATTCTGTGTTGTCGTCATTGGTGAGATCTATGAAATCTATTGGTGCATGATCCTAAATTCTAATACAATCTAACATCATCATCTAATGATCCTCCATTAACTCCTCTCCAATTGGTCCTCTCAATAGATAAGTTATGTTTCCAACCCTAGGGTCGTGGCATAACCATTTTTATATATAAGAGTTCAATTTCCACATGGAAACAAATAAAATAATTGAATAAATTTATTTATTTTATTAATTCATGCTCGCAATAACTTTTTCCCAAACACCCGACACTGAAAAAGGTTATGTAATTCCTAGGTTAAAATATAAGTTCTTAACTCAACGATACCTTCATGTTTCTGATACGATCTACTTTTTGGGAGTTATTCTACTTTTTTTAGGAAACCTACATGTGCATGTTATTAATATATTTAATATATTTTAAAAATTAATTCCTAGCACACTGGGCCTCAGAATATCATGTTAGATCAGTTAATGGATTAAAAAATAATTCACATAATATCCAAAAGTAATACATGTAAAATCAGAGACATTACATTATCCCCACATTAGGGATTTTCATATCAAAAAGAGAAAAAAATAATAAAAAATATGAGGGTAATGGGATCACATCTTGGTCTCCTTATACCAGGTGCTATTCTAAAGATTTCCATGCTGTTATTGGGCACACATTAGGGGAATTGGTCACTCATGAAGGATCCTCTCCCACCGGTCCTCAATATCTACTGGGTACTTAGCAAAGGTATCTCCATCCTGAATGTCCAGTTCTCTCTACTTGATAACATGTGGCAAGCCATGAACACACCTCCTCAGCTGCAATACATGGAAGAAAATGTGTACCTAGTCTCACTTAAATGATAAAGCTAAGTGGTATTCCACCTCACCAACTATATATAGAATCTAGAAAGGGCCAATGAATCTCTATAATCCATGTCGAGGTGAGACCCTCAAGAAGACATGGTCTCCCTCCCCGAACTCCAAAGGCCTCCATCGTCGGTTAGCGTAGGAATTATGAAGGATATATATAGTCCTCATCCACTCTTGAATGATCTACACCTTATTTGTAATAGTTCACACCAACTCTAGGCCCATGAGTGCTGACTCACCTAGATCAATCCAACAATATGGTGACATTTAGGGTCACCCATACAAGGCCTCACATGGCATCATACCAATGGTGAAATGGTATTTTTGTGTGTGTGAAAAATCCACCAAGGGTAGGAGATCCTCATAAATATGACCAAAATATAACATGAAATACCATAACATGTCCTCTAAGACCTGAATGGTCCACTCATTTTGGTCATCATTCTAGGGGTGAAATGCTGTGCTCAAACGCAACTGAGTTCCAAAGGCCTCTTGAAATCCTCTCTATAATCATGATGTAAATCATGAATCATGGTCTGAAATAATCATCGAGGTGACTCCATGGAGCTATACTATCACCTGTACATACAAGCGCCCCAAGATCTCTACTAAACTCTTCTCTCAAATGGATAGGAAGTGGGATGACTTGATAGTCAGTCTACGATCACCTAGACAACATTGTAATCTCTGGACATAAATGATAATTCCATAATGAAGTCCATGGATATCCCATCCCACTTCCACTATGGAACCTCAAGGGGTTGAGATAAACCCACTAGAACTTGGTTCTTAGCCTTCACTTGCTGACAAGTAAGGCATCAAGAGACAAACTCTACAACACGACTCTTCATTCCTGACCACCAAAACTGACATCAGAGGTCCCAATACATCTTTTCCACACTTGGATGTACAAACAAAGGGTATGTATGAAACTCCATCATAACCTCCTTCCAAAATGTAAATGGTACCATCATCCATCCTCTGAAATGGATAATGTGCTCCCCACCTTTAGAATATCCATTAGAATCATTTCCAGTGGATATATGAGTATGTAAGGTCTCATAGTTGGAATCTCTATAATTAACTTTCCTAACACACTGTAAGAGTGATGGGGTAACAATTATCAACTAAATATATGAATCACCATCCTTTTCCACTATGGACAACTGTAATGAGGCTAACTGCTAAGATACCTCTGCCAACAATTGAGAACAATATCTCATGCTAAGAGAATCTAACACCATGATCCCCTTCCCAGAAGCATATAAAATCTTGAATTCATAGTCCTGGAGGAACTCAAGCCATTGAATCTATCTCAAGTTAAGATCCTTATGATATAAGATAAACTTTAGACTATTTTGGTTAGAGTAGATGATAAACTACTCTCCCATAAGGCAGTTTCACTATATATTCAGTGCAAAGACTACCGCTGTTAACTCAAGATCGTGGGTCACACAATTATACTCATGTGGTCTCGACTGACGTGAACCATAAGAAATCACTGACAAAATCTACATCAGAACACAACCAATCCTAGTCCCTAATGCATCATGGAATAATATATACTAGACACCCTCCTATGTAAATATTAAGATGGGTGCATTTGTCAACCTATGCCTCATGTCTTTAAAACTCTACTGGAACCTTTCCATCCACATGAAATGATGTATTTTAGGTCAAAGCTATAAAGGGTGCTTTCAATATTGAGAAATTAGGTACAAACCTCTGATAGTACCCTACCAACCTAAGGAAACTCCCTACCTCAGTAAAACTCTTGAGTGGCTCCCAAGCTAGATCTGTATTAACCTTTACTAGGTCCACTACTACCCCTAACCTAGAGATTATGTGTCCTAGAAAGTACACCTCTAAAATCCAAAAAAAAAACTTTGAGAGCTTTCCATAAATCTGGTTCACATGGAGTATGTCCAAGACCTTACTCAAGTGTCTTGTGTGATTCTCCTTAGACACCAAGTATACTAGGATATAATCAATGACAACCACCACAAAACGGTATAAGAAAGGATGAAAGATCTGGTTCATGAGTCCCATGAAAAATTATGGGGTGTTTATTATGACGATGGACATCACCAATTAATCATAGTGACCATATCAACATATGAATTCCATCTTTGGTATATCCTCATCCTGTACTCACAACTAGTAATATCCTAACCTAACATCAATATTTGAGAACTATCACACCCCTATCAACTGATATAATAGGTCATAAACTATTGATAGTGAATACTTATCCTTCATGGTCACCTGATTCAAGTATCAATAATACACACATAACCTCAAGTTCTCGTCTTCCTTCTTCAAAAACAACACCTGGGATAACCAGGGGAAACATTGGTTCTCATAAACCCCTTATCCTACAAGTCCTATAATTACACCATCATATAATGAAGCTCTATGGGAGACATCTAATATGATGATGTAGATATTGGGGCTGTACTATAGTGTAATTCAATGTAGAATTATAGATCTTTGTGGGGAGGTAAGCCTAACATGTCCTTAGGGAAGACATCATAATACCCTGTCACCATCACATGGAACTGTTAGCCCATAACATCCACTATTATAGGATTCATACTAGATAATTGGTGAGTAATCAGCTATAATCTCCTATGCCTAATCCTGTCCTGCTCTACCAAGGTTTCCTTTTCACCCAAAAAGGAAAACCTCATCCCATTACTATAGAAACACTGAATCCTCTTCCTCAAGTAGTCAATCTGAGCATGATTTGTGGATAACTAGTCTATACATAATATGATATCATAAGGCCTCATCATTGATAAAAATATATCCCAAAAAAATATCTCACTTCTAATTATTAGATCTCACTATCATCAGAAGTGTTCAATCACTGCATCATCTCTTGTCAGAGTCTCAAAGCATAAGGGTTGAGCCAAAAGCTTAACTAGAATCTATAAGTATCAAAATAGAGAAGTGGAAATAAAGGAATGCCTTGAAACTATCTTTAATAATACTATAACCAAGGTATAAAAGACACAGATTATACCTTGTAACATCCCTTGAGCCTTAGGGTCATAATCCTCCATAGCTAGTAGCTAATCTCATCCTTGACCACCAGCTCCCTGAGTCTATCATGGAACACCTAGGGTGGTGGTGGTAATAGTTTAATCCTTTAATCACCTCCTACTACTCTACCAACCCATATTCCACATACTCCACCCTACAGAACAACCTAAACCCACCTATCTCTCTATCTCGACAGTCCCTGGAATATCTCCTGATTAGATGTATGATAGGTAAAAAAATACCTTGCAAGATGTCCTTGACCGTCACAGGAGAAATACTTCCTATCCCTTGGATGACTTGAGCCATCCTGAGAACCCTTCACCACTGAACCTCGGTCTTGGGATTGTATCCTAAAGCATCTGGAACACCTGGATCCTTACGATTGTCTTAAACTACCTAGCACTGAGGTCTCAGCTCCTGGGTTCCCACTACCGGCACCCACTATCGGTGACTACTTTTCTAGGAATCTCTACACCACCAAGGCTCGCTCAAGAACCCTATCATAGGTGAGAATGTATAGAGATATCACCGAATCCATAATATACCAACATAATCCCTACTAAAATGTCTATTCTCTGAAGAATGGATCCCGTACCATATCTATGGATTATCACAAGTGATAAATAAACCTCACTGAATACTCCTCCATAGTCATAGTTCCCTACTACTAATGCAGAAGCTCCTGGATGTGCATTGATTGCAACATGGCCAGATAAAACTCCTCCCTAAAGATATGGTCAAAGTATGACCAGTAGAGAGCTATATCATCATGTGACTAAGTTACTAAACTCCAGAATTTCATAGAGGATACTTGAATAAGACTCAAAATGAGGACCACCATCTGATCTATAGGGGACCTCACTAGGAGAAAAACTTGGGTGATTTCCTCTAGATAGTCATTAGTCACCTGAGGGTTTGGCTCACCTTGAAACCTGAGAGGTCACTACCTTTGGAACTCATGCAGTGTACTCATCCTATGCGCATCCTATACTAGAATATTTAGTGATAGATGCTTTTAAAAGGGTGGTGATATAGTTTGTAAACCACATAGAGGTGCTATATTTGGTATAAGACCCTGTACTAATGCATCATCACTCGTCAAATCATCCTTGTGATCACATAGTGGAATCTTAGCTAGCTATCTTTGTTGAGGAATCCTGAATTAAACAAGATATACCACATTAAATGAGTCTATCTAGGGAGATTACTCAATAAGTACATGGAAACCACAACCCATTCCTATATGATGCATGTACCAATGTTTTCCCTAAAACCAATTTATACATGTACCAAGTTAAAAGGTAGATGATCAAAGTCCCGGTGTATGAATATGCTAGCTGCCACACTAATACTGGAGTACTTTTCCTAAAATCCAAACTTGAAATAATTAACATTATTTACCTAAACCAATCATACAGACTCTGGTCCTAAGGTATAACTGACTACTCTGATACCACTCTGTCATAACCCAGACCAGCGGGGCCCAAATCGTGACTACCCAAAGCTTACCTCCAATAGGCTAGGGGTTGGTGACCATCACTGAGTAGGCATATCAAACACATGAGAGGCATTATACTAATGTAACTACACACACACACACATATCCAAGCTCATACATTTCTCAAATGTAAAACAATTGAAACCAATTCATGCATGCATCTATGATCCTACAATCAGAGTACGACAATAAAATAATGAAAATGATAAAGAGGGCCAAATACAAGACCAACCAAAAAAATGTAGAGAGTATAACTTTCTCCAAGGTCAAGGACTATGGTCAAATGAAACCACCCAGAAAACACCTCAGTCTATCAAGCTCAATCTAGGCTCTCCCAGCTCCCTATCCTCATAAGACACTATCAAATGGGTCGTCGTCCATATAATACATGATATGCGTGAGAAGAAACCATAAGAGGTGAGTATAAAAATACCCAGTAGAACACCCTAAAAACACTAAACACCAAGTATCAAGAATAGTCATCTCATAATAATGACATAGAAATCAATGTATAAACAAGAATCTTATATATACTCAGGAAGGACACCACCCTTCCAGGTGGTCACAACCAAACTACCATCCAAAATATTATGCTCGAAGTAATTCTCATTTCGAGAGAATCCACTCCATGAGTTATGAAATAACCATAGACACTCATCCAAGAGTTCATGATCATTGGGGCCCACCTAAGAAAGACCACTGGTCTTTAAAGACCCAGATACTCAGATAGGGGATCACACCCAAGACTACTAGGGGACACTACAAACCCAATCCGGATCAACCCGCTATGTAGGGGATCATACTCCAATGATACCATGGACCCTAATGAAATGAATTTATAGATGGATAATCAAAATTATAATCAAGGTGGTCATACCAATTCCAAAAACCCCACCTCGAGTATAAAATGATAGAGGATCACACTTCGGTCACATGGAGGGACACCAAAAACTCTATCTAAGACTCATCCTCTAGAGGGGATCAAAATTTAGAGACATGGACATAATGATGCACTATACCCTCAAGGGGATGGAAGAAGGGAACACACTCAACCAATACTATTCTAGACTGAAGAATCAAAGGGCTCCAAATACCCTCAAAGGGGGTACCCGGTGTGCACTGGGGCTACATGGTGTGTCCAACCAACCTATGGTATGCCTGTGTGGTTCTACCTCACATGAAATTTAAATATTGAAATACATGACATGTAAGTGGTCATACATGGTGTGTAGAGATCAAACAACACTCTTCCAGTTCCGTCTTTCCATGCTTGTGTATCGTTGGCTGTGCTCGTGTACCATCTTGTGTACACTTGGCCGTGATCATGTACACCTAGCCGTGTCCATGTACTTTGGCCTACCCATGCCCATGTAACCTATGAGTTACATGCTAAGACACCTAACGTGATTCACATGTAATGTCATAGGGTCACACAGAGTGTGATATTTTTCTCTCCACAAAAATACTAGCACCATAGCCGGGGGTCCTACACGACGTGTGATCTCGGATTATATGCCATGTAACCCAAAAATTTCTAGAACCCTTAGGTTTTTCTCTGGATATTAACATATTCTATCACTAACATGTTTTTAGCTGGAATCCATAGATCTGAATCCAGATACTCTTTATCATTTCTGATTTTTGGGATCTGGGCTTGGATCTTCTCGAAAAACACCATCGTTGATCCAATTTTTCTGACTCCCAAAACCATCATTTAATATCCATCATGGTGACATAACCCTCAGTCTGATCCTATCTCACTACTCCTTGAATCATCCATGGTCATCATCGATTCTTAAATCACAACCTCAATCAAAATCCGTACCTGTGGTAATGATCCGTTGTGACAAAGAATGGTCGCACAATGATTGATTACCAGGTAATCATCGAACCATGGACCAACATAAAATTTCCATGATGAATGTGTGAAGAAACAAGGGAGAAATCCATAAGACACAAAATATGAGTAATGATCCTTGACCTTTGTTCATTCGGCCTCAATATATTGTTGTAGATTTATATGAACAAAGAGGGAATAAACAATAAACAAATAAATCCATGAAAAAATAAATCAACTGTCGATGCGTGAATCAATTATTATTCATATAATTGATCCATGTTCAATACAGAATGAATAATGGTATGAAAATAAAAAATCAAGCATCTTATATGGGGTTCAAATTGATCACTAACAAAGAATAGTTCTACATTGTCGTCGTTGGTGAGATCCATGAAATTTATTGGTGCACGATCCTCGATCCTGATGTGATCTAACATCATCTTCCAATGATCATATAATGGATCCTCTCCAATAGTTCCTCTAAATACATAGGTTATGAAAATAGACCTAGGGTTGAGGCATAACCATGTTTAAATAAAATATCTCACTCGCTCTATTGAAACAAATAAAATAAACAAATAAATCTATTTATTTTATTAATTCATGCCCATGAAAACTCTTTCAAAAATTCCTGACATCGAAAAAGGTTATGTTGTTCCTAGGGTAAAACCCATATTATAAACTCAAAGGTTCCCTCATATTTATGATCCGATACCTCATTTATTATTTATTACAACTTTTCAAGAATAATGCATGGATTTTATATTAATATATTTTAAAAATTAATTTTGGGCACACCGGACCTCAAGATTTCACGCTGTCTTTGCACTTAGATCCAAAATAATCCATATAATATCCAAAAGTAATACATGGAAAATCAGAGTCATTAAATTTTCATTTTTATTCCCATGTATAATTATGAAAGATTTCATGTGTGAACTAAAATTCTTTTTTACCCATATATAACCATAGAAGAGGCTTTGTGTTGGATAGCCCTATGTGATTTTGTTTAAAACCTGATACAGGTAGTGGATCATTTTGTGTTATAAAAATATACTTAGAAGTAAGTGATTACCAAGTAGAGGGGATTAGGTCTTGACTTAAGCCTGAAACCCTTTTTTAATTTACACTATGATTTTACCTATTTTCATAACTTTTTAACAAAAAATTTACTCTAATAGTTGATTTTAATTTGGGTTTTATATAATCTATTTGATTAAATAAATTAGTTTTAAAAGTTAATGTATTTTCATAATTACATTAACTGATCTGTGATCATTATTTTGAGAAACTTTTCTAATGATAAAATTATAAAACTCTACTATTTTACTTGATTGGGTGTTTTTATCAATTTGGGGGATTTAATTTTTAAACTGTTTTTAAATAGAAATTTTCATTGGAAACTCAATTCACCCCACTCTTGAGTTTTCCACTAAGACCAACATTTGATATCATATCTTTTTAAAATATATTTTTACTATGATATAGTTTTATCAAAAGATTTTAATTTCTATTAGTTCTAAATTTTAATATTTATAGATAATAATAAGCATGAAGGAGATGCTACTAACCAACCTCCTTATTTTAATGGAACCAATTATGCTCAATGTAATATCAAGATGAAAATCCATATAGAGATCATGGGATTTGATATCTGGAATGAAATTGTGGATGAGTATAAAATACCCAAAACTATAATAAACACATGGGATTCTACTTTAAAATTTGCCTATGATTCAAACTATAAAGAAATGAATGAATTATATTATTCATTTTAGAAATATGAATTTAATATAATATCTGCCTGCACTACTGTATTTGAAATATGGGATACACTGGATGTTTCTCATGAGGGAACCAAATATGTTAAAGAAAATTTTTTAAGTACTTATACTATTAAATATGATACATTTAAAATTATGTCACATGAATCCATTTATGATATGTATATCAGGTTCAATAAAATAGTTAACACTATGAATGCACTTGGAAAGAAAGTTTTTGGCAAAATTAAGTGATGGGACTTTAAGATGTCTACCTAATATATAGAGAGGAACTTCAGTTTCCATCAGATAATCCCATGACATCAGTACACTACTAGTAAAGGAACTAATTGAAAAAATTATCACATACAAGGATGAACTTAAAGTAAATAAAGAAGAGGAAGATGAACCCAATAGAAAGTTAGTAGCCTTTAAGATTCCAGACTCAAAGATAAAGGAAAAGATCAAATCTGATAGTTCAAGTGATGATGAATCACCCTCATATAGTGATGAGGAAATAGATCACATGGCTAAGCGATTCAAAAAAATTTATAAGAAGAAGAAATTATTTATAATGACAAAATATGGAGGAAATTATGATAAAAAATGAAATTGTATAAAAGAGTAGAAAAATATAACCTCACTAATGAGATAACCTGCTATGAGTGTAAAAGAAAAGGACACATTAAAGCAGATTGTCCCAAGTTGAAATATAAGAAAAATCATGAGGGTAAAGGTAAGTGGTATAAAAATTCTATGAAATATATTTGGAGAACCTCTAAGGAAATCTCAAGTGAATTTGACTTGAGCATAGAAGACAAAAATGATAGAGGAAATATTTATTTCATGGAAAACACATCTGAGGTATTACATACTATTCCTGCTTCTCCTGAACATATTTATAATATTTATTAAAATGAAAACAATGAATAAAATATGTCCAATGAGGATTTATTAAAATATTTTAATATGATGGATGATAAATTTTATGAACTTAAAGAAAAACATAAAATTTTAAAGAACCAAAATTATTTTTCTGCTCACTTTAAATTTGATTTTTCTATAGAAAAGAAAAAAAATCAACTATTTAAATAAAATAATAAACTTAAAACAAATAATAAAAAAATTGAAATAGTTTTTGGAAATATTTACTCATGGTAGAAAAACTCTAAATTAGATGCTTGGTAAACAAACCACTCCTAAATACACTACTAGAATTGGTTTACCTCCTAGATAGAGGAAGATATATAAGAAAAAATTTGTTACTAGTTCTCATTCTTCAAGGACTATTATTAGTTCTTATTCTTATATACCTAATTTTTTTTATCTCTAAAATCTTAATTTTTTTATAGGAATCCAATTAAAAAATATTGGATTCCTTAAAGCTCTTATCACTAATATTTCTAGAGCCAAGAAAATTGGGCACCAAAATCATTTCTTGTTTAAAATTTACTGTAGGGAACTTTATTGGAAAGTGAAAGTAAGCACTTATGGTATCTGGATAGTGGATGTTATATACACATAACTGGGGATTACCTAAGCTTCAATAACCTTATCAAAGTTGATGGCCAGTCGGAATGGCCTGAAGGCCTTCATTTTTTATTATTTTTGATAATCCACCTTTCAAGGGGTGGGGTGGAACCCTTACAAGGCCCTAAGGTTTAGAGACAATTACATGAACCTTAGGTCTTAGAGGGAATAACCCAAACAATATAACTTGGAACTACTCCTCCCTAGCATATGTCATAATATCAGCACTCCACCTTCGTAGGGCTGGTCAGCTAGCTGTCCTATGCAAAGTTGCACAAGCCTGGTACCGATGGAAAAGCCATATGCTCTCGTTCTTCTAATTATGGTTAGCTCTACTCCAGTGAATGTGCCTACCCTAATCCTCATCTGAAGCCTTTCCCCTTGATGGTGGACATGTCACTTTTTATGACAATTCCTAAGGAAAAATAATTGGACTCAATCAAATCGGTAACTCTAGTACTCTTTTTATTTTGAATGTTTTATTTATAGATGGATTAAATTATAATCTACTTAGAATCTCAAATTTATGTGATGATGGATATCATGTTCATTTTTAAAACATTCTTTCAAAATTTATGATGCTAAATATGATTTATTTTTTACTGCTTTTCATAATGATAATGTTTATGATTTGATTTGAATTCCTTATTTTCTTAGAATATTTTTCATTTAAGTGCCTTTCACAAAGAGTCTTGGATTTGAAATATGATACCAGGATAATAAAATATACACTCTCTTATAAATCTAACTAGGAATGGATTATTAAAGGACCTTCCCAAACTAGAATTTCAAAAATACAAATTTTGTAATCCCTGTCAAAAGGGAAATCAGTATAAAATATCTTTAAAATGAAAGAAATAAGAGTCAACTTCTCAACCCCTAGAGTTGGTTCGCATAGATTTGTTTATACCTTCTATATTTTCTATTTTAGTAGAAAAAATTATGCTTATTTTATAGTGGATGATTATTCAAGATAAGCATGTGTGTTTTTCATTAATCATAAAAGAGAAGCTCTGTCCCATTTCTATAAATATGCTAAATCTATAGAGAAAATTAGTGTAATTTCTATAAAAACCCTAAGAAGTAATCATGGTCTTAAGTTTTAAAATCAATACATTGAATCTTTATGCTCATAACATGGATACATTCACAAATTTTATGATATTAAGACTCTATAAAAGAATGGTGTAATAGAAAGAATAGACCAAACTCTTCAAGAAATTACTCTAACCATGCTCAATGAGTATGATTTACCTATTTATTTTTGGGAAGAGGTTATGAATAAAGATTTATATATTATTAATAGAGTTCCAATTCGAACTCTATTAAAGAAAAACCCATACGAGTTATGGAATAGTAAAAAACCAAAAGTTAATTACTTTATAGTTTTTGGCTATAAATTCTTTATACTCAATACAAAAGAGAATTTAGAAAAATTTATATCCAAAAGTGATGAAGGAAATTTCCTTGGATATTCAAAATCTAGTAAATCATAATAGGTATTTAATAAGAGGACAAATATTATGGAGGAATCCTTACTTGTAAAATTTGATGATATAGATCCACATAAAACTAAGATAACTTTAGAGAACCTTAAGGATGACCTTTACAATATGGAAATTAATGTCAAAACTAGTGATAATTCTGTCAAACCTCATGTAAAAAAGTCACTCATGTTAAAAATATTTAAACATGAACCCAAAGAAGAGAATGAAGTATCAAATAATTCAATTCTGAGAACCATTAGGATTCATAATGGACACCCTTTAGATGATATTGTTGGAGACCTAGATAAAGGAATTCAGACTAGATATTCTATTAGAAACCAATTTGAACATCTTGATTTCTTATCATAGCTTGAACCTAAGAAAATCATAGAATAAATAAATGATAATTTCAAAGTAATAACTATGTAAGAAGATCTAAATTAGTTTCAAAGAAATATATTATGGGAATTAGTTGATATACCCAAGGAATTCCAAACCATTGGCACTAAATGGGTGTTTATAAACAATCTTTTCGAGTTAGTCACTATAATTATAAATAAATCCAGATTAGTTGCACAAGGGTATAGTAAAGAAGAGGGTATTGATTATAAGGTAACCTTTTCACTATTATCTAGAATTGAAGCTATCAGAATGTTTCTTTCCTATGCATCACATTTAGATTTAAAATTATATAAAATAGATGTCAAAAGTGAAGTCTTAAATTTTTATCTAATCGAGGATGTTTTTGAGGAAAAAACCCCTATATTTCAAAAAAATCACTTTCCAAATCATTTTTTAAATTAAAAAAATCTTCATTTGGTTTAATACAATCTCTTAAAACTTGGTATGATAGACTCATCTCATTTTTGATTTTTAAAAGATTTTATAAAGGAATAACTGTCCCTACTTTATTTAATAAAATAATTTCAAAATTTGTTTTAGTTAGTATAAATCTATGTTGATAATATTATATTTGGATCTTCATGAAATTATTTTTGTACATAATTTTCAGAAATAATGAAAAATTAATTTTAAATGAATTTAATGGGTGAGTTAAAATTCTTTCTTGGATTTCAAAATTTTCAAAATAAGGAAGTAATTATTTTAAATCAAATCAAGTACACTAAGTAACTTTTTTATGGATAATAATAAAGGTATTGATACTCCCATGAGTACAAGATGTAAACTAGATCTTGATGAAACTAGGAAACCAGTTGATCAAACCATTTATAGAGGAATGATTGTAAGTTTACTATACTTATCTTCTTTCTGAACATATATTTTGTTTAGTGCCTGTATGTGTGATCATTTTCAATAAAACCCAAAATAATCACATTTTATAGTTGTGAAAAGAATTTTTAAATACCTGAAAATTACAACAAACTTTGGACTATTTTTGTAATGGCCCGGACCTCTCCGACCCTTTCCTTTGTCAAAAAGAAGGTCACGAAGTGTTCTGGAGGGTAAAATGGACTTTTCCCACACTTTCCAGAATTTTGAAACTACACGCCGTGTAGTTTGAGTACATGCCGTGTACCCCCTTTCCGGGTATACCTCGTGTTGCAGGCCGTGTCCTCGCTGTGTGAAATGATGGGTGCACACCGTGTTCCCAGTTCTACACGCCGTGTAGTCCATCCCCGTGTACGCGTTGCCAGTCAACGGCTGTGTACCATGTTGGAGCCGTGTCCTTGCCGTGTGCAATAAATGAGTACACACCGTGTGTCTATACTACACGCCGTGTAGTCCTTCCCCGCGTATGCATTACCCTCAAACCGTGTGTTGACTAGTCAACGGCCACAGAGCCGTGTTGGAAGCTACGTGGAGACCGTGTAAAATAACCAAGTACACGCCGTGTACCATAAAGTACACACCGTGTACTTTTCATTTTCTCGCCTATAAAAGGAGGGGTCCCCTCCTCCTTTCAACTCACCCCTCTCCTCCCCTTTTCCTCTGAGCAGAGTTCTCCCAAGAGACTCGAAGGCTCTTTCTTCCATAACTTCTTCGTCCGAGCTCCGATTTACGATCTGTCAGTGGCCACTGGATCGTGACAACGAGGAGGAACTTCCGATCTTGGACACGTTATCTTCCCTTCGGCCTTTCCTTTTTGACTTCAACCAAAGGAGGTTTTTCCGGGACCTGACAGAGGTGACGGACGCTGACAGACTTCTTCTAAAGTTGATCCGGGGGAGTGCTGTGATCAGAACCTGTTGAGGTAGGGATCTTACATTCGTCTCTCTAATTTGTGCATCATGCAGGGTGGGTGTTATCTTGTTTATGTGAAACACCTTTGAACCGGTTTAATAAATATAATAACTAGTTTATATAATGGGGATGAAAAGTTGTGATTGCTGTTACTTTATATCCTGTGATATTATGTGAATTGAATGAGCTTCTACCTACTAAAAATCATGGTCGTTGGGGGCCTTTGCGTACGCAATTAAATGTTTCCCTATCCTTCTGGATTTTCTAATGGATGGAAACTTTGTGGTATGTGGAAATTTGGTTAATCACGTAAAGTTGGTTGTTTAAAATCTGGAACCCTTGTGTGATCACCCCAGTTAAACAAAAACAGAATAATGAACATGTGGGTGTTATCTTGGATACGTGGCATGTGATAGGGGTGTTTTGTGGGTTGTTGTGGATAGGGTGAGCAGTGGGGCTGCGGTTGACTTGGTTGTGGGTTGGTGTGAATGCTATGTTGGTGACGGGCAGCAGGGCTGCGATAAATGGTATTAAAGGGAAAATGATGTACGGTGTGGTTGTGGTTATGGTGGTTGGCAGAAAGGCTGCAGGGATGGGTTTGTTTGTGAATGAATAATGGGTTGTGAATAATAAATTAAAGTGGAATAGTTAATGAATGGTGGGGCGTGGTAATGAAACAGAATTAATAATTAATGGGGTTAGTTGGTTGATAAAAAGGGCTTGGTTGTGTTGCTTGTGTTTTCCTAACTTGATTTGGGGATGGCAGGGATATGTTTTATGAATGATTAATGTGGTTGGTTGTGGATAGTTTCCTAGTAGTTAAGGAACTAATAAACTAATTCTGCTGAAATGTGAAAACCTAAATGGGGTTGGGGTTGTTTGTTGTATGCATGCTTCGTAGTAGCAGTGCCGAGGCACATGCTCATTTTCTCTATTTAGAAGCCATAGGTTGGGCTGTGTGGTTGGTATATATGTATATCTGTATCTTTTTTGTTTTATCGCACCCCACCCATGTTGAGAACTTAGTGCCGAACACTCCCATTTCATGGGAGAGGATGTTTTTCCCCTAGTTACTAGCTCCTTCCTGCTCCTTCTCCCCTAGGATGTGATGGCTTGAGGCGACCTTACACCTAAGAATCTTCGGGTAGGTTTCGATTGGGGTGGCTTTAGCCCAAGACTCTTCGGACATGTTCTACTGTTTCCCAATAATCTTCAGGATGAGTCCCAGGTGTGTGCGGGCGGGATACGTGGTTGTGAGGCCCAGATGTGTGCGGGCAGGATAAGTGGTTGTGAGGCCCAGGTATGTGCGGGCGGGGAGAGTGTGGTAGCGTCAGGACGTTTTCCATTAGGAAGAGCAGCTAACTAAAGGGAAATGGTGCGGGGTACCCAATACTCTTGTTTCTTATATACTACTATCTGTTGTGCTTGTGTTTTGGTGAGTGTGGCTGGTGAGGTTGGGTGGATAGAATTCCTTGCTAGGTTTCTTCTGTTGTTCTCATGGGACATTAGGATGTCTCCCCACTTGTGCATGAGAGCTTTACTGAGTATACTTGTATGCTCACCCTACGTTTACTTTCAGGTTTCCAGGAGGACTACCAGGGCCGTGTGGGACCCTACTAGTCGGACAATTGGAGTTGTTGCTGTTGCTTTACCTTTGTTTTCTTTTGGTATTGTACTTTGAGCTTTCTTGTACTTGTACCTTGTTATAAAATTGTTTAAACATGCATGTGGGATTGGTTTGGGTTTATTTCTATACACTTTCTCTTTCCCTTTTTGGTGGTTTACTTGTCCTATTTCCCGATCTTTAAAAATAAAAAGGGTAATGCCTCCCATATTTGTGAAAAACTCATACCCTTGGTGCTAGTCGCCACCCCGGGGCCTAATGGAGGCGGGAGTCGGGGGTCATTATCTCCCTTTCGCCATTGCCATCTTAGGAGGGGAATCTTGGTGGGAGGGGGTCGTGACGGAATGGTATCAGAGCTGATGGTTGAGAGAGAGGATGAAGTCTGGAGTTAGGCACAGTGAGGATTGCATGGGATGGTAGGGAAACAATGTTAGTTAATCTTGGTGCGTGACATAGGCCAGGGAAGACCGACTAGGACGCGGGATTTTAGGGCCCCCCATGATCTGATGCATGGAGTCTGAGCCTACCGAATGACCAAGTGAGACTACATTGATTGTAGGGTAGAGACCCTAGGAAAGGTACATGCATCATAATGATTGTCTTTTACTTAATTTGGGTGTTCTGGGAAAGAAATTGGAATAAAATGATAAAATGAAACCCTGAGTTTTCCTTACTACTTGGGCTTAGGCGATCCTTGTTTACCGTACAACTATGGCACCTAGACGTCATCCCTGGGTGGCTCAGACGGCCGAGGCCCAACAGATTCAGGTGGTCGATCAGTTGAGGATTGACTGAGAGGAGGAAGATAGCCAGTGGCGGAAGACTCTCCATTATTTCCAGTGGCAGACCCTCAAGAAGTACGAGGTTAGTACTTCGGATACAGAGACAGAGGGGTGGCTTGAGAAGCTAGGGATCGCTTTTACCTTGATCCGTGCTCCGAGGGAGTACTGAGTTCCCCTAGCAGTCAGTCAACTGAGAGGTGCGATGCGACAATGGTGGACGCTCTACCCCAGAGAGAGGATAGAGGCAGAGGTTCTATGGGCTGACTTTGAGAAGGAATTCCGAGAGGAATTCCTTTCTTCTATGATAAGGCGGAGAACCGGCAGAAGTTACTCTCCCTTCAGCAGGGAAGTATGTCGGTATGAGAGCTGGGGATCAAGTTCAAAGATCTCCTGCGCTTTGCTCCGAATCTCTTTCCAAATTAGGAGTCTCGGGCGAGACGTTTGGAGGAGGCGCTTCATCCTTCACTCCAGTATGCTGTCACCCCCTTCACCCTTCTGACGTACTTGGCGGTGCAGAAGAAGGCAGAGGTTGTAGAGAGGATGCACTCGCTGGGAGGTGCACCCCGAGAGGGGAACCAGCTAGGCTCGTCGAAGGGGAAGGCAGTCAGCAGCAGGTCTCCTACGACGGGACCTTCCAGGTTCAGGCTAGTGGGGAGCAGGACCCAGCAGTTCCAGTTTAGATCTTCAGGTCCCCGTCCCTTTTTCACGAGCCCAGGACCGAGATGTTTTTCTTGTGGAGGTTTCGGGAACGTTCAGAGTCGGTGCTCGACCCGAGCTCAGTACGGTGGAGGTGGACAGGTTCATCTCCCACCTCAGCAGCACCAGTTGCCAGCGAGGCCCTTCCAGCAGTAGCAGGACCATGCCCCTCCGAGAGAAGACTTTGCAGGAGGAGGCCGACCTCAGGGTGCTCCTCAGGGACCTCGACCAGGGTGTGGTCGGGGAAGTGGACGACATCAGAGAGGCATAGGAGCTAGGCGTGGACAGTTGCATGCAGCAGAGTTGACAGCTTCAACAGGACTAAAGGTGGTGCGAGGTACGATTTGTTTGTTCAGCACTCTTGTTTCTGCTTTGTTCGATTCGGGAGCTTAGCACTCCTTTGTTGCACCTGGTCTAGCCCATGCTTTGGGACTAGACGTAGAGAGACTTTCCATACCACTGGTACTGAGTACACCAGTTGGGGGCCAGACCAGTGTATCTTGTGTTTTTCGGGGATGTGGGATGACGTTGGGACCACATCGATCTAGTGGGGACCTTCTTCTGTTACAGATGCAGCCATACGATGTCATCCTAGGCATCGACTGGTTGTTTTCTGTTAGTTCTGTTATTGACTGCTTCCAGAGAAGAGTCGTGTTATCCGACGTGGATGGGCAACGCGTAGATTTTGTTGGTGAGAGGAGCTATCAGGCGGGAAGCCGGCGTATGGAGCCTATCCTTTCCTTGTTAGGTGGTATATCAGTGGTTCCAGCTGATACAAAGATGATGGATGTCCCATAGGTTGTTGGGGAGTTCCTTGATGTTTTTCCCGAGGAGGTTGTGACTCTACCCCTCCGAAGTGACGTTGAGTTCGGGATAAACTTACAGCCTAGTGCCCGTCCGATTTCGATTGCCCCTTATCGGATGGAACCTTCGAAGTTGCGGGAGTTGTGGATTCAGATTGACGATCTGATGGAGAAAGGTTTTGTTCGACCCAGTGTGTCGCCATGGGGTGCTCCAGTTTTGTTCTTGAAGAAGGAAGGTGGTGGTCTCAGGATATGCATAGACTACCGAAGGTTGAACCAGGTAACGGTCAAGAACCGCTACCCCCTTCCAAGGATAGATGATCTCTTCGACCAGCTGAGGGGAGTAGGTTGGTTCTCTAAGATTGATCTGCGATCGGGATATCATCAGCTGAGGGTAAAGGACAGTGACATCTCGAAGACCGCTTTCAGGTGTAGGTATGGGCACTTTGAGTTTGTAGTGATGCCGTTTGGAGTTACGAATGCACCAGCTGTGTTCATGGGACTTATGAACTTTGTTTTCCGAGAGTTTCTGGACCGGTTCATCGTTGTGTTTATCGATGACATCCTGATCTACTCAAGATCAGAGGAGGAGCACGTTGAGCATCTCAGGGCAGTCTTGGAAGTCCTTCGACACCACCAGCTTTACGAGAAATTGTCGAAGTGTAAGTTCTTGACACAAGAAGTACACTTCCTTGGGAACGTGGTGTCTCAGCATGGAGTGTTAGTGGACCCATCGAAGGTGGAGGCAGTTGTTTCTTGGGCAGCACCCAAGAGCGTGGTAGAAGTTCGTAGTTTTCTGGGGTTAGCAGGTTACTATCGGAGGTTCGTTTCGGACTTCTCTCGAGTTGCTTCTCCTTTGACATATTTGACGAGGAAGAATCAGGTCTTCATATGGAGAGAGCAGTGCCAGAAGGCTTTTGACTACCTGAAGGAGAAGTTGGTCAGTGCTCCCGTACTCAGGTTTCCAGAGGAAGGGTTATTGTATGAGGTGTTTTGTGATGATTCTGGCCTTGGTCTGGGGTGCGTGCTGATGCAGAAGAAGGGAGTGATCTGTTATGGGTCTAGGAAGTTACGCCCTCACGAGCGTAACTATGCCACACATGACCTAGAGCTTGCAGCAGTAGTGTTCGCACTGAAGTTTTGGCGACATTACCTCTTTGGGGAGCACTTTGTGATCTTCTCAGATCACAAGAGCCTGCGTTATATCTTCTCCCAGCGTGACCTGAACTTACGACAGCGGAGATGGGTCGAGTTTCTCCAAGACTATGACTTTGAGATCTCTTACACTGAAGGTAAGGGAAACGTTGTGGCTGATGCCCTGAGCAGGAAGTCGCATCAAGAAGTGGTTCGGGAATCTACTGATTCTTGGAAGGTGATGGGAGAGTTGGCTGCCTTACACTTTGATGCCAGGGTAGAAGGTGTTAGAGGCTGTTTGTTTTAGATGATGGTGCAGTCCTCCTTGTTGCAGCAGGTGGAAGAGTCACAGTGGGGGGACTCCGAGGCGGAAGTGATGCGGGATCGTGTCAATCAGGGGAACACTCCAGAAGGATGGTCATAGGACAACCAACATCAGATGCTTTTCCATGGAAGGCTGTTTGTTCCAGAGGCGATGCGTGAGGGAGTTCTCTGTGAGTTCCATAGCTCAGCCTTAGCGGTACATCCAGGAGTTTCGAAAATGTACCGAGGCTTGAGGGAACAGTTTTGGTGGCCCGGGGTGAAATGGGCAGTGGCAGAGTTTGTGGCTAGATGCCTAGTGTGTCAGCAAGTGAAGGCTGAACACCGTGTTACCAGTGGTTTGTTGCATCCTTTAGATGTCCCCGAGTGGAAGTGGGATGACATCTCGATGGACTTCGTCACATGACTACCCAGAGCTCAGGGAGGTTATGATGCTATTTGGGTAGTGGTGGATCATCTGAAAAAATCAGCTCACTTCTTAGCAATTAAGGAGTTAGGCCCGGTGAGTAACTTAGCACAGAGGTACGTAGATGAGGTGGTGCGTTTTCATGGAGTTCCAAAGACTATCGTCTCATATCAGGATACTCGGTTTACCTCACGAGTCTGGAGGGGGTTACAACATGCTTTTGGCACCCAGCTATGCCTTAGTACTACTTTCCACCCCCAGACCGATGGGTAGACAGAGCGGACTATCCAGACGTTGGAGGACATGCTGCGAGCATGTGTTCTGGATTTCGGAGGATCATGGGTACGACACTTGCCTTTAGTAGAGTTCGCCTACAAAAATAGCTTCCACTCTACTATTGGCATGGCACCGTTTGAGGCTTTGTATGGAAGGCTATGTCTCTCACCCATTTACTGGGCAGAGGTTGGTGAGACAGGAATTCTTGGGCCATAGGTAGTGCAAAGCACCATAGAGAAAGTCCAGCTTATACGTGAGAGGATTAAAGCGGCTCAGGACTGACAGAAGTCTTATGCTGATCGTCGGAGGAGGCCCTTGGAGTTCGAGGTGGGGGATCATGTGTTCTTGAAGGTTTCCCCTCGATGGGGGCAGCAGAGGTTTGGGAAAGGGGGAAAGCTCTCACCTAGGTTCATCGGACCTTTTGAGGTGCTGAGGCTAGTCGGCGAGGTGGCATATCAGCTGGCCCTGCCACCTCAGTTGGAGAAGGTTCATGACGTCTTCCACATCTCCCAGCTTCATTGGTACTTACACGACAACTCCCACGTTATCGACTGGGGAGAGTTAGACATGGGAGACGAAGCGACCTTCGAGGAACGACTAGTTAGAATCGAGGATCGTAAAGATAAGGTGCTCCGTGGATGAACCATTTTGTTAGTTTGTGTGTTGTGGAGGCATGGAGGCCTCGAGGAGAGCACTTGGGAGCAGGAGACCAAGATGCATGATCAGTACCCGGAGCTGTTTTGACTTGTGTTTTTCCCTTGTTCTTCTGAGCTTATGTTGATGTTATACTCTATACCCTTGTTATATGGAATGCTTGGCTTGTTAGTTGTGAGACCTTTTGTTTCCTTGTTCCCTGGTAATGTGTAACATGTCCGGATGTGTGGGAAAGGGGAAAACCTGACCCTTAATTGAGACGCATTAATGCAGATGCGATTGAACCCGTGCGGGAGAGTCAGTGCTGCCTAAAGAGGATAATATCTCGACATAGGAGAAGGAATTTCCCAAAACCACATGTTCTGGTAGTGTGTTGGTTGTGTGGTGTTGGGGGTAGTGTAAGTTGAAGAATCCTAATGTATGAAAGTGGGAAGACCCAATTCTTAATCAAGATGCATTAATGAGGATGCAATTAAACCCGTGCAGGCGAGTCAGTGCCGCCTAAACCGGATAATATCTCGACATAGGAGAAGGAATTCCTAACACATATGATTAGGGTTGTTGGTTGGGTTCCTGTTATAACGAGAACCCTAAGAGGTATCTTGTTGAGTTTCCTCTGGGTTGGTTTTTGAATTCTCGGGGACGAGAATGTTTTAAGAGGCATCTGATGTAATGGACCGGACCTCTCCAACCCTTTCCTTTGTCAAAAAGAAGGTCACGAAGTGTTTTGGAGGGTAAAATAGAATTTTTCCACACTTTCCAGAATTTTGAAACTACACACCGTGTACCCCCTTTCCGGGTATACCCCGTGTTGCAGGCCGTGTCCTCGCTGTGTGAAATGATGGGTGCACGCCGTGTTCCCAGTTCTACACGCCGTGTAGTCCGTCCCCGCGTACGCGTTTCCAGTTAACGGCCATGTACCGTGTTGGAGCCGTGTCCTTGCCGTGTGAAATAAATGATTACACGCCGTGTGTATAAACTACACGCCGTGTAGTCCTTCCCCGCGTACGCGTTACCCTCAAACCGTGTGTTGACCAGTCAACAGCCGCAGAGCCGTGTTGGAAGCCGCGTGGAGACCGTGTAAAATAACCAAGTACACGCCGTGTAACCTAAAGTACACGCTGTGTACTTTTCCTTTTCTTTCCTATAAAAGGAGGGGTCCCCTACTCCTTTCAACTCACCCCTCTCCTCCCCTTTCCCTCTGAGCAGAGTTCTCCCAAGAGACTCGAAGGCTCTTTCTTCCATAACTTCTTCGTCCAAGCTCTGATTTACGATCCGTCAGCGGCCACGAGATCGTGAAGACGAGGCGGAACTTCTGAGCTTGGATCTGTTGTCTTCCCTTCGGCCTTTCCTTTCCGACTTCCACCCGAGGAGGTCTTGACGGGACCCGATAGAGGTGACTGATGCCGACGGACTTCTTCTAAAGTTGATATGGGGGAGCGCTGTGATAAGAACCTGTTGAGGTAGGGATCTTACCTTCGTCTCTCTAATTTTTTCATCATGCGGGGTGGGTCTTCTCTTGTTTATGTGAAACACCTTTGAACCGGTTTAATAAAGATAATAACTGGCTTATATAACGAGGATGAGAAGTTGTGATTGCTGCTACTTTATATCCTGTGATATTATGTTGTGAATTGAATGAGCTTCTACCTACTGAAAATAAAGGTCGTTGGGGGCCTTTGATTATGCAATTAAATTTTTCCCTCTCCTTCTGGATTTTCTAATGGATGGAAAATTTTTGGTATGTGGAAATTTGGTTAATCACGTAAAGTTGGCTGTTTAAAATCTGGAACCCTTGTGTGATCACCCCGGTTAAAAAACACGGAATAATGAACATGTGGGTGTTGTCTTGGATACGTGGCATGTGATAGGGGTGTTTTGTGGGTTGTTGTGGATAGGGTGAGCAGGGGGGCTGCGGTTGAATTGGTTGTGGGTTGGTGTGAATGCTATGTTGGTGACGGGAAGTGGGGCTGTGATAAATGGTATTAAAGGGAAAATGATGTACGGTGTGGTTGTGGTTATGGTGGTTGGCAGCGGGGCTGCAGGAATGGGTTTGTTTGTGAATGAATAGTGGGTTGTGAATAATAAATTAAAGTGGAAGAGTTAATGAATGGTGGGGCGTGGTAATGAAACAGAATTAATAAGCAATGGGGTTGGTTGGTTGATAAGAAGGTCTTGGTTGTGTTGCTTGTGTTTTCCTAACTTGATTTGTGGATGGCAGGGATATGTTTTACGAACGATTGATGTGGTTGGTTGTGGATAGTTGCCCAGTAGTTAAGGAACTAATAAACTAATTCTGCTGAAACGTGAAAACATAAATGGGGGTGGGGTTGTTTGTTGTATGCATGATTCGTAGTAGCAGTGTCGAGGCACATGCTCAGTTTCTCTGTTTAGAAGCCATAGGTTGGGCTATGTGGTTGGTATATATGTATATCTGTATCTTTTGTGTTTTATCGCACCCCACCCATGTTGAGCACTTAGTGCCGAACACTCCCATTTCATGGGAGAGGGTGTTTTTCCCCTAGTTACTAGCTCCTTCCTGCTCCTTCTCCCCTAGGATGTGATGGCTTGAGGAGACCTTACACCTAAGACTCTTAGGGTAGGTTTCGATTGGGGTGACTTTAGCCCAAGACTCTTCGGGCAGGTTCTACTGTTTCCCAAGAATCTTCAGGATGAGGCCCAGGTGTGTGCGGGTGGGATACGTGGTTGTGAGGCCCAGGTGTGTGCGGGCGGGATACGTGGTTGTGAGGCCCACGTGTGTGCGGGCGGGGAGAGTGTGGCAGCGTCAGGACATTTTTCGTTAGGAAGAGAAGCTAACTAAAGGGAAATGGTGCGGGGTACCCAATACTCTTGTTTCTTATATGCTACTACCTGTTGTTCTTGTGTTTTGGTGAGTGTGGCTGGTGAGGTTGGGTGGATAGAATTCCTTTCTAGGTTTCTTCTGTTGTTCTCACAGGACATTAGGATGTCTCCCCACTTGTGAACGAGAGCTTTAGGTTTCCCTAATGATTATACTTGTATGATCACCCTACGTTTACTTTCAGGTTTCCAGGAGGACTACCAGGGCCGTGTGGGACCCTACTAGTCGGACAGTTGGAGTTGTTGCTGTTGCTGTACCTTTGTTTTCTTTTGGTATTGTACTTTGAGCTTTATTGCACTTGTACCTTGTTATAAAATTGTTTAAACATTTATGTGGGATTGGTTTGTGTTTATTTCCATACACTTACTCTTTCCATTTTTGGTGGTTGACTTGTCCTATTTCCCAAAATTTAAAAATAAAAAGGGTAATGCCTCCCATATTTGTGAAAAACTTATACCCTTGGTGCTAGTCACCACCCCGGGGCCTACTGAAGGTGGGACTCAGGGGTCATTATCTCCCTTTCGCCATTGCCAGCTCAGGAGGGGCATCTTGGTGGGAGGGGGTTGTGACAATTTTATTATAGAGGAAAATTATTTGATTTAGTTAATTATTCATATGCATATTTTGGTGGTTGTAAGTTATAAAAATAACCTATGGAATATGTCACTTTTTGGGAAAGTTTATAGTTTCTTGGTTCAGTAGGAGACATAAACATGGTTCATTATCATTTATTAAAGTTGAGCATATATCCACAGACAATTGTGTATAGATTCTATGGATGAAACAAAATTTTCTAGACTATGGATATCAATTTTAACATGTCCCTATAAATCATGATAATAAAAGTGTGATAAAAATTTATGAGAATATTATATTACATTCTAGAATAAAAAAATTGATATAAGACATCAATTTTGAGAGAACATTTTCAAAAAGGTGATATAACTCTTGAATTCATTGGTACTAAACATTAGCTTGCTGAAATATTCAAAAATACATTGAATTATGAGATAATGATCTATATCATACATGAACCTGAAATAATGAATTTTAGTTAATCAATTTAATTTATTTTTGGTAGAGGTAAATCATAGAACCTTTCTACCGTAAGGATCTACTATTTTCTATGCTACTACGGCTCTACAATCATGGTGTGATACCATTGGAAAAATACTGTAAGACCTACCATTTGACATGATACCATTCCAATTTCCACTGCTTATGTATTTCTATATTTTAATCTGTTATTTATCTCAAAATTATTTTCTAAGCATTATCTTTATTTAATTTAATTTTATAATCCATAAATGAAAAAAATTCCCAAATTAAAGTATGAATTATAAATCCTATCACGCACACCCTTTTAAACCCCTTCATTTCTCTATTGACCCAATACCCTTCACCTTCAACCGTCAACCCTTGAACCTATGTGAAAATGGTGTGAGTGAAGCTTAATAGTGCGTCTCTTGATAATTCATTTCCTTTAATGAAATATAGAGGTGAATCAAGTTGACCTATCAAACCAAGAAATCCACACCTTGTGTCTCGAGTTGTTTTGGATGAGAAAGAAATAGATTTTTCTTGGTTATCTACAAGAAAGTAGCTTTTTTGGAATGCAATTCAAGACTATGGGTGGGAAGAATGGGTTTTAAGGAATGATAGACCATTCTATCCTAGGTTGATTCATAATTTCTATTTTCATTATGAGTATCATTTTAAATATAATAAAGATCTTATAAAAACAATGGTGGATGGAAAAGAGCTTTTGTTATCTTCAAAAGAGTAGGATAAATGTTTGAAGGTTCCTCACAAAGGTATTTATGAGGATTATCATGGCTCATTTCCAATAAATTTTGAAAAATTTTCAATCAAGGATACTCTTATTTATCTCAATAGGAATACAACTATTTGAAGACCTAATATAGTGCATTTAAATGGATAATTTTGGTTTCTATTTAAGTTCATTCAGCACATGTTATATCCTAGGAAGGGGGACTTCAATATAGTGTGGTATCGAGATATTTTATTCATGTTTCTAATGAAAATATGATACATGATTAATATTTATAGATATTTTATGGTGCACATGATGGATATGTGTGACTCTAACTTAAGATCAAACTACCTTAATTTCCTTAAGATGATTTATACTTTATTGAAGGATAGAATCCTTATTCCTAAAAAAATCAAAAAAGGTAACTAAGTGTGATGGTTTTTGTATTATCCAAGTCACTTGCAAGAAGATAAAGGTAAACTGAAATCCTTTTTTAAAAGGTGGGTAGTGGATATTGATAAAACCTATGATAAGTTTAACCTAGAAGAGTAACCTTTTATACCAATAGAGTTGTTTAACCCTAGATTTAATCCAAATGAAGTTGTGAAATATTCTTCTGATGAAGAAGGTGAGGCCACGAATAATGGTGAAGTTGAAAAGGAAGAAGTTATAGATAAATAAGAATAAATTTTCCCTATTTTAGTGGTAGAGAGGAGTGATCCTGATTTTGTTAAGAGTTCCAATGTGGAATATGTACCACATAGTCCACCTCTCTCCATTTCTACCAAAGAAATATTTCTAGAAGAATAAGGTGAAATAGAAGACACAAAAGTTTTTAATAGTGCTCAGTTTGAATTATCTACTTCAGAGTGTTCATATAATTTGATTGCACTATCTAATGATTCCGAGTATTATGATTATGGTGGATATGAATATGAGAAATCAAATCCCTTTTAGTCTGTCTCTGAGTATAGTAGGTCTACTAGTGGTGAGAGGTAGGGTATTTCTCCACCTACTTTAGTAAGTTAGAAATATGGTAGTAGAGAAGAACCAGTTGCTCCAAATGTTTAGGCTTCTGGAAGTCATGATGATCTAGTTTCTTTAGACATAGATGAGGATGATGCACCAACTAAGGGGGAGAAGTTCCTAGGATATTCTATGCTTGTCTTAGCATATTCTAATTCTTATGGAAGTAATAGAGATGATTATAATCAGGTTAGTCCACTAGAGTATTTTAGACCTTAAATCTTGGTTTCTCAACAAGATCATAAGGGATATTTAGTATAAAGGATTGATGAAGAACATTTTGAACCTTTTACATTTGGAGAGCATGGTATGGAATCTGGTCATGAGAATGATATAGTGTATATCCAAGAGAGGTCTTCACCTCCAACTCTTTCTCTTCCTCACTCTAGTTATTTTACTAGATATGATATAGATGGATTTAATGTAAGATTTATATCTAATCTTAGTGATATGCATAAATATTATTACCCTTAAGAAAATAAGTTTAGTAAGGATGAAACCTCTTTGATAGTATCTTTGGATGTGGCTCACCTCCAACCATAACTTTTCATCAAAATGGGAAATTTTTAAATGGAGAATAATAGGTTATTGGAGAATATGAATGCTCTTAATTAATCTTTGGATGCAATGAGATCTATTTTGAAAATAAGGGATGTATCTCTTCTAGAGAGGATAGAATATTTTCCTATTGTTGGAGCTTCTTCATCTATAGTTCCAACTCATACTTCCCCTACTTCTATTGATGTAGAGTTGATAAGATTCATTATCAGATAAGGGATACAAGATGTTTTAGGAGATATTTCTACCTCTCATCAGGATGGTCTTCATCAGATAAAATCACATGTCGAGCACATATACAAGCTTGTTATAGAATTCTTAAACAAGGATATAAGTGATAGAGAAACAATTACTAAGGCCATTAAGTACCATATCTCTAAGTTTTTTACAAAGCATGAAATTAATTCTCATTTTAAGTTCTTTGATAAAAATATGAGGATGCATCCTATTACTAGGGCCTTCAAAGAGAAATTGAATATGTTAAATACTTTTTACCCCTGATCAAGATATTTATATAATAAAATATAAGATTTTTCAGAATCATAGATCATGGTGGTAGGGTGATTACTCAGTTTGTTAAGTTGATGGAACCTTTTCTCAATGCCACTAGGACTATTGTCATTACACCTCCAACCATTCCTATCATTGTATCCCTTTATTCACCCTTATTATCACCCTTGTATACCATCTCAATTTCTGTTAGTCCCTTTAGACTTATGACTGTTGAAGCTCTAAGGAATCTCATGTCAGTTGTGTCCAGGCCTCCTACACCACCTCCTACCTCCACTTCACCCCCTGTTGTTGGAAAAGGGAAGGACCTTGTGGATCCTACTTATACCCATGATACAAATACTTCTTCAGACTCAGATTAGTATTTTATTGTTAGGGCCAATAGGGGCCTATGTACCCTGAGAGGGGGGGTGAATCAGGGTATGGATATTCTTTTCAAAATACTTCCTGCCCCACTGGATCTTGACCTCTTTGTTACAAGGGTCACTTTGTTTGCTCTTGTGTGTATACTATGCTCAGTTATTTTCAAGTTTATCTGATGATAATGCTTTGAGTGCAATGCAGAGAAGCGACCAGGCAGACACAGCGATTTTTACTTGGTTCACCACTAAGGGCTACGTCCAAGGAGCATACGCCGACAAGTTGCCGGTTCGTACCAAGATCCACTAACTTCACTAGTTGTGGTTTACAATGTTCGGGCTAGATCACTTCTATGCCCAGGCTCACTGCCTATACAATGTTTAGGGTCAGCTCACTGCTTTCCCAAGGGTCACTCCCTGTTTCTCTCTCTCTGGCTCACTGCCGGTGGAGAGGATCACCTTTTTCCTCTTCCTAAGCTCACTGCTCTTGGAAGGGATTAACTCACAGTTTATAGACCTGTAGGTCTCTTCATTTGCATGAATGAATGCATCTTTCTCTGTATGTAGATGCTCTGTTGAAGTTCAACTTTCACCCGTAGATGAATACTCCTTTGCCACTATCCACTGGGCAAACAACCTTTGGAAAGACCTTCGCAAAGCACCCTACAATGCGAGGCTCCCAATTTCGCGAAGCTCAAACAAGCCTTCGCGAAGCTCCTGCCTTTTCGCGAAGCTCACTCGCGAAGCTCCTTCGCGAAGCACTCTCGCGATGCTCAAGCCGTCGCAAAGCAACGACCCTCGCGAAGCTAAGTAAGCCAACGCGGAGCTCGCAGGTTTCGCGGAGCTACAATAGCCGCCGCGAAGCACCTCTTTCGCGAAGCACACTGGCTCCGCGAACCACCTTCGCAAATCGAGAGCAAAGTATTTTCTCTGAAAATTCTCTCTACTTCGCCTGAAGGGGTCGGCCTCTATTTATAGGCGATTCCACCGACCCTCATCCTTTCCGCACGAAGTCAACGCCACGTTATCTCAAATCGCGATGCTCCAAAGTTTCTGTCAGAATTCTGTCCAAATCGCGAAGCTCCACCGCAATCTTCCGTTCGCGGAGCTTGACGTAGTCGCGATGAATCACCGTCAACTTACCTTCGCGGCTCGCGCCTTCGCCGCGAAGCTCCCTCGCAAAGCCCTTCTCCGCCGCGATGCGCTTCAGCCTCTGCCGTTCGCGAAGCTTGACGTAATCGCGAAGCATCACCGCCTCCATTCTTCTGGTCTTCGCGATCTCCAAACCATGCATGCTATCTTCGCGAAATTCATGCCTTTGCCATATTAAATTGTGCTCTTCATTGAAATCCTCTTTTCGCGATGCTCACCAAACTCCAAATTTTGGACCCCAAAAATTTGGCAAACACTGGGAAACGGCGCCACCTTGTACTGCTCTTTTGTACCGCCTCCAGATTGTCCTTTCCTTTGTCATAGTTCTTTGTCAACATGTAATGTCAACAACTTCTCGGGAACTCGACAAATATCCATGAAAACCTGCTTTGTCAACAAACACAATCAACCCAAAAATACTTCAATGTTACCTTGAGGGATTTTTGCCCAACAATCTCCCCCTTTGGGTTTGTTGACAACTCTTCACAATTTTGCTCAGGATGATTTTCTGCACTGTGATACCTCACTGAGTCTTCTTCCAGCTGCTACCACCATTCGCCTCTTGCGATTGTGACAGTGTTCAAGGATTCACTTAACACGTACTCTAAGCCCACATGAGCAATGCTCGGCGTGAGAAACAAGAGTAGTATGTAAAGTTCATCAATGAATCACTTCATGTTAGACCCCAATTGTCGATTCCACCATGATACCAATTCCTAAAATAAAACCAGTTGTAGAACCACACTGATACCAATTGGTGAATTCTTTAGTTGATACCAATTGTTGATAGCTGGACACCGTCTCACACCATTCCAAAACCACTGTTCTGCTTTTATCACGATCCTCAGCTGTCGTGATTTCTATGATTTGATCGATCACGTCTAGCATCGTCAGATTTAATACACTCCCCCTTTCTCATTGCTCCCCCTTTCTGGCTGCTCCACCTGTCAGCTTCTCCCCGTATCAATTATGATTTATCAAATCTCCGCACTATTTGCTCCCTTGAACAAACACTTTTCTCCCCCTTTGTCAAGCACTTTTCAAGCACTTTTCTCCCCCTTTGTCAACGAACCCAAAGGTCACGCCTTTGTAGTCTGTAACATAGTAGAGAACACATATTAGCACATTAGGGAAAAACACACCATACCTCGGGGAGAGGGGGGGGGGCCCACATCCACTCTATTTCAAGTGTGGGGAATTGACTGAACTCCCAGAGCCAGTCGATGCCTTTCAAAAGCTTCCTTGGGTAAGGCCTTTGTCAGAATGTCTGCAACCTGTAGTTCTGTAGGCACATACTCCAATTTCATGATCCCCTGCTCAACCTTCTCCATGATAAAGTGATACTTAATCTCAATGTGCTTTGTCCTTGAATGATGGACGGGATTTTTGCTAAGATTTATAGCACTTGAGTTGTCGCACTGGATTCCGATCGGAGACTTCACTTCAACTCCCATATCTTCAAGCTGCTGCTTCATCCACAATAACTGTGTGCATGCTTGAGTGGCCGCAATATACTCAGCTTCTGCGGTGCTTAATGAAATGCAATCTTGTTTCTTGCTCAACCAAGCAATACATAGTCCGCCAAGATAAAATGCACCTCCAGATGTTGATTTTCTATCATCTGCTGAACCGGCCCAGTCTGCATCAGTGTACCCCAATAACTCTGTCCGAGATTTGTCATTGTATGTCAAGCCGAAGTCCACCGTGCCCTTAATATACCGAAGTATTCTTTTCACTGCGAGCATGTGACTTTCCTTGGGATTACTCTGATATCTCGCTACTTGGCATGTGGCGAAAACAATATCAGGCCTTGTTGCGGTTAAGTACAACAGACTTCCAATGATTTGCCTGTATTTTGTGATATTAACTGCCTTGCCATCCTCATCATCCTTTGATTACTCTTTATCTGGGAGTCTCCTTTGCACATCAGTCGTGCTTTGTTCCGAATCATCATGCCATATTCATTCATCTTGTCTTGATAGACCCATTTTTTCTTGATGACATTTTTATCATCTAGCCTCGAAACAGTCTCCCACGTCTGATTCTTCTCAAGTCTGATCTATCTCTTCATCCATGGTATGATCCCAGTTCTCATCTTCAGTTGCATTAGCAAAGCATTTCGGCTCAACCTGAGATATAAAAGATGTTTTCTGCAGTGATTTCATTCTCCTTGTCTAAGCTAGAGCTAACTAATCACCAATGATATTCTGCATGTCAATTTCAGCTCAACTCTTTGACTGTTGTGCAGATGAGGATTTTTACTTCCTTGTACTCACAAACTAGACACTTTCATGTTCATCATTGGTGTCTTCTTCTGAATCAGCATAAGCCACTTCTGATCTCCCTATGTTGCTTTCTTTCTCAATACTTCCATCAGGAAGTTGTTCACTGACTCATTTTTCAGTGGCTTCATTTCTTTCAGCTAGGTTTCTCGAATTTTTGTTGAGACGCCTTTGATTTTTCTCTTGCAGCTTCTTGGTATCCTGAAAACAGTCAGCTGATACCATATTGTTAGAGCAAATAGATAAGCATAAAATGCATTGTTATTGCTGCTTCTCCCTGTGTGTCTTTCTTCCCTCAATAGGAAACACCTGAGCCGAGTCATCCAATTATTGCATTGATGGCTCTTGAATCTGATTTGGATATAGAATGCTCCCCCTGTGTTATGCAACTCCTCCAGTTGTTAAGCCCAACAATATGTTTAGACCCATAACACGTCTTTTCCTCCTGCATCATTTGTTCTCATCTTCCACTCAAATTTGAGCCATTAACAAAATCTCTAAGCCTACGGAGTTGAAACTCGGTGTAGGAAACAAGAGATAAAGTTAATAACACAATCACTTCCTATTGTGCTCTGTTTCTCCCTTTCTTCATCAACTCTAGTACCTGATTTGAATCAATTGAAATTCTAGAGCAAATCACTTCTCCACTTCGCATCCTTAGATGCCACTTCCCCTTGGATCGTATCTCCCTAAAACCTGAAACACATCAATCATCAGTTAATAGCATTTATATACATAGGGAGAGGGGTTTCTTCCAAATTCCTCAAGATGAGGATTGTGGTTGATCCTGATGGGTCAACCATTTGATTCTTTCTTGAAGAGTATCACACTCTTTCCTTGCTTCTTCTAGCTGCCTAGCCAACTTCAACTGTTCTGGCCATATGACTAGGCATTCTTTTCTCATATTCTGAGGTTTAGACCAACTGGTACACATTTTGGTCTTTGATGTTCTACTGAAATTCCATTTCCCTTGATTGTTTCTCGGTGCAGGAATCTCCTTTCTTGTCATCTTCCCCGTCTTCTTTGTCCATTGCAGGGATCTGCCTTTTTCTTCCACTTCTCGTTGCGGGGCGAATTTTGCAATGCATTCTTTGCTTATCTGCCTTTTATCAGATTTATGAGTCGCCACCCTATTTTGAATTGGTGGTGGGTCCTCCATTGAACGTTCATTCTTCTTTATCACAACTGGAGTAGATCTCCCCTTAATCTTCCAGGTTTGTTCACATTCTCTCCTTGAGAGTTGTTGTGAGCACGCTAGAGGAGGTGACTGATACAACTTTCGTTCAGCTCCATGTGATTTCCCCGAGGCTTTAAGCCTATTCTTCTCCTTACCACTTTGTCTCCCAGTACAGGCTTCTTTCTTGTACACTTCTTGTGGTGGAGATCTCTTTTCTTGTTCCTTTCCCTTTCCTGCTTTCTTCTTACTGCAATGTCTCGCCATGTGCCCATAGTGAGAACATATAAAACATTTTCCCTCAAAGACATACCTCATTTCATCATCTCTCTGCTGAGATGTTGATGCCCCTTTATTTCTTCTTTTGATATTGGGATCCTGAGCTTCCTGACACATACTCATTGTGTGTCCCATTCTTCCGCAGTAATAGCATCTAACATATGCTTTCCTCTGAGAGACTCCTCTCTCTGATTTCTCATGATGCTTCTTCTTATTCTCAGATTTAGTAATGTCTCTATTTTCACACCCTGAGATGTATTCCAGAGCCTCTGAACAGAAGCTTGATGTGTGGCCATGAATCCCACAAAAATAGCACATGTCATC
Organism: Viscum album; assembly: GCA_963277665.1. Classification (NCBI taxonomy): domain Eukaryota; kingdom Viridiplantae; phylum Streptophyta; class Magnoliopsida; order Santalales; family Viscaceae; genus Viscum; species Viscum album. The sequence continues at coordinate 539,559,668 of OY728120.1, read as the reverse complement.
ACTGCTTTTTGTATCTGTCCTTTTAGGCCTATCTCCAGCACCTATAGGATTTCTTTCCCATCTAGAACTGTTCATAGCTCTCTTTCTATCTTGCACGGGAGGGGATTCATCAAATCCGATACCAGCTTTTCCGAAACTTGCTGGTCTTTGAGCTGAGAAAATATTCTGTTGTTTCTCTTCAGAAATAGCATACCTATTCTTCATTTTATCATCACTTGTCGAAGGATGATCAAATAGAAAGTGTAAGGCATCCTTCATTTTTGGCATTCCTTTAGCATTAGATTTTTCCACATCCCTCTTTACTAATTCTAGATCCTCTTCCAACTTTTTAATCTTCGTCTCCCTTGATTCAAGTTGGACATCCAGTTCTTTCTTGAGAAGCTTCCCATTACTCACCTCATCTTCTAGTTCCTGTGTGAGCTTTTCCACCATTGCACTTTTCTTCACTACTTTTAATTTTTCCTCAGAAACAGATTTAGAGACAGATTCATTCTCTTGTTGAAGGCTTCGATTGTTCTGAACTTCTTCAGACAACTGTGCTGCTAGATCATCATTTCTAGCTTTCAGATTCTGTACTTCATCTGACTTTTGATTCTCTTCATAATCATCAGCCTTTTGTTTTCCTTTCATTTTAGCCAGCTTCTGTAATACCTCACCTTGAGAATCATTCTTCTTTGTTAGGTCAGTAACTATATCGATAAGCCTTTGATTTAAGCCTCTTAGCTTGTTGACCTCAGTTTCCAGAGCATTGATCTGTATGCCTTTAGAATTAATTTCTTCAGTGGATTTCTGATCCAATTCTTTAGTCCCATGGACAACTTCCACCTTTTTGTTCAGGCCATCGATCTCTCTTTTCTGTTCTTCAACCTTCAGCTTATACTTACTAACGGATTCTGAGTTCTCTGATGTTGATAAATTAAGTTTCTGAATTTCTTCCATCAGCTCAGATTTCTCTTCTTCCTGCTGCTGCATATAGAGTTTGGCATCGCGAACAATTTTGTTAGCTTTCTTGGTTTTGGCCCTCCAAACATCTATCTCTTCCAGAGCAGCCTCCAACTCAGCTCGCATATCAATTCTTCCTTCAATTTCTTCTTCTTCATCGTCAGTGGTTCCAACGTCACTTGGAAAGTCAGGTTCTTCACTCATTCCATCAACATCTTTGAATGAGTAAGTATTTTTGTTGTATGATTTATCCAAATCATTTTTCTGTTCACTACATGATTCCTTCAGTAAGCTATTTGATTCTTTTATTTGAATCACACTTTTTCCAAAAACACTTCCACACTGAGGGATACCACCTGACTTCTGATTCTTCTTTGAAGATTTTCTTTTTCCCATGGTAGACCGAGATAAGCGCAAACAATATCTTCAACAACACAGATCGACTACACAAAGTTGAAGCAAACAAATCTGATAAAAGCAACCAGTCCCTCTGATACCAATTGTTAGGGCCAATAGGGGCCTATGTACCCTGAGAGGGGGGGTGAATCAGGGTATGGATATTCTTTTCAAAATACTTCCTGCCCCACTGGATCTTGACCTCTTTGTTACAAGGGTCACTTTGTTTGCTCTTGTGTGTATACTATGCTCAGTTATTTTCAAGTTTATCTGATGATAATGCTTTGAGTGCAATGCAGAGAAGCGACCAGGCAGACACAGCGATTTTTACTTGGTTCACCACTAAGGGCTACGTCCAAGGAGCATACGCCGACAAGTTGCCGGTTCGTACCAAGATCCACTAACTTCACTAGTTGTGGTTTACAATGTTCGGGCTAGATCACTTCTATGCCCAGGCTCACTGCCTATACAATGTTTAGGGTCAGCTCACTGCTTTCCCAAGGGTCACTCCCTGTTTCTCTCTCTCTGGCTCACTGCCGGTGGAGAGGATCACCTTTTTCCTCTTCCTAAGCTCACTGCTCTTGGAAGGGATTAACTCACAGTTTATAGACCTGTAGGTCTCTTCATTTGCATGAATGAATGCATCTTTCTCTGTATGTAGATGCTCTGTTGAAGTTCAACTTTCACCCGTAGATGAATACTCCTTTGCCACTATCCACTGGGCAAACAACCTTTGGAAAGACCTTCGCAAAGCACCCTACAATGCGAGGCTCCCAATTTCACGAAGCTCAAACAAGCCTTCGCGAAGCTCCTGCCTTTTCGCGAAGCTCACTCGCGAAGCTCCTTCGCGAAGCACTCTCGCGATGCTCAAGCCGTCGCAAAGCAACGACCCTCGCGAAGCTAAGTAAGCCAACGCGGAGCTCGCAGGTTTCGCGGAGCTACAATAGCCGCCGCGAAGCACCTCTTTCGCGAAGCACACTGGCTCCGCGAACCACCTTCGCAAATCGAGAGCAAAGTATTTTCTCTGAAAATTCTCTCTACTTCGCCTGAAGGGGTCGGCCTCTATTTATAGGCGATTCCACCGACCCTCATCCTTTCCGCACGAAGTCAACGCCACGTCATCTCAAATCGCGATGCTCCAAAGTTTCTGTCAGAATTCTGTCCAAATCGCGAAGCTCCACCGCAATCTTCCGTTCGCGGAGCTTGACGTAGTCGCGATGAATCACCGTCAACTTACCTTCGCGGCTCGCGCCTTCGCCGCGAAGCTCCCTCGCAAAGCCCTTCTCCGCCGTGATGCGCTTCAGCCTCTGCCGTTCGCGAAGCTTGACGTAATCGCGAAGCATCACCGCCTCCATTCTTCTGGTCTTCGCGATCTCCAAACCATGCATGCTATCTTCGCGAAATTCATGCCTTTGCCATATTAAATTGTGCTCTTCATTGAAATCCTCTTTTCGCGATGCTCACCAAACTCCAAATTTTGGACCCCAAAAATTTGGCAAACACTGGGAAACGGCGCCACCTTGTACTGCTCTTTTGTACCGCCTCCAGATTGTCCTTTCCTTTGTCATAGTTCTTTGTCAACATGTAATGTCAACAACTTCTCGGGAACTCGACAAATATCCATGAAAACCTGCTTTGTCAACAAACACAATCAACCCAAAAATACTTCAATGTTACCTTGAGGGATTTTTGCCCAACATTTATAGGGATTGTATTTTTTTGATATCCATTTTCGATGTACTATATTAACTTTAATGTTTAATGACAATAATCACTTTTTATTCATAATTTTGTCATTTATTTACTTTAATATTATTTATATATTTTTGATAATTTCAAAATGGGGAGAAATTATGCATGGAATCACAATTTATGGATTAAATAATGTCTATTAATTACATATGGACTTTTATTGTTAATCAAATTGTATTTATATTGTACTCATTTTACTCATCTGTTAAAATATTTTTGTATAGTTATTAATGTTTATGAATTCCATGATTTTTTTTCATAAAAAGGGGGATAATAATGTACTAGTCTAAGAAGATCCTTATTTTAATGATCTTAAATCATGTTTATTATGTTTCTAATAAGTTTTATGTTTTATGATAGTAAATATTTTTGGAAAATAAAATAAAATAAAATCTTGATAAGTCTTGATATATTGTGACTATCCACCACTAGTTGTTTCAAGCTACCATGAGTTAAACTTAGATATTACTCGAAGATACCATTAATTTAATATATTACTGATAGTTCAAATTCTATGACCTCCAAAACATCAAACACTAGATTTTTCTTCTATTCAATGGAGATACCACCACCGTCAAGTAGATCTACCATTAAGTGTTACTACTAATACTACTACCACCATAAGAAGCTACCACTATTGTCAAACGATTCTACCACCAAGTGAAGATAACATTAAGTGAAGCTATTATAATAAAAAAAGAAACCACCAGAACATCTACTCCTCAAATATTACACTTCCAGAGTATTGACTTCCAGTATCAGAAGCTACCGTCAAAGTATCCTATTATTAATTAATGATATCGTCAGGTGCATATACCGCCAAGATGATCTACCACAATTCATGCCTGATACTGTAGTTATTCCCAGTTAAGTTTAAACTTAATTTCTACAATGTCTAGATTAAGGTATTAAATGAAATTTAGAGGCATGTATATTTATGAATGATTATTCTTAAACAAAACCACACAATTTTTAAAAGGATAGTAAATTTTTTTGGATTTTTCTATCAGTATGATGATTCTTATTGTCATAATATTATATTATAATGGATAGTTGGACCAAATGGACTGTTATAAATTTATAAGATCTCCCTCATGCGTAAGATGATAGATTCATATATGTAGATATATACATTTATACATAGGGATACATAGATACAAATGTGTTTAGAAAAACACCGACTAATTGACTAATTTTGATCAAAGAATTTTCTAGACTTCCATGACACTATGTTTTCATGCACTTTTATAAAAAATCAGTTGAATATTTTCAAGGATAAATTCAAATAATTCTTAAAAACCAAAGCTGATTAGATTCACCTTCATTAAATATTCATACTTTTCATTTATTTCTCTTTATGTTTTAGTATATCTTTTGAGTTGTGTTTTGTTTTAATCTGTCTATATATAAAACATAGTTTCTTATTCTAAATTTGAGAGTTATAGAGACTTTATTCAAAATATTTCCATTTATATTACCATATATAACTGTATAATAAGTTGTGTCTGACCTGGAATTATTTTCTTCCCACATATAACTATGGAAGAGGCTTTTTGATTGGAAAAACTTGTGTGTTATTGTGTAAAACCCGATCTATGTTTTGGATCAGTTTGTATTATAATAATCTTCTTGGTAGAGGTTTATTTCTAAGTAGAGGGGATTAGGTCTTGGATTAATAATGAACCCCTTGTTTAATTTTCATTGTGAATTTATTAGTTTTCATAACTATTTAACAAAACTTTACTACGATAGTTGACTTTAATTTATGTTTTATATTACCTATTTGATTAAGTAAATTAATTTTAAAAGTTAAAGTATTTTCAAGATTAATTTAACTGAGCTATGATTGAAATTTTTAGAAACTTTTATAAAGTTTAAATCATATATCTCTAATGTTTTAGTTAACTAGATTTTTTTATGAAATTAGGGGATTTATGTTTTAAATTGTTTTTAAACAAAATTTTTCATTAGAATCTTAATTCAACCCCTCTTGAGTTGTCCAATGAGACCAAAAAAGTCCCTAAGAAAATTATATATAATCCTACAAGACCATATGTGATCCTTATTACAATCAATGATGAATGACACAAGTGATTAAATTCTTCCACACTAGCACTCAGATATATGATGATGACATTCTAAGGTTTATAGAGCATGTGTGGATTACCGGTAGAGAGATTCTACCCTTGAATCCTTCATTACAACAATGATATGACAAAATTTTCCAACTGATTCAATAATGAATAAATAATTGCAAGAAAAAATATTTCTTATTTATATAAATTAATTATAAATTATATGTGAAAAGACCCTCTCTATGAATATTTTTAGGTTTATATTGTTTAGTTTTGAGGATTTATCTAAATAAATCAACAAAAACAATTGTTGGGATTATGACCTAATGGTTTTTCTATGCCTCAAAAACTTCAAGTGATATCAGATTGGTTACATATTAATTTATAATTATTTATCAGTCATAGATTAATTTATTCATTTTTTATTTCTAGTTTATTTTTTCTTAATATGATAGTTAAGATAATATGTTTTTCACTTTAATATAATCAAGAGGAGACCAAGAACAAATGAAGGAAACCCAATGATCTCATTAGAAGGTGACAAATATTCTTGATGGATATCATGGAAATGATATGTGTAACTAAAAATTGAACATAGTTTTTCCATGTTAACTATAGTAGGATGAGTTTTAGGAATCATGACACATCCCATGGGAGAATATTATGCGGTATCATCATTTGATACATATTTATTAGTCCAAATGGAATGTGGATTGACAGGTTAACAATGTGTACCTAGAATACATGTCCTATAACTCACATAGGTTTTTCTTATAGGAATAATGAAAGCTGTGTGGTCAAAGTATGTGACATGTGTTAATTACATGCCACGTATTGAACACCAGGTGATAAATATAGGCTAGATGAGATTAAATAGTATGTAGCTAGTTTAAAAATTACGTAACTCATAAATGTTCATGTGGATTACATGCTATGTCCCTAGGAATGTTTTTATAATGATCATAGAATGGAATACTTGACATATAGTAGGCTGAACACACTATGTAACTCATACCCACTCACACAAAGTAAATGCCAAGCCAGGATATACATTGAAAGAATTAATTATACTAAATGGAAATTAATTTTGACAATAAACCAAACTATGTGCCATGTAGCAGGATCACACTCTATGAGATAGGGTTTTTAAGAAATATTAAATTCCTAATTAATTTTCATGTTAATTTTAAAACTACATGACATGGATAGTCATCGTACATGTCATGTACTTCATGGGAATTAAAGGTGGTACACGCTGTGTATATTAATGCATTCTATGTTTCATAAATGTTGATTTTACTACTCATATTGAATTACATAACTACATTCCATGTAATATTGTGACATTTCGTGCACTCCACAGGTTGTGTAAGTGCATAGTATATAAAAAGGACCATACAAAGAGAAAACTCATGCCATGTAGTAAAGAAGGGTATATTCCATGTTTCTTCCAGTACAAACCATGTATTTAATTAATTTTAATTTATTTAAATTTATATTGGATAATAATATCAAGGACTATTTGGAAATATAATTATGATAAATGAATGTATTAATCAATAAGACAATTAATTAATTAATTTGGGAAATTTATCTTAATAAAGAATGTATTGAAATGAATTCCATCTAGTTTATGTATATTTTTTTTATATGTAGATGATTATGAGTTTGACTAACATATGTATGTGTTGGTTTTATTTTTTAATTTAATTATTATTGAATGGGTTTTTGTGATAATTATTATTAAATTAAATAGATGATTTAAAAATCATCTCCTCACATTTATTATGTGTAAACTGACATGTACATTTTTTTAGGAAACCCTATACCAACGGTTCCCCTATAACACCCTGAGATTTTATGAGATAGATTATTTTTAATTTTATTGATATATTTTGTTATACGCTACACCAAGATTATATTGTGCTATATGAAACACCGTACTATCTTGTAGTATACGCAATGATATACTTGGCTTGTGTTGCACACAATTTCAAGTTCTTTTAATAGAATTGATTTCACGCAATACTGAGTATAGATTTTGTTCAATGTATAAATGAACTAAGTTTTTATTATTTTATACACAACACCAAATGAATATTTAACTATATTAAATTCTGACTTGACTTGTGTTACACGCAATAGTGACCTTCCTCAATAGCTTGCGTTGTACACGATACCAAGTTTAACTAAACAACGATATATTATTAAAATATTATTATTTAATAGGATATAAACTAGAATTTATGAGTAGTATTAACCAAATTTTGAATTTTATAACATTATAATTAATCTTACACATTTTATAGAACATGGTATGAGAACAAAATGCATTTTTTGGATAAAAGAAGTATTTTAAAAAAAATGCAGTTTTACTTCCTTTTAATGGTGCACCCATTTTAAATCTATTTTTTGACACTTTTATAAGTTAAATTTGACAAAATAAACTTCTTATTTGGAATCGGGACATAAAAATTTACTTTTTTTTTTGAAATTTTGGTATTTTTATGATAAAATTCAAATTTAAATGAATAGTGAAAAATACTACATTTTAATTCAAAACTGCTTTTTCATATAATTTATTTATATAGTTAGATTATCTTTTTAATTAGTTTTAAAGTGTAATTGGATTAATTTTTTATAATTTAATCTAATTTTGATAATTTTAAGTAATTTAAATTTTAAATTGGACATAAACACATGTAAATCTTTTGATAGTTATTACTTATTAAAAACCCGCTTTTTGGTTTTGACAACAGGAATTAATTTTAAATTAATTAATGAAACTTCTGTATTTTGAATTAAAAAAAATGGATTACATATTTAGAATCATAAGGTTAAAATTGTGTAAATAGGTACCTTTTATTTTTGGACATTATGAATAGCAACTTCAGTAATTATTTTATTTACCATGGTTAAAGGGTAAACTTGGTAAATAAGGGTAAAAAATAATATTATAATAATATTAAATTACCCTAACACATGTCCTAATTCTATTTTATGAGATATTTACGACCATGGTAATCCTTGGGTTGATTTTGGGACCCCATGGATTCACTTGGATGTGAAAATGACAATTTATAAGAATTAATTTAAAGTAAAGATAATTATAACCTAAACATATATCTTTTACTAAATCGATTTTAATTGAGGGTTATATAAATGATATCTATGTATATAAATAGTCATTATAAATATAAAAATATATCCTACATCATGGTATTTTATTTATAATTTTTATACATTAGATAAATATATTTATTTATGAAATAATTATGATGTAGTGATTACCTCATAAATGAAAGATTCAAATAAACGAGTTTATAAATATTAAAATAAATTTAATTTGAACATTTTGATGTCATCCAAAAATGTTTTGGATGAAATTGACATATTAATTATGAGTTAATTCCTTTGGTTCTAAGTAATAAGGTTATTATGATTTTTTTAAAAAATCTAAGTATGAATAGTATCCAAAATTGACATAATTCATAACTTAAAATATAAAATAGTTTATTAAATGATATTAAATTCCTAAAAATATAAGATTTAAAAAAACGGTTAATATAAGTCCAAATATGTCATAAATAATTTTTTTGGGTCATTTGACATGATATGGTAATTAAATTAACCCACAATTCGTAAATAACATGATATCACAATAAGATTAAAAAGGTTAAAATAAGGTTAAAAAAAAGATAAGGATAAAAAAATATTCAAAACTTCTCAAAAAATTATTGGATGATGAGTATTAGAACCAAAATTAATCTTATATTATAATTAAATAAGTTTTGGACCATTTTAAATTGAAATTTAATTTATAATAAATTAATATTTTGGAACTTTCCTAAAGTGCCCCTCTCCTCTCTTATAAAAGGGCACCTCCTCCCTCTCCTATTCACTCCATTTTGATACTTCAAGCTTGTAAAACCCCTAAAAATTTCTATTCTAAACTTATATAGTTATATTCTAGAGGTTCTGTTATTCTCAAAAGACCAACTCTAGTGTCCTAAGAGGAAATTTAAAGGAGGCAAGTCGAGGAAGAGGTGATCACTTCTACCGATTCTTTCAAATTCATTTCTTATTCTACTTCCTCTTATTTAGTTGTTTCATTATTTAGTAATAACAAAAGTATCACTTATATACTTATGTGTTATTATAAATATGAAACAAACCTATTTCATCTTCTATCCATCCTATGAAAAATCAAATCACTGTGCGTGCGTACATATGGATTACCGTCTCCACGCCGTGGTGTAATCTGTTTTTCACCTCCACATTACATGGATGGGTATAATGGTGGAAATAATAAATATATATGATTATTATAACATGATAATAATTCTGATATATTATACAACATCTACTTAAATACCGTTCAACAACTATGGGAACGATATCGTCGCTCGTGCGTACGTATGACTTACCGTCTCCAAGATGCGATGAGATTCATTCTCCATGTTAACCATTCAGGAATGATTATAAAGTATATATAATAAATAATCATGAAATATATGAAATAATAATTCTACTGTATTTATGTATATATATATGTCATTTACTTACTTCCATTCAATTTAATAAGGAAACAAAAACAACGTTCATGCGTATGTACAACCTACCGTCTCCATGAATGGTGTATTCCATTCCATTTATCAATCTATTATATACATTTATATACCTAATATATATGATATATAAATAATTTTTACATTATTAAAGAAATTAAATCATTATCTAAGTAATCATATGAAAAATAAAAAGTCCAAACACGTATGATAAATGAAACAATTATTACCAAAAACATTGGTTTAACATGGAATTGAAAAATGAGCAGGTAATATAAAGTCATAAGTGAATCATATATGATATAATAAATATTATTATGGTTCTTTTACAAGTTAATAATATGTTTAACCCACTATACAGGAGTTTCAGACATATACAGAAGAAATACGACCTAAGGTAAGGGATAATTTTGCAATCTCATTTTTATCCGAGATTGTTTATTCGTAAGTATTTACTGGGGTATATTTATCATCCATGTCCATGTTTTCTAAAAATGTTTTCATAAAATTTTACTATTATTATATGTATGTTTAAAGTCATTTTTACCCAATTTTACTTCTTACTACATGGATTGGAAGGAATCTTTCTTTCGTTTACCATACAAGTTACTTTTTGACTTTTTCGACAAAAGTAAAAGGAGAATGTTTTTTTAACTTACACGACATGAATATATTTTTAAACTTTTATAAGGAATTATTTCCATAAATATTCCTTTACAATATTTCAATTTTATTTTCAATTAAATTATTTTCTTTTAAAATTTCACGACATTTTGAAAAATAAAATGTTTTTGAAAAATAAAGGATATTTTCCTCAGGAATTAAGTTCAAGTGTTTTATCAAAATTATTTTCCATCTAAGATGACATAGGGTATGTCTATATCCCTATTATTAATTTTATTTGATTTTTTATGATGGAATTATTTTTATGATGTGCATTTATCTTATATGGATTATGTTATGATGAAATTATGTTTAAGAATCCCATTTTATTTCATGGGTTATTCGATGATGAATGATTTAAATTTTGTGGCACATGTAAGAATGATTTTGTTATGATATGGGTGGGACCTATATCTCCCTCCAATTAGTTGGGTAAAGATTTATATCTCATGAGATAGACATGGATGGAATTGAAAGTAAAACTGGTTCAATAATACAGGGCTGGAATGACAGGTAAACCCAGTTCTGTAATGGACTTTGACCACTATGATTGTCTTGGCAGCAATGCCTCAACTAGTATGGAAATCATATTATGTTATTATTAGTTTTCCACAATTACATGTTTTATGCCAATGCTATTCTATCATGGTTAATGTTCCTTTATGATCTATGCCTTACGTACTGCCAAGATTTATTTCATGACTCAAGATTTTGATGTTTAAACTTTATGTTCATGTTTTTACATTCAAATGTACATAGTTTGTTTTATTTTCTCCATGTTTACCCTTACTAAGCATTTGATCTCACCCTTTTTATGTTTTATTTTCCCCAGGATATAAAGAAAGGTTTTAGGTAGGAAAACAAAAAGGGGAAGATCTTTATGGGAGATGTTGAAGATCTTTCACCATGATTAGAAGATTATGTTCTGAGTTTCCAAAGACACTAAACTAATATGGTCTTTGGGCATCTATTTTTGTCATGTATTAAGTATTTCACAAAAGTAATGTAATGTACTTGTACATCATGCTTGGGTCTCTACAGTTGGTATCAGAATGAAGGTTTAATTAAACTTTGGAAACTTGGATGTGAAAACTCTAGTGAGATCCCTAGAGATATTTCTATGGTATGTCTAGGGATGTCCCTAAGGTTAAGTATAATTATAGGAAACTGTCCTAAAATTATGGTAATGACCATGAATAACCTAGAATTAAACCTAATATGTTAGATATTGAAGGTACTCCCCCTTGACTATGTTGTTTTACAAGTATGATTTTTTCCTCTCACAATATTCTTTTTGGGTTTTAGATGATGGCCGGAACCCGAAGGAACCGTGTTAATGATCAATGCACTGGGAAATGCAATGATTGTCCTCCTGAACAACCAAATGTTATGGGAGATGGAATGAAAAATCTTGTTTCTATACTTATACAAGATATGAATCATTTTGGACTCCCAAATGAGCATAGAAGGGAACAACATTCTATTGAGTCCTTCATGAGGCAATGCCCACCTTCTTTCAGTGGGTTTTATGATCCAATTGTTTCTGAACAATGGATCAGTACCATTGAAAAGATATTTTCCATCCTTTACTATTTGGAACATGAAAAGTTCATTTTGGCTATCTATCGTTTATAAGGTGAAGCAGACTAGTGGTGGACTCTAATTAATAATACAATGTGGCAAGATGAAATTGAATCCATGGAATGAGACGAGTTCAATAACTTATTTTTCAATAATTACTTCCCTCATATTCTTAGAATAAATATGGAAAAGGAGTTCCTTGAGATTAAGAAAACATATAATGAATTTTTTGGTACTTATGAGGTGAATTTTACAAGACTTGCAAGGTATTCTCTTGGCTTTATCATCCAACCTGAAAGTAAAGTTGATTGATTCTTCAGTGGCTTAAAACCAAGTCTTCAAAGGGAATTAGCTATAAGAGACTTCAGTAGCTATGAAGAGATTGTGCGTTGTGCTATCAAGGTAGAACTGGAAGTTGGTGTTACATATCCATCTCATGGTTTTGAAAAGAAATGAAATATGGAGTTCAAGGGAAAATCCCAAAACAATGGTGAAAAGAAAATAAATGTTTCCTTATTCTCAAAGTGTGGAAAGAATCATGGTGGAGATTATATTAAAGGGACTAGAAAATGTTTCAAGTATGGAAAATAAGGTCATCAAGCAGTTGAGTGCGGAAGTAATGGGAAAAAGATTTCTAATTATGTAAATGGAGAACAGACTATAGAGAACAAACCATTGACACTTCAATGCTATAAGTTCAAGGAAATGGGTCATTATGCTAACAAATGACCTAATCCAAGGGTTAATTATGATCAAAATCAACAACCTATTAAGGCAAAAGATAAAGGTAAGTCACATGTGATCACTATTGGCGATGTTGAGTATGAAAACAAAGTAGTGGAATGATTAAGCGTTTATGTAATGAGATTTAAAAATAGTGTTGTGGAATCTCATTTATAGTATTATGGAATATTAGAAAATCTATGTATTGGCCTATTATGGTTTTCCATAATTATATGGCACCGGTAACCATGAAAAGTGATTGAATTTTTTTTGGAAAGAAGATGATATGCACATAATGAAGGGATAAGGAGAGAATAATATGTTTGATAGTATTAATGGGCTCATGAATGATAAAAGGAAAAAGTGATATCATGGTTTGAGTATATAGAATTTTTGGTATATTTGGTGTGTGTAAATAATTAATTTTGATAGAATGCATGTTTCCACTAAGGTTCAATGGTAAATTTATGTTATTATCATATTTCAAGAGAATACGTGATTAGGTATTCACATGTTTGGAATGTGACAACCAAGAACTGCAAAATGAGATATGGGAGACAAATTTTATTTCGATTTAGTTCACCTACTTATAAAGTTTTATATTTTTAGTTTTTGGAAGGATTGTAATGTTATCTATTTATAGATAGTATAATTTATATTCTGGTAGAAGTTTTTTAGATTAATTTATTATCTCACTATAGGTAGACTTATGCATATTTAATAATATGTTCCAACCTTTTTATTGAGATATATGGAATGACCTATCATTCTATCGTATGATCTGCTAACACTTCACGAATGAAAAATTAAACTTCATTTCTTTAAATAAGATATGAAGTGGAAATTTTTCAGGGAATGACCAATGGTGATATTACACTGAAATCAAGTAAGTATTTCTCCTTATGAAAAAATTCTTCAACTTTAGGGAAATGATCTTGAAAACCAAAAATGTTATCCTAGTACCCTATTATATGATAAATCAGATGGTCCCTTAAATCATCGTAGATTTATGGCTTTTTGGTAGTTAAAATTTTCTAAACCTTATGCTTTATCACTATCCATAAAAACTTGATGGTTAGATTTATCTTCCATATACATGTTTTCTGTAAGTACCCGACTCCAGTTGCCCAGAGCCGGTGCCTTATTGGAATACATACAAGGAATAAGCATCCTGAAGGATCAATTAGTTTAGTATCTTTTGGAAACAAGATACATAAATAAGTTTATCATTACATCATGAAGGAAGAAACAACACTAATTTATTCCACTAGAAACATCCTTGACTCCTAGATTATGCTTGCAAGTCATTAATAATTTACTTCTTCATGTACTTAGAAAATGAAACATAAGAAATGAGTGAGCTCAAACACTCAGTAAGAGTAAGCAATACAATGAAGATAATATAAACATTAGACATGGTGAATAATTGAAATCACATTCCTTTAAAAAAATAAACTTAAACACATTATGGTAGGAATATGAGTTGAGTAAACATTTCCATAATATAACATAATCATGGGTATTATACTAGTCAAATAACCACATAAACTTTCAATTACTAGCTTCATAATGAGGGAAGTGCATATGCTGGACATTTTGAAACATTTTTTCAAGGCCTCAGCCAAGACGTCTAATGATTAAGGCCTCAGCCAAAATCCATATATCACATTGGGAAAGGCCTCAGCCAATTCTACATCTATTTGTCTCATGAGACCTACTGATGCATCGAGGGGATATAATGGGACCCACCCATCACATAATAAATCCAATGCATTCCTCATATGAGTGGGGATAAACATAAACAACATATACACTCATATTGAAACTATCATATGAAATGTAACTATCTTTCCCCAATCATTAAACATAAAACACTAACCATTCTGAGTAATATGGTGAATGGTTTTAGGATAGATCATCCAAAATAAGGTTAGTAATAAACCATTAAATAAAATATGGTAGATGAATTCATAAATTATTAAACCCAATAATACATAAGAATCAACAAGAGCTTTGAATTAAAAGAAAATACTCTTATAAAATCATTAAGCAATCTTGAGATAATTACTTTTTTATTTTGAAAAGAAGAGTTCTTTTGGAAAATATTTGTATAAAACCATACGTTAAGTAATATATTATTTTCATAATAAAATGAATGTTTTTATAAAGATAATGTTTTCCAAAAAACAGATTATAGAGTGACCTTGAAAATAGATATGAATTTGAGAAATTCCCTTGAATCAGGATTATATTTTAGAAACAGTTTTGAAAGTTTCTTTTAAAACATGTAAAAATCCATAAAATAGGGAAGGATTATGGTTGGTGTACATATATAGAATAATCACACAGAATTTATGAGGAGTACATAAATATATATAAGAATTTCATTGAGGTAATTAGACAATGAAAGTAACCCGAATGAAAATGGAAGTTCGGGTGGAAAAACCTTACCTTAACTCCGAACGTGTTCCGATCTCAAACCTAAGCTCATGGAATCTAAAATTATACTTATTAATAAATTATTTCAGAACCTATTAGACATGTATTTAGTTTTTCCTAATTCTGTTTAGTTCATTTATGCCCTTATTGATAAGTTATAATATTGAATTTCATCGTTCCGTAGCATTCGTTTCCTTTATTTTCATAATCGATTCACTTGTTCTTAAGTAATAGAGTTCATGTAAATCTCCAGAATTGAATGAAAATATTATTTATGATTATACATAGGTGTTATTGGTTATTTATATAACTTGGTTACATGGCATGAGGATGAATTATTATATATAACTTTAATGATAACTGTTTCGGTTAATTTGTAGGTTTTGATTACAATAAACTCATTTTTCTTTATAAGCTAATACCATTTGTAAAAAGGGATTAAAGAATCTTAAATATTTTATATTACATATTTAATAATCTGTTTCAACCATAACAATAATGGATTCATTACCATAATTGAGAATGATAATAGAAATCGAAATCCCATCATCCTTGAATGTGGAAAATTGACACATCTCGGATGGTGTTCTTACTACTAGTATAAACGAAAGTTAAAGGGAGATATGATGATAAATTATTCCACTATAATAAAAAAATCACAGAACATATAAGGTAATATAGTCATCACAAAAATTGGATAAGGATAGGTAATAGAAAAAGAAAACAAATGAACTTGAAAAGAAAGACAAAGAATTGAAAAGAGGAATTTACCTCTTGAACCGAACTTCCTTGAGAGCCTCCTTAAGGGAGAGGTTTTGGTCTTTTTATGAGACCAAGGATTTATAGACATGGGAGAGGAGGTTGGGATGGTATTTGGATAGAATTTGGAGAAGTAACAAGGCTTTAGAGGAGTGAAGAGAAGAGGGAGTGAGAGGGGGTTTTTATAGTGGAGGGGAGATGAGATTTATTAATATAAAATTCATTAATTTTTTATTTCCCCACAAGACAAGGAATAGTGAGTCTTTATTGACCAAAAATAGTAATTTTATCATGTGAGTTTGAACCAAGTGGTATTTCATCTCTTGTGATGTCATGAATAGTGTATTTAACTGATATACAGTATTTTACCGTATTTTACTATTCATCAAAAAATTCAAGTATTTCAGAAAAATCCCAAAAATTCACCCCAACAATTTTTCGACGTGTAGAATCCAAAAATTAAGTCCATTTTTCAAAAATAATTTTATAAATATGATTAATTTAATATTTAATTAAAATCATAATTTATTCGAAAAACAAGAGTCTTAAAACATTTATTTACTTATTCCAAAGCATAGGTATATCGTACTTTCACTTGAATATTATTTATATACAATAATAGGTAAGGTTACTATTAATTAGGGTATATCACTATTAATAAGGATATGTTACTATTCATAAGGGTAGGTTACTATTCATAAAAAAATAAGCTTTTATTATTGGTCTCCAAATAACTTACTGATCGCAACCGTGTATGTCAGATTTTCAAAATTCACATCACAGAAGTGAAAAAATTATGTTTTAAGGGTCACATAGCACTTAGTAATTAATTATGTTGTGATTTCATGTGATTATGACATATTTATAAGAAATGAATTTCCATTGAAAAATATTGGGTCGTTACATTCTTCCCCCCTTCAGAAAATTTTCCCTCGAAATTTCATTTTACAAACTAGGCCAAAAACAGATGGGGGTAATTTTCCTTCATTACTTCCTCTAGTTACCATGTTTCCTCTTCGTACTTATGGTTTCTCCATAATACCTTGACCAGATGAGTAGTCTTGTTGCGTAGAACTTTGTCTCTACGATCCAAGATTTTCACTGGTTTCTCATAGGAAAGATCATCCTCCAACTGTACCACCTCTGAAGAGAGTACATGTGAAGGGTCTGGTATGTACTTCCTTAAGAGGGATACATGAAAGACATCATGTACTTTCGACATGGTAGGTGGAAGTGCTAGTCGATAGTCCACAACTCCGACTCGATCAAGGATCTCGAAGGTGCCGATATACCTGAGACTTACCTTTCCTTTCTTCCCAAACCTCATGACATTATTCCATGGAGATATGCATATAAATACTAGGTCTCCAACTTTGAATTCAAGGTCTCATCGATGGTTATCCACATAACTCTTCTGTCGACTTTGGGCTGCCTTGATATGCTGCTGAATGGTTTTCACCTTCTCTACCATTTCTTCGACCATTTTAGGTCCTAGAAACTTACGCTCACTAACTTCATCCCAACACGTCGGTGTTCTGCACCTTTTCTCATAAAGGGATTCATATGGTGCCATTCAGATGCTCAAGTGGAAACTGTTGTTGTAGGAGAATTCAACCAGAGGAAGATGTTGGTCCCATCCTCCTTTGAATTCCATAAAACATGCTCTCAACATGTCTTCCAGTGTCTGAATAGTTTGCTTAGATTGGCCATCAATTTGAGGATGATAGGCCGTACTGAAGTTCAGTTCAGTACTTAGAGCATGTTGGAGACTTTTCCAAAACTTTGAGGTGAATCTAGGATCACGGTCGGATACAATAGATAGTGGTACTCCATGCATCCTTATCACTTCTTTGATATAAATCCGTGTAAGTTGATCCAATGAGAAGTCCTCTCGAATCGAGATAAAGTGAGCTGTCTTTGTAAGACGATCCACAATGACCCATATAGCATTGTTTCCTTTGGATTTCCTTGGAAGTATAGTGACAAATTTCATGGTAATGTTCTCCCACTTCCATGATGGTATGCGTAGTGTTTGCATCATCCCCTTAGAATTTTGCCTCCCATCCTTCACTTATTGACATACCAGGCACTTTGATGTATATTTGGTAATCTCCCTTTTCATATTGTCCCACCAAAACTTTTCTTGGAGATCTTGATACATATTTGTACTACCATGGTGTATAGAGAAATTAGAACTATAAGCATCATCCAATAGTTCCTTTTTTAGCTCAGGAATAGCGAGAACACAAAGCCTCTTCCCAAATTTCAAAACTCCCCCTTCATATATGAAGTCAGTAAACTTCCCATCATTTATAGATTTAATTTCCCCAGTTCAAACTGTGTTTATTTACACAACCTAGAGAGTCTGACTCCGTCGGGGGTTAATATTATCCGTGGGGATGCCCTCGGTCTCCATTTCTTTCGCCCCCGTAGCTGCTTTGCCAGCTGGCCCTGGTTTTCCCGGTGGGCCTTTGTGGTTTTTATTTTTGCTTCTTCGAATAAAAATTTACTCTTCAAGGTCAAGGTTTTACCTTCCTTGACAATTCCCATATCCATATTTACTAGATCCATGAACAAAGGATTCCTTTCAACTCTCATCTTGTTCAGAACTCCATGATCCTTTCTACTCAAATCATCTGATAACTTATTTGACTTCCTCGAGTGGTAGTGTATTGTGCAATCATAATCTTTGAGCAGCTCAATCCATCTCCTTTTTCTCATTTTGAGTTATTTCTATGATAATATATATTTCAAACTCTTATGATCTGTATATATCTCACATTTTTCGCCATAGAGGTAATGTATCCAAATATTCAGAGAAAAGATTACCATTACTAACTCAAGATCATGAGTTGGATAGTTTTGTTCATAACCTTTTAGCTACCTAGATGCATAGGCAATCACTAGATCATTCTCCATAAGGACACAACCAATTCCTTTCTTTGATGCATCACTATAGATAACAAACCCATCATTCCCCGATGGTAGGGTTAAGATCGGAGCGTTCACTAACATCCTCTTAAATTCTTCAAAACATTCTTCACATTCCTTTGTCCATACAAAATCAACCCCTTTTCGTGTGAACTTGGTCATTGGGTTGGCTAAACGGGCTAATTTATGAATGAAACGCCAATAATAACCTGCTAAACCAATAAAACTACGTACCTTAGTTACGTTTTTTTAGAGTAGGCCATTCTTGCACAACCTTTTTCGTCACGGGATCTACAGATATTCCATCCTTAGAGACAATGTAGCCTAGAAAAGAAACTTATTGGAGCAAAAAATCACACTTACTAAACTTCCCATATAATTTATTTCTTCTAAGTGTCTTCAGAATAGTGCGCAAGTGATTTTCATGATCTTTATAGCTTTTAGAGTATACCAGGATATCATAAATAAAAACCACTACAAATTCATCAAGATAATCCTTGAAAACTCTATTCATTAGATCCATGAAGATAGATGGTTCATTAGTTAGTCCAAAAGGCATTACTGTAAACTCATAATGCCCATAACTGGTTCAAAATGCTATTTTTGGAATGTCTTCCTTCCTCACAAACAACTGATGATATCCAGATCAAAGATCAATCTTAAAAAAATATTGGACTCCATGAAGTTGATCAAATAAATCATCAATTTTTGGTAGAGGATACTTATTCTTTATTGTAATAACATTTATCTCCCTATAGTCAATGCACAACCTCATAGACCCATATTTCTTCTTTACAAAAATAACAGGGGCTCCCCATGGAGAAATGCTGGGGTGAATAAATCCCTTATCACTCAATTCCTCTAGTTGTTTATTTATTTCCACTAACTCTATAGTGGAAATTCTATAAGGGGTCTTTGATATGGGTATTGAACCAAGAATTAAGTCAATGGAAAACTCAATTTCCCTCTTTAGAGGATGTCTAAGTAAATCCTCTAGAAAACATCAACGTATTATTTCACAATACATGTCCTCTATCTATACATTCTTCTCCTTACCCATATTTATTTCATTCCCTTCCTCCCCAATAATTGAATTCATCATATCTACTGGGGGTGGATCTAGATGATAATCACATGGTGAGGTTTCTATTCTAAAAATAAGGGATTCTACACCATTCTCGAAAATTGTAACTTCTTTCATCTTGCAATAGATCTTCTCATCATAATTTGATAGCCAATACATACTGAGAATTATATCATAGTCAACCATGGGTATAATGATAAGGTTAGAAACTAAAGCACATTTATGTGTCACGAGGGGGACTAATTGACATGCCTTTGTTGCAATGATACATCCACTAGGAGTTTTGGCTGATAACTCCCTTATTAAATCAAATTGGACATGTCTAATTTTCTTGGAAAATTGGGAAGATATAAATGAATGTGATGATACAGAATCAAATAAAGTATTGTCTAAGTTTGATGAAATGATTAAAGTACCTACCACCACATCATTAGGAACTTCAATATCAGGAGTTGTGATCGCATAAGCTTGTCCCTACTCCCTTGGCCTTTTCTGTTGCATATTTCCTTGACGCTTTGGACAATCATTAGCATAGTGTCCCATATCCTGACAATTATAGCATTGAACATTAATGGATTCTTTATTCCCCTTGCAATCACCAGCAAGATGGCCCTTTTTACTACATTTGTATCATAATCCTTTTCCCTTTAAGCACGCACCGGGGTGTTTCCTTCCACAATTATCACAAGGTTGAAATTCAACTCTTCCATTCTTCCCTATTTCCTTATTTACTTTCCCGGAGTTTTTAACAGCCCTCTTCTTTTCTTGATTTCCCTTAAAGTCATAAGACTTAGAGAATTCTTTTTATATCTTGATAGCATATGAAACTATATCCTCATATGATGAAAAACTTTGGGAGACCAGTGCCCGTTGGAGGAATGGATTTAGGCCATCAAATAATCGATCAATTTTTGTCCTTGGATTTCATATATAGTCCGAAACATGTCTTGATAACCCTGTGAAGTTAGATTCGTACTTTTCAACATTATCATCTTACTTCTGCCTCAGATTCAAGAATTGTCTCTCCATATCCACTCTCTGTTCGCTAGGAAAGTATTTCTTTAGGAACATTTCTTTAAAATCTCTACATTCCATATCTTCTATTTCTTCCTCCTCCTTTGTGTTTTGGGTTAATGACCACCACTGATCTGCATCTCCTGATAGTTGATAAACTTCCATGATGACCTTCTCTCTTTCATTACATCCCAAAGAAAGAAATATCTTCTCGAGGGAACTTATCCACTGCTTAGCTACAAATGGGTTTGTAGTCCCATTGAATGATGGAGGCTATTGTCACATAAAGCGATCTAGCATAGCTCCTCCATGTGGTAGATTCAGATTCTTCATATGGGTAAGGTTATTATTCATAACCTGAGTAAGTTGTCCCAGTATGGTTATGAGTTTCTTAGCACCAGTCACAACACCAGAGCCAACATCATTATCTTGCATCGGAGGAAAATCCTTATAGGGGATAGGTGCATTCGTGCGATTTACATTCCTTCCACTAGGCACCATTTCTAGATAATGGAATACACTATATTTGGTTATGAATCATAATGCATAATCTTAACTTATCAAAATAATTATCACAAATTGAAATCCTAGGCATGACTAATCCCATAATCACAAAAATTGTTTCTTTGAGAAAAATTTTACATTTAAATACTTCATAATGGATTGTAAAGAAAATATGATTTATCCTAAGCATATCCCCCAGGAGTTTTGTAACCAAGATTACAACAAGACCCATTTTCATGCACCAGTTCCCGTTCGAGTCTAGCTCAAATTGGTGTTTTTAGGTTTTACCCCTAGATACATTAATGCTAGAGCCACCTCTACCTGATCATCTCCAGACAGGGATGTATTGCTTGAAATATCCAAATAATCTATTCCTTACCAAAATACCAAGATGTTCATGTATGTTTATCCTCAAAAATATCTTAGGGACTCTTCCCTAATCCATATTTTCTAAATCTAATTTCTAAGTTTTCTACTAAACTTCCTCTGATAACAACTGTAAGGACCCGACCCTAGTTTCCCAGAGCCGGTGCCTTATTGTCATACATACAAGGAATAAGCATCCTAAAGGACCGAGTAGTTTAGTATCTTTTGAAAAAAATACACATAAATAATTTTATCATTACATCATGAAGGAAAAAACAACACTAACTTATTCCATTAGAAACATCCTTGACTCCTAGATTATGCTTGCAAGTCATTCATAATTTACTTATTCATGTCCTGAGAAAATGAAACATAAGAAAGGGGTGATCTAAAATGCTTAGTAAGAGTAAGAAATACATCAGAAGATAGTATAAACATTAGACATGGTGAATAATTGAAATCACATGCCTTAAAAAAAATAAACTTGAACACACTATGGCAGGAATATTAGTTGAGTTAATATTGCCATAATATAACATAATCACGGGTATTCTACTAGTCAAATAACCACACAAACTTTAAATTATTAGATTCATAATGAGGGAAGTGCATATTCCAGACATTATAAAACATTTTTTTAAGGCCTAGGCCAAGACGTCTAATGATTAAGGCCTTAGCCAAAATCCATACATCACATTGGGAAAGGCCTTAGCCAATTCCACGTCTATTTGTCTCATGAGACCTACCAATGCATCGAGGGGCTATATCGGGACCCAACCATTACATAATAAGTCCAATTAATTCCTCATATGAGCAGGGATAAACATAATCAACATATACATTCATGTTGAAACTATCATATGAAATGTAACTATCTTTCCCCAATCATTAAACATAAAACACTAACCATTCCGAGTAATATGGTGAATGGTTTTAGGATAGATCATCCACAGTAGGGTTAGTAATAAAACATTAAATTAAATATGGTATATGAATTCATAAATGATTAAACCCAATAATACATAATAATCAACAAGAGCGTTGAATCAAACGAAAATACTCTTATAAAATCATTAAGCAATCTTGAGATAAATAATCTTTTATTTTGAAAAGAAGAGTTATTTTGGAAAATATTTGTATAAAACCAGAAGTGAAGTAAGATAGTATTTTAATAATAAAATTAGTGTTTTTATAAAGATAATGGTTTCCAAAAAACAGATTATAAAGTGCCCTTGAAAATAGATATGAATTTGAGAAATTCCCTTGAATCAGGCCTGTATTTTGGAAACAGTTTTGAAAGTTTCTTTTAAAACATGTAACAATCCATAAAATAGGTAAGGATTATGGTTGGTGTACATATATAGAATAATCACACAGAATTTATGAGGAGTAAATAACAATATATACAAATTTCATTGAGGTAATTAGACAATGAAAGTAACCCGAATGAAAATGGAAGTTTGGGTGGAAAACCCTTACCTTAACTCTAAACGTGTTCCGCTCTCGAACCTAAGCTCATGGAATATGAAATTATACTTATTAATAACTTATTTTAGAACCTATTAGACATTTATTTAGTTTTTCCTAATTCCGTTTAGTTTATTTATGCTCTTATTGATAAGTTGTTATATTGAATATCGTCATTCTGTAGCGTTCGTTTCCTTTATTTTCATAATCGGTTCACTTGTTCTTAAGTAATGGAGTTCATGTAAATATTCAGAATTGAAATCAAATATTATTTATGATCATACATAGGTGTTATTGGTCATTTATATAACTTGGTTACATGGGATGAGGATGAATTATTATATAGAACTTTAATGATAACTGTTTTAGTTAATTTGTAGGTTTTGATTACAACGAACTCATTTTTCTTTATAACCTAATAACATTTGTAAAAAGGGATTATAGAATATTAAATATGTTATATTACATATATAATAATCTGGTTCAACCATAACAAGAATGGTTTCATGACCAGATTTGAGAATGATAATAGAAATCGAAATCCCATCATCCTTGAATGTGGAAAATTGACACATCTCGGATGGTGTTCTTGCTACTAGTATAAAAAAGGTAAAATGGAGAGATGATGATAAATTATTAAATATCATGAAAAAATTACAGCACATATAAGGTACTATAGTCATCACAAAAGTTGTATAAGGAGAGGTAATAGAAAAATAAAACAAATGAACTTGAAAATAAAGACAAAGAATTGAAAAGAGGAATTTACCTCTTGAACCAAACTTCCTTGAGAGCCTCCTTAAGGGAGATGTTTTGGTCTTTTTATGAGACCAAGTCTTGATGTAAGTGGGATAGGAGGTTGGGAAGGTATTTGGACAGAATTTGGAGAAGGCACAAGGCTTGAGAGGAGTGAAGAGAAGAGGGAGTGAGAGGAGGTTTTATTGTGGAGGGGAGAGGGGATTTCTTAATATAAAATTTATTAATTTATTATTTCCCTACAAGACAAGGAATAGTGAGTCTTCCTTGACCAAAAAAATAAATTTCATAATGTCAGTTAGAACCAAGTGGTCTTGAATCACTTGTGATGTCATGAATAGTGTATTTAACAGATATACGGTATTTTACCGTATTTCACTATTCATAAAAAATTCATGTATTTCAGAAAAATCCCAAAAATTCACCCCAACCATTTTTCAACTTTTAGAATCCAAAAATTAAGTCCATTTTTCAAAAATAATTTTATAAATATGATTAATTTAATATTTAATTAAAATCACAATTTATTCTAAAAATAACAGTCTTAAAACATTTATTTACTTATTCCAAAGCATAGGTATATCATACTTTCACTTGAATATTATTTATATAATATCATAGGTAAGGTTACTATTCATTAGGGTATATCACTATTCACAAGGGTATGTTACTATTCATAAGGGTAGATTACTATTCACCAAAAATTAAGTTTTTCTTATTGGTCTCCAAATAACTTACTGATCGCAACCGTGTATGTAAAATTTTCGAAATTCACATCACAGAAGTGACAAACTTATGTTTTAAGGGTCACATAACACTTAGTAGTTAATTATGTTGTGATTTAATGTGATTATGACATATTTATAAGAAATTAATTTCCATTGAAAAATATTGGGTCGTTACATTTTCACTTCCCACCTATGTTCTCCTATGTGGAAACCCAGTGACGAGTTACTTTAGGTAACCATTACATTTCTAACTTTACTTTTTTAAAATGATATCTTAGTATCCCTTTTTACGATGTGGGTTTCTATGAAAGAAACTTTCAAGTAGAAAACCATTTATAACCCCGAAGAATTTCAAGGGGGAAATTCATTTTAAGGGGGGTAGAATGTAACGCCCCAAGATTTTATGAGATATATTCTTTTTAATTTTATTGATGACTTGTGTTTTACACTACACCAAGATTATCTTGCGCTATACACAACACCGTATTAACTTGCAGTATGCGCAACAATATACTTGGCTTGTGTTGCACACAATTTCATGTTCTTTTGATAGAATTGATTTCACGCAACACTGAGTATATATATTTTTCAATGTATAAATGAAATAAGTTTTGATTATGTTATACACAACACTAAAGGAATCTTGAATTACAAGCAACACTGACTTGGCTTGTGTTACACGCAAGAGTGACCTTCCTCGATAGCTTGCATTGTACACGATACCGAGTTTCACTAAAAAACGATATATTTTTTAAATATTATTATTTAATGGGATATAAACTAGCTGTTATGAATAATATTAACCAAAATTTTAATTTTATAACATTACCATTCATCTTACACATTTTATATAACATGGTATGAAAAAAATGATTTTTTTTCGGATAAAAGAATAATTTTTGAAAAAAATATAGTTTTACCACCTTTTGATGGCACACCCATTTTAAATATAGTTTTTGAAACTTTTATAAGTTCAATTTGACAAAATAAAATTATTCTTTGGAATCAGGACATAAAAACTTACTTTTTTTTTAAATTTAGGTATTTTTCTGATAAAATTTAAATTTTAACGAACAGTGAAAAATACTGCATTTTAATTCAAAACTGCCTTTTTATCTAATTCTTTTATATAGTTAGATTATATTTTTATTTGGTTTTAAAGTGTAATTGGATTGATTTTTTATCATTTAATCCAATTTTGGTCATTGGAATTAATTTAAATTTTAAATTGGACATAAACACATGTCAATCTTTTGATAGTAATTACTTCTTAAAAACCGGCTTTTTGGTTTTCACAACGGGAATTAATTTTAAATTAATTACTGAAACTTCTGTATTTTGAATTTGAAAAAATGGATTCCATATTTTGAATAAAAAGTTTCAAATTGTGTAAATAGGTACCTTTTATTTTTGGAAGTTATGAATAGTAACTTTAGTAATTATTTTATTTACCATGGTTAAAGGGTAAATCTGGTAAATAAGGGTAAAAAATAATATTATAATAATATTAACTTACCATAACACATTTCCTAATCCTACTTGATGATATATTTATGACCATGGGAATTCTTAGGTCGATTTTGGGACCCCATGGATTCACTTGGATGTGAAAATGACAATTTATAAGAATTAATTTAAAGTAAATATAATTATAACCTAAACAAATATCTTTTACTAAATCTATTTTAATAGAGGGTTATATAAATGATATAAATTTTAATTATAAATATAAAAATATCTCATACATCATGGTATTTTATTTATAATTTTTAGACATTAGATAAATATATTTATTTATGACACAATTATGATGTAGTTATTACCTCATTAATGAAAGATTCAAATAAATGAGTTTATAAATATAAAAATAAATTTAATTTGAACATTTTTATGTCATACAAGGATTTTTTGGCTTAAATTTACATATTAGGGATGAGTTAATGCCTTTGGTTCGAATTAATAAGGTTTTTATGATTTTTTTTAAAAAAGTTAAGTATGAATCGTATCCGAAATTGACATAATTCATAACTTAAACATAAAAAAAGTTTATTAAATGAAATTAAATTCCTAAAAATATAATATTCATCCAAATAGTTAATATATTTCCTAATATGTCATAAATAACTTTTTTTGGTCCTTTTACATGATATGTTAGTTACATTAACTCACAACATGTAAATAACATGATATCACGATAAGATTAAAAAGGGTAAAATAAGGGTAAAACCAAAAAGATAAGGATACAAAAATATTCAAAACTTGTAAAAAGATTATTGTATTATGGGTATTCGAACCAAAATTATCTTATATTATAATTAAATAAGTTTTAGACCATTTTAAATCAAAATTTAATTTATAATAAATTAATATTTTGGAACTTTCCTAAAGTGCCCCTCTCCTCTCTTATAAATGGGCACCTCCTCCCTCTCCTCTTCACTCTATTTTGAGCCTTAAAGCTTGAAAAAACCATACAAAGTTATCTTTTTCAACTTAACTAGTTACATTCTAGAGGTTCTGTTATTCTCAAATGACCAAATCTTTTACCCTAAGAGGAAATTTAAAGGAGGCACGTCGAGGAAGAGACAATCTCTTCCACCAATTATTTCAAATTTATTTCTTATTCTACTTCCTTTTCATTAGTTGTTTCATTATAAAGTAATAAAATATGTATCTCGAATATAATTATATGTTATTATAAATATGAAACCACCCTATTTCACCTTCTATCCATCCTATGAAAAATGAAATCAGCGCATGTGCATACGTACGGATTACCGTCTCCACGCCGTGGTGTAAACTGTTTTTCACCACCACCTTACCTGGATGGGTATAATGGTGGAAATAATAACTATATATGATTATTATAACTTTATACCAATTATGATATATTATACACCATCCACTTCAATACCGTTCAACAACTATGGGAACAATATTGTCACTCGTGCGCACGTACGACTTACCATCTCCATGATGCGATGAGATTCATTCTCCATGTTAACCATTCAAGAATGATTATAAAGTATATATAATAAATAATCATGAAATATATGACATAATAATGATACTGGATTTATTCATATATATATATATATATATGTCATTTAATTACTTCTATTCATTTTAATAAGGAAACGAAAACAGCGTTCATGCGTACATATTACCTACCGTCTCTATGAACATTGTATTCCATTCCATTTATCGATCTATTATATATATTTATAAAATGAATATATATGATATATCAGTAATGTTTTACATTCTATAAGTAATTAAATCATGATATTAGTAATCATATGAAGAATAACAAGTCCAAACACATACGATAAATGAAACGATTATTACCCAAAACGTTGCTTTAACATGGAATTGAAAAATGAAGGGGTAATATAAAGTCTTAAGTGAATCATATATGATATAATAAATATTATTATGGTTATTTTACAAGTTAATAATATGTTTAAAAATCTATACAGGAGTTTCAGATACATACAGAAGAAATCGGACCTAAGGTAAGGTATAATTTTGCAATCTCATTTTTATCGGAGATTGTTTATTCGTAAGTATTTACTGGGGTATATTTATCATCAATGTCCATGTTTTATAAAAATATTTTCATAAAATGTTTCTATTATTATATGTATGTTTAAATTAATTTTTACCCATTTTTACTTCTTACTACATGTATTGGAAGGAATCTTTCTTTCGTTTACCATACGAGTTACTTTTTGACTTTTCCTACAAAAGAAGGAGAATGTTTTTTTAACTTATACGGCATGAATGGATTTTTATGCTTTTATGAGGAATTATTTCCATGAATATTCCTTTATAATATTTCAATTTTATTTTCAATTAAATTCTTTTCTTTTAAAATTTCATGTCATTTTGAGAAAATAAAACGTTTTTGAAGAAGAAAGGATATTTTCCTTAGGAATTAAGTTCAAGTGTTTTATCAAAATTATTTTCCATCTAAGATGACATAGGATATGTATCTATCACTATTATTAATTTGATTTTATTGTGTTTATTATGGAATTATTTTTATGATTTCCATTTATCTTATGTGGTTTATTTTATGATGAAATTATGTTTAAGAATCCCATTTTATTTCGTGGGTTATTCGATGATGAATGATTTACATTTTGTGGCACATGTAAGAATGATTTCATTATGAGATGGGTGGGACCTATATATCCCTAAAATTCATTGGGTAATGATTTATATCTCATCAGATATACATGGATAGAATGATAAGTAAATATGGTTCAGTAATATAGGGATGGAACGACAAGTAAACCATGTTCAGTAATGGACTTCGTCCACTATGATGGTCTTGGAAATAATTCATTGGCTACTATAGAAATCATATTATGTGATTATTAGTTTTCCACAATTACATGTTTTATGCTAATTCTACTATATCATGGTTAATGTTCCTTTATGATCTATTCCTTATGTACTGCCAAGATTTATTTCATGACTTAAGATTTTGATGTTTAAACTTTATGTTCATGTTTTTACTTTCAAATTTATTTAGTTTGTTTTATTTTCTCCATGTTTACCCTTACTGAGAATTTGAGATCACCATTTTTATGTTTTATTTTACCCAAAATATAATGAAAGGTTTTAGGTAGGAAAACAAAAAGGGGAAGATCTTTATAGGAGATATTGAGGATCTTTCACCCTGATTATAAGATTATGTTACAAGTTTCCAAAGACACTAAACTAATACATTCTTTGGGATCTGGTTTTTGTCATGTATTAAGTATTCCAAAAAATTAATGTAATGTCCATGTACGTCAATATTGGGTCTCTAAATCCCCTCACTTGATTATGAGTAATAATATGTAAAGGATGAAGATCCTAGATGAGTAGAGGTGGTTCTAGACAGATCTAAGGTGAAACCAACCAAGGAGAAACAATGGTGAATAGGAGGAATGTATCTACTTGAACAAAGTTTGGTTCAAGGAGTTATTATCCGAAGGTCATGGTTTATTTTATTATTTTCCTTATAAAATGAATAATAAAAATCTATTGATCAAGATATATATTTATTTTATTTATTTCTCTTGCATGGTTATTTTTTATGATATTCATGTTTATTAATAATCACATAATATAAATGAATTAATAAGAATGTAAAAGAGAATAAAATAAATGGACTATGTATAAATTGTTTTATTAGAAATGGTTAATCAATTATATAAAATCCCAACAATATTAACAAACATGTAAAAGGATAAAATGAAAAAAAAATTATGCATACAATAAAAATTCCTAAAAAAATATTATGTTGGTAAAAAATTCCATTAATTGAGTTGAAATAAAACCATACTTCAAAGTTATTGCCTAACCCAAGTCAGGGTGATTTTAATTTTCAAGGAGTTTTAACTAAAATTTTGGGTTGGATTAACCTAGTTTACATTAAGTGTTGACTGCCCAAGAAAGAATTAGTGTAACTAGGAGGAAAGTGTTGAATAAATATAAGTTTTGGGTTTCATGATTGGGGATTCCACTCAAAAGATCAAAAAATTTTGAGTTAATGTAGTTGGAATTACCACCTACCTAAAAAACTTCAAGCTATTTTTAAAGACCATGTTTAGATTATGAGAAGGAAAATATTGATATTTTCCACTAAAATATCCATAAGATAATATATTTTGAATCTAATAGTGAGGACTATTAGGATTTGATAAAACACTAGGATACTAATAAAATAAAATTTATTATGTTGTGTTCTAGTAATAAAGATAAATTAATAAAACCTAATTTTATTTTTTTATATAAAATGGAAATTCATGTGACCTTGAAATTATCTCTACAATCCATATTAGATAAATAAAATCTCATGAGTAATAGTAACTTCTATGAGTGGTATGGGTGCTGGTGCATCACACTACACTAAGAGAAGAAGTCTTATGTTATGAAGTACCCTATTCCTAATGGACCCTCTATGGAAGTGAGGGATACAGACATAAGTATCTATATAATACATCTAGATGATATAATACATATTTGGTGTTTTATGCTATCATCTATGTCAAGTGAGTTCCAATAGCTACATGAAAACATGGATTCTTACAAGATGTTGTCTCACCTTCATGATCTTTATTAGGATAAGGATATACAAGTGAGGTATGATATCTCCAAGGAATTAATTATGTGAAATATTGGATATGGTTTTCTAGACTATTCTCATATAGTCAAGATGACTGGATATATTAAGAATTTGGACATCTAGGGTTTTAAGCTACCTGATGAGTTGTGAAACAAACTCGTACTTACTTCACTACCTCAAATATTCTCTATTTTTATTTTGAATTATAATATAAATAATATTGAGAATTAAGTATTGTATATTATTACATTTATTTACTAAGCTAATAAATACACAAGGCATGGAAAACCAAAAGTCCTTATAGTGAACAAGAGGAGGGGTGAGGAAAAGGGCCTTAAGACTCATTATAAGTTTTAGGATTCTTCCCACTACCTTATTAAGAGGAGAATTATCTCAAGGAAGGCTAAGGAATAAGATACTAAATGTTTTTCATGTGGAAATAGGGGTTAATGGAAGAATAACCTCATCGCAATAAGGAAGCAATGGGAAGATTCATGTGAGTTTTTTATTGATTGCAATCTTTATATATCTACCAGTTGGGTATTATATACACCTTATGAAATTATTTTATCCAAATACAATAACCAAGTATATTTTGGAAGGTTGCAAAAGGTTAGGTGTGTCTTTGAGTTTCCAATGTATCAATATTGGTTACCTTAGTTATAGGAAACTACCACCTTACTTTATCGATATGGTTTATTCTAGTCTTAAAGAACTATTATTACATGCCTAGTGTTACCAAAAACATTAAATATATGTATATTTTTGATATGTATGGATTTTTATTTATTTTTTAGAATAAAATATATTAATTTTACAAAGATATCATTTTTATGTTATTCCACACCTTAATAATGGTCTTTATATACTAGAATATGAAAACCAATAATTAGAAATAGATAAATAATCTAGTTCACATGACTCATATCAAACCTGGATGTAGAATAATTGACTTGTTTATGAAAATGAGAAGTGATTAAAAAATCTCTCTTATTATTGGTATTTTGATTCTTTCAGACTAAAACACTTGATATATGTTACATCTGTTTTATGGAAAAATGAACAAAACACTTTTTTTTAGAAAAGGTGAAATGACCACATAGATGATTTAATTAGTACAAAAAAATATATGTGGAGATTTTACAATTAAAGATATATGTGGATACTCATACTTCATAACTTTTACTAAAAACTTGAGTATATATGGATATGTTTACTTAATGAGTTATAAGTCTGAATCCTTTAAGAAACTTAAGGAGTTTAAGAATGATGTAGAGAATTTGTTTCTTAATAAAATAAATTTACTTTAATTGGATCACAATAGATAATATATTAACCAAGATTTTATCAACCATCTTAGGGATTTTGGTATTATATCTCAAATTACTCCTCCCTATACACCATAGTAGAATGGTTTCAATAAAAGGAGTACTCACACTTTGTTGTACATGATGAGGTCAATGATGAGTCATGAATATCTTCTATTATCATTTTAGGGTTATGAATTATAAAATATAGTTAACACAATAAAATTCATGATAAATAATATGATAAACAAAATTCTATTCAAGTTTTAAAGTGAAAAGGAACCTATTCTATCACATACTCATCTATGTTGTTATAGAGAGTTTGTTAAGGTTACCTATGAAAAGAAACTAGAACCCTATGACATGATGTGAATATTTATAGCATATCCTAAGAAAACAAATAAATATTATTTGTATGAAACCTTAGGTAATAAGTTAATAGTGAAAAAATAGGACATATTCCTTAAGAGGGAGGATATATCCAAAAGAGATAGTAAAAGAAAGACTAAATTTGATGAAGTTGATGATAAAGACACACAAGAGTTGTCACAAGAAAAAATTCCATTGGACCCCATGGAAGAGGTTATTATTGAGACATAAGTATTAAATATGAGAACTAGAAATGTTAGAGAACCAAATATATATGGTTTTCTAGTTATTGAGTATGGTGATTCATTATTAGATAATAATAATGAACCTCTATCCTATAATAAAGTAGTAAGTAGCTCAGAAGTTGTAATATAGAAGGAATACATGAATACTAAGATGGATTATGTGTATTAGAATCAAGTCTAGGTTCTATTAAATCATCTAGTATATGTAAATACTATTGGTTTCAAATGGGTATCTAAGAAACAAATGGATATGAAAGGTAAATTCAGTACCCATAAGGCATGTCTAGTGGATAAAGGGTTTAAGAAACACCAATGAATAGGCTATGAAAAAACATTTTCATTAGTTTCCATGATAAAATCAATCATAATTATTATTTCCATAGTAGTATACCATGATTATGATATTTATAAGATATATGTAAAAACCTATTTTCTTAATGGAAACCATATGGAAGATGTATATATGGAACAAATAGAGGGGTTTGTGAATCTAAGAGAATCCAATAAGGTAAGAAATTTGTAGATATCTAATTATGCATTGAAGCAAGCATCTAGATCATGGAATATTTGCTTTGATGAAACCATAAGGGAATTTAATTTCATTAAGAATGAATATTATCCCTGTATCAATAAATGGTTTATTAGGAGCGCATTAATTTTTTTAGTAGTGTATATCGATGAAATATTACTAATTGGAAATAATATAACAGTCTTATAATCAGTTAAGATATGCTTGAACAAGTGCTTCTCTATGAAACACTTAGGTGGAGTTGCCTACATTCTAGGGATACAGATCATTTGTGATAAATCTAAGAGGTTTCATAGACTAAGTATGGGTATATACATTTATAAGATACTGAATATATTTAGTAAGCAACAATACAATAGATGATTGTTTTCTATTTCACATGGCATAAATCATTCCAAAAAATGTGTATTTAGACATGAGAGGAAATATAGAGGATGACTAGGATTCCTTAAGAATCGGTGATAGGATCAGTCATGTATACCATGCTATGTACTTTTATTAATGTTTCTTGAGCCTTAATCATGGTAGGAAATTATCAAGGATAACCTAGGGAATTACCTCATATGATAGTCAATACTATCCTAAAGTATCTAAGGTGTATTAAGGACATTTTTAGAGTTTATAGAGGAGATAATAAGCAAGTCATCATGGGATATAAAAATTCTAGTTTCTTCATAGATCAATATGTTTTGATGTCATAGTCATGATACATATTCTATCTTAATAGAGATATTGTGATATATAAGAGCTCAAAGAAGCCAGTGGTTTCCTATTATATAGCTGAGTTTGAGTATATCACTACTTTTGATATAGATAAAGAAACATTTTGGATACAATTTTTTTTCTAGGATCTTGATGTTGTGTCTAGAAGTAAAGACCATATCACATTATATTGTGATAATACTATGGCGGTGATCCTCTCCAATGAGGTATGGTTACATTAATGGATTAATCATATAATTCAGAAGTGTCACCTCTTGAGGGATTTTCTCAAAGGGGTGAAGTTTCAATAATCATAATATCCATGGAGGAGAACATTTTAAGTCTATTTACTAAAGAATTGTCTCAATAGAAGCATGAATGTCATGTGTGATAAAGCAAACTAAAAGTCATTAGCAGTTGGCTCTAGAACAAGTGGGAGTCAATTGGAGTTGATTCCCTAAAACCAACTAATGTGTACTTTTGATTACCTATATATTAATGATATTAAATATTAATAAATACCTTATCACATGATGAGTATTATTCCATGTAAAATTAATGTGAAAATGTACTTAGAGTATCTATCACATCAAAAGGTCATAACCACTCCTTACTATGATGGGAACTTTGAAGTGATATAATGATATTTTTAAATATATGTTCTATGATTGGATTAAATATATTTTATGAGATATATATGATTCATGATATTAGGTGTAAAGGCTCATAAGACATTGTGACTTATTATCATGATGTTCCCACTTGGTAATCTACTAGAGAGGTCGTTATGAGAATAAAACCACCTATAGGAATTCTATATGTTATACGTGTAATTGGATATTCCTATCCATGAACATGTGTGTTGGTCCTTAGAATTTATATTATTATTAGTTTTTATCACGATTCATTCAATTTTATGTATTTTTGAAATCCATGACGACATATGATTGTAGTGAGTTAAGGTATGTTGGGTGTGCCATAAATGATATGAAATTAATGAATAATCCAACAAAGTATTTTTACCTTATGAGTTAATAAAATTAGACATCTTAGGAACTTTTATTGGAATAAATCTATTCTATTAATTCCATGTCTATGGAATTTTATAGATGAGTTTATTTCAGGAAATTCAAAGAAAGATATATCAAGCATATAGGTTGTTGACACAAGTATGCAACCTGCTTGATGAGATATTGAGAGAAATATATTATAATACAAAATGAACATTTATAGGTGGTATTTTTAATTGAAAGATAAATGTAATTATCTATGGGTTTCTTGATGTATTTATAGACATTAATCTTGGTATTTAGGTGAGTTAGCCTATTGCTATTGGGAAAGAGTCCTAGAGAGTCACACACTAAGTGTATCCAAAACCTCATTTAAATTTTATATGAATTTAATATTAGAGAAAATATTATTCTCAAGTTCTGAGGAATAATATTTTTAATTTATATTGATAGAATAAATATTTATTCAATGAATAATATAGTGATATTTATTATTAAAATAAATAGGTATTATTCAATGTTCTTTGAATGTTGAGGATTTATAGACCAAGTTAAAGGTCCATAAGAAATTATATTTAAATATCCACAAGTTTAACACATTTCAAGGAAATAATAATAATAATTTTATTATTATTCAATGTGGGTTTTACTTATAATTAAGATAATAGTTAATGGCCTTTGTTCAATAGATTATTCTTTGACCTAAGTATTTAAACCTAATTATATCATTTATAAGGAAATTGATTTTTTTGTGAAAAATTTTTCTCTCAGAAATCATCTCAATACCTTGAGATAAATTCCTACATAATACTATCAAGAATGGAGAAAATAAATCCCCCCTAATTTCCTAAGGGAACTAGATACATCCTTAAATATTTAAAGGGATTCTTATTATGATCAAATATTAATGATACAAGTGATTTGGTTTGTTAGTGTCAGCAATCATAGATCTGACAAAAATGTTCCAAGGTTCATGGAGCATGTGTATATTATTACTAGAGGAATTATACCCTTGAATCATTCATTATAATGATAGTATGTAAAAATTGGTCAACTAATTCGAAAATGAAGAAATAATTTCTTAAAAAGGTAGTTCTTAGTGAAATTAATAATAGATCTGTACAAACACTTGGGGGGGGGAGGTTGAATTAGGTGTAGTCTATTTTTTTAACCAAATTTCAAATTATATTGAACCCCCCTTTTAATTTAACTCATGTTTCTAGCTAGTGCATATGGATATATTTTAGAATTATAACACAAAACTAACAACTTCATGAAATGTAAGTAAAGTAACTAAAGAAGCACAAAGTATTTTTATAAGGTCCAGTACTAAGACATACTCCTTGACTTGATTTATTTTTCACCCCAATAAAGTATTCTCCACTATAATTTTATGTTGATCAAAATGGGTGGTGTTTCCCGCACCCACAACTATAAAGTCTAAATAGACTTAAAAATGTCTATTTCATACAAGACTCCCTTAAATAGTTTCATACCATGTTCATAGAGTCACACTATGATCTCCCTGTATACCCCGGGTTATGAAGGTTCCATGGACTTCCACCATATATTTGAAAGTGTTTCTTTAAAGTTCTACTTGGGAGTAGATCTCCAGTTCTTCATAGGATTATTCTTCACCAATGAAATATATCTCCTTTAACCCAATAATATATTCTTAGAATTATAGTAGATATTTAAGAATACTACACAACAAAATCACTACTAAAACTTATCTTAACATGCTTCAAGGAATATTCTCATCTTGCTATCTCAATTAACCCTGAGATCCTTTGATCTTCAAACCCAGCATCTCCTCATTTACTAAAATCTCTCCAATAACAAATGAAAACATACATGGAAAGCCATCCTTGAACTATTTTCTTCTTCTCAAGATTCTGTAACAATGGGTGTTATATGAATCAATTATTCTTTATTTAGCTTAGATACCTAGATGATCTAACTCCTAATAACAAGCTCATATACACATCTTCTTCTCCTTCAAGAGAATTATTCAATTTTTTTCACAACTTATTGGAGCTCAGATTCTCAAGTTTTAACTATAAAATGATTATCATATTTTTCCTTTTTTACACAGGTTACTAAAAATTATTATTTTCAATTTTTAATATCTAATATCTCACAAAATAAATCAATTCCCATGATCTCCAATTAATTATACTCAATTTTTGTATATGGGTTTCCTACCATGATCACATTATTCTTTTTTTATTCCAATATTCATGTCCTTTATAATGATAAGAGTGATCTCACTTTTCTTGTTTCATTTTCCTTATCATTTTTATCAACAAAAAAATAGACATTCTAGAGCCTTTTAGTTTCTTATAGTTGGTCTTGGATCTTCCTCCTCCTCTTCTCTTCAACTCATCTACTTTTATAACATAATTTTTATCATAATTTAAACTAATTAAATATTAAATAATTTCAGTGTTAAATATCATTTAAAAAATATAAAATATTTCAAATATTTTTATATCCTTAAAAACATTTAAATTATCTTCCACATATGCACGTGATCAAGAAATATCTCATGGAATCATCATCTTGATTTATCACTTGAACCACTCCCATGAGCTCAATATTATGAATTTGAATCTCCAAAATAATCAGTTTTTGAAATTCCTTTTAAATTATTATAATTGAATGTATAAATTTATATAACATCCTTTATGACCCCTTATTATCATTAATCTATAAAAATACAACTATGGAGTTCATTCATCTTCTGTATCATGGAGATCAACCTCAACTATAAATAAGAATGAATCATAATACATTTTCCCACAATCATGATATTTGTCTCTATAAATATTAACACCAATAAAATACTCATTTTATATTTTTATCTCTTCATTAATGGTTTTTTAACATGACTAAAATAAATCCATGATACTTTAGTAACCCAAAAAAAATCACCAAATAATCACCATTATAGGTAAAATTCCTACTATTGTAGAATAACAACTCTTGAAATATTTTCATCTTCTTCTTTCCACATTTCATCTCAAACTTATATTTATAAATCTTACAACATGAAGATACTTTCAAGAGACTATGAGGGTATAAATTGATCATATGAAATTCCAACCAACCATGGTTACCAATCACAAGTGTATCAACCACAAATCATGTATCGAATGTGTGGATAATAAAGTTACTTGAGCGATAATGTAGTCCATTATGTAGTTAGTTGTTAGACTATTAATTTAAGATAACATGTATATATAGATCAACTGTATTTTGAAGGATGATCAACGAAAATAATTAAAGATAAGTGACTATGTGTAAACATGCTACCACTTGATTGACCATGAACCCAAACATGGTCACATAGAACTTCTCTTGCATGCATGTAACTTCTGCATGCATCCTCAGTTCTACCATGCATTCTATATTTATATTTTTTGACCAGTGAATCTTATAGTAGTTTATATGGAATGGTTTTATATCCTCAATTTTATTCACAATTCTTCATGTTTCTCTTATTTATACATGATTTCTATATAAGTTTTGGAATCATCAAGCTATTGTTTTTCATGTAGCAGTCCTAGTATGAAAATCCCGACCATACTGAACCTTAGCGCGTCGATAAGCTAAATAAAACAATGTGGATTGAATTTTTTAGTAATTGTTTTATTTAAACCTTTCTGCATCATTTGACTTAAATACATGGAACTCCCACATTGTATCCATATTTTTTAAAGTGGAGGAATAGTTCCCATGCCTTAAATGAGTTCCACATAAAAAATATACTTCATCAGGCCTTATCTTAATAAGAACCTATATTCCATCCAACACTAAATTAAAACTGAAGGGGCCCATTGGTTCCCTATGGTAACTTCTCTTGACCCCCATGATAAGGAATATCACTAATTATTCCTATGAACACTGAACAGTGTGCTCCATGTGACCTTCATATACTCCTGGTGTACTCTATATTTGATCTCTTCTAGGTACCTTCTAGGTTTCTGAGTTATTAATTTCGATTGGCCCCATTTTTTTTCTAAAATCCCAGTAAAACACTTAGACACAAACCAACTCATTTCAAATATCTAAAAAATTTCCCATTACATGTAATTTTTTTCTCTTTATTTTTATGAAAAATAAATATATAGATGTATTATCATTTTGGAATCCCATATTCTTCAAATACACATCCATTTCCAAAATATTAATATTGATTTGGAACAACAATGACAAGAAAATTTTCTTTATTATTAACTAAACCATATAGTAAACATATAATTTATGTATTTGATGGATACTCTAATCCGTCACCCAACTCATCCCCATTGCATAAGAACATTGATAGTGATAAAAAATAAAATCATCAACCCATAGACACTTCAATCTACACCTTTGAATTTGTTTTCAATTCCATATTTGCATTAATAATCAATGTCATTATTCTTCCCCTAATTAAAAATGAATGTAAATATGGAAATAATTGTTCTCCACCTTATTGATATGATATAATGGATCTTATCAACTAATCAAATGCTCCCCCATTACCAAGTCTTCAAAATTTTAGAAACCTCTTATTTACTTATGAATCTTAGAATGTTACACTTGAGAAAAGAGAGTCATTTTCAAATACCAATAGAAACTTATAAATCTTGATACAATTTTTGAATAAAAATATATTTAAACAATATGGTATAACATTACTTAGTTTTATGAAATATTTATAAATTCAATGAGATAAGGAATTCATCTTGTATCACTGCTCACCAGTTGTAAGTTACTATCATAATTGAATAAAAAATAACCATAGACTAAAAAAATGTTCCATATCATGTTCCTTAAAATAATTACATTAATAAACCAACTCAAATTCCAAGTGGGTTATACTATCTTAAAAAATGAGTTTTTAATTTAGACACAAAATGTGTTTATAATCTTACCACTATGGTGCCAACTCAAAATATCATTTTTAGGGGCTGTACATACCAACTTTTCAAAAATTCATATTAACCTTTAATCATCTTAACAAACACATAATAACATTCAAGTGAAAATAAATTACTTCCCCTTTTTGTTAAAATGACACCCCTATTGATCAATACAACAACTATACACCATAAATTGAAAGGAGAGTGTATATCATACCTTACACTTTAGTAATTCTGGGGATATCCAGATTCCATATTTTGAGAAAATAATAAATATCTATAAGTGTTAACCACTTCAATTGTTCCCCCTCAAGGGATTTATTCTATATTTAATTTAGATTTGATGTATAACTACTTCATAATATCATACTAATATGTTCTCACTGAATTCTTGAGCTCCAATAGATGTAAAACTCTATTTTTGAATACTAATTGAAATTTCATTTTATAGTGGTTTAAATTTCTTATAGTTTCACCATCAATTCCCTATTTAATGAAAAATCCTCAAAATATGGAAACGAGGCGAAATTCATCACCTCCTCAGTTGTAGAACTAGGTCTGATATTTATTTCTCAATATAAACTAAATTTTCTTTTCAAATATAAAATGTATATCGTTATTCATGCTTTCATTCTTCTTCACTTTCCAAATTTTTATTTCAGTGGGAATCATAGTCTTATTTTCATGGTCTAGTACAATAGTTTTAGTTTTTGATGCTAGCTACAACATCCTTTATTATTCTAGCTGATAAATACATATGATTAATATATCATTAGTCTAATGAACCTTCATCATTTTCTATGTAGACTTATTCTTTGTAGCAACATATTTAAAACTAGAAGTACTGGTGCCTTCCCATTTTCATTATTCCTCTCCTTTTGACTAGGAATCCAAGTCATATAATTATTAGGAATGTGTGATACCTTCTTTCACCTTTCACAAAAACATTCATCATACTTTTACTTACCATTTTTGGGTAGTTTCTCAATCTCATAATCAATTATGTCCTCCACCATGCCAATATTTTTGTGTATCTCTTTGATTAACTTTTTGTGTGATTTTAGATTGCTCCTACAAACTTTAATTTACATGTATTTCTTATAAAACTTAATGGTGTAACAAATATTACCATAATAGAAACATATTCTCCTATATGATGTGACATCTTAGTTAAATATCTTCACTAAATTCTTGGGAGTATCATTATCAGAAAATTTCTTTAACTGATTACCCATAAAGGAATGATTTCATTTATTTATATTTTTTCATCACTATTTTCTATTATGGCCACTTATTCACATTGGTACAATAATTATGGAAGAGTTTAACATACTGGAATTCATAAAATGTGTGGAAATAAATGTTTCAATAATCACATAATCTTTAAAACATTTTAAGTATATTATTCTCTATCAAATTATTATATTTCTATAAAATTTTATTCTTTTGTACAATAGGTTTATTC
Organism: Viscum album; assembly: GCA_963277665.1. Classification (NCBI taxonomy): domain Eukaryota; kingdom Viridiplantae; phylum Streptophyta; class Magnoliopsida; order Santalales; family Viscaceae; genus Viscum; species Viscum album. Next base: position 539,518,265 of record OY728120.1, on the reverse strand, counting down.
TCTATTTAATCTTTGATCCCCTTGCATATTGGTATTCTCTAACTTTAATATTTTAAAATATTGTTCCCAAAATATATGGCTATATTCCCAAACCTCTAAAAACACCAACAATAGCAAACAAACAACCTTCATTTACTTATAGGCACAACCTATCTATATTTTTGTACATTTTGTTTTTGGGTTGTTTCACATCTCTCTTGGACACCATGTAGGAAAAAACTCTTCTTACACTTTATCACATATACCCTTGATATTGTGGTAGTCTTATTATGATTTTTAAACACCCGCATATATAAATAATTTATCCTTTCCCCAACACTATTTGGTAAAATAGATTTTATGCATTTTTCTCTATTAAGATATTGGGTAACCTTTCTCCATGAGATCGAGGTAGAAGATTCTTAAATATTCCTCACAAACTATTTACCATAAATATGAGTACATTTTGTGGAAAAAAAGTTCTCTATAACCTAAGTGGTGGAACCTATTTTTTAAAAAACTTGGGATATTTCAGGCTTAATAATTTCTAGATTTTTTTATTTCAATTCCAATTCAAGACACTTTAAACTGATAGAATTATTTTCAGAAAAAAATGTCCTTATCCTATTCTCCCAATTTCTCTCTATCTTATATAATATTTCTTTATTCATATTTTTTACATCCACCAATGAACTTTCTAGCTATTTCACTCTCCTGTACTTGAAATCTAGCTGGGATTCTTTGACATTAATGGAAATTTTATACAACTTATCTAATTCATGGAATACCTTAGTGACAATAACCTTCATTACTTCCTTATCAAGAAATAAAGTTTCAAATTTTTCATCAATCAGATAAATTTTTTCATTTCAAAGTGAGGAATTTTATCCCTTACCATTCACTAGTTTTGAAAGGGTTTTTCATATTCTAAACAATTTATCCAATGAATTTTACATGAAATTAGATTCTTCCTATTGATGTGATTTTTTTATCATATAGTTCCTTGATAAAACCAATTATTTATGATAAAACTTCATTCTGAACATTATATAGATAAAATTTAACATGACAGTGAAATCATTTCATTATTTTTATCTCTTCATGGAATTCACATCCTAAAATATACTTATAATAAGGATATTTTTAAAAAATATTATCAAATAGTCACATACAACTTTAAAAGATTTAAACTAGTGGTTGATACTTGTATTTATTTGAGTTATTACTCACTTTATTAGGCTTCATTTTCATCCCATTTATCAGTGTCTTATAAGATATTTACACATTAAAAATAATAAGAAATAAAATCTATATTTTCCATGTGAGGTTGTTCTTCAATCATCCCAAATACACACTTCATTAATCCAAATGAAATTTAGTGGGTCTTATAAGTATATCAAATCATAGGTTAACTTTTCTATGATAAAAATTGAAATTCTCAAAGGATTATTGTAAAAACTTGGGGGGGGGGATTGGGTGTCACCTATTTTTTACCAAATTCAAAATTATATTAAATACCCTATGGAATATAACCCCTATTTCTAGTTAGTTCATATAGATCTATTTTAATATTTTACCTAGAATCCAACAACTGCATTAAATTCAACTAAATTAACTAAAGAGGCACATAATATTTTTACAAGGTTTAGTACTAAAACCTACTACTTTTCTTGATTAATTATTCACCCAAATCAAGGATTCTCCACTATAATATGATGTTGATTACAATGGGTGGAATTTCCCACACCTACAATTCCAAAGTCTCACTAGACTTAAAAATTACTATTTCACATAGGACTTCCTTCAATAGCTTCATACTCTGGTTATAGAGTCACACTATAATCTCCTTACATACCATGAGTTTTATGGGTTCCATGGAGTCCCCCCATATATATGAAATTATTTCTTTTAATTTATTCATGGAATTATATATCCATTTATCCACTTTATTCTTCCATACCAATGAAATAGATATCCTTCAACTCAATGGAATATTATTCAAATTATAGTATATCTTCAAGAATACTTTGCAACTCGATCAATACTATAACTTAGCTCCACAAGATTTAACAAATCTGATAATCTAGTTATCCCACTAAAAACCGATATTCTTTGATATTAAAACCTAGTAGAACCTCATTTATTTAAATCTTAACATCAATAGATAAAACCATACATAGCAGGTCAAATTTACTCTATTTTCTTATTCTCAAGATTTTGTAATAATGGTTGTTGAAAGAATATCTCTTTCTTCCTTTTGCATCGATACCCATATGATATAATTCCTTATCACAGTCTCATATACTTCTATTATTCTCATTAGAGTGTATTCTTAAAAAAATCACATAACTTATCGAGTCTTAGATTATCAAGTTAAAATTATATAACACTCATAATATTTTTCATTTTATACATAGCTCACCAGGAATTATTATTTTCAATTTGGAATATAAAATATCATATAAAATAAATTAGTTTACATAATCTCTAATTAATTATTTCCAATTTTCATCTTTGGGGTTCCTCCCATGTTATCATTATTTCTTTTATATCCATTATTTTTATCCTATATAATGACAGGATCACCCTTGTGTTTCTCTTTTCATTTTCATTCTCATTTTTATTGACCAAAAATAGATATTATTGAGTCTTACAACTTCTTCAAATTGGTCTCAAGTATTCATCTTGTTCTTATCTTCATTTTATCCACTTCAATATTGTAATTAAAACTCATTAAATCTCCTGTAATTTTAGTATTCAATCAAATTTAAAACTAAGAAAAATATTTCTAAGATTTTCACAACCTTAACAACATTTATTGTCTCTTACAAGTATGCATATGATCATGAAATATTTCATGACATCATCTTCTTGATTCATAGATTGAACCTATCGTATGATTTCTGTATTTTGAATTTAAATCTCCAAAATAATCAGCATTTAAAATTCCCTATAACTGTATGCTTAAAATTTATATAACTTCCTTAACGATACATTCTTATAATTCCACTGTAATAACATGACTATGACATGTAGCTCTCTTCTATACCATGGAGATCAACCTAAAATATAGCTAAGTAATAATCACAATAAACTAACTCATGATCTTGATATTTGTTTTTTATTAAGCTCCACACCAAAATCATCATTATTTTATATTTTAATCTATTCATTCATGGTTTTGAAACATGACTAAAATAAATCCACAAGCCTTTAACATCTCTAAAAAATCACTAAATAACACCATTATAGGAAAAATTACTACCTATGCAGAATAGTAGATCGTGACGTATTTTCATCTTCTTATTTCTATGTTTTTTATCAAACTTATCTTTCCCATGATTACAAAATGAAGATCATCTCAAATGACCTTGAGGTTATAGATAAATCGTATAAAAATATAACCAATTGTGCCTATCATCCATAAGTTCATTGACCACACAATATATATTGATTGTGTGGATAACACAGTCACTTGATCAATCATATAGTTCATTATGTGGTTATTTTTTCAACTGGGAATTTAAGTTACCATGCATGGATGAATCAATTGCACGTTAAAGGATGATTAACCATAAGGCTTCAAGATAAAAAACTGTGAGGAAACATTTGGTCAATTGATATACTGTGAACCCAAATGTGGCCACACCAAAATTCTTATTTATAAAAGTATCTTTTTAATACATCCCTAGTACTCCTATGTATTTTATATTTATATAGTTCAAGTAGTGAATCTTGTACTAATTTCTTAGTCATTTTTTGATATCCCTAAGTTATTTAATACTTATTCATGTTTCCCACATTCATACATGCTATTATGTGTTTTGGAGGCATTGATCTCATTGTTTTCATGTGGCAGTCTTGGAATGAAAATGGATATCATGAAAAATTTTAGCTCGTCAAGAGGTTGGAGATGATGACATGGCTCAACCTGATTGTTCATTGTATCATTTAAATTATGTGGCATCATTTGAATTAAAAACGTGGAAATAACACATTATATTTTTTTAAAGCATAAGAATAATTCTTATGACTTAAATGATTTCCACATTAAAAAATAATTCATAAGGGCTTAACTTAATAAGTAGCTATGTTAATTAAAATCGGGTGGACCTAGTGGTTCCCTATAGTTTCCATGACTGACCCCCCATGATGAGTCTTAAAATTAAATCTTCCCATAAATTATGACCCTTGTGATCCATGATACCTTCAGATACACCTATGTGCACTCTAGATTTGATATTGTCTAGGTACCTTTTAGGTTTCTAGGATATTTAATTGGATTGGCCTCATTTTTTTACTAAACCCCCACTAAAACACTTAGCCAAAAACCAAATCATCTTAGATATCAAAATAATTCCTCATGACATGTAAATTTATTCTCCTTATTTTTATGAAAATATTACATGGATGAATTATAATTTTGGACTTCTATATTCTTCAAATCCTCATTCATTTCCAACATATTAATATTTCTTTGTAATAATAATTTCATCCAACTTTTATTTATCATTTCCAAAAAATTATAGGAATCATATTCTTTATGTATTAATTAAATACTCTAATTAATCACCCAACTCATAACCTTTTAATAATTACATTGTTAATGAAAAAAATACAATCATAAATCCAAATTCACTTAACTTATTTTTATAAATTAATTATAAATTATATTTGAAATGATCCAATCTATGAATGTTTTAGGGTTTCTATTATCTAGAAATGAGTATTTACCCAAATTAATATATAAAAACTATTGTTTGTAATAGGCCTAATGAATACACCTATTCCCCATAACCTTCATGAATAAGATATATTAGTTCCACATCCACTATGAAAATTTATGAACCATGCATCATATTTATAGAAACAACACATGTGGACACAAAGCTTGTGCAAAGTACAAATATACTTAGTTGGATATCCAAAACCAAAAATGAAAGACAAGAAAAAATTCAACTCAGTCACCGGTATAATAAATAAATTGGGAGAAAGATAAGGAATGATACATATACGCTCCACCACTAGAAGTTCTAGGGATAAAAATAATTCTCGGTCATCTCAACCCCATTCCTTGAAGGTTATAACCCATGAGTAATTAGGGGTGATAAAAATAATGAATGGATCATAAATTAAAATGATGATAGTGTATCTATACATCGCATCTCAAAGGAAACCAAGGGGTTCTTAAGGACTCAAAATTCTCAAATTATCGAACATTCTCCACATTTTTTCTACACTAACACTAGAATATATTAAGGGGAAACTACTCCTTGTCAAAGTATATGCATCATATGAGTGAGTAATATACCTTAATTTCCACTGATAACATGCCACCATTCTAGAAACCTATTGGGGGACCAATAACTTGACCAAGGATAGATAGTGACCAAGGTAGTATAAAACCTTACTATTATAACTACCCAGTAATGAGAAAACCCCTGTCACCTATCAAAAAATTTAAATTAAGATCTAAACCTTGTCAAGTGATGAACATAAAATGAGAGAGTACCTTACTTCAGGGGTAGAGGACCCATGACCTAAGTATACTAAGGAGTATTTAACTCTTCCATTCATACATGAGACCCATTCTATTCCAAATGATATGTATTGACTAAGGGTGTAACCAAACCAAATAGAGAGTTTGTGCCTCATCTGAACTTATAGATAGGGGAGTTCCCAACTCCATAGATAACAGGCTTGTTCCCTTGGTATGTGGGGGAGTATTGAACTCTATCTTGGATGCAGGGGACCCAAGACCTATTATAACACACTTACAGGGGAGTACCTACCCTATGAATGCTTCTATCTCCATTCCCAAACCCCGTTATTGGATTTATAGATATAAGGAGACTAAACCACATGAATCACTACATGTATCATCTATTATGTTAAAGATAAGTGCACCATCATGTTTTATGTTGTAAAACACCCAATATGGGATATCCACATGCCCAAATCCAAGACTTGATCAAACATATACAAAAAAGATCTATTAAGGCCGGAAAAGTATATGACATCACTTTGGGGGTACATGAAATGTACTCATTGTATGTTCCATTTAGATCATCTTAGAAGATACAAAACATACTCCCTTGATATAAAAGATATGTGATATTAAGTCCATGACATTTCATGCCATGATCAACACTCTTCACACTATGACCAAAGCTCTTCATGTAGCATCCAAGGATCTCTATTCCACAACCAATGATCTTCATCACATAACCAAAGAAGTGAAAAAGTCAATATTGAAGAGTAATTAAATTCATACATAAGGGTTTATCTCGATTATATAGGATTATTTATTTAAAAAAATTATCTTTAAATCTCTTCATAGTGTGACAGAACCCTACCAAGACATGATTATACTCTCTCCTTAAGATAGTGCAACACCAAAATCCCATGGCCTATACTCCATTCCATGAAACCAAAAACCACTATGTGAATCATCCTTTCATGGAGAAACAATAAAATCTTCCAAAATATCCTTTTGGGTGATACATGACATGTGGATCTGGATCACATGAAGTGTGATCACTTCTTCGAGCCCAGGTTCTGCGGAATGCCCAGAATTGATTTTTCATCACTATTCATTCCTCTAATAAGTATCAAATCACCACTAAAATCATTGACCATCACTATAATTCCTCCAATAATTAATTTCTAGTAATTATTTATTATAAAAATGGTTTAAATTGATTCACATGTAGCCATGATTCCTACAAAGATACTTCACTTTGAGTGTCTATTTCCCCATGCCTTCCAGTATTCCATTTTCTTCAACTATCAATAACTCACACCAAAATCACTTATTTTGCATCTAACTCCATTGAACACAGACTCAAATTCCAATCATGAACTAATCTGATCCAAGAACCATCAAACCCTTGACTATAAAAAATGATGGTGGGGAATGTGTGGAGAAATAAGATAAAAACAATAAAAAATAATCATTGATGAAATCATTAATAGATGATGAAAGGATTTGACCATCAATCATCAGGAATGGAATCCTTAATATTCTCATATTGGACTTGTTATAGATATCGTTGGTGGTGGACTACTGAATGTCACCTCACACCCTATTTAGGCCATCATTGGGTACCCATACAAAATTCATGGATTCAAGTAGGGATAAGGGAAAACACATTCTTAGTGATGCTTGAATAACTATTTCATTAAAGCAGGGGATCACAGGACTAGGGTATGGATCGTGATACTATATGGGGATAGTTTCTTTTTGTTTATTTATACTTTTGATACATTTATTTTTCTCAATTCCTGTTACCATCTACCGCCTATCTTTTTTATAAAATTACATGATCATAATTTTTATATGACATTATTGGATGAGTTTACTTGGTTATTTATATTATGGATGTTTATTCTTCATATGTTTAGTTATCTCTTATGAATCCTCTATTTATTTATATGATTATACAACTATTCTACTCTCTGATCATGAGGTTATAGTCTCTCCACTATTCCACCATGAACTTTCACTTCTACTTGGAAGCCTTTTCATTCGGGGAGGTGCACTTGAGGCTATGTGGACAACCAAATTAGGTTACAGTTTGGTAAACTGGGTTCAAGAAATCAAAATGTGGTATCAAAGTTTTATTTATTTATTTTAATATTTTGGTATGGTATAAGGATAAATAGGATGTTTCAAGATTTAGTTATGAGACTTTTCCTAAGAGTTGCTAACCCATGTACAGTGAAAAGAAAAATTACATTGGATGGGACATGTTGTTCAAGATTTTGCTCATTACTATTGTCTTGATTTCACTATTTGGTGAGGCACTTGATGTTTTATGTTCCTTATGATTATAGTTTTTTACCATTAGATTGGTATTTCAAAGAAGTATTACATCATGCATCATCATAGTCACTTTAGTATTTATACGTCATGCATTATACTATGCCACATTTACTTAATTTGTGTTGGAGTTGGTGTCCTAGGACCAAATTTTTGTACTTTGATTATATGAATATTCAATGTATTGAATATTAATAAAACTTATTATTAAATATTTTTTGTTATACATGACTCTAATGTAATAATGTTCTATATTATACATCACATTGATAAGGTTATAAAATTTCCCCACTATGATGAGAACCCTGATGTGCTACGATGATATTATCAAATAACATTCTGTAGTTGGATAACATAATATGATGGGAAACATAGTACATAGACTTCCAGGTATGAGTACTCATAAGTAGACAAGGCTTATTCTCATGAATTTCACACTTGGTAATCTCTAAGACAGGGATTATGAGAACAAACCCACCAGTAGAAATTCCACATGTTTTGGTGTCATCATATATTCTTATCTACAAGCATGTGTGATGGTCCTTATACTTTATTATTATTATTAATGCATGTTACAACTCATGTACATAGATTTATTTTTTAAACCATGACGATAATGGTTCATGGAAAAGTTGGATATGTTGGGTGCTTCACGAGTGACATGTAATTAATGAATAATTTGAGGAAGGATTTGTACCTTACATCCTTATGGAATTTGATATATCATCCATTTAATTGGAATAGAACCTTCACATTAAATTCCATGACCATGGTGTAATGATGTGCTTATTTTAGATAGTCAAAGTGAGACATATTGAGCATATAGGTTGGTGACACAGACATGAAACATGATTGATGAGATATTTTGATAAAGGGATTATATTAAATAGTGAGTATTGATATGTGGTTGTAGAAATTGTGAAATTAAGTTCTTTATCTTGGGTTCCTTGAACCGCTTCTAGATAGTAATCTTGGAGTTTAGGTAATCCCACATAATGCCAACGAGAAATAATCCCAGAGAGTCACTCACTAAGTGCTTCTATTGATCTCAATTAAATTCTACTTGAGTTTAATTAATAGAATAAATATTATTCTCAAGTCCAAGGAATAATTTTATTCAAGTTATATTGATCGCATAAATTAAATAAATATTTATTTTCTGGCATGTGAATAAAACATTTATTTTATTTATTGAATATTTTAATAAATATTTATTCACTAGATTGTGAATAATATATATATTTATAAATAAAATATTTATTCAGTTGTTCAATAAATTATAGAGGAGTTCGAATAGACCAATACTGAGTCCAGTGATAAATATTAATTAACAAGACGATTACACAATATTTGTTATTGAAAAAGTTGGCGATCACCACAAAATAATAATAATATAATTATTATTATGTGGAATGGGGTTTATTAAAGGTAATAAATGTTATTTAATAATCGATATGCAATTAAATAATATTTTAACTTAAATCATAACTCTATAAATAGATGGCTATGTCTATTGTATAGAGAATTAAAAAAATTAGAATATATAATTATTTTACACAATGAATTCTCTATAAAATTCTCATTCTCCACCCCTCTAAATAACAAGAAGTTAAAGATATATTTCTTTAAGGCCGAAGAATGAGCAATCAAGAATGAACAACCCAAGGCATTCAACTCGCTGTGCTAGCACCTGGAGATTGAGTGGCATTTCTTGGAGATAATAGGAGAATGTGCGGATCACCTCTAGAGGGATTCTATCCTTGGATACCCACAACGTAACAAAGGTAATCCAAAATTCTCATTTCAGATGATTAACATTCATCAAAGAAGAAAGTTCCTGAGATCATGTATTTATTTATTCAAATATTAAATAAATTAATTATAAATTTTACATGAAATATCCTCACTCTTGGTTTTGGGAAATGATTATTAAAAGAGATTTTAATATATTTCCCCTATAAGAACGCTTCTGTTGCACCCAAAACCTCAAATTGGTATTATAGGGGTCATGTTTAAATTTATAATTATTTATTTTATTGTTGATCTAGGAACAATTGTGGTTATATTTTCATTTCATGTTATTCATTATTTAATTTGATTTGAATTAACATGTTATCGACATATTAATCATGTTCGTTTAGTGTTTCATTTTCTTAAAGGTTTAAGGACAAATAAAGAATGACTAGAGATAACATCAGGAAGTTCCAAATCATTGTCCAGTAAAACTGAGTTACACGGGGTGCGACCAGAGCATATACCGTATACCCATGAACATTGTATTTGGATGCATCGAGTAATTAATTATACATGGTGATTTTATTGCACACTATGTGTTGATTGTGCCAAAATAGTACATGACAAGAGGATATAGGGTGTGTAGCTGGTATGTACACACCATGTAGTCTTATTGAGTTAACATGCCGAAGCCCTAGGTGTGTGACTTGGATATACGGGAACTGAGGTACATGGAATGTTGCTATATGTACATTCTATGTAGTCTCCCATTAATGGAAAAATGTTGGAAAAAAAAATCCATCAAGGCATTCTCTCGGTGTTTTTGGGTGTGATTGTTTTTTTTTGACAAAGACAGATCACTACAAATGAGTATGGTTGGTGTTTTATGAAGTTGGTGTAGTTTCCTAGTGTTTGCAAAATTTTTGGGCCTCAAAATCAAGAGTTTGTTTTTGGAAAAGGAATATTTTCTACATAGGAGTAAGTAGTTCAGAGATCGCAAAAGAAAGTTAGTGGACTATAAATGGTTGTACGAAGAACATATTTAGGAAATTTTAAAAGGAATGATTCCTCATAGTAGTGCTATGCAGACTGCGAAGCGCAATATGTGAACTGCATAGTGAAAATGGTTAATGGGAAGGCTTGTGGTTCGTAGGAGGCAAACAGTCCACTGAAGGCTTGCAGTATGCAGGATGGCCCATCATTTACAAACATGAGGCAATGATTTTTGGATCCTATAAGGGATTTTTTTGTGGAAGAGATCAGCCACTTCAAAGGAATGAAGATGGCACATAGACTCTGAATGGAAAACAGTTTGTGTAAGGAGCTCAGTACACAGTGAAGGGTGTATCACATCAAAGTCTTAAGTAAAACGGATTAGTGTATTTTGAGGATATATTTTTCTACATAAGGACCAATAATCCTAGTATTACTCAAAGATACTTTAATTATAAAATATCTTCACTCCAGGAAGAAATTTGTCTAAGTTCGAAAGAGTTCGCGTAAGAGTCCACAAAGGTGAATAGGTTCATAAGGAGGATTATGAGAAAGGAAAAGTGTTCTATGAAGTTATTTCATGGAAGGTATTTTGTGGGTCACTATATCCCATAAAGGAAGAAAGATCCATGGATAAGAGGTGTCCCACAAGACACCAAACTGTTTGTGGAGGAGAGGCAGTTTGTGGAAGAACTCATCCCCGAAGTAGGGACTATTCACAGAAGAAGGGTTGTATACAGAGGAAGAAGTGGTCTGTGAAGGAGATATGGTCTGTAGAAGTGGAGGTATTTTAAAGAGTAAAGGTGATACTCAAATAATATGTGCTATATGGTGTAGCATATTTCATTGAGGAATAAAGTTGTTCATGAAGGGACTTAAACAGTTTGTGAAAGAAATTTCTACTAACTGACAATATGCTGAAAAGTGGATTTAATCTACGGGTAAAAAATGGATTAAATAGAGAATCTATATATAGTTGAGGATGCGTGATTTAATGAAAATGAATGGACCTACAAGTTTATAAACTATGAGTGGATCCCTTCTAAGAGCAGTGGATAAAGGAAGAGGAAAACAATGATCCTTTCCACCAACAGTGAGCCAGAGAAATAGACATAGGGAGTGACCCTTGGTAATTCAGTGAGAAGAACCTAAATCTTATAAAGGTAGTGATTCAAATAAAGAGGAATAGAGAGTGAACCTTGGGAATGCAGTGTGAAAACCTTAAATCTTGTAAAGGCAGTGATCCTGGGAATAAAAGTGATCTAGCCCAAACCTTTCTAATTTGGTAGTGAGCCTTAATGAATTTGGTACATTGACACATTTACATTTTATGCTCCTTAGACATATCCAAGTGCAGATGAACCAAGTAAAAATCATTGTGTCTCTTGCATGATTTCATTTCTATTAATATATTTTTACTTGAAGAAGAGAGAAGAGTGTTTTGTTTTACGATGAAACAAGATCTAAAGGGGAAGTTGTTTTAATCTATCATAAACTGATTCATCCCCCCAATCAGGGTATTTAACCTAATTGGGATAACAATTGGTCTTAGAGTGAAAGGTTGAAAGTTATTGGTTCTCTATCATTAAAATAAATGGAGGTTTTCAATCACAAAGGGGTTCTGATATTTGATGGGAAAATTTTCAATTATGGAAGAATCGGATGTAGCACTACTTCTGATCATTAATAATGGATGTATTTACAATAGCTATGCATGGAATATCGGCCAATATTGATAGTGGTGCTTTATTAGAAGCTGATAGAATTAAATTATATGCTAATGCTAAAGGGACTAATGATTTAGGGGGATCCCTATCAAATGCAATCTATATGAAGGTGATGTCATGTAAAACATCACATGCTATGTGGGAAAAGTTTTTGAACATTTATGAGAGTGGCTCAAAAGTTAGAGAAGCAAAGATGAAGGTTCTATAGAACAAATATGAGGATCTCATAATGCACCCTAATGATTCTGTTGATACATTATTTTATTAGGTGAATGTTTTCATGGAATACATGCATGGTCTTGGATAAATTATTTAGGATATAAATATTTTCAAGATCATATTGAGAAAAATTCCACCTCAGTTTAATTTGAAGGTTTCTGTATTGGAATATAAAGATCTGAAGGAGCTGACATTGGATAACTTTCACAATACTATTATTTCATATGAAATGAGAAATGATGATAAAAATGTTGTGTAAAATGGGAATTCCAAATAAGAGGCATTCAAGGCCATGAATAAACTCCCTATTGAAGATAGTCAGGAGGAAGAAAATATAGATGATTTCATGTCATTTCTCTCTTCAAATATGAAAATAGGAAGAGGAAATTTTAAAGGTAAAATTCGACTTGAATTATTTATATGTGTAAAGATCATACATTTTGAAGCAAAGTTTCCCAATAAGTTTTAAGATGATGATGAATAAAATGATGAAATTACCCAAAAATAAGTATTCAACCAACGTGAAAGGTAGGAGAAGCGATAAGAGAAATTTATTCAAAAAGATGAATGTTTAAAAAAAATTAAGGTAGAAGAGTTGGAGGACTAAAAGGATCATGAAGTAGATGCTATGGTCTAAGTTGTGGGAAATTACCAAAAAAAGTAAGACAGCGATAGTGATTAGTTAGAAACAAAAGGAAGAGTTGACCTTCAGGTTTAATTAGAAGCTACTCTTGAATAGATAGATTTTTGGAGACAGAACAGATAAACCCAACAAAGTGGTATGTGATTCTAAACTTTATATACAACATCAGGAAAAAGAGAAGTATGAACTAAATGAAGAAATTTAAAACCTAAATTATTCAATTCTAGAAAGCTTAGAAAATGTGGTTGAGTACAAACTCAAAGATGATAGGGTACCCTACACCACTTTCCCACTGATTAGACACTCTCACACCCCAACAAAAAACATCATGAAACTCCCACCACTTTTGAATATACCACATCACATCCCACCTACACATACCTGGGCCACATACCACAACAAACCCTGCTCGTACACACCTAGGGCTGGTTGCAACCAAATTACCCAAGTTGTATGGTGTAAGCGGTCATTGTAGTACGACTTGGATTATCAATCCTCAAAGACCTAAGAAGAAACCTAAGAAACATGCATTCTAAGAAGGTGATTTGATGGTGTTGATTGGGCTATGAATTGGACAAATTTGGTTTGAATTGATTGGATTATTTGATATTTTAAAGATTTAAGTTAATTAAATTTAAAATCATGAGTTGATCCTTGGTTATCGCATGAGGTGTATTGGATGAATTTATTTTTAAATTATTTCAATGTCTTAAATTTGAGTGTTTCCTTTAACGAAATACAACCATACCAAATCACTCACCAATTTTGAGTTTTCACTATCCTAAGGCAAATCACCTATACACTTGGAGGATAATATTGATGAGCACTCCAAGCTAGAGGATCATTTTAGCACTCGGGATGTGTATCTTTAAAATTGGTGAGTTTAAAGGATAACGTAAATCATTGAATTAAAATCTCAAAAATAGAATTTATTAAGAATTATTAAATTAAGAAATAACATCCAATTCACCCCTTTCTATTACCTTGGATCAACCCATTATAGGATTAGAACTCAATTGATGCTATTCTATCAATGAAAGTGGGTAGTAGACTTATAATGGTAGAATTGGAGAAGGAAAAAAAATTAACAATCACTCCACCGTTGTGTGAAGAGTTTCACAAAATATAATGTGAATAACCTCACTCCCTAAGGAAAAGGTATCAACATGATATGGAAAAATAAATAATAAATTAATGAGAAGAAGAAGATGATGATATTTTATTAATTAAATGAAGGTGTACGAAAGAACTTACTTGGGAGAAATTGACAAGCGATTACAAAATGAAAGCATACAATTCAAAGAAAATAAAAAATTCCATTCCAAACAAAAATATCCGATCCCAATTACCTTCAGCATAATATCCTTATATAGGCATATTTGGAGACTTAGATACACCCCCCAACAATAAATTGCCTCTCCATTAATTTAGAGAGTCAAAAGGAGGGTGAGAAAATTAAGGGATTTTGACGTTTCGAAGTTGACCCGGAAATCTCATCCAGATTCGTCCACCATTTTGACGGCTGAATTTGGAATTTAAGGAGGCCGAATCCTTAGGGGTAGTAGAAGAAAAATATTCTATTACTTCTTTCCTATATGAGATGTAAAAATTTCAGGAAATTTGGAGCAGCCGTTTAGAAGTTATGGTCGAAATTGTGGGACAACTTTATGTGCATTAATGCCAAGCCCACCACTTAAATCTCAACTTCAAATCCTTTTATCATCATGAAAAATTCAGAATTATCTCCATACAAAATTAAATAAAATGATCCTCATATTTTTATATTTCTAATTTATAAATTTGAGCTTCATTGGGATTGATATGTGGGCCCCAAATTTTTTTGATGGGCCTTAGGCCCATTAGGCTTTTTCCAGTAAATTTATGCATTCAGAAAAAAAAATATCCATCTTCCCTTGGGATTCATCCATTGAACCTAAAAAATAAAATGTTCCAAATAAAGTGATAAATCATATCCCCAAATATTAAATTCAGAAAATTAATATAATGCAATCCAAAAACAGATGAATGATTGGTCCCAAATTTTCATTTTAAACATTAATTTCATTTAAGATGAGAAATGAAATTCTATTTATGTAATGCACTAAAAAAATGTTTATAGACTTTGGAACAATGAATATAAAGATATTAATAATGAATATTAGCCAATTTTAGTGACTAATCACACCCCCCAACTTGAGTTCTGCTAGTCCCGAGCAAAATATATTACAAATGTGAAATTCAAATCCCCTTTTCCAAAAACTTTTTAATACACATTGCTCACCGAAAGACCTCATAACAAAAAAATTTATGAAACCCATCAAAATCATTTAAAACAAGCTAGGTCCATAAGCATATCCCAAGACCAAGACCATTCCTTTGTTTAAATTCATCACCACATTTCATCCAATTTCAATTAAGCATGATAAAGTGTTGTGCATCAAAAAAGATATGGGGACCATTTTATTGTTCAAGGGAAAAAAATGGAAGCGCTAGGTGGGAATCACATTAAACCTTAAGATGAGTATCCGATTTTTTTTGATTTTTTTGTTGTTTTTTTTGTTTTTTTAACCACAATAGATATAAAAAGACTAACTCTGGGCAAGACAACTATGGAGTCACGATCCCCAAGTGACGAATGCCACACATATTGTTAATTCCATGCTCTACAATAGAGATATAAATCCTAACTCTGGGAAAGACAACTATGGAGTCACGATCCCCAAGTGCTGAATGCCACACATTTGGAAAAAACATTGCTCTATGTGGTCATTATTTTTTTTCATTTTTTTGGATACTAAAATTAAAATAAAATTGACCCCAGAACCCTATGCTATTATTAAAGGGACCCAAGAACTCAAATTTACACCCACGATCTAGTAGACGTGCATTGTGGAATTTTTATTTAGAGGATGAAAATGTAAAGTTTGAAAAACCACATTGGACAACTGCACTTTCCAAAAACTATGCTCATGAACTTAAACTTTCATTAAAATCAAAATCAAGGAATTCAAAATTATTTGATATCCAATTCCAGAGTTTGAAATGTGTGTTATCATGTTCAAGGTTAATGGAATTTTTCTTTACATGCATGTTTTTATTAAAAAAATCATTTTTTTATTTCATCTCCCCCTAACATAGAATAACACTATCCCCAGTGTTTAAATAAAAGAAAAGTTATAAGGGGGGTAGGAGAGCATTTCAAAGAGGAAATTGAAAATGATAAAGATGGAACAAATTCACCTGGTTTTGATGATGAAATCTTGTGCCACAGTCTCCCTTCAATCCTGGGTTTGAGTCTCAATGGCTTGGATGGTTGTGATGGGATTTTACCCAAGACCTATGACCTGTCCTTTTATTTTTTTAACCTATAAAAACATAAAAATAAAACAAAAGAAAATAAAATGATGATACATTATATTCTTTTTAAATTTCTGGGTAAGGTATTACTCAGAGATCACAACACGTGACACAGATGAATATGGCACTCCCCTTTCATACCCATCCTTACTCATAAAAGAAGAACATGTCAATAGTCTATGGTAATTTATTATATGAAAAATAAAATGATTCAAAATGATTGGAAACTTGAAAACAATGGGTTTACTCCCATGCAGCGCTTTTGTTTAATGTCGTTAGCTCGACTTGAACCCCCCAACTTATCCAATTCCAAATTTAAAATTTTTAATGACCTCATATTTATCCACTTCAACATGATTGAGAATGTGTATCCCTTGTGGTTGGTAAGAAGATTTTGAATTTTATTAATGAAAAATCCTATTTTCTAAAATGAATGTGAAAATGCAAGGAGTATCAAAAATGGTTGATTTTTTTCATCTGTAGTCTTTCCTAATAAATCAAAGATCAACCCCCCTTTTTGGGTTTCATGAGATGAATGAATGAAAACACGAAGCTCTTGTTTATCACAAATGATGGGATACTCGAGTGGGGAAGGAAGGACAATTGTTTTGAGTTCAGGAAAATTGAAATTTCCTAAAGAAGATTGGCAATTTGAATAAAAATCAGTTTCTTATCCAAAAAAATTATAATGAATTGGTTCCTTATAAAAATATGATTCATCTCCAAAAGTGTGCATTTGAATTATAGGAGTAGGTATGGGCTCAATGTTTGGGATTTCTCCTAATTGTTCAGTGATCGGTGGTCCTAAAAATTTACTAATGGAGCCATGTTTAGGAAACTCAATCCATGATGTCAAGTTATTATCTTTTGAATTCAAAAAATCAATTTCTTCCTGATTTAAACACTATTCAACTTGAATTTCAAAATTACTTGACCAATTCACTTCATTATATAACTCTGATTTCCCATACTCTAAAGTGGGTTCTTCACTTGTTTTAAAGTTTTGTAGTTATAACCTCAAAGATGAAACCTCAGAATTCATTATCTCCATTTGATTACATAATTTTTCAAGAATTTTTTCAGGATTAGGGTTGATAGATGTTTTTATATCATGTAATTCCTCATTATTCATCTTTTCAATCATTCTTGATAGGTATGGAAATTGATCTTTTAAATATTCATCATTACAAATATCGTTCAAGTTATCGGGTGTGGGGTATTCATTCAAAGGTTGATTAAAGTAATTAAAAAAGGTTGGTGAATCCCAATGTGGATTTTCAAATTGATTCCATCTTGATTTTTTGAAGGGATATTGTTGATTATACTCCATTGGATTCATTTGGAAATTTGTAATCGTGATTTTCAGGAGTCAAGAAAAAAATAGAAAGGGGAAAAGAGAAGAGAAATGGGGATGAGAAAAGAGAAATGAGGGAGAATAGAAAGATTTTCTAAGGTGACTTACTTGGTCCCTGGAAACGGCGCCAAAATTTGGTTGCGCCCAAATTTACCCAAGTTGTATGGTGTAAGTGGTCATTTTAGTAAGGCTTGGGTTATCGATCCTCAGAGACCTATGAATAAACCTAAGAAACATGCATTCTAAGAAGGTGATTTGATGGTGTTGATTTGGCTATGAAGTGGCCAACTTTGGTTTGAATTTATTGGATTATTTGATATTTTAAATAATTAAGTGAATTCAATTTAAAAGCATGAGTTGATCCTTGGTTATCGCATGAGGTGTATTGGATGGATTTCTTTTTAAATTATTTCAATGTCTTAAATTTGAGTGTTTCCTTTAACGAAACAAAACCATCCCAAATCACTCACCAATTTTGAGTTTTCACTATCCTAAGGAAAATCACCTATACACTTGGAGGATCATATTGATGATCACTCCAAGCTAGAGGATCGTTTTAGCACTCGGGATGTGTATCCCTAAAATTGGTGAGTTTAAAGGATAACGTAAATCATTGAATTAAAATCTCAAAAATAGAATTGATTAAGAATTATTAAATTAAGAAATAACATCCAATTAACCCCTTGATACTCCCTTGGATCAACCCATTATAGTATTAGCACTACATTGATGATATTCTATCAATGAAAGCGGGTAGTAGACTTATGATGGTAGAATTGGAGAAGAAAAAAAAATAACAATCACTCCACCGTTGTGTGAAGAGTTTCAAAAAAGATAATGTGAATAACCTCACTCCCTAAGGCAACGATATCAACATGATATGGAAAAAGAAATAAGAAATTAATAATAATAATAAGATGATGATATTTTATTAATTAAATGAAGGTGAATGAAAGAACTTACTTGGGAGAAATTGACAAGCGATTACAAAATGAAAGCATACAATTCAAAGAAAATAAAAACTTCCATTCCAAACAAAAATATCCGATCCCCATTCCCTTCACCATAAGCTCCTTATATAGGCATATTTTGAGACTTAGACACACCCCCCAACAATAAATTACATCTCCATTAATTTAGAGAGTCAAAAGGAGGGTGAGAAAATTAAGGGATTTTGACGTTTCGAAGTTGACCCGGAAATCTCGTCCAGATTCGTCCACCATTTTGGCGTGTGAATTTTAAATTTAAGGAGGTAGAATCCTGATGGGTCTTAGAAGAGAAATATTCTCTTACTTCTGTCCTCTATGAGATTTAAAAATTTCAAGAAATTTGGAGCATCTGTTTAGAAGTTATGGTCGAAATGGTGGGACGACTTTATGTGCATTAATGCCAGACCCACCATTTAAATCTCAACTTCAGATATTTTTATTGTCATGAAAAATTCCGAATTAGCTTCTTCCATAGTTAAATAAAATTATCCTCACATTTTTCTCTTTCTACTGTATAAATTTGAGCTTCATTGGGCTTGATATGTGGGCCCCACATTTGTTTGATGGGCCTTAGGCCCATTAGGCTTTTTCCAGTAAATTTATGCATTTAGGAGAAAAAATATCCATCTTCCCTTGGGATTCATCCATCAGACCTAAAAAATAAAATGTTCCACATAAAGTGTTAAATAATATCCCAAAATATCAAATTTAGAAAATTAATATAATGCAATCCACAAACAGATGAATGATTGGGCCCAAATTTTCATTTTAAACATTAATTGTATTTAAGATAAGAAATGAAGTTCTATTTATGTAATGCACTAAAAAAATGTTTATAGACTTTGGAACAATGAATATAAAGATATTAAAAATGAATATTATCCACTTTTAGTGACTAATTAAGGGCTCACAACACATCCCACCCGCGCACACTTGGTCCTCACAACACATCCCTCATTCACACACCTGAGCCTCACAACATATCACATCTCACCACATCTCATCCCAAATACACATGGGGAAGCACATAATGACTCACCCTGAAGACACATGGGACACCACATCACAACTCATCCCGAATACACCTGGGACACCACAACACAACTCACCCCAAAGACAACTGGGACACCACACCACAACTCGCTAGAAGAATCTTGGGCCATCATCGCCTGGAAGAGGGAGCAAGGAAGAGTGGGTGTCCATCCATCCATCCCCCAACAATATGTTGGGAAAGACACACACTTAATGACTATGTAGATGTTTAGAACTGTTTCTGACGCTTTCACCGGGGCGCTCGCATCCGTCTGGGGAGGACGCACAACTGTTTCCCCGCATTCCCACTTTCCAAAGGCGGGTGACATCCATCACTTATTCATGGACGTTTACCCCTTGATCGAAATGGGATGATGAGATGTCGGTTCTTCCTTTTGTGGATTCCTCCTCAAAACTCGTCACCTAGTCTAGGTCTCCCTTATAGATTTAAGACATTGTTCGTGAAACTCTTCCTAGCACCATGTCTTCATGGACACCAGTTAATTATAATGCTTCTATTGGGACATTCCAAGGGGTCCGGTCAGGGTATCAGCCCTCGGTTAGGGGAGTAGTCATGTTGTACATCACTGGCGTGTCTGGGGGATAGGAAACTAGGGCTTCTGGGTTTCTTCCCCTTATTATAGGGATTCTCGAGGGTACAAAAGCCCGAGGCATCCCACATCGAACGTAGGGAATCATATGCCATGGGAATATATCTGATGTTTTCCTCAACTTCCCATGTTTAACCCAGGGTATGCCACAAGTTTAATATCCAACAGAGATGGATCAGACTGATCAGAACACTGACTAGAGTGGATCAGATGGGTGCAACCCCTAGAGGGAACAATGATGTTGGGGCCAACATATGGGTGAATTCCTGGTCACTATTGAGGGGAATGGGGAATGATATTGCATGATTTCACCGGTATGTGGCTGCTCGGATAAGAATCAGAATGGATTATGGATGGATGAATGAATTGGAGGAGGAATGAAATAGGACCATAGCAAGGGCGACAGTGAAGTTGGGCTTGAGCCTCAAAGAGACTTTCTACATATCCCAATGGAAGGGAATCAAAGCCCGTGTATTTTGGTGAACATAGTTCATCTTGACAATGGATTACCGCTAGTTGGAGTTCTATCGGCTTACCGCTGAAAGGGGCGACATCAGCTTACCACTGAATGAGGCTAACAAAGGCTTACCGCTGAATGGAGTGACAACGACTTGCCGCTGAATGGGGAACAAAAAGTGGAATATAGTTTAACGTCATGCAGGATAGGGGGTGGACCGACTTGAAGTGGTCGAGACCATTGGTTGTTGGTATTGAACCTCAGGGAGGCTTCTTACGTACCCTACCTTGGCAAGGATCAAAGTCCACATAGTTCGAGAGGGGGAATTTGGGGCTTATGCTTTGAGGGATCCCAAAGTTTTGGTGAACCAATGTGAAGGGGGTCGGAACCAATGGATGGTGGGATTGAACATCATGGAGGCTTCCTATGTACCCTGCCTTAGCAAGGATCAAAGACCACGTAGATCAGGTGGTGACATGGGGATTACACTCTAGGCTACCCAGAGTGTTGGTGAACCGACATGAATGGGGTCGGAGCAACAAATGGATGGTGGGCTTGAATCTCAGGGAGGCTTCCTACGTACCTTTCCTTGGCAAGGATCAAAGAACACGTAGTCCAGGAGGTGACATGGGTATTACACTCTAGGCTGCCCAGATAGGATGTCATGGTCGATGCTTACTCTATGCCCATGTGAGTCATGCTTCGTGTGAGAAATAAGAGGCAGCAAAGGCCTGACGATCACTTTGTGAAAGGTGCATTCGTGGGAAGTGGAGTGGGGCTTACACGGAGTTAGCGGACTAAAGAGGAAGCAGGGGATTATGCATGGTCCGCAACCTAGAGAGGAAATAGGGGCTTACACATGGTTAGCGGCTGAGAGAGGAAACATGGGCTTACACATGGTTAGCGGCCCAGGGAGGAAACAGGAGATTACGCATGGTTAGCGGCCTGGTGGCGACAAAGCCCAGCAGGAGAGGGATTTGGTACTGAAGAAAGGAGGGGTCCGACATTCAAACCCCCCACTTTGGTCCTTGGGACCGAAGAATAAAGGAGGAGTAGGGATGCTTCCTCCTGCAAGAAAATATAAGGGCTTACAATGAGATGGTTTCCCTTTCCCCACGGACAGACGCCGCTCCGATAAAGAGGATATCATTCCATGTGAGGAATGATCTCACTCTTGTGGAGACCAGTGGGCGTGCGGAATGTCCAAGGTGGGGGCACCCCGCATATGATGCATGGGGTGAGGTCACAGTTTAACATCATGTGTTGAGGACAATGGTTCTTGGCAGTTTAACATCCTGTAGCTCAGATGAGGTGGGTTCACTCCGCACCCTTAGGACTTACATAACCAGTACCCTCTGCACCTTGGTGAAGAGAAGGGGCAGGCAATTCCGTGTTGGGATTGAACCTCAGTGAGGCTTCCTACATACCCTGACTTGGCAAGGATCAAAGTCTACATAGTTTGGGAAGGGGAATTTGGGGATTACACCCTGAGGTAGCCCAATGTGTTGGTGAACCGATGTGAAGGGGGTCGGAACCAATGGATAGTGGGCTTGAACCTTGTGGAGGATTCCTATGTACCCTGCCTTGTCAAGGATCAAAGACATTGTAGTTTATGTGGTGACATGGGGATTACACTCTAGGCTGCCCAGAGTGTTGGTGAACCAATGTGAATGGGGTCAGAGTGACCAATTCATGGTGGGATTGAACCTCCGGGAGGCTTCATACATACCTTGCCTTGGAAAGGATCAAAGACCATGTAGTTCAGGAGGTGACATGGGACTTACACTTTAGGCTGCCCAGATAGGATGTCATGGTAGATGCTCACTCTAATACCACATGAGTCATGATTAATGTGAGAAACAAGAGGCAGCAAAGGCCTAATGATCACATCACGAAAGGTGCGTCCGTGGGAAGTGGAGTGGGGCTTACATGTAGTTAGTAGCCCAAAGATGAAGCAGGGGTTTACGCGTGGTCCGTAACCCAGAGAGGAAACATGGGCTTACACATGATTAATGGCCCAGAGAGGAAATAGGGGCTTATGCATGGTTAGCGGCCCAGAGAGGAAATAGGGGATTACGTATGGTTAGCGTCCTGGTGGTGACAAAGCCCAGCGGGAGAGGGATTTGGTACCGAAGAAAGGAGGGGTCCGACGTTCATCCCCCACCCTCTCTGGTCCTTGGGACTGAAGAAGAAAGGAGGACCAGGGATGCTACCTTCTACAAGAAAAGTTTGGGGCTTACACTGAGATGGTTTCCCTTTCCCCATGGGAAGACACCACTTCAATAAAGAGGATCTCATTCCATATGAGGAATGTTCTCACTCCCATGGAGACCAGTGGGTGTGTAGAATGTCCAAGGTAGGGGCACCCCGCATATGATGCATGGGGAAAGGTCACAGTTTAACGTCATGTGCTGAGGATGATGGTGCTTGACAGTTTAACGTCCTGTAGCTCGGACGAGGTGGGTTCACTCCGCACCCCAAGGACTTACATAACCGGTACCCACTACACCTTGGTGAAGAGAAAGGACAGGAAACACTGTGGATAAGGGGTGTTATGGAGAGAACCATTGTGGGGTCCACGTTAGCGTGGCTTTGCGAATAAGCAATATATATTAGTGTGCCTATTAGAAGAAGCATGAGGCGAAGCAACGCAATGAGCAGTATCGTCGAAGGTACTTTGAAGTTACTTCACACGAAACTAGAGGGTTGTATGAGAAAAGAGTATATGGAGAAGGTGCTTTGGGCACAGGAGGTGCCCGAAAATGATGCCTGGAAAAGGGACATCACAGGCGCACAAGGAGGGAGGTTTGCGTGCAAAAAGAATAGTGACGCAAAAAAGGGTTGGGCCGGCGTGGAATAGGGTTGCCTGCACGAAAAAGGTAGGGCCAGTGCGGAATAGGGATTCCTGTGCGAAAAAGGCCGGGCCAACACGGAAAGGAGGGCGCACGTGAAAAAAGGTCAGGCCGGTGTGGAATAGGGCTGCCTGCACTAAAAAGGTTGGGCCAGCGCGTAAAGGAGGGCGCGTGTGAAAAAAAGGCCGGGCCGACACAAAAAAGAGGGTGCACAATTTGGAAGGAATTGCGCGCTGAAGAAAGGATTGCATGCAATTTGAAGGAATTGCGTGTAGAGGATGGTATTTGGATGAGGATTAATCTTGAGGGGTCTCACGAAAAGGTGGACCCTCGGGCGACTTGGCGTGAAAAATTAAGTACCTAAGAGCCATCTTTTGCGCACATGAGAGGTGAATTTCACACTAGAGAGATTGTTCAGATTCTTTAGCCCGGAAGTCAAAGGGGTGAACTTCTATTTATATGGGCTCGGGGTCGTGGATCCATGCAGAAAACATTCCTACATGAAATATTGCATGCCGACGTCGGCATCACAAAAATTCAACCACGCGGGGTGGTGGTGCATAAATTTCTGCACCCATGAAAAAAACTCTCGTGAATCCTGGAGTTTTTCGTGCCAGACATTTTTTTTGCGCACAGCTGAATTTTTTTCGCACCGCCCCTCCGGGCCCCCCTGAATGGATTGCCAGTTCCAAATATGGCTTCACTTTGTCACACCCAAACCTTCTTCAAACCTTGAGCATTTTTCGACATCTACAAATTCCCCCCTTCATAATCAGATCAGCAAGGGGCTGCAAAGGTCAAATTCTGAGGGAAATGCTGAGATGCAGGACTCCTTGGGGCCTGCGCGTGCTCAAAACTGGAGCGGTGCCTAAAATCGATCCGGAGCGCACAATCCTCTTTTCACGCATGTGTAAAAACCCATATCTGGGCCTATAAAATCCCGGAGGGTCCCTCATTCCGTATGTATTTTCTCGAGTGATAATCCAGGAGCTCTCGCGCGCGAATTTTTTTTCTGCCCTGTGGGAAAAAAACGCTTCGGTTACACGTAATTCACCAACGTCAGCCTTCGTTTTTCGCACAAACTCGGGTTTTTTTGCGCTAACTTCTGATATTTTGCACCGGCCTCTGATTTTTCACACCAACTTCTTATTTTTCACGTCCCCCTCTAAATACCTTGCTGGAAGAAGATGGCCGCCAATCTGGATGATGTTTAGGGAGTTTGTATTCCATTTTGGGATTCATTATGAGAGGGGGTCATTGAAGAGGATTTGTGGTCCCTTCCAAATCTTTTATGGCTGGGTCATGGCTCATTGAAGTGGGTATACCTTTCTAAATTCAATTTTTCCTCTAGGTAATGGCCTGTGACCTTCCTTGCTGAACATATCCGGGGTCATTCCATTGACTCTCAATGAGGAGGGAGTAAAGATCAGAATCGGTAATCATGACAACTTCACTTTCATCCCATTCCCCACCCTGACTGTCCAGATGATAGATAATGGGAAAGGCTCAATGGGGAAAAGGGAATACTTCCAGAGCAATAGAGGTGGGGTGCTCGTGGCCCGGATTGATGGGAAGATATTTTGTGAGCCCTACGTGCCGTCCAGGTTCACCAGGCAGTTTAGATGCCTTCATAGGATGCCAAAGAAATTATACACAGATGTTTGAGAGGAGAGGCATCCCTATGTTCTTCACCAAATGTGGCTGAGGTTCACAACCTAGGGCTCTGGTGACATTATGACCTTTCCTCCCACCGGAGTTGATGCTGGACTCTCAACCGAATATGCCGAACATTGGGCCACAACATACCCTGAGGGGATTTTGCGGAAGAGAGTTTGGTAATTCAAGGTAGCCAGTGTAGAACCTGGGCGGCTAGAGATCATATAAGGTAATTTTGGGGGGGGGGGTTAGAAGCATGTCGGGCAACTGGGCCCACACAGGCTGGGACTTCAGTAGCGGGGACGTTGCACGACGTGGCCATGCCCTCATCGCCTAGGGGGAGAGGAGACCGTGAAGCGGCTAGGGAACTTCCCGGGAAACAGATAAGGTACCTGCTCTAACCTTTCGATGATGCAATCTTCCCAGTACTGTGGTTGGCCTGGTTGACCCTATGGTAGTCGATGGGCACCGAAGCCCTCTGGAAAAAGATTGTACGAGAAGGAATCCAACTGCCAGAGGTCGGACTCATTTGGATTGTCGACAGGGTGAACTTTTATCGACGACATGCATATCTGACGACCATGGATGCATACGCACACCAATGGGGTTGGCGTGAAGAACCATCTTTCTTAGTGAAAGTAATGCTCAGCCAGGAGCATGATCTATAAAATATGCCGTCGGAGGATGATGATAGCGACAATGAGCCGGAGGGTGGTGAGATGGAAGAGGAGGAAGAAGGATAATGTGAAGGAGGGGGTGAAGAAGAAGAGGAGCCTAAAGGTGGAGGGTCTCAGGGGGCATCCCACCACGGGAGTCTCTGAGAGTGTATTGAGATCATTGGCTATGATGTAGATATAACTAAGATACTTGAGGTACGTCTCAGACCTTGTCTATCCTTTCCCCTCATCATTTTTTGTAGCCCTAAATCAGATTTCCTTATCCTATTCAGGAGCATATTGGTGCCAACCAAGAGTCTCCATCTGAAGGGGAGGCGGAGGTGCTGATAGAACAAGGTGGGGAGCCGACACCCCTTATTAAGCTGATGAGAGATGAGGGATCCCCTACAATAACAGCTCCTGTAGCGGCTAGAACACTGGATACTGATGATTTGGACTCTTATAAGTTCATTACTTTAATGCCAGTATTTACCATCGGAGAGCTCAGTTGATTAGGGTGTTCATTGTTTGTTCATTAATCACAACCTTGGAGGCTCTTCGGGCTGCCGAACCCGTGTCATCCAAAATTGATTCAATTGAAAATGTTCCGTCCCATTCAGGACACGCTTCTCAAACCGAGCTGGCCCCGATGCTCAGTGAGAAAAGGGTTGTGGATATCAGCGGTACCAATGTCAGGGCGGGGCTGGAAGTTGACGAAGAAACTACCGGGACTGAGGCTAGAGAGGAAGGTCACCCAGGCGTTGAAGATCCTAACCCCTTGGTAAGAACACTCTAAGAGGACCCTTATGCTAGCTTTTTGGCTACTTTCCCCAACTATCGGCCCGCAGATCCCGAGGAGATTGATGATTCAGACTCGGAGGCGGCCTAGGAGAGCCAGATGATGCGACACAAAGGGTGGAAGTGCATCAAGCACTTTCTCAGTCATCCTCAGATGGAATGGCTAAAACAGATGGGATCACTCCACACCTGGATGTGCTTTCTCTATGCTGGAGGGGTGGATGCTCAATGCCTTCATTCAACGGTCCGCAACTACATGGTCGATAAGTTGTGCGAGAGTAGCTGACGCTCCGATGTTGCCCAGTGTTGGGAGGAGTCAGGGAGTACCCAAGAATTCATAATGGCAGAACAAGAGGTCCAATGACTTGAAGAACAGTTAAAGGAAAAATAGATATTCATTGCAAACTGTTCTGAGCTTGTGGAGCAGTTGAGGGCCCATCTAGTAGACTCCCAAGAGAAACTAGTGGAAGCGGGTCACCAAATGACTGAACTTCAAACTGAAAAGGTACAAGCATGGGCTAGGGTCAGTGGACTATGCTCTGTGGCCGCTAATAAAGAGAGAGTCCTCAGGAGGCAGAAAGAAATCCTGGAGGCCACTAACCAAAAGGTAGTGGCACTGGAACGATCTTTCCAAGAAGCTGACCCTTAAGGGCCCTATTTTGGCCGAACTCATAAAATCATTTCTCCTTACGTATTCTTATTCTGAACTGCATGTATGGATACATTTATTTACTTTTTTGTTTGGTTTAATGCATTCAACCACAATCCTGAAATAAATAGCAATCCATTCCTAAGCTCACGCAGGTCGCACCATATGTGAGAAACAAGGTATGTTCATACTATTACTTCTTTTGATTGTGGGAGTGTCAATCAAGCTTCGGGAATTTGAGATTTGAATGCCAATATGGATTTCTGAGAAGAGAAGAGAGAGGCCCGATTGGAGAATGAAGCTCTCAGAACAGCCGAATTACTGTTTTCCCAGTGTGCTCTTGTGCACGAGCGGGGTAATGCCAGGGGAGCTGGAATAAATCCGAACATAAGGGAATGGAAAGTGTGCATTAAAATACCCTAAATTCAGGACACTATGGGGATGGCGTGATAATAAAATATAACTATTGACCACGTTCGAAACACAGAATCTATATTGTGTTAGCCTAAAATGGGGATGACAAACAAGGGCCGACCATTGACCATGTTCGAAACACGAGGCCTGACTCAGAATTTCATCGATTAGCCTTCCAGAACGTTGGACCAGGATAGTAGGCAAGCCATAGGACTAGCATCCATACTGTTAGGGGGTTCCTTTAGATGTGAAATAGGACGAGGGTCCAAATAAGGGGCATGCAAAGCGTGGAATGTGGAGTGATGTTTTGTTCGAATGGAATCCAACACTCTTGGCATTACGCCACCTTAGTGAGAACACATTTTATGGGTGCACCGGTCTGATCATGGATCGTTCCTTCTTTTAGACATGACCTCTCTGGCGAGGGAGCTGTCACTTCCCAATGTCATCGTGGGGCATCCCGAACTTGTTTAGGGAAAATATGCAGTTACATGGTTCCCCACAAGGGGTCAGGCCAGGGGTTTAGAAATGAGGAGGAATAATATTTATGATTCCTGGGGCTGTACCTGAGGAAAAATACCTTGGTGTCTCTATGTATCCCATGAGGATGGGAATCAAGCCATACATAGTTCTAAGAGAGGTCTTAGTTTAAGGTCTTAGAACTCGAACCAAGGATCAGTAAGGAATGCAGGGGACATATGGTAAGGTGATTATGAAACCTAAAGTGAATGAGGACCCAGAGTCTAGATTACCATATATTCCTTGGGGAAGTGTTTAGGTCAAGAGACCGAACACGAAAGTTATGCTGGCCCCATGGGGAAGTTCCCAGGTGTTCCTACGTATCTCATGATAATGAGAATCAATACATACATAGTTCTAAGGGGTGGAATGACAAGGTACCAGTGCCGGGGATAAAAGGGGGTGTGGGTCTGGCCCTCACATCAAAAGAAGTGGCATTTGATAAGTCTAGTTTTTTCCTTTAGGGTGTATTTTATGAGGCGATGGGCCTAGAATTTTGAATCCAAGCATCGTAACAAGAATCAAGCCAAATGAAAGCATTGAATAATGGTATGGTGTTAGACCGATACCAAACATGATGTCCCTTGAGCAAGGGCACCACAATGCTGCACCATTTTTTTTCATGCGGCTAGGACGATACTGTCATAGTTTAGGGTCATGTGATGGGACCAACTGTGCACTTTAACATAATGCAGTAAATACATAGTAGAGACGAGGCTAAAGGGGGAATGTGCACGGTGCAATAAAACATACCCGATGTGAATGAGGACATAATCCCATACCACACCGTGCGCGATTCTGAGAAAGAAACCTCAGGCCAAAGGGACAAAAAGATGTAAGAGGGTAGGAAGTAGGGGAGACTGGATCTCAATTAAGTTGGACCCAAAGATGAGATGCCCGGGTGTTCCCACGTATCCCATGAGTATTGGAATCAAGCTACACGTAGTTCTTGAAGGTGCCTTTTAATGTCATTCAGGATAAAATACAGTTTAATGTCATGCAAGAAAATAGGTAGGAGGGACTAGCTCCTAAGAGGGGGTGTATGTGGAGTAGTTATTTCAATCCTGATGTGAACAAGGGAAGATGCCCATACACGCCACACCATGTGGCCCTATATGGGTGGGGGCCTAAAAGGTAGATTAGAAGAGATAAATTAGTGGAACTGAGTTGGGCCCAAAGACGAGATGTCTTGGAATTCCTACATATCCTATAAGGATGGGAATCAAGCTATACGTAGTTCTCACAAAGGGGAAATATGAAAAGATCTTAGTTTAAGGTCTTAGAACTTGGACCATGGAGAAGTAGTACTATCCCAAGTAAAGGCGTACCTTAACCCAATCCCTAAGCCTACGTGAGTTGAACTCAGTGTAGGAAATAAGGGAAGATAAGGTATTTTCAATACGTGAAATACATGCAAAGGGGAAATTGGTGGAGAGCCCTGAATGACACCTTATCATAGGTTTCTCCTCCTAACGTGTGGATGCGCAATGAGGAATAGTACTAAGAGTCTCAAAATTCTACTTGGACATGATGAGGTGGAGAAGGGTGTGAGTCATGTAACTGACCTTTTGGGCTTAATGGGGTTGGAATGACGATGGAGGATAATGGTTGACCATGTTCAAAACATAACATCCATATCGCGTTAGACTGGAATGGGAACAACAAATGAACATCAACCGATGAACAAATTCACAATGCGGGACTTGCATCAATTTATTGCTTAGAGCACTTGAGTACATTGGACCGTAATAGTAGGAGGGCCCTTGGGCCGAGAATCCATGCCATTCGGGGGTCCCTTTGGATGTGAAAGGTGATGGAAGCCCTAATGAAGGGGAACACGAAGCCTAAAAAAATGGGTGAAAGCATGTCCGGGAAAAATCTGACATTCAAGGTGCTAAACCAAATTACCCTTGGGCACATTGGTGAATCATCGAAGAGGACCGAGGGGCTCATCTTGAGAATGACCGATTTAAAAAATATGAGGATATCACAATGGGATGGAAAAATCTCAGGAGGAGGAGGTAAATGGAATGGTTGTTACAAAACCCAACATGAGTGAGAACATAATCCCATACCACACCATATATCATAAGTGAGAACCTGGGTCGGGGGCCCGAAAAGGCCGAGGGGCCTGAGGCTGGGCCTCAGACGAAAAGGCCCAAGCAGTTTGTAGTTTAACGTCTTGCAGTGAGGACGAAGAAAGGGGTAAGATAACCCAAACAAGGGAGGTGTACGACACGACGAGTAACCTGAAGTGAATGAGGACATAATCCCATACCACACCATACAATCCCTAAAGAGTTAAGAATTTGTCCGGGGGACCGAGATTGGGCACACGAAGTGCGGTAGAGCCTATGCTCGCGGTATGAATGATAAATGGTGGGAGGGATGTCATAAGGGGATATGTGTGGCATGGTGAAATAACCCAATTTGAATGAGGAAATAATATCATAACGCACCATATAACCCTAAATGAGAACTTGGGCTAGAGGCCAGAAAGGTCCAAGGGGTGGAAAAAGGCCAAGGGGCCTGAGGCTGGGCATCCCAGCTAATGGTAGCCATACGACCTCTTGTGCGGTTACCGCCTCATCACAACTCCTAAGCCCACGTGAGTAGTTATCGGTGTGGGAAACAAGGAGACGAACTCATCTCTCCCTATTATATAGGGGTCTAATAGCCGGCATCGCCCGAAGGGATTTCGTCGCTTGGAGATACAATGAGGCAGAATGGACCGATACACTCAATGTTTGGGACATCATGGGGTGGTTCTGATGACAAAGGATAGCTGTTGACCATATTTGAAACACAACGTCCTTGTAGTGACCCAGAATGGGAACAAAAAATGAGTGTTGACCATTGAACATATTCACAACGCGAGACTTAAATCAATTTGTTGCTCAAAATCCTCGAGGTCATTGGCCCAGAGTGGTAGGAGAGCCCTTGGGCCTAGCATCCCTGCCGTTCGGGGGCCCTTCTGGATGGGAGAGATGATGGAGTTCTAATCAAAGGAGTGGGTGAAGCATAGCTGTACCCATATGTGAAAGAGGCGGACACCTCCAGGTAGTGGGATGTATGGCGGGATCGAGATGATCTCAACATGAATTGGGGAAAAATCCTGCACCACACCATATGTCTTGACCCGAGGGGAGATTCTGGTGTTTGGGCTGAGCCAAAAGACAAAATTTCCGGGCGTTCCTACGTATCCCCTAAGGATTGGAATCAAGTCGTACATAGTTCTTGAAGGCCATGCAGTTTAGAGTCATACGGTAAGGACATGGGAGGATAGAGGAATGGGGAGTGGGCACATGGTGCGACCGTTGTAATCCTGGAATGAGTGGGGCTAAGGAATCCTACAACATATCATGCAAGGATCCTTTGAGAGAACTATACCCAGGGGGGATAGTCAAAGAGAAGAGTTTGGGGCTGGACTTAAGATGAAATGTTTGAGCGTTTATATGTATCCCATGGAATGGGAATCAAGCCACACATATTTCTAGGGGTGAAGTTTAACATCTTGTAGGACGACATACAGTTTATCGTCATGCGGGACGAAGCAGTTTAGGGTCATGCGGGACCAAACAGTTTAAGGTCATACATGACCAATTGGATCAGGAAAATTATTGCTTGAGGAACTTGGCATTGGTGGGAGGAGTTATACCGTTACCATCCATGGTCACTAGGGAGTACGCACCATTGGGGTAAACCCTGTGAATTATCTATGGTCCTTCCCATTTGGGCTCCAACTTGGGTGGTTTCCTGCCAGGGATCATTGGTGTTCGGAGGGCCAATACCAAGCCATATTACAGGGAAGAGCAGAGGAAAACCTTCTTGTTGAAGGATCTAGCCATATTATTCTTATGCCTTTCCAGATTGTGCAGGGCATGAAGCTTATTCTCGTTAAGTGCTTCCAATTCATCCAGACAAATTTCAGCTACCTTATCTAGTGCATGCTGGTCATAGACCGCTGTGCGTAACAAAGGCAGTTGGATCTCAATGGGTAGGACGACCTCAAATCCGTACACTAGGGAATATGGGGTCACCCGGTTGGAATTACGAGTCATCATCTGATAAGACCAGAGGGAATTGGGGAACTTGTCCAACCAATTCTTCTTGTTCTAACAAACCATTTTCTACAAAATGTTAGAGAGTGTTTTGTTAAATGCCTCAATCTGTCCATTTTCCTGCATGTGATAGCGGGAGGTATGGTTCGAATGAATGTTGTACTTGGCGTACAACTTCTTCAACTCAGCTGCTCAGAAGTTGGTGCCGTTATCGATGAGGATGACGTGAGGGACTCTAAAACGGTAGATGATGTTGGAGCTCATGAATTCAACGATAGAACGAGCCTTTACCTACTTGAGAATAACTTCCTCTACCCACTTGGAAAATAAATTCATGGTGGTCAGGATGAACCTGCACTGGCGAGCTGTCACCAGTGGATATGGTCCGACGACATCAAGTCCCCACACCGCAAACGGCCAAGAGTACTTGGTGGAGTGGAGAGGTTCTAGAAGATGATGAATGAAGTTAGAATGAATTTGGAATGCCTAAAATCTCTTGGAAAACTCGATGCAATCATGGATCATGGAGGGCTAGAAGTACCCCAGTCTCTGAATTTGATGGGACATCTCCAGCCCAGTCTGTTGAGCCCCATAGGAACCGGCGTGGACCTCCTGAATGACCTGAGAAATCTTGACTCCTTGGATTAAAAAAAGGAGGACACCATCGAACCCACTCTTGTAGAGGATCTTCTCAAGACTAGGACCACTCTGGAGGGTAAAATGAAACGCACGATGTCAGATTCGCTTGCGCTTGGCCCGATCAGCCAAGAGGTAACCATTTTGGAGATACTCGACAAAGGGGGATCTCTAGTCGGGGGGCACTTCAACCACTGCATCTGAGGAACCTGCAGGTCCTGACGTGGAGGATCCGACGGTAATATGGATTACCCGCGGGCCGTCCTCATCATCTGTGGTAACGAGAGCAATGACTCTCCGATGTGGCATGTGTATAATCAGATCATCCTTATTGGGTTAGGCGAGTGATGAAGCCAGGACAGCTAGGGCATCAGCTCGACCGTTCTGAGATCGAGGGACATGAGTAACTTCCAGTCGAGATGGGAACTGAGCCATTAGTTTGAGAGTGAACTCCAAAAATGGTACGAGCTATGGATTTTTGAAGACATAGTCACCATTGATTTTCTTGATGACTAGTTCAGAATCCCCTTTCACATGAAAATGGGGCACATCGATCTCGAGGGCTAGCTCGAGCCAATGATAAGAGCCTCATACTCTACCTCATTGTTGGTGTAGCCTTCTAACAACATGAATGAGTATGGTATAATGACTTGCACCGGGGTAATAAATACAATACTCAGGCCTACTCTGTTGATTTTGGGATCATTGAGCCTCCTTCCAGTGGGGCTTCGAGAAGCACCATCAAAGTGCATCTGCCAACACGGGATGGCATGATCTACCGAGAGGATTTCCCCATTAGGAAAATCAAGATCCAAGGACTATTCAGCAGGAGCCGGATGGGTAGGAAGGAAGTCTTCCAATTATTGTCCCTTGATAGCCTTCTGAGGCATGAACCTGATGTCGAACTGCAGAAGAATCACTACCCACCGTGCTAGACGTCTAGTCAATATGGGGCGGTTCAGAATGTACTTCAGTGGGTCTACCTGAGACACCAGCTATACCTCGGGGTGCTGCAAGTAATGCTGCAATTTTTGAACTTCGAATACCAGCGCAAGGCAGTTCTTTTCGATGGGGGAGTATCTGGTCATCGTATCGATGAGCATATGACTGGCGTAGTAAAGACTGTTCTCCATCCCCTCATTGTTCTTATGGGAGATAAGGGTGCCAAGATATCATTCCAGGGCAGTCACGTATAGAATCAGTGGTTTTTCAGAGATGGGTGGCATCAAGACCAGAGGATGGAGTAGATACTGCTTGATTTCCTCAAACATGGTCTGACACTCTTCATCCCATTCATAGGCGGTGCCTTTCTTCATAAGCTGGGAAAAGGGCTTACACTTGCCGGCCAGATTCATAATGAATTGGCGTATGTAGGTTAAGTGGAATTGGAAACCTCAAAGCTCCTGAATATTGCTCGGGGGAGGCATTTGAATGATGACCTTGATCTTCTCTGGGTCGATCTTGATTCCCCAATACCTGACAATAAATCCAAGGAACTTCCCATAGGTGACCCCGAAGGCACATTTCAACAGGTTTATCTTTAGGTGGAGGGAACATAGGAAGCTAGACACTTTCTCGAGGTCCTTGAGATGGTCCTGGCATTAGCAGGATTTGACCACCAAGTCCTCCACATAGAATTCCACCAATTTCCTGAGGATTGCCTTGAATATGTGATGCATGGCCCACTGATAGGTGGAACCAACATTCTTTAAGCCGAAGGGCATGACCTGGTAACAAAGCGTACCTTGTGGCACCCTGAAAGCTGTGGAATCCTCATCCTCAGGGGCCATCTAGATCTGATTATATCCGGAGTACCTGTCCATGAAGGAAATGGCTTGGAACCCAGCCATAACATCGATCAACAATTCTGTCACTGGAAGGGGAAAATCATCCTTCGGGTAGTGACAATTGAGATCGCAGAATTTGATGTAGACTCTGATCTGTCTGTTCTTCTTCCTGACTGGTACGATGCTAGCTAACCACTTGGGGGTACTGTACCTCCTTAATGAAGATGGATATGATGAACTTGTCAACTTCGTCCTCAACCATATCACCATGAGAAGGGTTCATCTTTCTAGGAGGCTGCTTGAATCTGCAATGATTTGTCAGGAGACCAAGGTGGTGGACGACTACCTGAGGATATAGTCCTGACATCTCATTGTAGATCCAGGCGAATACATCACAATGTTGTTTCAGGAAGTCTCCGTACCGCTGTTTCTCTTCAAGGGACATGTTAGCACTGATCAATGTGGGTCCTGGATCTGCCTTGCTACCAAGGTTCACCTGTACCAGTTCGTCGACCGTGGTGGAGACACCCTCTTCAAAGGTGGGGGGAGCATCCTCCAAATCCCATTCTTCACTTGTGGAGGAGGGGTAACCATAGAGAGAATCTTCCTCTAGGTTGGAAGATTCCAACGGGAGGCTGGTACTAGCCTAAGCAGCAGTGGTCACCGCATTAGATGATTCCAGTACTACCAAAACCATAGCGATAAAGTCTGTCAACCCGATCCCATCTGGTATTCGGCCCAAGGGGCCACGCTTGATGATATCAAAGAAGTAGTGGCACATTATATTGAGCCCGTTTATTCCATCCTAGCGAAATAGACACATATGATATACTTCCATTGTCATGGGGCGAACATACCGATACCTTACGGGGGTAGGAGGCTCCGGGATCACCTGAGCCTGATTTGTGTAGGAGTACGAGGTGATTTTCCACCATTTCTTGGACTTGGGAATATGCTTATCCCTTGTACCAGAGACAACAAAACATTTACCCATGTCAGGGGTTGTGGTCTCCAATCGATGGATCGAGAAGACGTAGGTGTCATCCAGACCTACCCAGGGGTCAGTTGCTACCACGACGAGTTCGACCTCACTGGCCTAAATCTGCCTATCCTTGCTCTTGTAATAGTCGACATCCTGGTAGAGGGATTCACAAGAGGAGAAAGGAGACACGTCACCTTGGAGTACACCTACTCGACCATTGGGGGAGTACTTGAGGAATCGATGATATGATGAGGGGACCGCCACATGTAGGTGGAGCCATGGTCTTCCCATCAATGCATTGTACACAGTGTCTTAGGAGACAACCATAAAACCGATGTTGGCAATTAGGCCACCGAAATGGGTCTTCAAACGAATCTTACCGATTAGGGTATGCTCTATCCTATCATTTCCCTGGATTATTAAATCAGAGGGAGTCAAGTCATCTTCGAATAACCCCGGCTTCCGCAGTGTCCGCGTTGGGATAAGGTGAATCCTAGAGCAGGTGTCAACAAGACAGTGGTGAACCTCCACGCCATTAAATTGGCTGGTAATATACAATGGGAAGATGTTACCCTGTATGGGAGAGCCTTCATCTTCTCCAGAGAATGAAATTATGGCCTGACATTTAGCATTCTCGATCACTTCAGCATTAAAGGCTTCTGCAGCTGCTATCTCCGTCTCAAACTGGAGGGGGCTTCTTAAAGCCTTAGCGAGGGCCTCAAACATACCTGATGATAGGAAAAGGGTCTTGAGGATATAAATCCTTGCTGGGATGCTGGAGAGGTGCTTGAGAACATCATACTTCCATGCCAGGTGCAATCTTCTGCTTGCAGGAGGTCATTCTGGGACAAGAGGCATGGCGGGCCCTGCTGGCTGGGCCGACGACTGATTGGTGCTGGGCATATCCTGCTACTCATTAGTTGAAGCCCATAGATTAGCTACCAGATGAGGTCCGTATGACTAAGACCGGTCTATATCAGGGTGAGGCTGGTTGCGGCATGGTTAAAGTGGCTCTGCCTGATCCAGCAACACAAACGGTGGTGGAGGCGGGCCTGATGACACTGGATGAAGAGACTGCATGTGCTGATCTCTACGCTGGGCCTACTGTCTAGTCTCAGTGGCATGCACGACTTAGCTGGAGGTGCCAGCTGATATGCCTCGATGACCCACATGGCCGCGACTCCGTCGACGTTGGTGTTGAATGGGGACATTGGGGAGGTTCTCCTGGAGCTCCCCGTCATCGGGAGTCATATAGGGGTTTACCAACTCCATGGTTTTAACCAAAGCATACCCTTGACTATAAATTTAAGAGTCATTCATTTCTGGGAAGATTCTAGGAGGAATACCCATCTCCAGAGGCATGAAGTTACCGAGAGTGCGGGACGATGATGGAATTGGCAGGGCGCGTTGCTTTCCCTTGCGCCGTCGATGCTTGCTCTTCTAGGAAGGGGTCAGCTGAGATGACGATGCAGAAGTGGAAGATGTAGACACTGAAGGATCTGGATGATTTAGGAATGCATGAATGATACCATGGGAATGAGCAACCATTTTGCGAGCCATCCAGTCATCATACTTCTAGGACTCGCGGTTAGAAACCTACTGCCACTTGCCTTCACTGTCGTTGCTGCTGTCTGGCCTTAAGAAGATACCTGCCACTTGTGTTGGGGCCAGGCTCAACTTGACTTTGTTGTTATAGACCTAGTATTGAAGCCAGTCTTTGAACACATAGCACTGTTTGAGGGTGTGTCCTAGGATCTGGTGATAGGGGAAGTAGTTGGGGTGATTAGTGAGGTTTGCCTCTTCTGGCCTTCTGCATTCAGGAAAACGCACAATCCCTTGTTCCAAGGCACTTCGAAAATAGTCGGGGACTTGATTCTCGTTGAATGAGTAGGTCTGATTTCTTCTGTCTGGAAAGGGGGGCCTTGGAGCCTGGCCCTGAAGAGGATATGGAGGATCCTGCTGAGGAGGCAGAGCCTGATTGTCTCGCCTAGGCGGTGGCGGCACATTCTGTGGGGGCACCTTCTAATTCTAAGGAAGCCGCTGCTGGGCTGTAGGCTGCGCCTATGGTGGAGGGCCTCTGCGAGGCTGGGGAAGTGGCTCCACAGGTAATAATTCTAACTACCTGGGGGCCTCTATTTGGGCCACCACGATGGGCTCGGCTCTGGCTTCCCTCCTTGTGGGAATTACAGGGTTCTACAGATGTGTCTGGCTGGCCAGTTGCAGGGCTTCTTCCAGGCGTCGAGCCTTATCAGAGAAGTCTCAAAATCCCCCATGGTAGTTATGGGTTATCTGAGAGGGAACCAGTTCTGTCTTGACTGTAAAGACTCAGAAATTTCAAGGGAAATTTTTTCTTAAATACTTTGGAATTTTACAAGTCTGCGGTTTCTGATGCCACTTGATTCTGAGGCCCGGTGTGCCCAGAATCAATTTCTAAAGTTTTGTTCTGGTATATTTAGTAAATGTACGTGCAGGTTTTTCTATCTTTTGAACCGGTGCTCGGAATTGAAATCCAAGGACACCGATGAACACGCAGTGCCAGTATTCACTTCAGGGGACCTTTACCACAGTTGCGTTTTATGCGGGTTGAGAGTTAATATTTGGGAATTTATAATAAAATAAATAAAATTTGTAGTACACAAATTTTATTTATGGATGTTAGTTATTTCCTCCCAAGGAAAGTTATAGGTGGGGCCCACACCCACATAACCTCCCATGAGAGGATTTTTGTGAGGTGGGTCCCAAATGTACCCTAAAACTTTCATCTCCCCATAAATCCCCTTAAACCCTTTAACACCCCCTTTAATTAATTTGTTAACTCCTCTCTTTTAAATTTAAACTCTCCACCTCCCTCTCATTAAGTTTGCCAACTCAATTAATTAATATCCTTATTAATTAATTGGAAAATCTATTCTTTTTGAATTATTTTGAATTGGTTGGAATTTCTTTTAAAGTTGGAGAAGTCGAATTTAATATTTTCATAGCAAATATTTTTGGTGGGGGAACCTTTGGTGAATTAGAAGAGCTTCATTCTTCAACGAGGAACACCGTCCTTCCAACAAAGAACCACCGAAGAACGATGATCGTCTCTTTCGATATTCGACCAAGCCAAAGGATAAGAATCCACCCACAAGGAACGCCGACGATGTGCCATCCTAGGATCCTTCTTTCCTAATGTCAACGAGTTGACGCCGTCTCCCCACGACGCCGTCTTCTGTGATGCCTGACTACCGCAAACCTTATTTCGAGGTAGGGGTTTGTACAATTTGAAGTTAATATTTTGTAACCCGTTCTTCATTGAGAATCATATTTTGTCTTTGGCCTTATGATACCGCCTAATGCGGAGGGCGTGGGCCGAACGAAAACGGCCTGATGACCCTCCGATGTTTCCGCGGGCTGCTCGGCAGAAAAACCGGCCGACTGGGCTGTGAAGACCCGCGGTGCCAGGAGGGTGCCGCGCTGGAAGAACCGCGGCCTGCCCGTGCAGGCCGCTCGTGCCAGGAAGACCGGCCGGCTTCGGCCGACCGGACAGTAGGGAGGCGCCGCCGGTTCGAGAGACCGGGGGGTTGTGCCCCCCCCGCAGCGCTCGGCCAGCCGGGCCGAGCCGCGGCCAGCTGGGCTGGGCCACGCCACGCCAGGCCGGGCCGCTCCCTCTCGGGCCGGGCCACGCCCCCTTAGGTCGGGCCGCACCCCCTCGGGCCGGGCTGGGCCACGCGCTTCACCGGGCCCGTCCGACCCTCTATCGGGTCGAACCTGCCGAACCAGGTCGGGCCGACCCGCCAGCCCACTGGGCTTGACGGGTCGGGCCTGTTACGCTTAAATGCAAATAACTTAAAGACCGCGCGTCTGATCGACGCGCCCTCTACGGAATTGGGACCCTCAAGACGAAGCGGTCCTTTTGCGATACTCTATGTGAGTTTTGAACAACTTTGGAAAATGGCCAGGTTTTGGAACGAGCATATTTCTAACCGGGCCCCGGGACCAGAAAAGCCAATATCTCTCAGACCGGGCGTCCGATTGACGTGCTGTCTATTGCATTTGGTTCCTTTTGACGAGACGGAATTTCAGGATACATCAACTATGGGATTCATGATATTTGATGTATCGACCCCTTGGCTTGAGGAGCGGACCCTCCTGGAATCGAGAGTGCTGTGTGTGGAAACCCTAGAGCTGGCTGCGTCTGCGACGACTACCGTACTGGTATCCTCCGTGGGTTCGACGACGATGACTACTATACTTGGATCCTATGTGGGTTCAACAGTGATGACTAATGTACTTGGATCCTCCATGTGTTCGGCAGCGATGACTACTGTACTTGGATCCTCCGTGGGTTTGGCAGCGATGACTACTGTACTTGGATCCTCCGTGGGTTCGGCAGCGATGACTACTGTACTTGGATCCTCCGTGGGTTCAACAATGATGACTACTGTACTTGGATACTCCATGGATTCGACAACGAGGATTACTATACTTGTATCCTCTATGGGTTCGACAGCGACGACTTCTGTACTAGGATCCTATGTGGGTTCGGAAAAGGAGATGATTCAGAGGCTACATCTAATCATCTCCATCGCTCTTTGTGAGTTGTATACCTGAGTGAGCTGAGTCTTGACTTTAAATCATTATCATCGATGTGATTTACTTTTTTCCTATGTGGAATGGGTTGTGCTTGGGCTCAAGAGTTGGAGCCAAACTGGAATTGATGACTTAGGTATATGTATGGGCATATACCTAAGTAGAGTTGGTTGATACTTCGTGATTGTATCTTTTCTTTGTAGTTTATCCTTCTTGGATTCAGGGAGACCTTCGGGGGTCTCGGTGTCCCTACTGAGTATCGTTATACTCACCCCTGCACGGGCAATGCCCGCACTACGTTGTGTAGGATGTAGATGACGGACATCGCTGATCGTGGTAGAGACTTGTAGAGCTAGATGGTACACAGAGGTGGACCACTTGGCGGGACGTAAACAGAGCGGACGGACGGACCCGTGGTACCGAGGAGACCATCTGTACCCACCCTTCTAGTGGGATTCCCAGAA
The DNA here is from genome assembly GCA_963277665.1 of Viscum album. Classification (NCBI taxonomy): domain Eukaryota; kingdom Viridiplantae; phylum Streptophyta; class Magnoliopsida; order Santalales; family Viscaceae; genus Viscum; species Viscum album. The sequence goes on along the minus strand of OY728120.1, from coordinate 539,477,302 downwards.
TATGACTCAGTGGTTTATGCTTTACTTTACTGCTATTGTACTAGTCTTTCAGTTGTACTGTACTCACTGTTGGGCTTGTATTTTCGGCCCCTTTCTTTTCAGCACTTACTCTTGTATACAGTTTTACTTGTGCTTACTTCATTTTCGTACTCTATTGTGTTTTTTTACTTCTATAAAGGCAATGACTTCCCAGTATAGGGATTTGCGCCTTTGGTGCAATTCCCCAGCCCCTGGCCTATGGAAGGCGGGCTTGGGGTAGTCACGACACTGGTCCCGAGGACGGGTCATGAAAAATTGGTATCAGAGGAGTCGGTTCTACCACAGAACTCAGGACTCTGATTTTTTTCTTCTCTTTGAAGCAACAGTGTTAAGAGTATTGAGTGTGGTTATCAGTCCAGGGAGTCCAATGTTGGTGTGGCGACCGACGTATCCATACACCAAGACCCCGAATTTTGATTTCTGACTAAGTGCATGAAAACACTGATTGTATGTGTGTTTCAAAAGTTTTCTTTGTGATTACTTTGTGTCAGCTCACCAGGTATACTGTTTTGACCATGGCACACCTGTTCCTTTTCAGGATAGCCCCACAAAGGCATCCAACTAGGGTTCCGAGTTACGTGTGAGATGGTAGCCCACCGAGCGACGAGGCTTCAGTGCAGGGCCCCATCACAGTGCAGGCACCAGCGGTACCATTACCAGCTGAGCCATCGATACTACCAGCCCCAGTAGCAGAAAGTGCATGCCGCTTGAGAGCGTTGCACGAGTTTCAGCAACAGATTCTACCCAGGTTCCATGGAGAGACGGACCCACAGGCATTCGATGATTTTATGGAGGCTGTTGTCAGGGTTTTTAGATTAGTAGGGACACTAGCCGACCTTATGGTGATCCTTGCCGCGAGTCTCTTACACGCAGCAGTAGGTCGATGGTGGAGCCTGATGCTCCAGGTGCATGTTGAGGCATCTCTACTTTGGACTGACTTCGAGAGTCTCTTCCTCTCGTAGTTTGTTCCAGCCACCCTTCATGCGGTGCAGATTCAGGAGTTACTTCATCTGCGGCAGGGCAACATGACAGTAGCTCAGTAATCAAGGGGGTAATCAGCGAGGTTTATGTTGGAACCACTTTGTGTATAAGGTTGTATTTGTTGTCAATAGTTGTCAATGCAGATCAAAATGAAGGAGATCATGAAGTACTCCGATGAAGTAGAGGAGTGGTGATTCAGACGATTGTTGTACTGATCGGAAGTTCAAAGAACATGTGTCAAAGGTGATACATTGTTTACAACAATGCAGAATGTGAGGTATAATCCATCCAAGGTATAATCCATCCAAGGATGATCAAAGAAGAATGAGGTTTTTGGATGAAGTCCATGCAATTACTCATGATTTCATGAGAACCATGCAAGAGACTTCCTGACGAATTGAATCGGTTTGCATGAAGTACATCATACCGGTTGATGAAGAAGACAATGTGCAATGATTGGACTTCTGAGATAGTCATGAACATCACATTGTCATAGAAGATGATGATGCTAAAGCTGTTCCTTCAAAGACTACATATCACAATAGTGGAGGTTGTGATAAAAGCAGAAGAGTTGTTGAAGTATACCGATCACCAAGATGAAGCGCTGTTGAGGTGATCGTCCTTGTCGACAAAGCAATCAAACGACATACAAATTTGTTGGGAAAAGAGTTTCTATGGAGGCAGGTCGAGTTCGAGGACTGTGGAATAATGATCCATGTTTTTATTCAAGGAACGTCGACAAAGGAATGGATGATCTGGAGGCGGACTAAAAGAGCAGATACAAGGTGGCGCCGTTTTCCAGTGTTTGCCAAATTTTTGGGCCTCAAAATCGGAAAATGAAGACGTGGATTGTCAGCAGAAGGAGGTTCGCACAAAAAGGAAGTGGTGCGCGAAATATAAGAGGCTTGCGCGAAATACTTAAGTTAGGCGCGAAAAACAGCGGGATGCGCGAAATAGTTTTTCGCGCAAACAGTGTTTCGAAATCAGAGAGGTGAAAAATGGCAAAGGCATGGGCTGCGCGGAAAATCAGGGATGTGCGCGAAATACTTAAGTTGGGCGCGGAAAACAGCGGGATGCGCGAAATAGTTTTTCGCGCAAATGCTGCTTCAGAATCAGAACGTTGAAAAATGGTAAAGGCATGGGCTGCGCGAAAAACCAGAGTTGTGCGCGGAAAAATGGGAAGGTTGCGCGTAATTCAAAGAACTGAGAGACAGTTTTACGCGCAAGAAAGAGGGTTTTACGCGCAGGATCAAAAACGTCTATAAATATGAGGTGAACCCCTCTCATTCAGAGAGGCTCGACACTTAGAAAAATCTTGAGCTCCGGCGCGCGGAAAAATTAAGGTCCAGAGGGTTGCGCGAAAAAGAAGGCGTTGCGCGAAAAAGGGAAGTTTTGCGCGAAAAAGAAGAGTTGCGCGAAAAGCCTTTTACGCGACAAAAGTTATTTTTACGCGCAAGGTTTGAATTTTACGCGCAAGCCCCCGGGAAGGGTGCGCGGAAAATTTGGGGGTCCCGCAAGCTTTTTGACAGGTGCTTAGCACTCTCAAACCTGCTTTGCGAAGAGAAGAAGAACGATCGTGCAACCAAAATCTGATCTGCACAGAGAGAGAAATATATCGATACAATCAGGTTTCAGAATTGGGAATTGAAGGAAGAGAAGGAGATTTAGTGCATTCAGGTATTGCACTGAAGTAGAAGATTGATTTCAAAAGAGCATCAACTCAGGACTCTGATGCAAGCAAAGTCTCATGCTGAACAGGAGACAAAGACTTCAATGCATATCTATTGAAAAGACCTTCACGTCTATAAACTGAGTGAGACTTCACCAACGGCAGTGAGCCAGGGGGAGTCAACGGGAGTGACCCGAGGGACGCAGTGAGCTATCCCTAAGAAATTGTAAAGGCAGTGAGCCTGGGACAGAGTGTCTGTACCCGAACATTTGTATCCGCAGCTAGTGAAGCATAGTGGATTTAGGTACGACCGGCAACCTGTCGGCGTATACTCCTTGGACGTAGCCCTCAGTGGTGAACCAAGTAAAAATAGCTGTGTCATCTGTCTCTGCATGTGAATGTTTAATTGCTGATCATATCCATCATACAGGTTTAAGTAGTTCCTACCAACGTGGGAACAAGATCCACAACTTTAAGAAGAAAAAGTTTCCACCCTGATTCACCCCTCCCCTCTCAGGGTGTCCCGGGGTCCTACAAGTGGTATCAGAGGGAGGTTTAACGTATGTTGGATATTCTCCAGTAATTCTATTGAGAAGAGGATTTGAGTTTCTTTCCTAAAGTCAACAATGAAGAGCAGTCTTGATAATGACGCAGTCACTTCTGAGCAGAAATCTATATCCACCAAGACTTTGACAAATAGGAAAAAGAAAGAGAAGAAGATGATGAAGAAGTCCCCCACATCCAAAGAAGATGCAGTGTCTTGTTCTCCATGCCATTCCAATAATGAAGAAACATTAGGCATGGAAAGTATCAAGAAGGTGGCTCAGAACTCATCCAGAGGAAAGGATGATACCCCTAGTTCAAGCATTCAGGAAAAACTCAGAACATATCTGCATGATATTCCAGAAGAAAGGGTTGCTATTATTTGTAGCCTATTCCAATCTATGCAGGTTGAGATAAATCGATTAGAAAGGGAAGCTGACAATATGGAAGAGGGGTTGGAACGAAAAGTTATGGAAAACATGAAGCTCACCAAACAGGTGAAAGTCTTTGAAGAAAACGAGGCAGTCAATAAGACTCTAAAAGAAAGGGTCCATGCACTTGAAGTTGAGCTAAAGAAGAGCAATGAAGTTAAGAATTTTTGTCTGGAAGAAACTTCCATTAAATTCAGGGAACTTGACTCTTTGTTACAAAACAAAGTTAAGATGCATGAAGATGAGGTTGAAAGGTTGAAGAAGACTTGTGAAGAGAAGATGATCACGATTGAAGATCAGAAGATCATCCTCAATATTGTGGGTCAAAAATTGGAAGCTCAGTTGACCAAGATTGAGAACACACATATTGAGACTTCACAAAAGAATGAAATGAGTGATGCTTGCACTCAATGTTCGTTGGAGGAGTCTAAAGCTGAAATGCCTCCAACATGTGATAAGAAGATTATGACCACTCTTGATTATCCACATCAAGAATCAGTTGCTGCTGGTACTCAATGCTCACTGGAGGATTTTATAAGACCTCCAACATGTGATAAGACGATCATGACTTCACTCTTTGATCTATCACAAGCAACTGAGAAAGTGAAGGTACCATCCAAGCCATCTTGCACTCATATTTCTAAATACACTCCTACAATCAGTGCAGGTGGGAAGAAAAGTTCTAAACAAGTATGGATGAGGAAAGGTGAGAAGAAGAAACCTACCACCATGGCTAGGGTGGATGGGAAGAAAAAGGAGGAAGTGGGTTCCTCAAATAGAGGACAAAAGATTAAGCAGATGGCCCAACAACTTAATACAGAAGACACAAAGAAGAAAAGATTTGTGGGTCAATGTTGGTGCTGCAACAGATTTGGGCACTGTGCATTGGATTGTATTTATAATCCCTTACATGGAAAAGCACAGAGAATGTCTCTATCAAAGAGAAGGAAGCCAGAGAAAAAGAAGCAACATCAGCAGGTCCAGAAGCATCTGTTTACTGCAAACAGATTTGGAATTCTTGATAACATCTGTGATGTATGCAACGACAGCGGTCACAATGCAGACACATGTCCATATCAACATGCTTTCACTGTTGAAAAGAAAAGAAGACCTCTGATGCCGTCAAAGAATGAAGCAGCTACCTTGGGGAGAAATCAGAAGAATGTTGTGAACACACATTTCCCCAAGAAGATCTCAAGTAGGGAAGCTGAGAAGACCCAGGATTTTAGATCCATGCAATTTAAGGGTCATTCATCCAAACAAAACACTAAGTGGGTTGAAACTCAGAAGAACCCATGTGGAAGACCCAAACCAGCTGCAAAAGTTCCCAATGACATGTTGGTCATCTGGCCAGAAGATTTAAATAGAATGAGGAAACTTGAAGCTGAAAAGGCCAAGGCTGGTGACAAAGGAAAAGGGAAACTTTCACATGATGAAGGCACAGTGCAGGAGAGATTGAAAACAAAGGGAAATGCACGTGTCAAAGAAGTCCTGTGTGAGAGATGCAATAAATCTGGTCATATTGCAAAAGGTTGCCTAACCTTAATACCAGAGCAAGAAGCAGTCATTAAGAGGAGTAAGAAGTTATCTTACATGTTAGCTGCTAAGCAGTACAATTCCTCACACAAAGTAGAAGAGAATGTGAAGAGATCCATGCCACACCAACTGATGTCAGAACATATGTTCAGAGGAGCAGGCATGAAGACTGGAGTGAACAGAGGAACTTGGTTGAGAAAAGAACCTCAACCAAGAAAGTCTTCGTGATGAAGCAAGAATGAACCACCTTATTCCCATAATCATTTGTGTATTGTATTTGTGCTAATAATGCAGGGAATTGAAGGTGAAGCATGCTCTCAGTGGGAGAACCTGAGAAGTAGTGAATGCTGTCAACTCTTGATAGCCAAGCTGAAGAAGTTTCCATCCTTAGTAGATTCTTCAATTGATATTCAAATATTATAATGATGAAGGATCACTCTTGATGAAGATGATGAGGAGTGTTTCCCTTGCGGGGGAGAAGAACGAAGAAGCTTCCATAATCACTGTTTCAATCAATATCAACTCCAGCTGGACTCAAAAGTAGTTGCTCTGTGAATTTCTTGAAGAACACACCAATGGAAAAGGTATGTCATTTCTCAATCACTATCCCTTGGTTACTCAGATCAAATATTATTTTACAAAGGGGGAGTAACTGAATTGATCAGTGACATAAATAGAATGGAAGTGCCCCAAGGTCACTTATCCTGCCAATTGCACGTGAATGTTTTTGATCTCTTTGCTGAAGTGAGTGCAGGAGTTTCAGGTTGATTATTCTCTATCATAGTTGATCTTCTTCTACCTGGAATTAAAGTGGTAAACCCTTGAAGACAAGATACATGAGTTATCATCTAATGTTGGTATCATGATCTGTGGATAATGGACAGCCTTGTTGACTTAATCAAATCCTCTTGTTTTCTACATCGAGCATTGCTCAAGTAGACTTAGAGTGAAATGATTAATGAAACATTGCTTAAGTGTGGATTGATACCCTCCCTACCATGTGCTTTGTATTTCTTGTCAATAAGGGGGAGAGAAAGTGAAATGCAGAAGATTCTCATTTTGACATTGACAGATTCATTCCAGAAGATGTTTAAGGTATTGACAACAAAATACAAAGGGGGAGATTGTTGGAACCACTTTGTGTATAAGGTTGTATTTGTTGTCAATAGTTGTCAATGCAGATCAAAATGAAGGAGATCATGAAGTACTCCGATGAAGTAGAGGAGTGGTGATTCAGACGATTGTTGTACTGATCGGAAGTTCAAAGAACATGTGTCAAAGGTGATACATTGTTTACAACAATGCAGAATGTGAGGTATAATCCATCCAAGGTATAATCCATCCAAGGATGATCAAAGAAGAATGAGGTTTTTGGATGAAGTCCATGCAATTACTCATGATTTCATGAGAACCATGCAAGAGACTTCCTGACGAATTGAATCGGTTTGCATGAAGTACATCATACCGGTTGATGAAGAAGACAATGTGCAATGATTGGACTTCTGAGATAGTCATGAACATCACATTGTCATAGAAGATGATGATGCTAAAGCTGTTCCTTCAAAGACTACATATCACAATAGTGGAGGTTGTGATAAAAGCAGAAGAGTTGTTGAAGTATACCGATCACCAAGATGAAGCGCTGTTGAGGTGATCGTCCTTGTCGACAAAGCAATCAAACGACATACAAATTTGTTGGGAAAAGAGTTTCTATGGAGGCAGGTCGAGTTCGAGGACTGTGGAATAATGATCCATGTTTTTATTCAAGGAACGTCGACAAAGGAATGGATGATCTGGAGGCGGACTAAAAGAGCAGATACAAGGTGGCGCCGTTTTCCAGTGTTTGCCAAATTTTTGGGCCTCAAAATCGGAAAATGAAGACGTGGATTGTCAGCAGAAGGAGGTTCGCACAAAAAGGAAGTGGTGCGCGAAATATAAGAGGCTTGCGCGAAATACTTAAGTTAGGCGCGAAAAACAGCGGGATGCGCGAAATAGTTTTTCGCGCAAACAGTGTTTCGAAATCAGAGAGGTGAAAAATGGCAAAGGCATGGGCTGCGCGGAAAATCAGGGATGTGCGCGAAATACTTAAGTTGGGCGCGGAAAACAGCGGGATGCGCGAAATAGTTTTTCGCGCAAATGCTGCTTCAGAATCAGAACGTTGAAAAATGGTAAAGGCATGGGCTGCGCGAAAAACCAGAGTTGTGCGCGGAAAAATGGGAAGGTTGCGCGTAATTCAAAGAACTGAGAGACAGTTTTACGCGCAAGAAAGAGGGTTTTACGCGCAGGATCAAAAACGTCTATAAATATGAGGTGAACCCCTCTCATTCAGAGAGGCTCGACACTTAGAAAAATCTTGAGCTCCGGCGCGCGGAAAAATTAAGGTCCAGAGGGTTGCGCGAAAAAGAAGGCGTTGCGCGAAAAAGGGAAGTTTTGCGCGAAAAAGAAGAGTTGCGCGAAAAGCCTTTTACGCGACAAAAGTTATTTTTACGCGCAAGGTTTGAATTTTACGCGCAAGCCCCCGGGAAGGGTGCGCGGAAAATTTGGGGGTCCCGCAAGCTTTTTGACAGGTGCTTAGCACTCTCAAACCTGCTTTGCGAAGAGAAGAAGAACGATCGTGCAACCAAAATCTGATCTGCACAGAGAGAGAAATATATCGATACAATCAGGTTTCAGAATTGGGAATTGAAGGAAGAGAAGGAGATTTAGTGCATTCAGGTATTGCACTGAAGTAGAAGATTGATTTCAAAAGAGCATCAACTCAGGACTCTGATGCAAGCAAAGTCTCATGCTGAACAGGAGACAAAGACTTCAATGCATATCTATTGAAAAGACCTTCACGTCTATAAACTGAGTGAGACTTCACCAACGGCAGTGAGCCAGGGGGAGTCAACGGGAGTGACCCGAGGGACGCAGTGAGCTATCCCTAAGAAATTGTAAAGGCAGTGAGCCTGGGACAGAGTGTCTGTACCCGAACATTTGTATCCGCAGCTAGTGAAGCATAGTGGATTTAGGTACGACCGGCAACCTGTCGGCGTATACTCCTTGGACGTAGCCCTCAGTGGTGAACCAAGTAAAAATAGCTGTGTCATCTGTCTCTGCATGTGAATGTTTAATTGCTGATCATATCCATCATACAGGTTTAAGTAGTTCCTACCAACGTGGGAACAAGATCCACAACTTTAAGAAGAAAAAGTTGCCACCCTGATTCACCCCTCCCCTCTCAGGGTGTCCCGGGGTCCTACAGTTTACCGACCTCTCGCGCTACTCCACAGACATGGTACGAGACCCATTCTTCAGGGCCCAAACCTTTGAGCAGGGAATCAGACCTAAGATCAGGACTTCGATGATCTCCCTCAGCATTCCGACGCAGGAAGGAGTGCTGGAGCGAGCCCTTCTTGTAGAGAGCTTTCTCGCTGAGCCGACACCAGCAGTGAGGCCCACCGCAGGGTGACACATAGCGGAGTCTTCTGTAGCCGGTAGTAGATAGATGTCGTAGAGGTCTAAGTGGACCAGACCATCAGGTAGGAGACCTCAGGATACTGGTTTGGATGTGTGGGGCACACGAAACAGAGCCAGCCATACGAGGGGAAGACAGTGCTATGCATGCGGTGGGCAGGGCCACATGGCTTGGGGCTGCCCGACCCGTCGTGCAGATGAGCAACAGACAGTGGAGGGACCTCCCAGGAAGAGGTAGATGTCACGACCCGTCCTCGGGACCCATGCCGTGACTACCCCAAGCCCGCCTTCCATAGGCCAAGGGCTGACGACTAGCACCAAATGCATAATTCCCGATATAAGGGAAGGCATTGCCTTTATGTAAGAGAATAAACACCACAGAGTATGCAAGCAGAAGTAAACACTAAGTAAATAGAGTACAACAATAAGTGATGGAAAGTAAATGGGCCAGTATACAAACCCAAACTGAAAGTAAAGTACAACTGAAAAGGGAGTACAACAACATAAAAGTAAATCAGTGTGTCCGAGCCGTCCTCTGGAAATCCCACCTGAAGGGTGGGTACAGATAGTCTCCTCTTCTCCTCGGCTCCAGCCGTCTGCTCCGAGCACGTATCATCCAATGATCCACCTCCAGGTACCGTCCAGCTCCACGAGCTCCTACCTCGATCAGTGCTGTCCATCGTCTATATCCAACACAACGTAGTGCAGGCATAGCCCGTGCAAGGGTGAGTATACACTACTCAGTAGGGAGCCCGAGACCCCCGAAGGTCTCCCATAATCCACGAAGGATAAACCAAAAAGGAATGATACAATCACAAAATAACAACCAACTCTACTAAGGTATATTCCCATACATATACCTAACTCATCAATTCTAGTTCGGCTCCATCATCCGAGCCCAAGTTTGATCTAGTCCACACAGGATAGTACAACCCAATCCACACAGGAAAACAAGTCAATCATATCGAAGATATTGATTGAAAGTCAAGACTCAGCTCACACATGTATACTTCTTCGTAAGACGATAGAGTTGATCAGATGTAGCCACTGATTCATCTAAGCTGTTGGACCCACGTAGGATATAAGACCAACTAAGCTGTTGGATCCACAAAGGATACAAGACCAGCTACTCTGCCGGACCCATGTAGGATACAAGTACAGAGTCAAATACTGCTGGACCCATGTAGGATACAAGAACAGTAGTCATGTACTACCAGACCCACATAGGATACAAGAACAGTAGTCATCACCGTCGAACCCACCGAGGATTTAAGTACGATCTTCGTCGCTGCCGAACCCACAGAGGATCCCAGTACAGTCGTCATCATCATCGCAGTCGCAGCCAGCTCTAGGGTTCCCGCACACAACATACTCGATTCCGGGAGGGTCCGCTCCATGAGCCAAGGGGGTCGATAGATCAACTGACACGATGTCCATAGTTTATGTATCCCAAAGTTCCATCTTTTCAATAGGAACTCAATGCGACAGACGGCGTGTCAATCAGACGCCCGGTCTGAGAGTTATTGGCATTTTCGTCCCAGGGGCCCGGTTGGTTTTTAAGTCAAAACCAACCCAACTGTACTCCAACTATGTCCAAAACTTTAGCAGAGTAAGACAAAAGGTCCGTCTCACTAAGAGGAAACCAACAAAGTTGACGACATGTCATTCAGACGTCCGGAGCTCAAGTTATAAGCGTTTCCGCTTCGAGGGCCCGGTTGGTTTCGTGTTCGAACGAACCCGACCGTACCCAAAGTTCTCCAAAACCTTGAGTGTAATATACTGAAACGACCGTCTCGATCCAAGGATCGCATCTCAACTGACGGTGCGTCGATCGGAGGTCCTTAGCCCATGTTACAGGCATTTGAACGAATCTGTCCGATTTTAGGGGGGTTTGGACCCAGACCGACCCGGCCCAAAACCCCCTGGGTCGGCCCGAACCAGGTCGACCCAACCCGGGTCCTAGTCCGGACCATTAGGGCGCGGTGCGGCCCGGATAGCACGGCCCGACCCAGCCGGCGCGGCCCGGCTCGGCCGGTGCGGCCCGACCCGGTGCGGGGGTCTGACCCAGTGCAGGCGGTCTGGCCCGGCGCGACCGGTCCTTCTCGGCGCGGCCGGTTGGCCTGGCACGGGCGCGACCCGCGTGGCCAGCAGCTTGGCCGTTTCGGTCGAGTGGAAAACGTGGGGCGCTGCCCCCCCTTGTCTCGAAACGGCGGCCCCCCACGTGAAGGGGGCCCGCCTATCTGCCGCCAGGGGTTACGACCCCCGGCCTCCTCCGAACGGCCAGCCCGGTTGGCCGGCCGGTGCCGCCGCCGCCGGACCCCGCGATCCCGCCCTTCTGAAGTGCCGGCGGCCTGATTTCTGGCCGCCCCTCCCAGCACCGCCGCGACCTTTGTCGGACCGATGCGGCGTGACGACGCTGCGCCCCTCTACCGTGGCCCCACTCCGGCTGCAGCCTCTTTTGGCTTCAATGGCGCGGTGCGACAGCGCCGCGCTCCTTCACCATGGCCTGCACCGGCCGCGGTTCCCTCGTTCCTGCGCGGTGCTAAGGCACCGCGCCGCCTTCGTTCCAAACCATAGAGAAAAATTAACAACCATAGGGAGGAGGTTCGACCCTGTTCATGTGGTCCTACCTCCTCCCGTTATCATGATAACAGGTGGCTTTAAAATGAATGATGAACGCCAAAAATAATCACATCGTAAAAACAAACCCCTACCTCGAAGAAGTTGTCGAACGAAGATCATCGTGGGAAACAGCGTCGCGAGGTGAAGCTCCGTATATGTCGACAGAGAATGTCCAAGGAGGAGCGACGTCTCCATTACTTTGACATGAGAAGAATAACGAAGGAAGGCATGTCGTCGTTCTTCGGGGAAGGCGTCGCACACCAGCTGCAGATAGGAGATGGGACGACACGTCGATCTATCCTTATGGCGACGACGTTCTTCATCGAAGTCTTGGCATTCCTCGCGTTCTCCAACGAAGAAGATGAAGATACACAAGGCTTTGTGTATTTTCTCCCAATTATTCTCACACAACAATCCCCCAAATAAAATAAGGTTCACCCTTATTTTATTAATCCCAAGCCATGAATTCAAAATTCAACTCTTAATTAAATACATTGAATAACTTAATCAAATAATTTAATGAGAGAGTTGACTTGTAATTAAGAGGGGGAGAGGATGCGTTACACATTAAAGCTAGAGGGGGGTGTTTAAAGGAGTGTTAGGAAATTTAAGGAGGTGGGGGCTCATGTGGGCCCCACCCCACTTCCTCACAACTTCCTTTCCCTTAACTCATAAACCACTAGTGGTGTAATAAAAATATAATTGTAAAACAACTATATTTTTATTCTTCACATTTTTTAACAACTCCTCCCGAGCAAATGCACCTCTGAAAAGGGTGTTCCTAAGCAATTACCGGCGCTGCGGTTTCATCGGTGCCCTCAGATTTTGATTCTGAGCACCAGTTCAAAATTTAGGAAAACCCGCTCATTCGTTCACTGAACGTACCCGAGCTAAACTTTGGAAAATGATTCCGGGCACACCGGGCCTCGGAATCAGGTGCCGTCAGAAAATGCATACTCATAAAATCTCAAAGAAATTAAGAAAAAAATTTTCCTTGAAATTTATAAGTATTTATAGTAGAGGTTCGACTGTGGTGGTCCGCCAGGAGCAGGTGGACGAGGCAGAGGAGCTGGTCGAGCAGTGGGTGGTGGATGATGTTTCGAGGCTCTACCACCACCACCACCAGGAGGTCCACCCCGACCATAGGGAGCTGGAAGAAAAAGGCAAGCTCAGCTCCAGGCAGTCGAGACCTACGACCACGACGCACCTGAGATGATTCGAGGTACTATCTGTGTCTACTCCACCCTTGTTGCTGTACTTATAGACATAGGATAGAGTCATTATTTTATTTCCGTTGCCCTTGTTCGGAGCTCGGAGATTCCGACGGAGCCGTTGGCTCGATCCTTACAGCTAGAGACTCCTATGGGAGCAGACTCGATGATTACGCACTGGAGCCGATAGTGTGAGCTTACTCTAGGAGGTGAGAGCTTCGGCTGAGATCTTCTTGTAGAGGCGTCAAGGCCTTACAACGTCATCTTGGGTATGGACTGGTTATCTACAGTCCATGCTCAGATCAACTGTATTAGGCGCAAAGTGTGGTGTGTCCGCACAGATGGGAGCAGGTTCACCTTCACCGGAGAGAAGAGAGCCTTTCCAACACAGGATGGAATTTTGTAGAGGAGAGGGCATCCGATCACTCATCAGTTGGATAGTATCATCCTCAGAGTGTTTGATGTACAGAGTTCAAGTTTTCCTATTGTGGTGGATTAGTATGCAGATGTTTTTTCTGACAACGTTTCAAGACTACCTCCTCGCAGATTGGTAGACTTCTACATTGAACTATACCTCAGGACATCACCGATATATACTCCAGCATATTGTATGGCTCCCGCCAAGATTTGTGAGCTGCGGGTGTAGCTGGAGGACTTGTAGGGCAAGGGATTCATCCGACCCAATGTTTCACCCTAGGCTTCTCCGATTTTGTTCACCAAGAAGGCGGATGGGAGTTTGCGACTATGTGTCGACTATCGTCACCTGAATCAGGTGATTGTAAAGAACAAGTACCCACTTCCAAGGATTGATGACCTCTTTGATTAGCTCAAGGGAGCCCGATGGTTCTCAAAGATAGACCTCAGGTCAGGCTATCACCAGCTTAGAGTTTGAGACGAGGATGTGCAGAAGACGGCCTTCAGGTGTTGGTATGGCCACTATGAGTTCTTGGTTATGCCCTTCGGCGTAACCAACGCTCCAGAAGTGTTCATGAGTCTCATGAACAGGATATTCCAGCCTTACCTCAATCGATTTGTCATAGTTTTCATTGAAAACATACTAATTTACTCGACTACTGAGGAGGAGAATGCCTACCACTTGTGGGTTTTACTGGATACACTCCGAGAGCACCAACTTTATGGTAAGCTCTCGAAGTGCCAGTTCGAGATTCGAGAGGTTCAATTTCTAGGACACATCATCTCAGAGGCGAGAGTTGCAGTGGATCTAGCGAAGATCGAGGCAGTACTTGCTTGGGAGCCACCCAGGAACGTGACAGATGTGTGGAGTTTCCTGGGTCTGGTTGGGTACTATCAGAGATTTGTGCCAGACTTCTCTAGAGTTTCAACGCCGATTTCAGCCTTGATGAAGAAGGGGAAACCCTTTCTGTGGTCAGATAGATGTCATCAGAGCTTTCAGGAGCTGAGGCAGAGGTTGACCAGTGCGCCCATCTTGAGGCTACCGGAGGAGGGCATTGGGTACGTAGTGTACTGCGACACATCAGGGACCGGACTCAGGTGTTTCCTAATGCAGGAGCGAGCGGTGATCACATATGGTTCACGGAAGTTGAGACAACACGAGCAGAACTACGCTACCTATTACCTGGAGTTAGCAGTAGTGGTCTTCGCCTTGAAGATGTGGCGACACTATCTGATGGGCGAGCACTTTACAGTCTACTCTGACCACTAGACTCTCAGGTACATCTTCTCATAGAAGGACCTGAACTTGAGACAGTGATGATGGATCGAGTTCCTCCAGGACTATGACTTTGAGATAGTCTATAATCCTGGGAAGGGAAACGTTGTAGCTGATGCTCTCAGTTGGAGATCGGTTATTCAGCTACTAGGAGAGGCGATGGAGTATCTAGCCGCATTGTAGTTATCCTTTGTGGATAGATATGGAGCAACCTTTCTAAAGTCACTCACAATCTCTCCTCCACTCCTTCACTGAGTTAGAGAGGCACAACTTGGGGATGTTGACTATGAGACGTGACGTGCTCAGATATCCACAGGGCAGGTGCCTGATGGATTTTCTGAAGGAGAGGAGCACATCATCCTCTTCAAGGGACGTACTATGGTACCAGTTGCACTGCAGGAGGAAGTGCTGAGGGAGCTTCACACTTCCGCTCTAGCGGTACATCCAGGAGTGGTGAAGATGTACCAGGATCTCAGATGACACCACTGGTGGCTAGGTATGAAGAAGGCTATAGCAAAGTTCGTTTCACGATGCCTCACTTGTCAGTAAGTGAAGGTGGAGCACCAGGTGCCAGCGATCTTGGTTCAGCCCTTAGAGGTCCCAGAGTGGAAGTGGGACGGGATATCCATGGATTTCGTGATGGGGCTTCCACGTACATCCAGAGGACACGACTTTATTTAGTTGATCGTAGACCAACTCACCAAGTCGACCCACTTCCTACCGATCAGAGAGCAGGGCTTAGTAAGGAGCTTGGGACACCTCTACGTTCAGGAGATCGTACGACTTCATGGTGTGCCATCGACTATCGTCTCCGATCAAGATGCTCGTTTCACTTCTCGGCTTTGTAAGGGGTTACATGAGGCTTTTCGGATGCAGCTATGTCTGAGCACCGCCTTCCATCCTCAGACGGATGACCATACTAATAGGGCCAATCAAACTCTTGAGGTCATGCTCCATGCATGTTTCCTTGACCTTGGTCGCCGCTGGGAGGATCACCTACCCTTGATAGAGTTTGCATACAACAATAGATATCACTCCACCATCGGGATGGCACCTTACAAGGCACTGTACGGCCGACCTTTCAGATCACCTCTGTATTGGACTGACCCTGGGGATTCAGCACTTGTAGGACCAGAGATGGTTTAGGCTACGACGGAGAAGGTGCAGATCATCTAGGAGTGGATGAAGACTGCATAGGGCAGACAAAAGTCCTATGCTGATAGGAGACGGAGACCACTCGAGTTCGAGGATGGCGACCACGTCTTCCTACGGGTCTCACCTCAACGAGGTCTACGGAGATTTGGCTAGGGCAGCAAGTTATCTCCTCATTTCATCGGACATTTCCAGGTCCTCAGAAGAGTAGGTGAGGTGTCTTACCGCCTGTCCCTTCCACCTCAGTTGCACCGGGTGCATGACGTCTTCCACGTATCTCAGCTGAGGAGATATGTGCATGACCTGTCCCACATCATCGACCACGGGGAGCTGGACATCGATGACGGGATGACATTCTTAGAGGTCCCGGTGGAGATCGAGGATCGACAGGAGTGGGTCCTATGTGGGTGGTTGATTCCTCTGGTGCGCATTCCCTGGCAGCATGGGAACCTCCAGAAGAGCACTTGGGAGCGGGAGGCTCAGATGCGTGTACAATACCCCCATTTTTTCCCTATTGTGTGTTGTAGCTTTACGGGGACGTAAAACCCTAAGGTGGGAGTAATGTAAAGTCCCTGAAATTTCAAGGATTTTTTTTCTTAAATACTTTGGAATTTTACAAGTCTGCGGTTTCTGAAGGCACTTGATTCCGAGGCCCGGTGTGCCCGAAATCAATTTCTGTTGTTTTGTTCAGGTACGTTTAGTAAACGTACATGCGAGTTTTTCAATCTTTTGAACCAGTGCTCGGAATTGAAATCTGAGGACACCGATGAACTCACAGTGCTGGTATTCGCTTAAGGGGACCTTTACCATAATTGCGTTTTATGCGGGTTGAGAGTTAATATTTTGGGATTTAGAATAAAATAAATAAAATTTGTAGTACACAAACTTTATTTATGGATGTTAGTTATTTCCTCCCAAGGAGAGTTAGAGGTGGGGCCCACACCCACATAACCTCCCATGAGAGGATATTTTTGAGGTGGGGCCCACACGTTCCCTAAACCTTTCATCTCCCCATAACTCCCCTTAACCCCTTTAACACCCCCCTTTAATTAATTTTTTAACTCCTATCTTTTAAATTTAAACTCTCCACCTCCCTCTCATTAAGTTTTCCAACTCAATTAATTATTATCCTTAATAATTAATTGGCACATCTCTTATTTTTGAATTATTTTGAATTGGTTGGAATTTCTTTTAAAGTTGGAGAAGTATAATTTAATATTTTCATAGCAAATATTTTTGGCGGGGGAACCTCTAGAGAATTAGAAGAGCTTCGTTCTTTAATGAGGAACACCGTCCTTACAACGAAGAACCACCGAAGAACGACGATCGTCTCTTTCGATCTTCAGCCAAGCCAAAGGAGAAGAAGCCACCCATAAGGAACGCCGATGACGTGCCATCCTCAGCTCCTTCTTTCCCGACGTCAACGAGTTGATTCCGTCTCCCCGTGACCTCGTCTTCTGCGACGCCCGACTATCACGAACCTTATTTTGAGGTATAGGTTTGTACAATTTGAAGTGAATATTTTGTACCCCATTCTTCGTTGAGAATCATAGTTTGTCTTTGGCTTTATGATACCACCTAACGTGGAGGGCGCGACCCGAATGAACACGGCCCGATGAACCTCCGATGTTTCATGTTTTGGTTCGCAATAAATACGTGTTGGAAGAGGTGCTGACGGGAGAAGGCGGCGACCGTGCGCCGGCTGCGTGCGGAAGAACCGCGGCTCGCAACCGCGAGCTGCTCGACCAAGAAAGAACCGACCGGCCATAGCCGGATGGACCAAAGAAACTGAGGCACCACGAGGGCGCCCTGCTGTGGAGGACTGCAGCCCACGTTTCACGGACCGCTCGACGAACAAACCGGCCGGCAGCTGGCTGCCGACCGGGCTGGGAAGACCCACGACGCCAGGAGGGCGCCTCGCTGGAGGAACTGTGGCCTACCTGTGCGGGCCGCTCGTGCCAGGAAGACCGGCCACCTTCGGTCGACCGGACAGGAGGCCATCACCGTCAGTTTGGGAGACCGGGGGGCCGTGCCCCCCCAGTAGCACTCGGCCACCCGGGCCGAGCCGCTTGGCCAGCCGGGCTGCGCTGCGGCCGCGCCATGCCCTCTCGTGCCGATCCGTGCTTCCTCGGGCCGGGCCGTGCCCCCTCGGGCCGAGCTACGCCCCACCTGGCCGGGCCGCGTGCTTCACTGGGCTGGTCCGACCCTCTGCCGGGTTGGACCCACCGAACCAGGTCGGGCCGACCCACCAACCCACTGGGCTTGACGGGCCGGACCCGTTACGCTTAAATGTGAATAACTTAAAGACCACACGTCCGATCGAAGCTCCATCTACGGAATTGGGACCCTCGCGACGAAGCGGTACTTTTGTGATACTGTAAGTGAGTTTTGGACAACTTTGGAAAATGACTGGGTTTTGGAATGAGCATATTTCTAACCGGGCCCCTGGAATGGAAAAGCCAATATCTCTCAGACTGGGCGTCCGATTGACGTGCCGTCTGTCACGTTTGGTTCCTTTTGACAAGATGGAACTTCAGGATACATAAAATCTGGGCTTCGTGATAGTTTATGTATCAACCCCTTGGCTCGAGGAGAAGACCCTCTTGGAATCGAGCGTGTTGTGTGCGGAAACCCTAGAGCTGGCTGCGTCTACGACGACTACCATACTGGGATCCTCCGTGGGTTCGACGACGATGACTACTGTACTTGGATCCTCCGTGAGTTCGGCAGCGATGACTACTGTACTTAGATCCTCCGTGGGTTCGGCAGCGATGACTACTATACTTGGATCCTCCGTGGGTTCGGTAGCGAAGATTACTGTACTTGGATCCTCCGTGGGTTCGGTAGCGATGACTACTGGACTTGGATCCTCCATGGGTTCAGCAAAGATGACTACTACACTTGGATCCTCCGTGAGTTCAGCAGCGATGATTACTGTACTTGGATCCTCCGTGGGTTCGACAAGGACGACTTCTGTACTAGGATCATACATGGGTTCGACAGAAGAAATGATTTAGAGGCTACATCTAATCATCTCCACCTCTCTTCGTGAGTTGTATACCTGAGTGAGCTGAGTCTTGACTTTCAATCATTATCATCAATATGGTTGACTTATTTCCTATGTGGACTGGGTGGTGCTTGGTCTCGAGAGTTGGAGCCGAACTTGAATTGATGACTTAGGTATATGTATGGTAATATACCTAAGTAGAGTTGGTTGATACTTCATGATTGTATATTTTCTTTGTAGTTTATCCTTCGTGGATTCTGGGAGACCTTTGGGGGTTTTGGGGTCCCTAATGAGTATCGTTATACTCACCCCTGCACGGGAAATGCCCACACTATGTTGTATTGGATGCAGACGATGGACACCGCTGATCGTGGTAGAGACTTGTAGAGCTAGACGGTACCCGGAGGTGGACCACTTGGCGGGACGTACACGGAGCGGACGGACGGACCTGAGGTATCGAGGAGGCCATCTGTACCCACCCTTCAAGTGGGATTCCCAGAAGATGACTCAATGGTTTCTTCTTTACTTTAATGCTGTTGTACTAGTCTTTCAGTTGTACTGTACTCACTGTTGGGCTTGTATTTCTGGACCCTTTCTTTTCAGCACTTACTTTTGTATACAATTTTACTTTTGCTTACTTCAGTTGCGTACTATGTTGTGTTTGTTTACTTTTATAAAGGAAATTCCTTTCTAGTATAAGGATTTACGCCTTTGGCGCAAGTCGCCAGCCCCTGGCCTATGGAAGGAGGGCTTGGGGTAGTCACCGCATGGGCCCTGAGGACGGATTGTGACATTAACATTCCCTACACACATCGTTAGTAATTTCTCCTAAGTCAGTGGCATGTCAAGGGAATATGTAATCCCTTTCCACTGAGTGATAAATTCCACGACACGCTCATCAGGCCTTTTTTTGCACTTGATGAGGTCTGCAATGCTCGTTTTCTACATGGTGGAGATGAAATGATAGAGGAATTTCCTGCGAAGGTCCTCCCAGCTGGTTATGGATCCGACGGGAAGCTAGCTGTACCAGACAAATGTAGGCCCCTCCAATGTCTAAACAAAACAGCGGAGCTTGGAAGCCTCCTGCTGCATTGGAGTCCCTAACATGGGCCCACACCTTGAGTTGAAGTGTTCCAGGTGCTGCGACGAGTCCCCCATCCTGTTAAAGGGGGGAGAAGGTGGGATTCACGAAACCCAAAGGTTACAGAATTTCATCCACCCATGCTGGGTATGGCTTGCCATCAGGTGGGATTGCCACCTGTCGTGTTTCCAATGCCTCAAGGCAGGAAATGAGTGATGCCATTGGATCATCTGGGCAGGGGTCCCTATCTTGATGAGGATCCCTAACCACGAGTGCATTGGTGGGTTCTTCAACGTGGTAAGCAGGCCCAACAGCTCATGGAGCGGTTGGCGGCATGACCCGCGGGGCAGCTAGGGGAACCCGAGCTGGATTCCTTGGATTGCCGCGCCATTCCAGAGGTTTTGGCGAGACATACTACGCCCTATTGCTGTAATATCTGAATTCAAACCTATTTGTGGGGGAAGGACGACCAGGGTCACCTGGAGGCAGCTCGCCAATGGGAAGTTTTTCTTGCCCCTGCTGCCCTGGCCTAGGATCACCGTAGTCCGACCGTTGCTCTATAGCGTGTTCAGACAAGAGGTCATTGACCAAATTCTTCTGCTCAATAAGTTGTTAATGCAATGTTACCTTCTCAGGGTCTTCTTCCATCTCCTGCACTGAGGCGGACGGTTCGGAGTGCTTGGCAGCTCCGACGTACTCTTTACCCTTATCGTCATTCCGACTAAGTACTAATGCCTCAGTGGGTGCAGGGAGACCTAGTTGGTTCCTCTTCTGACGAGTAAACCTCCCCGATGGTTCCAATAGTGGTGGCACACCCTCAGGGGGTAAGTCCCCATCAAGAAGCTCCAAATCATCCTCCTCGTCCACTATATCATCCATGTTGACTATGACCCTTCCTGGGGGAATGTCCTCGATATCTCCTAGCAAGTCGGGATGTCGCCAGATAGGACCGAAGGAGAGGGCAGCATACTGCCCCCATCCATGGACTTGCACATGGGGGGAAGCCTCCTTGATGATCTTTCAGAGTATCTTGAAACTCGGAATGCATTGCTCTTGGAGGTCCCTATGGTGGCCTGGTGACTTAGGGCGCTGGGCCACAGGGAGCACAACCCGATCGACTAGACGACATTGCTCGCCAATGTCTTCGAAATGTGCTTATCTCCTGGGATAAACAACTCATTGATGACGAAGGAGAAAGTGTTTCAAACAAAGGGTTTGGTGGAAAAATTCAACCTACTCTGGGGAAAGGGATTCTGGCACGCAAAAATTTGATGCTGCCACAGGCCAAAACATCTCAGGGAAGTGGTCTGCCGTGAGGATGTTCCAAAAGCTCCTTGGCTTGGATTTAGAGTCTGGCCCTTGATTTCCCCATTTGTAAACTGGGGGTGGCTGAGGAACCGACATCGGTACTGAGGCAGACCACTGTGATGGCAGGCTGGCTGGTGGAGAGTACGACTAACGGGTTGACTGGCCGCCGAATCTCGGGCTGTCCTTCGAAGAGCGTATTGACTTGGCTGCTACGTCACGATAAGATGGGCTGACGACCACAGTTCCTGGCTCAGGGGCTATGGCTACTGTCGATAGGCCGTGCTGCTACTTGCCCACCATTGGTCCCCAGAATCACTCTCCGTGATCTCTTGTCTAGGTAGAGAGCACGACCATAACCTACAGTGGTGATTGCACGACTGTAACCTGTGGGGTCTCCAGATTTTCATCCTCCTGGATATACCTACGGAGGGAGGCGGGAATCCGAGGGACCTCACATTTTTTATGTACTAGGATGATGCGCCTCGTTCCTGCCCCAACCCTTGACTCGGATAAGCGAGAGGAGGGTTCCCATGCTGAGTCATATTCCTCTTCAGAGTCTAAGAAGCAGTCTGGTTTGATCTCCGTCTGTACCTTCCCAGAATTCTTCTTATGGAGGTGATGACCCACCTTCCTACCCCTGGGTGGCTCCTCGGTACAGGGTTTATTTCTGACACAATGTCCTTCGGCTGCACTGGTGTTGAGGAGGAGAGGGTTTCCACCTGAGTAAGCCAGGGTGCGAGGAGCACTAGGACAAATGTCAAAGGGGATGTGGGGAGGACCTCCATGGATTGCACTGGAGCAGGAAAGACCTCCACTATAACTGAAAGGAGCATGGGGAAGACCTCCATGCTTATTTCCCCTGGTGACCTCAGTACGAGGAGGCTCCTTGTACCGGTTTAGCTGAACACGGGGTAGGACATTCGTGTTGGGTGCTAGTGAGGCGAGGGTGGCCTTCACCCCTCTGGTTTCTGAGGCGAGGAGGACCTTCACCAGCTGCTAAGAGGACATGGGGAGGATCCCCACGTTGAAGAGAGACTGGGTGGGCAATGTCCCTACACCGGCGGTCAAGGTCAGGAGGAATAGCTCCATACCCAGTGTAATGGGCACATGAGATATTTCCGTACCGAGTGTCACCGCTGCAGGGAAGGCCCTCATTGGGGTTTATAGTGGCACGGGGCAGACTTCCATGCCGGTCTTAGAAGCAGGGAAGGCCCACACTTTCTATGGTAGTGGTATAGGGAGGACCTCTGTACTAGGTGGAATCGCTGCGGGTTAGTTCGCGGCGGCCACTGCTTGTGCCGGTGACCAAGAGAGTCGACCCAGCCTACCCGTGGGGCAGTTGGGGCCTCGATCCTGGTCAGGCGTATAAGTACCCCTACTCAGTGTATTCAGGGAACTGATTATATGAATCGGTGGTGGCTCGGGCCATAGTAGCCATCGACGTTGACTCCCCTTGGTGGGCGTCCTCCTCAGCTTACGCCCGACGCTAGCGTCGGGTCAGATGAACCGGGGCCGGTGGTGCAGGTAAGTAGCTTACCTTCTCCTCATCCAGTAAGACTGCGCGATGGCACTGATGCGGCCAGGTGGGAGCCCTCACTGGGAGACCCAAGAATGGGACTCTGATCGAGCTGGTCCGGACATCACCTACCTCGTCAGTGTAAGGCATGGAGTCATCAAAGCATTCCAAGGAGAGGCTCCCGAAACGGTTATATTTCAGCATGGGGATCAGCGACTCCCTGCACGGCCCTCGGGGGTGGTGTTGGTGACAAGGCACAGACGCCTCCAGATCTAGGTGGGCCATATCCCAGGATGAGATTATGACCTCCTCCTCGTAACGGTGCACAAGTCCATTGATCACCCTTAGTTGGATGAACTCAGACGGGGATATGGGTCGTGAGCACCCCAAGGACAAGGGTGTAGAGGCCGTTGTAGAAGAGGTGGAGCCATGTGGGTTTGCCGCATTGGTACTGCCCCTTATCCTATGTCGGTGTGTAGGCGGTGATCGCATTCTGAGTTCAACAACTTGATTACTGAGAAGCAGGGAGATTGAATCATCAGTGCTGAAAGAAAAAGGAATTGACGACCAATGCCCTAGAACTATTCCATCTTCTATGACAAGTAAGAGGGATCCACGCTGACAACGTCACTGAACGGGATGTCCAACGTTCTACTGCCCCAACTTCTGGTGAGTTTCATGCCATGCCCGCTATTTGCTTGGTGGGACTCAGCACTGAATAACTAGATCTGGTGACACGTCAATCCATTAATGCCTCGAGCACTACTGATCTCCATACAGAGGAGAAGAAGTTCACGTCGGGTTCACCATTTCTCTTTCTGACACTTTCACCGGGGAGCACACATCCGTTTGGGAGGACAAACAATTGTTACCCCGCATTCCCACTTTCCAAAGGTGGGAGAAATCCATCACTTTTCAGGGACGTTTGCTCCTTGATCGGAACAAGATGATGGGATGTCAGTTATTCTTTATTTGGATTCCTCCTCAGAACTCGTCACCTAGTCTGGGTATCCATTATAGATTTGAGATGTTGTTTGTGAAACTCTTCCTAGAACCATATCTTCATGGACACCAATTAATTACACTGCTTCTGTCGGGACATTCCAAGGGGTTCGGTCAGGGTAAAAACCTTCAGTTAGGGGAGTAGTCACGTTGGACATCACTGGCGTGTCTGGGCGCTGGGACACTAGCGTGTCTGGGTTTCTTCCCCTTATTATAGGGCTTCTCGAGGGCGTGGAAGCACGTGGCATCCCAAATCGAATGTGGGGAATCATATTCCATGGGCGTGTATCTGAGTTTTTCCTCATCTTACCATGTTCAACATAGGGTATGCTGCAAGTTTAACATCCAGCGAAGACAGATCGGACTGATTAGAACACTGACTAGAGTGGATCAAATGGGTGCAACCCCTGGTGGGAACACTGATGTTGGGGCCAACGTATGGTTGAATTCCCAGTCACTGTTGAGGGAAATGGGGAATGAGATGGCATGATTTCAACGGGATGTGGCGGCCCGGATAAGAATAAGGATGGATGATGGGGGGATGAATTAAGTGTAGGGGGAATGAAATAGGACCATCGTAATGGTGATAGTGAAGTTGGGCTTGATCCTCAAAGAGACTTCCTACGTATCCCCATGGAAGGGAATCAAAGCCCACATAGTTTGGTGAACATAGTTTATCTTGACAACAACTTATCACTGGTTGGAGTTCCAGCAGCTTACCGCTGAAAGGGGCGACAACAGCTTACCACTGAATGAGGTTGACAACAGTTTACCACTAAATGGAGTGACAATGGCTTGCCGCTGAATGGGGAACAAAAAGTGGAATATAGTTTAACGTCATACAGGACGGGGGTGGACTGGCATGAAGTGGCTGAGACCATTGGTTGTTGGGCTTGAACCTCAGGGAGTCTTCTTACGTACCCTTCCTTGGTAAGTATCAAAGTCCACGTAGTTCGGGAGGGGGAATTTGGGGCTTATGCTCTGAGGCAGACCAAAGTATTAGTGAACTGACGTGAAGGGGGTCGGAACAAATGGATGGTGGGCTTGAAATTTTTGGAGGCTTCCTACGTACCATGCCTTGGAAAGTATCAAAGACCTCGTAGTTCAGGTGGTGACATGGTGCTTAAAATCTAGGCTTCCCAGAGTGTTGGTGAACCGATGTGAATGGGGTCAGAACAACCAATGGATGGTGGGATTGAACCTCTAGGAGGCTTCCTACGTACCTTTCTATGGCAAGGATCAAAGACCACGTAGTTCAGGAGGTGACATGGGGCTTACACTCTAGGATTCCCAGATAGGATGTCATGGTCGATGTTTACTCTAAGACCACATGAGTCATGCTTAGTGTGAGAAAAAAGAGGCAGCAAAGGCCTAGCGATCACGTCGCGAAAGGTGCATCTGTGGGAAGTGGAGTGGGGATTACACATATTTAGTGGCCTAAATAGGAATCAGGGGATTACGCGTGGTCCATAGCCCAGAGAGTAAATAGGGGCTTAGAACTGGTTAACGACCCAAAAAGGAAACAGGGGCTTACGCATGGTTAGCGGCCCAGAGAGGAAATAGGGGCTTACGCATGGTTAGCAGCCTGGTGGCGACAAAGCCCAGCCAGAGAGGGATTTGGTACGAGAGAAAGGAGGGGTCTGGCGTTTATCCCCCCTCTCTGGTCCTTGGGACCGAAGAATAAAGGAGGAGCAGGGATGCTGCCTCCTGCAAGAAAAGATAGGGGATTACACTGAGATGGTTACCCTTTCCCCACAGACATATGCCTCTCTGAAAAAAGAGGATCTCATTCCATGTGAGGAATGATCTCACTTCCATGGAGACCAGTGGGCATATAGAATGTCCAAGGTGGGGGCACCCCATGTATGATGCATGGGGAAAGGTCGCAGTTTAACTTCATGTGCTGAGGACGATGGTGCTTGTAATTTTAACGTCCTGCAGCTCGGAAAAGGTGGGTTCACTCCGCACCCCTAGGACTTACATAACTGGTACCCTTTGCAACTTGGTGAAGAAAAGGGACATACAACACCGTGTTAGGATTGAACCTCAGGGAGGCTTCCTACGTACCCTGCCTTGGCAAGGATCAAATTCCATGTAGTTCAGGAGGGAGAATTTGGGTCTTACGCTTTGAGACAGACCAAAGTGTTGGTGAACTGACATGAAGGGGGTAGGAACCAATGGATGGTGAGATTTAACCTCGTGGAGGCTTCCTACAGACCTTGTCTTGCCAAGGATCAAAGACCTTGTAGTTCAGGTGGTGACATGTGGATTATACTCTAGGCTTCCCAGAGTGTTGGTGAACTGACATGAATGGTGATAGAGAGACCAATGGATGGTGGGCTTGAACCTCAGGGAGGATTCCTACGTACCTTGCCTTAGCAAGGATCAAAGACCACGTAGTTCAGGAGGTGACATGGGGCTTACACTCTAGGGTTCCCAGATAGTATGTCATGGTCGATGCTTACTCTAAGCCCACGTGAGTCATGCTCGGTGTGAGAAACAAGAGGCAACAAAGGCCTGACGATCACATTGTGAAAGGTTCATCTATGGGAAGTGGAGTGGGGCTTACACGTAGTTAGCGACCCAAAGAGGAAGTAGGAGATTACGTGTGGTCTGCAGCCCAGAGAGAAAATAGGGGCTTACGCATGGTTAGTGGCCCAGAGAGCAAACAGGGACTTACACATGGTTAGTGGCCCAAAGAGGAAACATGGGATTACGCATGGTTAGCAGCCCTGTGGTGAAAAATCCCACTGGGATAGGGATTTGGTACCGAAGAAAGGAGGGGTCCGACGTTCATCCCCACCTCTCTAGTCCATGGGAACGAAGAAGAAAGGAGGACCCGGGATGCTGCCTCATGCAAGAAAGGCTAGGGACTTACACTGAGATGGTTTCCCTTTCCCCATGGACAGACACTGCTCCGATAAAGAGGATATCATTCCATGTGAGGAATGATCTCACTCCCGTAGAGACTAGTGGGTGTGTAGAATGTTCATGGTGGGGGAACCCCACGTATGATGCACGGGGTGAGGTCACAGTTTAACGTCATGTGCAGAGGACGATGGTGCTTGGAAATTTAATGTCCTGCAACTCGGACGAGGTGGGTTCACTCTGCACCCCTAAGACATACATAACTGGTACCCTCTACACCTTGGTGAAGAGAAGGGATAGGAAACACCGTGGCTAGGGGGTGTTATGGAGCGAACCATTAGGGGGTCCATGTTAGTGTGGCTATCCAAATAAGCAATAGCCATTAGCATGCCTATGCGAAGAAGCATGAGGTGAAGCAACACAACGGGCAGTATCGTCCAAGGGACTTTGAAGTTACTTCGCACGAACCTAGAGGTTCATACGAGAAAAGAGTATATGGAGAAGGTGATTTGGGAGCGAGAGGCACCCAAAAATGATTCTTGGAAAAGGGACATCACAGGTGCATAGGGAGGGAGGTTTGCGTGCAAAAGGAACAATGGCGCGAAAAAGGGTCAGGCCGGTGCGGAATAGGGCTGCCTGTGCAAAAAAGTCCTGGCCGGCGCGGAATAGGGTTTCCTGCATGAAAAAGGTTGGGCCAATACAGAATAGGGCTGCCTGCATGAAAAAGTTTGGGCTGACGCGGAAAGGAGGGCGTGCGCGAAAAAAAGGCCATGTCGGCGTGGAAATGAGGGCACACGATTTGGAATAAATTGTGCGCTGAAGAAAGGATTGTGCGCAATTGGAAGTAATTGCGCATGGAGGACGAGATTTAGACGAGGATTAAGCCTGAGGGGTCTCGTGAAAAGGCGGACCCCCGGGCGACCTGACGGGAAAAATTAAGTACCTGAGAGCCATCTTTTGCACGCATGAGAGGTGAATTTCGCACTGGAGAGACGGTTCAGATTATTTATCCCAGAAGTCAAAGGGGTGACCTTCTATTTATAGGGTCTCGGGGTCATGGATCTACGTGGAAAACAGGCCTGTGTGAAATATTGTGCGCCGACACTGGAATCATGAAAATTCAACCGCGTGGGGCGGTGGTGCGTAAATTTCCGCGCCCACACGAAAAACTCTCACGAATCCCAGAGTTTTTCGCATCGGACATTTTTTTCTCACACCACTGAATTTTTTTCACACTACCCCTTCGGGACCCCCGGAATGGATCACAGGTTCCAAATATGGCTTCTCTTTGTCATTCCCAAACCTTCTTCATCCCTTGGTAGTTTTTTAGCATCTACAGGAACATAGTGTTCAATGTGGGTGGGGTGCATATAGAAATCACAAGGAAAAAAATACAAGTATATGTATAGTATCAAACACTCTAGCTTAACCTATGGGTTCTCATGAAAACAACCAACTCCCAACACTTTAACCTTTTTTACAACCTCTAAATGTAGTTATTAGGATCTAAGATAATCATTTCATATGGTGAGGAGACTAATAAATAAATGAGTCTTCACATTACCCCTACGTTCAACACCCATTCATTTCATTATCTATCATCAACCATGTTTAATTACACAACCACTATTTTAATATTTCATTAACCACTTTCATTTCATTAACCAAACCAACCTAGGTCACTCCAAACTTTATCAAACTTTACTCATTCCATCACTAGTTGAGAAAATAAGAAACATAGCAACAATCATGGTAATTTAACACACTTCACATTAAAAACACATCATACCACAACCTATACATATGAGGTAAAGCTTTCTACAGGTTATCATTGGCGAATCTACTATACCAATAACTACCATACTTCTTTAAAGTCTTCCATACCAATACATCATTCTAACCAAAACAACCCCCAATTTACAACCACATCCAACAATATATCAAAGAACAAAAAAAATGCAACCCTACTGCTTAAACATACCACACCCATCATCTCCTTATCAACAAAACCAACCCCTATGTAAAAACATGCCCACAAACACATCACCACACCAACCAAAGAAAAACAAATTTATTATTTAACAAAGATTCCCTTATTTAATTCCACTTGTTAATTCAGGGGTTATCACAGAAACAATATGATCCTGGCGAATCCATTAATTAGATAAATATACATGGTTAACAATTTTCATATATAAGTGTTCAAAAAAAAACAAAAAACATTCATTACATAAACCATTACATGAATAAACAAGGACCCACAATGACAATGATTTTCAGTGGGTATTTAGTCCATAAAAAATCACAATAACAACAGATATAACAAAATAGTAAGAACATGCATCACTTTTCCCATCCCATGTATATTAATCTTAAACTGGTTAGATTTTTTTCATAAATAAGAATTAAAAAATATTCACAAAGGAAAATATACATATAACCATCCCACATGATACATAATTAAGAAAGATTAAGGATAAACCTACTTGGAAGAAAAACGATCAGCACTTCTTGGTTGCACCAAAAACAGGGGCGTGCGTACAATAGATAACTCTCTAAGGAAACATGAACCAAAATCTATATCCTAACTGCATGAATCCTATGGGAAGAAGGATTTGAGGAATCCTGTACCAAGATAAAATCATAAGAAATAGTAAGGGGAAAAGCTATCTCATCTTTGGGAAGATCTAAATGGAATCATAGGTTTAGATATGTTTTTGTTTTTCCATTAATGGTGGATCCGGTCAATATCACATGATTTGACCATTTAAAAGTTCCATACTCTTAGGAAATTTTAATATAGGATTTATGGGTTTTGAATCAGTCTCAGATCCTTTCAAATAAGGTATTAAAAGTGTTTTACATCAAAGAAATACATCAAAAGGGAAAGACTGGAAGAATATGGAAACATTGTACACATGCCACCGTTGGAGAGGCACCACCATCGAGGTAGCATTGGAGGAGGCACAATCAGGATGAAATGGATTCCACCATCAATGATACACCATCAGGTGAGACACCACCAGATGATGCACCACTATATGAGAAACCGCTGGAAGAGAGACCCCCAGCATGAGACACCGCCAGCGCGAGCTACTACCAGGGTGAGACACCACCAGCGTAAAATACCATGAGGGTGAGACACCTCCAGCATAAGATACTGCCAGGGAGACACCCTTAGGGAGACACCACCGGGGTGACATCGCCAGGGAGACATGGTGCGAGACATCGTTGGGATGAGATATTGTTAAAAAATTTGGGAAACTGGGAATTTTTGTAAATTGTTGAAAAGAGTCACCTTGACTTCCCAAGATACCTCAAACACTAGATTTACCACAAAGTAATGGGATAGAAAGGTCCAGTTCATTACAAGGTATGTAGAGGCAGTTCAAGGAAGAACTATAATTATTCCAAACTAGTTGATACATAGGTGGATAGGTGGAATACTTCAAATCATGACAAGATTGAAAATAAGATTTATTTACCCTAGGTCAAAGGATGATTTAATGTCTGCTCATTAAATCATCCATTAGATAAAGCTCATGAACATGTCATTTAATTAATTAATTATTTTCATCTATGAAATTATTTATTTTATGGATTCAAGGCTTCTATCACATAAATAAATCAATTAATGTGAAAATATGGAAATTAAATAAATAAATTATGTGTAAATGTTTTGTCCAACATGGTTAATTAATTAAGTTACATCCACTTAATATTAACAAGACATGAAAAGGATAAAACAAGATAAAAATTTATGCATAATAAATTAAAATACCTCAATTAAATATTAATTTAGACTAAGCCTTCCATTACTTGATTGGGAATGAAACCATAAAAATAAGTATAGTACATGGAAAAAGTCAGGAAACTTACTTTTATCAGGGAGTTATCATGAGAGTTTTGGGTTGACTTAACAAAAATTGTATAGAGTTTAACATCCAAAGTCTTTTCAATAAAAATTTTGATGTAAGTTTTCAGGAAATACAATTTAGGATTTTAGGATATGGGAGTCCACTTAATGAATCAAGGAGCTGCAAGTCTAAAGTTGGTAATACCACATACATAATTACTTTATTATGGTTTTCATGGACAAAGTATGGATAATTAAGAAAAGTAATGGGATCCTTGACACTATAATGTTAAAAAAACTAGACATTTTGACTTCAATAGTGAGGGATATTGAGACTTTTTGAAATAGTGGGATATTTAATAAATAAATAAATAAAAACAATTAATTTATTATATCTCACTTATTTTTTAATCAAGTAAAGTGCTAATAATATTCCCTTTTTAATTATAGAATAAAATGAAAAGTTCATCATCCACACTATCCCTACGATCAATATTAGAGAAATATAACCTCATAACTGGTAGTAACTTCTAGGAGTGGTTTAGACGCCTTCGAGTTGTGCTACTCCATGAATGAAAATCTTACGTGCTAAAATCCTCAATGCCCAATCTACCTTCTAAGGAGGCGAGTGATGAAGAGTTCCTTATCTATAAAAAATATTTGAGAGACATGGTAAAAGTTCAATTTTTTATGCTTTCATTGTTGTCTAGTGAACTAATAAAGTCTCATGAAAACATGGATTCATATAGCATGCTTGAGAACCTCCACGGTCTTTACCAGGAGAAATATAGATAGGAATGGTTTGAGATTTCCAAGGAACTCTTTTAAATAAAGATTAGAGAGGGTTCCTCAATTTGGACTCACACAGTTAAGATCATTTGATACATTGAGTGCTTAGAGGTTCTATGGTTTAAACTCCCCAAATAACTAGGAACCAAAATCATTCTAGAATCACTAAATCAGAGATTCTATAGTTTTATTATCAATTTTAATATGAATAATATGGATAAGTATCTACCAGATCTTCTTACTCTTCCTAGACAAATAGATAAGGATACAAAGTGTAAAAATCCTTCCATCCTTTTGGTGAAAAAACTTAAAGAGAAATTGAAGAGATTTAATCCCAAATATTCTTTACACCCTTCCAAGAATAGGAAGATCAAGGGGAAAGAAAGGGAACAAGATGCTTTCTATTTCACATGTGTCAAGAAGGTCCACTGGAAGAAAAACTACACCCAACCAAATAAGAAAGGGGAAGCTTCAAGAGCATTTTTATCGAGTGAAATATATCTATTTATACAAATTTGATATTAGATAAAGCTTGTGGGGCTCATATTTGTATTCAAATACAAGAACCAAGTAGATTCAGAAAGATTGAACAAGGAGAGGTAGATCTTAGTGCAGCAAATGGAGCTAAAATTTATGTTGTAGCTACTGGGGAATATTACCTCACATTGCCAACCAGAATGATCTTGGTTTTAAATGGGTTGTTATTATGTACCTTCAGTTACCAAAAATATTATTTATATATCTAGAATTGATACATATGGATTTATTTTCAAATTTGGGAATAAATGTTGCTTCTTTTATAAAGATAGAATTTTTATGGTAAGGAAAATTTAAATAATGGTCTTTATGTGTTGGATTACATGATCTAAATAATGGAAATCAATAACGAAGTTACTTCACATGACTCATACCACACCCAACTTTGGAATCATTGACTAGGTCATCTAAATGAAAATCTATTTACTAAATTATATAAAGATGTATATTTATATTCTTTTGAACTAAAACCACTTGGTTTATGTCATACATGTTTACAAGGAAAAATGACCAAATCCCCATTTAGCACGAAATGTGAAAGGGCTAAATAGATTCTCGAATTAGTTCATAACGATGTGTGTGGACCATTTTCTATTGAATTAAGGGGTGGGTACTCATACATCATAACTTTTACTAATGATTTTTGTAGGTATGGATATGTCTACTTATTGTGGTATCAGTCATATTATTTTGGAAAATTCAAGGAATACAAGAATGAAGTTGACACCCATATTGGTACAAAGATTAAGAAACTTTACTCAGACCGTAGTGGAGAATATCTTAATCCAGACTTCATTGATTTTCTATGAGAGTTCATGATTTTATCTCAACTCACCCCTCTTTATACGGCTCAGTGGAATGGTGTAAGTGAAAGGAGGAACCTCACCTTGTTAGACATGGTGAGATCAATGATGAGTCATATGAATCTTCGATTATCCTTTTTGGGATACATGATACAAAGAGTAGCATACGTACTAAACCAAGTTCCAAAAAAGCAATAGATGGTGTACCATACCAATTATGGAATGGAAATATACCTGTGTTTTCTTAATTACATGTGTGATGTTGCAAAGAATTTTTTAAGGCCTCTTTAGGTAATAAGATTGCACCCCAAGGCACAAAGTGTATCTTTATAGAATATCCCAAAGAAACAAAGGGATACTACTTATACAATCATTCAGACAAAAATTTTTTGGTTGAAAGATGTCCCACATTTCTTGAGGGGGATATTTTCCCTAAAAGATATAGTGGGATAAAGATAGAATTTGATGAATTCCAAGATCAATATATACAAGAGTTGGTATAGGAAAAAATTCCAAAAATCCCCATGGAAGAAGAAATTGTTCCAGAGACACAATTACTACATAGGAGTACTAGAGAGGTTAGAGAACCATGACGATATAGTTTTCTAGTCACCGAGGATGATGACTCATTGTTAGTTGATAATAATGATCCTATAACCTACAAGGAAGTATTAAGTTACACATATGTTCCAAGTGGAAAGAAGCCATGAATTCTAAAATGAATTCCATGTACCAAAACCAAGTATGGATTTTGGTAGAACCTCTAGTAGATATAAATCCTATTAGTTTCAAATGGGTATTCAAGAAGAAACTAGACATGGAAGGACAAGTAAATACCTATAAGGTGAGACTGGTTGAAAAAGGGTTTAAAAAACACCAAGGCATTGAATATGAATAAACTTTTTTACCAGTTGAAATGATGACATCCATCATAATTCTACTTTCCATTATGACTATCCAGGATTATGAGATTTAGAAAATGGATGTCAAAATAGACTTACTTAATGGTAACCTTTAGGAATATATCTATATAACACAACCTAAATGGATTGTGACACCAAAGGACTCCAATAGGGTATGCAATTTTCAAAGATCCATTTATGGATTAAAGAAAGAATCTATCTCATGGAATATTAATTTTAATGAGGCCATAATGGAATTTGGTTTCATAAAGAATGAATACAAGCCACGTTTCTATAAATGGTTTAGTGGGAGTGAATTTTTTTTCTTAGTAGTATATGTTGATGACATATTACTCATTAGAAACAAAATACCAGTCTTATAGTCTGTTAAGTCATGGTTGAATAAATTCTTCTCTATGAAGGACTTGGGTGAGGTAGCATATATTCTTGGGATCAAGGTCCATTATGATAGATCCAAGATGTAGATCGACCTAATTCAAAGTACATACATTAACAAGATATCGAAGAGATTCAATATAGAACAATAAAATAAAGGATTATTTCCAATGTCACATGGAATTCATATTTCTAGGAAAATGTGTCCTGAAACACATGAGGAAAGAAACAGAATGACAAGGATTCCATACGTATCAGCAATTGGGCCAGTCATGTATGATATGTTATGTACTAATCTAGATGTTGCCTATGCATTAAGTTCAGTGGGAAGATATCAAGTTGATCCAGGTGACCTCCATTGGATGGAAGTTAAAACTAACCTCAAGTATCTGAATAATACTATGGATATGTTCCTAGTTTATAGAGGAGACAAGGAACTAATCATCAGAGGATATACAGATGCTAGTTTCCAAATCGATCAAGATGATGTGAAGCCAAAAAAATGATACATCTTCACTTTTAATGGAGGTGTTGCAAGCTAGACAATCTCAAGGAAGGCTACGATTGCAAATTATATAGAAGATTATGAGTATATTGTGGCTTTTGAGGTAGCTAAAAAAGTAGTATGGATGTGAAACTTCTTACAAGATTTTGATTTGGTACCTAGAAATAAATATCCTATAACAATTTATTGTGATAATATTAAAATGGTGGATCTTGAAAAAAGAGATAAGGTTACATCATCGGATGAAGAAAATACTTTATAAGTATCATATTTTAAGGGATTTTTCTTAGAGAGGTGTAGTTTAAATGAGTAGTATTTCCATAAAATACCATGTAGTGGACCCCTCAACTAAATACATAACTCAGTAGAATCATGAATATCATGTGAGGTCTAGAAGAATGAAGGTCATAGATAGTTGGCTCTAGTCTAAGTGGTTGTCTTTTGGAGTTGGTGTCATAGGACCAACTGTTTGTACTTTGATTACATGAATATTCAATATATTGAATATTAGTAAAACTTCTTATTATATATATATTTTTTTCCTACATGACTCTAATGTAATAATGTCATAGAGTATAAGTTTCATTGATAAGGTCATAGTAGTTCCCATCTATGATGATATCCTTGATATGCTATAACGATATTCTCAAATAATGTTCTACGATTGGATAATGTACTATAATGGGACACATAGTACATAGACTGTCAGGTGTGAGTACTCATAAATAGATGATACTTCTTCTCATGAAGTTTTTACTTAGTAATATTCATGATGGAAGATTATGAGAGTAGATCTGCTGGTAAAAATTCCATATGTTTTGGTGTCATCAGATATTCCTATCTACGAGCATGTGTGACAGTCCATAGATTTTAAGATTATTGTTAATGAATGTTAAATCTCACTTACTTATATGTATTTCATAAAACATGATGATAACATTTCATGGAGAAGTTGGATACATTGGGTGCGTCATGAGCGACATGTCATTAATGAATAAGTTGGGGAAGGTTTTTCCCCTTACATATTTATAGAAGATGATATCTTGGACCTTTTTTTGGAATAAAACCATCTCATTAAATTCCATGGCCATGGTGTAATGACATGTTTATTTTAGATAGTCAAATAAAGACATATCAAGCATATAGGTTGGTGACATAGATGTGCAACCTGATTGATGAGATATTGTAATAAAGGGATTATATTACACAATGAGAATTCATATGTGGTTTTCAATGTTGTGAAATTAAGTTATTTCTCTAGGATGCCTTGACCTATTTCTAGAAAGTAATATTGGACTTTAGGAAAGCCCGACTAATTATAATGAGAAATAATCATTGAGGGTCACACACTAAGTATTTCTGTTGATCTTGATTAATTTATATCTGAGTTTAATTAATGTAATAAATATTATTCTCAAGTCCAAGGAATAATTTAATTCAAGTTATCTTGATCATATAAATTAAATAAATATTTATTCACCAGCATGTGAATAAAATATTTATTTCATTTATTGAATATTTTAATAAATATTCATTATCTAGATTGTGAATAAAATATTTATTTATGAATAAAATATTTATTCAGTTTTTCAATAAATGATAGAGGAGTTCGAATGGACCAAGACCGAGTCTAGTGAAAAATACTAATTAACAAGACCGTTACATAATATTTTTTATTTCACAAGTTGTATTACACCACAAAATAATAATAATATAATTATTATTATGTGGCATGGGGTTTATTAAATGAAATAAATTCTATTTAATGGCTGTTATGCAATTAAATAATATTTTAAATTAAATCCTAACACAATAAATAGACATATATGTATATTGTTTAGATCATTCAAAAATTGAGAATAGAGAATTTTTGTGCACAAAAAATTCTCTCTCAACTCCTCATTCTATCTCCCTCTCAAGAACGAGAAGTGAAATAAAGATTTATTCAAGTCCAATGAATGAGCGATCATGAAAGAACAAACCAAGACATTCAAATTTCCGCACTAGCACCTAGAGATCATGTTGTATTTCTCAGAGATCAAATGAGCACATGTAGATTACTTCTAGAGGAATTTTATCCTTGGATCCTCATAGTGAAATGAAATTAATCCGAAAGGGTCCTTTCAGATGATCAACATTAACCAATGAAGAAATTTCATAAGCCTATGTATTTATTTCTTCAAATATTAAATAAATTAGTTATAAAATTGGCATGAAAGATCCTCACTCTTGGTTTCAGAAAACGATTATTAAAATAAATTTTAATATATCACCGCTATTCATGCTTCTGGTATGCCTGGAACCTTCACTTTGTGCATTTCCTATAGTATTTTTTGTTCCTTTATTGTTATTTCCATAAATTTGTACTAAAATTTCATGCAGGGACTTGATAAATAATTGGTTAGGATTAAATGGATGCCACACTTCAATTTATAAGGTGTATGGGCCCTTATAAATCGAAAGTGGTGATCCATATAGTTCAAACTTTTCATAGAATTGTTATATAAATGAGAATGAATTTAAATGAAATTGAATTGTAAAATGGAATGGTAACTGTTAAATAGGGATTAAAACTTCAATTTAAAGGGTTTTCCTCTATAAATTGTAATTAACACTCTATATACTAGGACCTTTTACTTATAGCATAGAACATAACCCTGAACCTACCTTAGTAGTGGGTAGTAGGCTATATCTCTTGTGTTCTTATGATCTGTATGTCTCCTAAAATTGGATTTAGGAGTAATCACAGGGGTGTGACTTGTATTTAGGAAGGATTGTACTTCTACTATTCGTATATATGTGATCATGTTGTTACTAAATATTACATGAGATGTGTGCTTAGAATTTTTAGAGATATTCCACAATGAAGACCTACAATTGTGTGAAAGGAGGGTGGTGATGACTATGCACCAGAGGTGGTGGGTCTTGGGCCACTAGTAGAGCCTCCCAATGTGCCACTTATGGAAACTCATGTTATACCTAATATGGCCATCAGTTCCCAATTTCAAGACAAGTTCTTATGCTTCATGTAAACTATTTAGGGACCCCCATGACCTTCCCTGATTATGTAAGAGTTTATGTGTGAGTTTTAGTTATAGAATCCACCCACATTTTTGAGGGACGGTGGACCATAGGCTATAGAGTCATTGTTAGAATCCATGCTATCGATTTTTGAGCATCTTAGGAAAACTCATAAGAGGAGGGTGAATATCACTATATATATTCTATGGGATTCTAACAAGAGATTGTGGGATGTTATTACTCATATGGATCATCATCAAGATATATAATGGAGGTATTTTTAGATATCCTTCTACAATTTTTTTATCTTGAGACGTTGAGGGCCGATTGATCTAGAGAGTTTATGTACTTGGAGTAAGGAAATTTATCATTCACGTACTATTCTTCATTTTTTATAGAGATCCAATATTTTACACATATTCTGTTAGGTGATGAGTTATCTAAAGCTGGGTGATTTGAGGATGGTCTTAGGTATGAAATCTGATCATAGGTGAATGCCTTTCGATCTTACACTATAATTGAAATAGTAAATAAAGAAATGATTACCAAGAATAACCTAAGAGAATATGGGGGAATAGAGTAGGGAGGTTCAACTTCTCAACCCAGTGGAAAAATGTTAGGTGGTAGGAAGCAGCTCTTTGACATCACTCGTGAGGGGAATACCAAGAAAATCATGACAACTGATAGTTCTATTTTCAATAACCAACATGGATGGAAGGGACACATGAGAAGCTAACATGATAGAGAACCATTTGAGTGCTGAGATTGCAGTAGGATGAGACATATATAGTGGTTTTGTATGACCTTTTCTCCAATATCTAGTGAGATAGGGTCTATACCTACTCCATGTCTAAGAGTGGGGTTCGTTGCTTCACATCAGGTATGGATATGGAGTATGACCGACCAATCAGGACAAGATGGTGGTCATGGGAGGGATATCTAGACACCAAGTTTACCACATTGAAGGATCAAACCTTCTAAGTGTAGTCAGGATATATCTCAGGGCCACAGATCAGGACATATGTATATAATGTAGTCAATACCTGAGGAGTAGAGTGACAAACCTTTTTTAGTGAGAGGTAATATTCTGGTAGCCACTATATTAGTATCTTCTCTTTTTGATATAGGTTCTTCTCATTCCTTCATATCTATGCCTATTTTAGAGATCCTTGGGATTGATGTTCATTTTTCATATGGTGTGATGACACTTGATAATCCACTGGGGATTTGATCAAAGAGTGTACGCCAGTGTAGGGAGTGACTCCTTGAGATAGGTGGAAATTTCTTTACATAAGACCTCTTTTTCCTAGAGATGAAAGGTTTTAATATAATTATTTGGATATAATAGTTGTTTCCTTATCATGATTATGTTGAATTTTATCGCCAAAGGGTGACTTTCACATCAGTTAGGGCAGGATGTTTATTCACAAGTGTGAATGGGATGTCTGGGTGAGTTGAGATGGACCCGATAATCATGGGATGGGTGGGACGATATCCAAAATTTCTATATTATATCTAAATTATTAGGGAATGAATCAGAATTATTTCCCTCCAGTGGTTGATTATTTCAAATACATTTTCTTGGAGTAATTATTATGACTACCTCCTAAGCGAGAGGTAGAGTTTTTCATCAAGATAGTGTCAAGAGATGCACTAATATAAATTTCTCTTTATAGGATGAATAATATTGAGTTTCAAGATCTCAAGAGGTAGCTATATGACTTGAAGGAAATAGGTTTTATATAAAACAATACTTCTCTATGGGATTCTTTGGTCCTTTTCACCAAGAAGGAATATGGAACCATTTTTTTATGTGTGGATTACTAGGAATTGAATCAATTGATAGTTAATAACTAGTATCCATTTCCTCATATAAATGATCTATTAGACTATCTCCAAGGATCTAGGGTGTTCTTGAAAATTGATCTAATATTTGGTTATCATCAGGTGCATGTTATACCATCTGATATACCATGTACAAAGTTCCATAATAGATGTGGCTTGTATGGGTATTTTTTCATGCCATTCAGCTTCATGAATGCAACAATAGTTTTCATGGCATTGATGAATTGGGATTTCCATCCATATCTTGATTCATTTGTGGTGGTATTCATGGATGATATATTTGAGTATTATCACACTCAAAACGACCATGAAAAATATATTTATATCTTATTGGATACATTAAGAGAGATTCAATTATATAATAATCTCATAAATTTCCAATTTTGGATGGATAAGATTCACTTCTGGGGTCATATTATCTTAGAGACAGGAGTATCAGTTGACCCAGAGAATGTGAGAGCTGTAGTTTCCTAGGAGTATCCCAAGAAAGTATTTGATATATAGAGTTTCTTGGGGTTATATGGTTATTACAGATACATCATACATGAATTATCCTGATTATAAGAATCTCTTATGGGATTGAATAAGAAGGGTGTGAAGTTTATATGGTATGAATCCTGTAAGATATCCTTTCAAGATCTAAAAGGGAGACTGACTTCCACACTGATCCTGATTCTTATATTGGTGGGAAGGAGCTGTATAGTATATTGTAATGTATCAGGTATTGGGATAGGAGAAGTTCTGATCCATTAGGAGAGATTCTGGGTGTATGATTCTCTTTATTTGATCCCACAAAAGAGGAAATAATTGACGCACGATCTTGAGTTAGTCGCTGTTGTTCAATCCTTATATTGTTTGAGGAATTACTTACTGGGAGAGAATTTTTTATTGTATACGGACCACAAAATACTTACGTACATCATTACAAATTATTAATTGAAGATTATTAAATAAATTTGGGTTGAAAACTTATAGTATTTTTACTTCAATCTTAAATATATGTCCAGAAATGTAAATTCAGTTACTG
The DNA here is from genome assembly GCA_963277665.1 of Viscum album. Classification (NCBI taxonomy): domain Eukaryota; kingdom Viridiplantae; phylum Streptophyta; class Magnoliopsida; order Santalales; family Viscaceae; genus Viscum; species Viscum album. The sequence goes on along the minus strand of OY728120.1, from coordinate 539,437,509 downwards.
ATGATTTGAGTAGGAGGACTCAGACATAGGTAGTTCAAAAGGCTATTAGTGAGTGTAAGATTATGTAATTATTTTGTAAGATGCATTTATATGTTTAGGACTATCATGGATAGTATTTAATTTTACTATTATCAATGACCTATTCACTTCTAAAGAGAGTGAAGATGAAGCAACTATTAGATTTTGAGGGCTTGATCCTATGGGAGAGTGTTACAGGTGATTAACATCCAACTGGTTGGTTTGTTGATGAGAATGAGATCCTGTATATTCATGGATGAATATGGGTTCCTATAGACATCTTAGAGGAGTTGATTTGATCTTATCATACATCTATATGGTTTATGCATCCTAGTCTTACCAAGATGTATCATGACTTATGCCATCAATAATGGTGGATGGGTATGAAACGAGAGATAGTTGGGTTTGTTACTCGATGTTCCTCCTATAAATAGGTGAAGGTAGATCACAAGCAACCAATGGGGGTTTTATATCCACTACCTATTCTTTAGTGGAAATGGTATTATGTCACCATTAATTTTTTGACAAGATTTCCTAGATTACCTTAAGGAAGTGATGTCATATGGGTAATCATGGAAAGGATGATGAAGGTCACCCATAGTTTTACTTTTCAGGAGACTATATTAGTGGATAAGATTGGGTGGTTCTACATTCATGATATAATATGCCTCAATGAGGTTCTATGTTCTATCATATCAGACAGAGACACTTGATTCATGTAGAGGTTCTGGAAGGGGTTGTAGATGGCACTAGGTTCACAAGTACTACTAAGTACAACCTATCACCCACAGACCGATGGTTAGTCTAAGTGTACGATATAAGTTTTGGAGGACATGATCTGAGCATAATTCCTTGACTTCAGGTGTTCTTAGTAGAGACACTTACCTCGCAACAAATTCTCTTATAATAACAACTTTCATGCGACTATACAAATGGCTACTTATGAGGCCTTATACGCGGTTCCCTTCCCCTACACGCTAGTCAGAGGAAGGAGAGGCAGTGCTACTAGGTCCTCATCTTGTTCAAGAGACTTCATAGTAGGTTAAAATTATTAGGAATAAGTTTTCTATAGCTTAGTATAGATAGAAACCATATGATGATCTTCACCATTGACTATTAAAGTTAAAGGTGAGGAGTCAGGTTTTCTTACAAGTTTTACCTAGACTAGGGAATAGATGGTTTCAGAATCAAGGGAAGCTATAATCCCATTATTTTAAGACCATAAATATTATGGAGAGATTTGGTATGTTATCCTATTGGTTTTAGTTACCTTATAGGTAATGGGCCATGCATGACATATTCTACGTATCTCATCTTCATAGATATCATTTTGATTTGTCACATGTTCTTCAGACTTAAGAGGTTGATTTGGAGGTAGATGTTTCTTTTAAGGAGAATCATATATATATTGTTAATCAAGGAACAAAGGTTATCCAATTATAATTAGTTCCTCTAGTATGGGTGCTATGGAAGCACAACCATATACAAGATGAGACTTGGGAGTGGGAGGATGATGTATGTGCCCAGTGTCCAAAGTTATTCTTATATGATGCTTTAACACCCTAGGAATGGAAATTCAGGGATGGATTGCTTCAAGGGGGAACATTGTAAGAACATAGCTATTCTATGAGGTTCAAAACCATTTTATTACCCTTTATTTATTAATTTTATCCTTATTGGAGTTCCTAGTGGGGTCACCAAGGAAACATGGGTTTCTAGGGATTGTACGGAGCTAAGAGAATGATTTTTTGGAGGAGGTAGTTGGGTCACATTGTTAGTAGAAACCATGTATCCCAAGACATAAGTTTTAATTAAATCATGCAGGGTGTTTCAGGGGGCATCATAGGGACAAATGATTTTACTTAACCATACAACCTGAGAAGTATAACTATGATAATTGTCTCAAACATGAGATTGAGGGGTTTTTCATGAGTTGTGCATGGTTAGTCAAACCATGCAACCAACCCGTGTGAGGGGTCTCTTGGGATAGATCTGGGACATGGTTGGTGCACAGTTTGGCCAACTGTGAAACCAAACCATGAAAACTATTAAATTATGGGTAAATGACCCTTTTACCTTATGGTATTTAAATGTTTAAACCCTATACCTTTTTCCTTATTTCCCCAAATGGCTATCCCTTCTCCCTCACATTAATATCTCCCATGGAAGCCTAACCTAGGATTTGTGATATCTCTTTGATCCAATCTTAGAATCAAGATCTGTTCATCTCGTTGGATCACCACAGGTAACTTATTCATTACTTGGGATCCATTTTTCATTTTTATTTCTACTGAAGATGCTATTTTAGTGTAATATAATATTCCCTATTCCCAAGGTTTTCATCCATTCTTCAATTTTTTTATGATCTAGACCGAATCAGAGGGTGAGACTGGATGAGTGTTCTTATACAGGAATAAGCTAGATGGTCTATACCTTTTCCATAAATGTATAGTTGTTTTACTTTTTTTCCATTGTGCCACACTCTATAACTTTCGAGCATTGCTTATTAATTTAAAAAAAATCATTGATTCAAATGTAAAATTCATTTTAAGACATATTGTGACACCCGTATATAAGGTTGGAGGCTACTGACCTCAACCTAAACTGCTCATGGGGCGAGTTGTCCTCTTTTCCATGTTTATGTCACCCTTGGGGTGAGTTGAGTTAGTTATTCTTATGGGGTATTAAATGTGATAATGAAATGGATTGTTAAAAGTTTTAATCACATTATAGCACATTTTAATTTGTATATGAAATTTATTAGATGCATAATCCCTTGGCTTGGATATAAATAAGAAGGGATTAATGAAATGGTTTATGAAATGATGATTGAATTGGTTATGATATTAATGAGGTTCGTGGTGTGGCATCGATGACCCACTTCGATGCCATTTCCATTTCTACTCCATGGATCCAACTTACTAGGATTCCTTGGACATTTATACTCCTTGGATATAGTTTAATTAACTTATTAGTATGCCTTTTACATTTCTACTTATTGGATCTGATGACATATTAGAATTACTTAGACATTTATAATCATTGGATTTGATTTAATGGACTTACTAGGATGCCTTGGATATTTATACTCCTTAGATCCAATTCACATGAAGCACTTGGATGACTTGGATATTTCTACTCCATGGATCTTGTTTACCTGGATACCTAAACTACTTGTATTCCAAGGACATTTCTACTCCATGGATCCAGTTTACTTAGATTCCTTGTAACTTTATACCCCTTGGATCCTAGAACACATTGTTCTGTTACTTTATTACATGGTTTAGTACATTGATTATTCTTACCATGCTCTACAGATATCCCTTATGATTTAGTTTCTTGATCACAATGAGTCTTGATAGACTGGAAAATATCACTTCTAATTTTATTACTTTACTCCTATTACATCTACACACTACTTCAGTTTATATGCTCATATTGGAATTGTTATAGACACCATTAGTGGTGGCCTACTAAGTGTTATCTCACACCCCATTAGGGGCACTATTGGGTAATTGAAAAAGATTCATGGATGCAGGTAGGTATAGGGGAAAATTCCCTTTTGGTGATGCTTGACTGATTATTGTATAGGATAAGGGGATCATAGGACCGAACTATGGATTGTAATGATATATAGGGATAATGTTTTTTGGTATTTTTTTGTACTTTTGATAAATGTATTGTACTAGATACCTATTTCCATATATTTCCTATCTTTTGAAAAGCACTCCCTGATCATCATTTTTATATTACACTATTGGATGATATTACTTGGTAATTTATATGATGGATATTTATTCTTCAGTTATTCAATTATCTATTATTCTTCCGCTATTGATTGATATGACTATACCACTATGCTATTCTATGATCATGAGGGTATAGTCTCCCAATTATTCCACCATGGATCCTCTCTACCAGTTAGTAGCCTCTACTGTAAGGGGATTCACTCTTGAGGATATTTGGTCAACCGATTTAGGTTACTGTTGAGTGAACTGGGTCCGGGATGTCACATTATTCACACCACATTGAATCTTATAGCATAGACAACCTATAAAAATATCTATTATACACTCACCCATCCACATTTTAGATGTTTTTAATTCCCAAAATACTAACCCTAGGGACCTTAATAGTAGATCTAAAGAATTTATTTCAAAGAATAGGTAATCACCCTAATCAATTGATTTATTTTTAATTATTATTTTACCACCTATAAAACTGTTATATTATTCATAAAATAATAAATTTAGTATCCTTAATATAATAAAATATTATTATGATTATTAAAAAACCTTTATTCATCCTCTTCCATTAAACGAGAAGTGAAAATGCCTCTTGTGTGTCTGTATGGATTACCGTCTCCATGTAGCGATAGAATTCATTTCTCATCACCATATTTTATATATGAGTATTACGATGGGTTTAATGTTTATATATTATTATTTTGAAATAATTATACTTATAAAATTATAATATCTTATCTACCTTTTTACCCTCCAAATCTTTGGAAAATGATAACGTTGATTGTGCGTACGTGTGGACTACCACCTCCACTAAGTGATGTGATTCATTTTTCATTTATGTTTTATTTGGATGGTAATAAGGATATATTAAATGAATATTTATGATATATATGATATATTAATGATAATATAAAGTTTATTTATTATTTACCTTTATTTAATTCCATCCTTCTAAAAATGGTAATAGCGTTTATGCGTACTAACAACCTACTCTCTCTATGAATGACATAATTCATTTTTCTCTGTATATCTTTTATAAATGACCCTAAAAATGTATATAATGAATATATATGTTATTTATATAATTTTTAAAATTTGTTAAATCATGTAACCATGATCAAAATTTAAGGACCAAAACTATTGAACTAAAATATACATGAAAAATGAAGCAAATATCACCCATAACATTAATTTTAATAAATAAGTGTTAACAAATGGGTCATAAAAGGTTATAGTTAAGTAATATATGGTATGAAATATTTTAGTATGGTTATTTAATAGATTTATAATAAATATAGATTTATTATACAGGGGGTTCAAAGCGTATGAAGGAAGTCAGACCTAAGATAAGGAATTTTCTTCTCACTTTTATTTCCGTGAGACACATACAATATTTACCACTTGTTTATTTTCTGTAATGTATATACTACCAATGAATGTATTTTATTATTAATCTTATTAAATTTCTTTATATTTATATATCCATCTAAGGTTTTTTATTTCATGGGGCCTATAATTCAAAAGTTACCAAAGTGGTAAGGGTTTTATGTTATAATCTCATTGTTTATATGGATTCTTTATGATTAAGTCTATGATGATGAAATACTATGATCTATATCTCAATAAAATCCTGAATTTTAATCTACTAAGTTTATTTCATAATAATACACGTTTTCCCTTAATTCTCCTCAGCTTCAGTACTCAAAATATTGAAAATATTTTTTTAAGGAAAATCGACTTTATTCCTCTTTTCGGTCGATAAACCCTTTTCTTACATATAAATATTTTCTAAAAAAGTTTTAAAGAAGGTTTTCAATATTATAATATGATTTTTAAAATTAATTTTTAACCATGTTTTACATTTTTTAAAAATAATTTTAAAAGTAATATTCTTATTTTTTTCCAAATGTGGTATTTTTTTTGATTTTTACAGAAGTATGAAAAGAATGTTTTTTAACTTATATGACATGAACGAAATTTACCAACTTTATGAACCATAAATTATTTTAAGAATCCTTTAAAAAATTACAGGGTTATTTTTAAAGAAAATTTTTCCATACAATTCTCTAAATTTTTTGATTTTAAAGGATTGATTTCAAAATGGAAAGGATATTTTCCTCAAGAATGTTTTAATGATATTTTAATAGTATTTATATTCATCAAGGTTAGTATCCACTGATTTAACTTATGCTCTACTGGGGATATTATCCAAGGATGACATCCTTATTATTTCTACAAATGGTTTATGCTTATTATTATAGGATGTTTATGAAACTTGTGACTTTTCCATGGGTTATGCTATGATGAAATGATGAAATGTTTATAAAACCCATTCCTTTTCAATGGGTTATGATATTATGAAATGTTTAGGATCCCATTTATTTTCATGGATTCTAATATTATGAATATTTTATGATATTTTGGCACACATATGTATTATTTTAATTATTTGATGGGTGTGACCTATATATCCCTCCAATGCATTGGGTAAAGATTAATATATCATGAGATAAATAGAAATGGAATGGGGAGTGAATCCAGTCCAGTAAGGGAATTTTTCCAAAATGATAGTCTTGGGAGTGAACCTTTACTACTATGATAGTTTGAGGACTGAACCCAATCCACTATTATAGTCTTTTCAATGAGCTTTTACTAATAAGGAAATGATTTTATATGCTTATTCATATTACACAATTCTATGTCTTATTCCAATGTTATTCTTAAACGAATTATTTCCTTTGATTACATTTTGATTCATGTCTTATTAACTGAAAGATTTATCCCATGACTCTAGATTATGATTTATGATATAAAATTTATGATTTTCAAATGTTACACTCATGTTATTATATCCTTATGTTCATGTTATGCTCAAGTGATCATTGATATATCCCTTGTTTAACTTTACTGAGAATCTAAGATCACCCTTTCTTATGTTCCATTTCCATAGGTTATAAATAAAGGTACTAAGTATTATATATCTAAGAAGGGTGTATGTTATGAAGAACTTAACGGGAGATGATGTGTATATTTTATAAACTAGTCGTTTATGTGTATATGTTTCCAAAGGCACTATACCTATCCAATTATGGAAAGGTTTGTTATGTTATATAATGAATATTTATTTACTAAGATGTGATATCTATGTATTAAAATTCTAGGTCACTATTGTTGGTATCAGAGTAAGGTTTAATTAACCTTTGGAAACCAGGGTGAGATAACTTTAATGAGAACATTAGTGATAAGTCTAATAATAGGATAAAATCCTAAAGTTTTGGTGATTATCATGAATGACCTAGGTTAAAAATAAGGTGTCATAGAAGAAGGTTTCACAATTTAGACATCCTATAAATGATTTTTCATGATTATATGGTTTTCCACTATGACCATTATTTCTCACACTATGTTTTTTGGTTTTAGTTGATGGATGGAACTCAAAGGAATCATCTTAATGATGAATACAATGGAAAATAAAATAATTATAATCATGAGAAACTAAATATTATGGTATATGGAATGAAAAATATTTCTACTATGATCACAAAAAATTATCAATATATGAATCATTCTAAGATTCCAAATGAGAAAATAATGGAATAATGTTATGTTGAGTCCTTCATGAGGCAATTCCCACATTATTTTAGTAGGTTTACTGATCCACTAGTTTTTGAGAAATGTATTAGTACTATTGAAAATATATTTTCCATTATCTAGTGTTTAGAACATGATAAAGTTATTCTAATTTTTTATTATTTATAAGGTGAATAGGATCAATTATATAATATTATCAAGAACATGAGACAACTAGAAAAAATTAACTCCGTGGAGTGAGATGAGTTTAAGAGCTTATTTTTCAGTAAGTACTTTCCCAATATTCTTCTCTCAAAAATGGTGAAGGAATTCCTTGAGATTAAATAGAATGATGATGAATATATTGGTACCTATGAGGAAAATTTTATAAGACTTGTGAGGTATGCATTTGGAATTATCATCCAATATAAAAGTAAGGTTGACTAATTCTTCAGTGGAATAAAACCAAGTATCCAAAGTGTGTTATCCATAAGGCACTTCAATATATATGGATAAATCATTTGATATAACAAAAAAGTGGAGATACATATTAGAGTTACACATCAATATCATAGTTTTTATAAGAAAATAAATATCGAATTTAAAGGAAATTATAAAAACCATGGAGATAAGAAGATGAGATTTCCTTTATTCTCAATTTGTAGAAGGAAGCATATCTAAAAATTTCTTAAGGTAAATGGTAAATGGTTCAAGTGTATAAAGGAATATAATCAAGAAATCAAAAGCTAAAGTGATTTGAATATGTTAGTTAATAATTCATATAGAGATAAATCACCATAAAATTCACCACACACACTCTAGTGTTTTAAATACAAGGAGTGTTGGAATTATTCCAAACAGTGCCTAAATATGAAGGTTAATGAATATGTTCAAAATCAAAAACATCTTAATCCCAGATATAAAGGGAAATATCATGTGTTAACTATTTTTAATGTGGGGCATAGTAACTACTTGGTGAAAGGTACACTTACCATCCACTCTAGAACTGCTAATGTATTATTTGATATATACCGAATATTTTATATCCAAATAATTTTCTAAGGGTATCAATATACCACCTCAATAATTAGATTTTAAGTTGGAAATAAATACACCTAATGGAAATATGATCAAATCTCAAGTTTAAAATTCCTTTCCAGTCGAAGTTTGTGGGAATGTGCTTCATGAAAATATTTTTATTCTCCCTTTGGTTGAGTTTGATGTTATCCTAGGCATGGATTGGATTTATTTACATAAATACCACATCAAATTCTAAGGATGGGAAGTCACATTTGATTTTTATAATCAACCTATGGTTTTTTATCAGTGTGGTGATAAATATGAAATTCTGATGCAGATCACATCCATTGTATTGGTATGGATTCCTATTCAAAATGAGTGTTTATCTTAGACGGTTGGGGATAAAATAAACATTAATGATATGCCTATTGTGTGGGTGTTTGTTGATGTATTTCCTAGAAGAGTTTCCTAGTATTCCACTGAACCATGAAGTTGATTTCTTGATATAACTCATACATGGTTCTAAACCTATTTTAAAGACTCTATATAGAATGGCCTTGATTAAGTTTCATAAAATTTAGATAAAACTTCAAAAGAATATTTAGAAGGGATTCATTTAGCCAAGTGCGTCACCATGGGCTGCACTGATTATTTTTTTAATAATAAAGATGGATAAATGTGACTTTGTATTGATTATGAAAAACATAACAAAATCACTATCAAGAACAAGTATCCTCTACCCCATATTGATGACTTGTTTGATCAAATTCATGGAGCTCATTACTTTTCTAAGATTAAAATTCATTATGGATATCATCAATTGATGGTCAAGAAAGAGGATATTACCAATACAACATTAAATATAAGGTATGGAGACTATGAATTTATAATGATGCAATTTGGTATTACTAATTCCCCTATTGTATTTATAGATTTAATGAATAAAGTCTTTAGAGATTACCTTTATCATTTTGTGGTAGTGTTTATAAATTAGATTATTATATATTCAATGATTAATTAATATCATTAATATCACTTTATAATTATAATGATGTCCCTAAGGAAGGATAAAATTTATGAAAAATTTTCTAAGTATCAATTTTGGATTCAGAAAGTTTCATTATTGTGTCATATAATCTCAAGTGAGGGTATATCAGTAGATCCTTCAAAGATAAAAGTTATTGAAAGTTAGCCCAGACCAAAAAATGTTACTGAGATCTATATTTTTATTAGGTTTTATGGATATTATCATAACTTTATGGAAAATTTATCATGATTTTCTAATCCACTCACCATGTTAACTCAGTAGGGAGATAAGTTCCTTTGGATAGATGAATGTGAAGAAAATTTCATAGAACTAAAGAGAAGGTTAGACAATGAACCTATGATTAATTTACCCTATAGTAGAGAAGGGTTTGTAATATATAGTGATGTATCTAAGAAAGTAATGGTATGTGTTATCATGTATAATGATAAAGTGAGAGCTTATGCCTCACACCAATTAAAGGTTCATGAGAAAAATTACCCAACTCATTATTTAAAGTTAGATATGGTAATTTTTTCATTAAATATATGGAGACATTATATTTATGGATAGAGGTGTGATATATATAATAATCATAAAATTTTAAAGTATATTTTCCCATAGAAATAGTTCAATATGATCTAAAGAATATGGTTGAATCTGATTAAATATTATGAATATTTAATACATTACCACCGTGGGAAAGTGAATAAGTTGGTAGATTATCTAAGCTTAAAGGAACATGAAAGCTTATCTATGATGGGGATCATAAAAGATTCAATATTTATAGATTTTAAAAGGATGGATCTTGAAATATTGAAGGAAGGGGAGAAATCTTATCATTTTGAAATGAGTGTTCAACCATCTATCAAAGTGAAGATTAAAGAGGAACAAAAGGAAGATATGGAATTGAAAAATAAGGTAGAAATGTTTTATAGTTTAACCTTGATTGTGAATGGATGATAAGGGATAGAAACCATGTGTATGTTCCATCTATACCATATTTGATGGATCTATTGGATGAATCTTACTATCCACCATTCTTTATTCATCCTAGAAGTACAAAGATGTATAGAGATCTAAAAGAGTATTTCTGGTGAAAAAATATGAAGAAAGATATTGTTGAGTATATATCTTGTTTCTTGGTATGTTATTAAGTTAAGGATAAGAGACAAAATTTATGCTGATAATCATTGGAGTGACCTGGAATTTGAATTTGGTGATAAATTTTTTCGAAGAATTTATCCATGGAAGAAGGTTATTATATTTTGAAATGAAGGGAAAGCTACACCCAAGGTATATTATCAGTTTTTATATTCTTGGTCAAGTAGGGATGATAGATTATCACTTGGAACTTCCACCAAACCTCTCTCAAGTTCACAATGTGTTCCATGTATCTCTCCTAAGGATGTATATAACTGATCCATCACATGAACTAAACTCATAGGTCATATAAATGGAACATGATATTTCTTTTGAGGAATAACCATTAAATTTTTTGGATCATAGTGATAATTTAATATGGAATAATACTACACAACTGGTGAAATTTTTCTAGAGAAATCATAAATTTAAAGAAGTTACATGGAAACCTAAGGATGAAACAAAACAAAGATATCCTCATTTGTTTGTATTAGAGTAAATATTTTTTATGGAAAAATGAATTTTAAGGAGGGTATATGTAATAACCCAATATTTTATGAAATATTTTTTTAAATAAATTTATTTTCTTCGATATCTTTCATTATAAACAACACCAAGTTTAAACAAACTGTTATATACTATTAAAATATTATTATTTAAAGTGACAGTTATCACCTGAACATTGAATTGGAAAGTATGAATAGAAATAAATAAATTATGAAAAACATATGTTTTACATATGATTAAAATTAATTCATTGGTTATTGAATAATTAAAAATGAAAATAAAAATCATTTTAAAGTAAAAGAGTATTTTTTGATTTTTTTTTTCACATAATGTACTTTTATCTTAATAAATTAAATTATTAACCATTGTAAAATGATATTAATGATATATATATATATATTATAGTTAATCTAACGTTTTAAAATTAATTTAATATTTTTCTAGGCATGTGATAAGAATAAACCAAGCCTTATGATTAAAAATGTATTTTTCTAAAAAGTAGTATTCATTGTGTTGCTCTCTTATTTTTAAATTAATTTCTTCCACTTAAAGAAATTGAATTTGATAAAATAGATTCCATATTTTTAATTATGAGGTTCAAATTTTGTATATAGTTCCCTTTTTATTTTTGGTTAATACGAATAATAACCATGGTAAAATTTATCACCTTGGTAAAGGGTAAATCTGGTAATTCTTGGTTAAAAATAAGTGATAAGGCCCTAATTTTTTTTTTATCATAATTCTAATTAGATTAATTTAATTATACTATTATAAACTTACGATCAAAATTGAGCTATTTAGTATAAAATTGTCTATAAAAATGACCTATTTAATATTTAAATCAAAGAAAGTTACAACATGTCACTCTATTAGTTTTAAATATCTCATATGTGTCTACATATGGAAAAAACAAAGTTATGGATGAATATAAGTTTTTATTTTTATATTAATGAAACTATATTCATGATAAAAACTTATTTCTAATTTTTTTTAATTATATAATTACCTTAAATTCTTATGCAACACCGATGCAATATTTCTCTAATTAATAATCAAATATAATAATGATATTAAAAATATTCTACGTAATATAATTTGAGTTATTTAAGGTTTTACCTTTTTTACATTATTATGAAATATAAGTGTTTTTATAAATACTTATATTCAAATTAAAGTTTTTTATTTATGTATTTTAAGTCAAATTAAATGAATAGTATCTAAATTGACAATAATGTTATTTTATGAAAATAATATTTTATTAAATTACTTAAAAATCATAAAAATATTAAAATAGGATAATGGGGATAATATTAGGTCAAATTTTTAATCCCTTTCCAATTTATAGTCCATTTATAACCATTTTTCTTGATAAATACTTAATATATTTTTATCTTTTATGAAATTCCAAGGGTGTCCCTCCCCTCAATTATAAAATGGAACACCTCATTTCTCTTCTTCACACCACATCAAGACTTATATATTGAAAAAAATATACCATTTTATTATTTATAATACCCTATAAAAATTTTAGAGGTGATGTTCTTCCCAAAATACCAACCCTAGATCCCTTAAGAGGAGATCTAAAGGAGTTATTTCAATGATGAGGTAAGTGCCTTAATCAATTACTTTCTTTATAATTATTCTTTTAGTTCATATAAATCTGTTATATTCTTCATAAAATAATAAATTTTGTATAATAAGTATACTTAAATGTTATTATGTTTATTAAACCACATTTATTCCCCCTCTTTGCATCAAATGGTAAGTGATAATATCACTCATGCATACGTGCGACTTACCGTCTCCACATAGTGATACATTTAATTTATCATATCCATTTTTTATGGATGGGTATTATGAAGTGTTTAATATTTTTATATGATAATTATTAAATAATTATACTTATATAATGATAATATCATATCTTCCTTCTTACCTTCCAAACCATTAGGAAATGATAACATTAATCGTGTATACGTGCATACTACCACATCCACAAAGAAATGTCATTCATTTTTCATTTTTTTATTTGGATGGTAATAAGGATATATTTCAAGAATATATATATTATATATATATATATATGATATAATAATGATTTTATGGTGATTTATTATTTATATTTCTTTAATTTCATCTGTCAAAAAAATGGAAATAGGGTTCATGCGTACGTATGACCCACCATCTCCATGAATAATGTAATTCATTTTTCTATCTCTATCTTTTATAAATGAATATAAAAATATATATAATAGATATATATTATATTTATTTAATTATTTAAATTATTGATATAATTTAACCATGATAAAAATACAAGGACAAAATTTCCCGAACCAAAACATACATGAAAAACAAAACAGATATCACATAGAATAGTAATTTTAATAAAGAAGAGTTAACAAATGGGTGATAAAATGTTATAATTAAATAATTTATTGTATCATATATACAAGTAAATTTATGTAATATAAGTATAATAAATCTATATTTATTATAAAGGATATTCTAACATGTACGAATGAAGTCGGACCCATGGTAAGGGATTTTCGTCTTACTTTTATTTTTGTGAAACACATGCCATATTCACCACTTGTTTATTTCATGTGGTGTATATACTACCCATGAATGTATTCTAGGATTCATATTATGAAATTTATATGTATTTAAATATCCATATAAGTTTATTTATTACATTGGTCTTACTATTCAAAAGTTACTAAAGTGGTAAGGATTTTATGTTACAATCCCATTGTTTATAGGGATTGTTTATAATTAAGAATCTGATGATGAAATACTATGATATATATATATATATATAAATAAACTCATAAATTTTATTATAACATATTTATTTCATAATAATACATGTTTTACTTTCATTTTAATCACCTTATGTACTCAAAATACCAAAAACATATTTTTAAGGAAAATATACTTTATTTATATCTTCGGTCGATAAAACATTTTATTTCATATCCATGTTTTCTAAAAATATTTTAAAGAAGGTTTTTACTATTTTACTATGATTTTTTAAATTAATTTTTACCCATGTTTTATCTTTTTACAAAATCTTCAAAAAATGGATATTCTTTTTGTTTTCTGAATGAGGTACTTTTTGAATTTTTTTACAAAAGTATGAAAGGAATGTTTTTTAACTTATACAACAGAAATGAAATTTACCACTATCATTAATGCTCAATGAATTGAATCACACTTTACAAGTTTCCATGGTTATTTTCAAAGAAAATTTTTTCCATACTATTTTCACTTTTTTTTGGATTTTAAAGATGTGATTTCAAAATAAAAAGGATATTTTCCTCATGAATGAATTAATGATATTTTAATTGTATTTATATTAATCAAATAAAATATCCCTTGATTTATATTATTCTATATCTAGGATATTATCCTAGGATATCATCCTTATTATTTCTCTATATGGTTTATTTTTATGATAACAAGATGTTTATAAAACCCATTCCTTTTCCACAAGTTATGCTATAATGAAATGATAAAATGTTTATTAAACCTATTCCTTTTCCATAGGCTATGATATGATGAAGTGTTTATGAAACCCATTTATTTCCATGGGTTATAATATGATTAATGGTTTAAAATCATGTGGAGAACATTTGTATTATTTTCATTATGTGATGGGTGAGACATATATCTCCCTCAATGCATTGGATAAAGATTAATATCTCATGAGATAAAAAAGGATTTAATGGGGAGTGAAACTAGTTTAGTAAGGAACTTTTTCCATTATTATAGTCTTGGGAGTTAACAATGACTACTATGATGGTTTGGGGAGTAAAAAAATCTACTATGATAGTCTTGGAAATAAGATTTTACTAATAAGTTCATGATTTTCTATGCTTATGTGTATGCCACAATTTCATGTATTATTCCAGTGTTATGCTTCCATGAATTATTTACTTTGATTCCTTTAAAATTCACGTCTTATGAATATCTAAGATTTATTCCATTACCTAGATTATGATTTATGTTATGCAAGGTATGGTTTTCAAATGTTATGCTCATTTTCTCATACCCTTATGTTCATGTTATGCTCAAGTGATCATTGATATCTCCCTTTTCTATCCTTACTAAGAATATAAGATCACCCTTTATTATGTTTCCTTTCCCCAGGTTATGAATAAAGGTACTAAGTATGATATGCATAAGAATATTTATAGTTATTAATAACTTAGTGGGATATGGTGTAGATCTTTTATGAACCAATTTTTTATATATCCATGTTTCAAATGGAACTAGACCTACATGATTATGGGGTGGATCATTATGTTATGTAATGAACATTCATCTACTAATATGTGATATCTGTGTATGAAAATTATGGGTTGTAATATATTGCATCATTTTTGGGATATTATGATGTCATAATTCATATATTATATTTATACCATATTTAATTTTTACCCAAAAATTAAACTATCCAAAAAAATTATGAAAAATTCACCATGGGATAATTTTGACATACTGATTTGAAAGATAATATTTATTTTTACCAAAATAATTTTGTAAATATTATAATTTACACTTTTAATTAAAATCATAATTAATAGGAAAATACTAGTTTTTAATACACTGAAAAATTTATGCCCCTTATAAAAATTACATTCAACTTTATTAAATTATAATATCATTTATATTAAATAAATATTATTTAATAATACCATTTCATGAAAATATCATTTATTCAAAATTCTTTAATTTTTTAAAAAATATTGTTTATTTGAAACTATATATTTCCTAATAATAAAATTTTGGTTACTTTGTATCAAAATCTAATTTTATCAAAAACATTATATAATCATGTATATATAAAAAATAATAATGAAAAAGGATAAATAAAACCATTATTTTATTATAAATAAAATATAAAATTTATACGACCATGGTCTAGATACATAACCCCTATTACACGAGCATACACCCTAAGGGTAAGGTGTGTGAAGATGGTACTTTATTGGGGTGGTTCAGGAAACACTGTTTGGTAAATTTACCCATAAGTGGTTTTTTGGTGTTTTAGTTGTTGAGTTTTGGCTTGGTCTTAGTCAAGGGAAAATACTAGTGATACTATCTACCTTAAAAGCTTCGATAAATGGGATTCATAGGGTATGATCCTAAATTACAAGTCCATTTTTTATTCCTTATATGTTAATTGTATCTCATTATAACCCTTAATATATAAAATTATTAATGGTCACTCTATAATGGCTATATTATCAATGTTTATTATGCTTAATGGTCTTTTATGCCCATCAGACAATTATAGCTATATTTTATAATGGTAAAAAATAAAAAATATAGTTCATGTGTTTTCTATAAGTATAGTACTTAATAAGTCATTTATTTATTCAAAAGGTAATTTCATTTATAAATGTTTTGGTCATTACAGGATTAGTATTTTTGGGTAAAACTAATCGATTTTAAAAAAATTAATTAACTCAATAAATTCCACACCTATGACAGGTGACCCCAAGGCCCTCAGGTTCAAACCAACATTATATCATCCATATGGTAAATACTATATTTTAAACAAAATCTTGATTTCAGTTTCCCCATATGACTCCTTATTTAGTAAGTATAAGTGATTCATCAAAAACATGCAGTCATGAGATAAAAATGATACATTATTCTTAATATATTATTCCCATGGCTCTATGGAACCCAAAATACTAAAATAGATTAGTGAAGAATCTCAAAAATATTATAGTAATATCCCAAAGGTTTAAATAAAAATATATAGGGTCACTAAGATACCACTATCCATACTCACGGGAAAAATATTTATTTATTTAATAAATATTTAAAATACCTTAAAATTCAATATGATTGGAAATTCATGAAGGCTCGGCCTGAAGATAAACATTGCATCATGATTAAAATGGAACCATCATTTTTTTCTAGGTCATATATTAAGGTAAAGTTACTATTTTTTCCCTAGGGAGGTCTCGAGACTTGACATCTATTAGGATCAGTTGTGAAAAATATTTTCTGAACAAATATATTAGTCTACCGGATAGGGAACTCTTGGTATTCTAATTTTTTATGGTTTAGATGGTGACGGTGGAGTAATATTGACCATGGTATATAATTTATTAACATGGAATACTAGAAGTTATCATAGATTGGGTGAACAGATGATGCTGATCAGATGATATAGATCGATAATATAGATTGAAAGATACATCTAGATAGTGTAATAGGATGTTAATACTAGGAGGCGAATTTAAGAGTTACCATTGATCACTCAAATTGGTGGTAGTATATTTTTGCAATAATGTAAAATTTCATAAGGCCCATATATTGAAAGTATCAACATATAACACTATTTACTAGATGAGTTAGTTGAGGTGGTGGAAGTATTTGAACAAATGATAGATTGTATATAGATATTGGAGTAGGAGAAATTCATCCCAAAAATATCAAATGTGGGTGATTACCAATAACCCCATATGGATCAAACTTCAAATAGTAGGGTGGATAACTTGTTATTGTATAATAATGAGAAAACTTAGTGATAATGAGAGATTATACTCATCTTCTAATTACTTAAATAAAGATTTTTAGTGTTCCTATTGTGGATTAGGATGTGAGTCTAAACCATTTAAGAATTGTATGGTTATTATTCCTTGGTTTTATTTCTATCATTTTATTTCAATAGTTAATTTCTATGTGTATCAAGAGGTTATACATTATAACATAATGATTTGGGTGTGGCGTGTCTTCTATGTTCTGAAGTAGGTAGCATGTACTCACTATTGGTACTTTGTTTTTTTATTCATATGTTCCAGTGGATATTATATGTTGGGTTTTCATAAAATATCCATGTGGATAATAAGTGGTATCAAATCCTCATTTGGAGTGTTTCATATAATCAGACCTCGGTGAAGGTGTTTTAGTGTTCACTTCAATAACATTATTATGTCATTATCCTTATAGGAGAATATCACTAAGAAATTCATGATATCTCATTTTATGTTGATGAAAAGTTATTTTAAGTTCAAAATTTTTAGATGGATGGAATTGGAAGTGGTTAATATCTAGGTAGAGAAGTTTGATGGAATAAATTTTGGGTTTTGGAAGATGCAGATAAAGGATTATCTACTGCAGAAGGACCTTGATCTTATGTTAACAAGTACCAAGATAGAAGAGATGAAAATAGAAGAATGAGAGTGAATAGATAAGAAAATATTAAGTATGTTAAAAATTTCAATATCCTATATTGTGGATTTTAATATTTGGGATGTGAATACCACATCATAAATTATGAAGACCCTCGATGACATGTATGAGAAGTCCACAATGATGAGAAAAGTTCTCTTACTAAGGAAACTATTCGACATAATAATGATATAAGGGAATTATTATATAAATCATATTTATGACTTTAGCATTATAATAAGTTTCTTTGAGTTAGTGAAGGTTAAATTAAGAGATACATAATGGGAACTCTTGTTACTCTCCTTTCTTCATAAATCTTAGGATATGATAGTTACCACTGTGAGCAACTTGAGTGTGAATAATAACCTTATGTTTGTGGATGTACAAGAAATAATATTTAATGAGGAACTTATTCAAAAGTATATACAAGAATATCTTAGTAATTCATATATTATAGAAGGAATGGGGTGATTCACAACACTAAAGGGTTATAAGAAAAGTAAAGGAAGAAGAATCTGTAGCTGGAGTAGCTCAGAAAAAAGTGGCCCCATGTGTCAGGATTATGGAAATAATGGCCACCATAATAAATATTGAAATGATAAAAAGTTAACACTATAAGATTTAATTTTGGAAGTGGATATTTGAATCCGGTGTTGGAATATAGGATTATCTTACTCTTAATTTCTACTAGTTCACTTGAGTCTTTGGTGAGAGACTCTAGAGCTTTGTTTCACTCAATATTTAAGAGAGGAAGTTTGATAAACTATATTTTTGAAATATTTGGTCATGTAATTTAGAAGGAAGATCAATATCTTGCGATATTTGGTATGAGAGATGTATCTATTTGGATAGAGAGAAACATATTTCTATTTTTTCAAGGAGTAAAACACATCTCAGCAATAAGGAATAACTTAATTTCTATTTAATAGTTAGATGATGCAATTTTCTATATAATATTTGTGGATAGGGAATGACATATTTCTCATAGATCCATAGTTATAGAAAAATTAGTTAAGGATAGGATTTTTTACCTAATTGGAGTATTGTAAGATATGATTCATGTTGAATAAGAAAATTCCTTGAAGTTATGGAATAACCATCTGGGTGACCTTAGTGTGAAAGGGATAAAAGTACTAACTGATAAATAGATGATGAAGGGAAAAATAATGGAGTGTAGAACATGAGAGGAGTGTATTCTAGGGAATCAACATAAGTTTACCTTCCAAATGGAAGGAAATAAACCTAAGAAATAAATTTTAGTGTTGGTGAATATAGAAATATGGGGGATAGATCTCATTCAATCTCACGAAGGATCACTCTTCTATATAAATTTCATTAACGATGCAACTTAAATAGTATGGGTGTTATAATGGCCCAGACCTCTCTGAACCATTCCTTTGCTGAAATATGGTGTTTGATGTGTTTTGGGAGGTCAAAGTGACTTACCCCCAACATGTTTTCCAAATTTTCAATTCTGTGAACAGTTCCATCGGTGAGCCCGATGTGAACAGTTCCATCGGTGAGCCCGATGTGAACAGTTCCATCGGTGAGGCCGATGTGAACAGTTCAATTAGTGAGGTCGATGTGAACAGTTCCATCAATGAGGTCGATGTGAACAGTTCCATCGGTGAGGCCGATGTGAACAGTTCCATCAGTGAGGCTGATGTGAACAGTTTTATCGGTGAGGCCAATGTGAACATTTCCATCGGTGAGGCCGACGTGAACATTGCCACTAGTAGACCGATGCGAACAGTTCCAACGACAGACTGATGTGAATAGTTTCAATGGTAGATCAATGTGAACAGTTCCAACGGTATACCGATGTGAATAGCGCCACTGGTAGACCGATGTGAACAGTTCCAACTGTAGACCGATGTGAATAGTTCCAGCGGTAGACCGATGTGAACAGTTCCAGCGGTAGACCGATGTGAACAGTCCAGCAGTAGACCGATGTGAATAGTCCCAGCGGTAGACCAATGTGAACACTTCCAATGGTAGATCGATGTGAACAGTGCCACCGATAGACCGATGTGAATAGTTCTAACGGTAGACCAATGTGAATAGTCCAACAGTAGACCCATGTGAATAGTCCCAATGGTAGACTGATGTGAATAGTTCCATTGGTGAGGCTGATGTGAACAGTCCATCAGTGAGACATTCTGTAAACAATGTTTCAATAACGGTGAGGTTCCAACAACAGCCTCTATTTCCTTTTACAAATTTATAGTTCATGAACAATGTTTCTAGTTTCCTATAGTTCACACCTTTGATGTTTCCTTCGTAAAATGCATTTAAAGCCTCGTTTTAAGGACTCTAGGGACTATTCAAAGGCCATAACTCCTATATTAATTTTCCTAAGGCTTGGGATGCTTTTACTTGGTCAAACCAGGTGGTTTTGTGTAATCCACTTTTAATGGAAAATCTAGCGTATCTTAAATAGCAGCTCTATTAAATCTTCTAAAGGGACGAGATATCTTCCTCCATAGTTCTTCCTCCTTGTTCTTTGGTGTGAAACACTCAAACCTTTCATTCCTTCCTATAGGAGTTGTGCAATCAAACTTTCCTCATTGGATTGGTTCCCCTTGAATTTCTTCTTGCTGCAAGTGCACCCTATGTTTTTGGTGCAACCAAGCAGTATTGATCAATTTTCAATATAAGGTATGATCTATTGTCATTCTTTGGGGTTCATCTACTTCTATTCCTCCTTTCCCTTTTTATGGAATGTTATCTCCATTTTATCTAATGGACTTTTCTTGGGTGTTGGCTGGTGTGGTGGTGTCTCTGTATCCTTGGGTGGATGCAGTCCTCCAAGATAGGTGATCGTGATCTGTTTTGTTAGTATATTCATAGAGCATCAAAAACCATTTTAGGTAGGGGATTCATTGTTTCTCTATTATTTTACGTGCAACTATATAATTAGCATATTTTATCCCACTATATCACAATGGAATTGACATAATAAGTATTTGAATAGGATAAATAACTTGATATCGATTGTATGTTATTTCCTCTTGTTTTTCTAGATAGTGTGATATCTATGCTTGCTTTATTTAGCTTTTCGTTCTTAATGGAAATTGGTAAAGAATGTAAACTAGGATTAATTGTAAATTAAGTGTCAAAGATAAAGCGGCATGTAAATGAATTTGGTTCTTCATGTCGTAATTTGATGTTAATCAAATTGATAAAGTAAGCATGATTAATTATTTGTGATAGCTTACTGTTTAGGTTTCCCATAGTTAGAACCTAAAAATAATAAATTGGTTAATTCTATATGGATTAAATGACTGGTTTTTTGATACCAGATAATGCCTCATAGGGTTTTGAGTTACCCTCTTGCTTGCTTAAGGGATAAGATCCCATTTTATATGATGTTTTTTCCCTAATTCTTGTGTTGTGATGTGATCTTAGAGGGTAGTCATGATTTGTAGGGGTAGGGAGGCCTATTGTTTGTGGAATTATTTGACACCTAGAGCGGTGAGATGAATCAGTTTATGCATGTGGGTGTCAGGGAGGACACCATAGATGATGGAACTGGTTGGATGTGAATGTTTGGATGCTTGATGTTTCTTGTTAGTTGTTTATCTTTCTTACTTTTCCCACTGCTCAATGTAGATGGTTTGCTTACCCTCCTTCCAAAAGGGGAGAAGATGAGTGGGGTATTCCACGTGCTTTCCGTGTTTAGCTTACTAATGGAGGATGGGTATATGCTCTTTCTATAGGTAGAAAAGACTCGACAGGTAGTTCACCTACTCACCGTGTTGATCCCCTGGTGTTTAGTAGATTATAATGTTTTTCTAGAATTCCTGGGAATATGGGAAAGTAATGATGTTAATAAATTATTGAATAAATGATTTTAACCCATGGGGTTGTAGCTTGTTGGGATTCAATGTTGTGGTTGAATTTTTAAAGGAACAATAAACTTTGGGTGTGATTTTAATGGAATATAATGTGGAAATTGTTAATAATTAATTAGTGTTTAAAGAATTAATGAAAGTAAAGTGAAACTGATAAAAAGGGAACGAAGGAATGTAATCAAGATCTTTAAATGGTTGTGTACTTATAGGATACCTAGTCTTAGAAGTGGTAGATGAGATTCTGAGAGATGTTAGCTACATTTGATTCTAAGACCAGGTTATGCACATAGTGTGGTTGTGAGCTATAGTATAGTCTATAATTTTTTCATTTAAATGAGTTACTCTACCCCATCAGTTAGGGAAACTGACACCCCGAGGATTCTGAGCCCTGGGGGGTGTTTTCCCCAACATTTTGGTGGGAAGATGGATGGTTAAATATCCCCTTTGGCCCTGCTCACCTCTTGGTAGTTACTTGTGCTGGTAGGAACAATGGTTAGTTTTCCCCTTATATGTGTGTAGAGGGCTGTAATGTCTTGTGATTATTCACACACATATATTCTGGATATAGTTTCCTATGGACTACTATAGGTGTAACATGTATAGGCTATGATGGCTAGAGGATCCTTACTTGGTGTGTGGGCTGTAATGGCTTGAGGTATAATGCCTCATGGATGATACACATTATGAGAGCTTTGGTGGCTCTCAAAAACTACCTGGTTACTTGCTTACATGGACATGGTGGTTTTGTTACACTTTGTTCATGTTGTGGTGCTTCACCTAGGTGTCTGCTGGCAATCCTTTTTAGAGAGAGATGCTTAGGGTGTGCGATGTTGGGGAAAAGTGGAAAACCAGTGGGGAAGTAGTAACAGGGTTCCCTTGATATTCTTTATTATATTATATACTCTTGTATGAAATACTTGGTGGGAGTAGCCATAGTGAGGCTTGGAACTTAGTATACCTATTTAGGTGATGAGTTAGTTTCACTTGTTATTCACAGTGCTTTAGCATGCTTTCTTCAATTTTTAATGAGAGGCTCTAGAGAGGATTCTAATGAGTATATTGTTATACTCACCCTATGTATATATAAACTGATTTTCAGGTCACTTGGAACAGGTTGGAGATTAGGATGGTTCCTACTAGCTTGGGGTTATAGGATCTATTTGGGCTTTGTGGTTACTGATGTTTTTTACTTTCTTTTGGGTATTTTCAATTTTTCCCCTTTCAATTGTAGTAGTTTTTCATGAAATTATATATGTGTACTTGGGATTTATTTTATATATATGTTTGAGTTGGAGTTAGTTGGTTTTTGTCTTATCTCTCTCTTTCGCATGTGTTCTCTTAGAGGGTAATGCATCCCATTTGTGTGTAAACTATACCCTCAATGATAGTCGCTAACCTAGGGCCTATTGGAGGTGAGACTCGGGGGTCATTATCTCTCTTCTCACATTGCCAGCCCAGGAGGGGTACGCCTTGTGGGGAGGGGGTCATGACAAAGTGGTATGAGAGCTCTGGTTGATGGATAGGATGGAGTTTGGTGTTAGGCACACGTGAGGTTGCATGGGTTGGTAGGGAAATAGTGTCAGTCAAGTTTAGAAAGTAATGTAAACACTAGAGACCAACTGAGACATAGGTGTTTAGGCCCCCTGTGATATGATGCACAAAACTTTAAGTTTACAATGGCTACTAAATGAGGTGATACTATTTGCAGGTTATAGACCTAGGAAAGGATCATACACCATTCTTCTTTGTTCATGTGTTTGAATGGGTAGACCTTGGGATAGGTTAACCTAAAATTAATAAAAGAAAACAATTAATTAATTAATGTTGAGTCTTCCATATTCTAGGTTTAGGAGCTCTAACTGTTTGTTATTTTGTAGGTATGGCTCTTGGTCGACGTCCTTTTCAGGTTCATACAGAAGATGTCTAGTAAATTGTGCCAGTAGATCGTTATAGGGTATAGGTAGATGATGATGACACATGGAGGAGGAAACTCCACAAGTTTCAGTGCTAGAGTCTGCATAAGTACGAGGGATCCGTTTTAGAGGCGGTCACGAAGATTGGTTGGAGGAGGTCGAGATAGGCATCAGTTCGATCCGTTCTTAGAAGGAGCACTGGGTGTCTATGGTTGTGACGATGATGCATGGAGTAGTGAAGAAGTGATGATTCTTGTTCCTTAGGGATCGCGAGGAGTTGACGATCTCCTGGGAGGAGCTCTGAGACAAGTTTAGAGTCTAGTTTATTTATTCGACCGCAAAGGTGTCTAGTCTCTAGGAAATTCTTACCATTCGACATGGGAGCTACAGTGTGTGAGAGTTTGGAATCTATTTCAAGAACCTTTTATGATATTCTACGGACCTATTTCAAGATGAGGAGGCCAGGGAAAGGCATTTCGAGGAGGATTTTCGTACAGAGATCCAGCGCCAGGTCACCCCATTTATGATAAAGACATATATTGAGGTGCTGGTGAGGGAAGAGGTTGTCAAGAGAATATTGACCAGAACTAGATCGTCACAAGAGGGGAGTCTTCATGATTCCTCATGAAGCAGAGTTGTGGTGTAGGGTTCCTGGTTATCAGGTCATAAAAGTTTCCATTCAGCCATGGGTAGGTCCCAGCCCTCAACATCTCATTTCTCTGGGGGCAACAACTCTTAGGACTATACCAAGGAATCAGGTCCTTGTTTTTCTTGTGGTGGTCGAGGTTATAAAAAACTGGAGTGATTGACCTTACAAAGCAGTGATCGTGCACCAGGTGTTCCGCTCCAGGTTCCTCTGTTGAGGCAGTTCCAGCCGAGGCAGCAGCAGTAAGTTGCACTAGATTTGGACCATCAGAGGGTAGATGGGGAAGGCAGATGACAACCCCGTGATGCTCCCCATCCTTAGAGAGCAAAGCGCAGCCGTGTTGGTTGTCTTCATTAGGGTTAGAAAGTCTATGGAGGAGGTTGTGGCCAGCTTCATGCTTTAGTGTTTCCAGCGCCAATCAAGCCAGATGCCATTTGAGGTACCCTTTGCTTGTTTTCTACTTGGGTGTATTACTTGTTTGATTCAGGAACAACACACTCCATTATATCACCTACCCTTGTCCATGCTTTGGGACTTGAGGTAGAGAGGTTTCTAGTGCCCTTGGAATTGACTACGCTAGTTGGAGGTTGAGATGACTTGTTTGAATTATGTAGAGACTGTGAGCTAGTGCTGGGGTAGCACCGCTCTTAGAGAGATTTCCTATGTTTATGGATACAACCCTATAATTTCATCCTTGGCATGGATTGGTTTTATTTGGTGCATGCTATTGTGGATTTATTTTGGATCCAGGTTTTGTTCTTCGATGAGGATAGAGAGCCACTGGTGTTTGTTGGCAAGCGAGACACTCGGATGGGTTAGAGGCGTGTTTCATCCTTATCATCCTTGATGGATGATATGATACTGAGTTTTTTAGAGGTTCAATTGTTGGAGTTTCCTAGGGTTATAGAAGAGTACCCTGATGTCTTTCCAGAAGAGGTTGTAGCATTACCCCCTCAATGAGAGATCAAGTTTGGGATCAAGCTATAACCATGAGCGTCTCAAATCTCTATGTCTCCACATAGGATAACCCCTTCTGAGTTACAAGATTTACACATGAATATTGATGGCCTGTTATAGTGTGGTTTTTTTGGACAAGTGTGTTACTGTGGGGTGCACCAGTTTTGTTCGTGAAGAAGTCTGACAGAAGTTTGCAGTTGTGCATCGATTATTATCACTTAAACAAAGTGGCAGTGAAGAATCGCTATCCTCTTTTGTAGATTGATGATTTATTCGATCAACTGAAGGGTGAAAGTTGGTTCTCAAAGATCAACTTATGGTCAGGATATCATCATATTCCTATGAAGGATGATCATATCCTGAAGACTACTTTCTATTGTCGTTATGGGCATTATGAGTTCATTATAATGCCGTTCGGTGTAAAAAATTCTCCAATTGTGTTCATGGGATTAATGAATGTGGTGTTTCGTGAGTTCCTGGATAAGTTTTTGGTGGTTTTCATTGATGAAATCCTTGCGTACTCCATTTCTATGGATGAGAATACAGAGAAACTACACACTGTTATGGGAGTTCTTCGTCAACATTAGCTGTTTGGGAAGTTTTTGAAGTGTGAGTTTTGGGCCCAAGAAGTCCATTTCTTGGGGCATGTTGTGTCCCATCAGGGAGTAGTTGTGGATGAATCAAATATGGAAGTAGTTGTGTCTTGGGAATCCCCCAAGACAGTGGTAGAGGTTAAAAGTTTCCTTGGCCTTGTAGGCTACTATAGGAGGTTCATAACCGATTTCTCTCGGGTTGTGACTCCTTTGACAGAATTGAATTGGATGGATCAGGAATTCATGTGGACTAATCAGTTTTAGGAAGATTTTGAGTATCTAAAGGAGAAGTTATTAAGTGCTCCAGTTCTTTGTCTTCTAGAAGAGGGAGTTTAGTTTGATGTTTTCTGCGATGCTTCGCATATGGGGTTAGGCTGTGTTATGATGCAGTAGAGATCAGTTATTTCTTATGGGTCTTGGAAGTTTCATCCCCATGAACATAACTATTACACCCATGATCTTGAGTTGGTAGCTGTGGTGTTTTCTCTAAATTTGTAAATACATTAACTCATTGGTGAGTGCTTTGTGGTTTTTACCGATCATAAGAGCCCGAGGTATGTTTTCTCCCAGCATGACATGAACTTACGACATCATTGGTGGATGGAATTATTACAGGTTTATAACATTGAAATATCATATATCTTTGGAAAGGGGAATGTTGTAGCTAATGTGCTGAGCAGGAAGCCACATAGTGATATAGTGTGTGAATCTGGAGATTCTTGGAGAGTTATGGAAGAACTTTTAGCATTACATCTCGATATGGGAGAAGTTGGGGGTAGAGGTTGTCTTTTCCAGATGATGGTGTAGTCATCTTTGGTGCATTAGGTGGAAGATTCCCAGTTGGGGGATCATGAGGTGGAGGTTTGGAGAGACTAATTTGTTTGTGGTGAGGCCCCTAATGGTTGTTCTGAGGATGAACAAAATTGAGTGTTGTATCACATAAGGATATTTGTTCCTTTGGAAAAGCACGAGACAGTTCTCAGAGAGTTCCATAGTTCTCCTTTAACAGTGAATCCTAGCGTGAAAAAGATGTACTGAGCCTTGAGGAGTTAGTTTTAGTGGCCTGGGTTGAAGCGTACAATTGCGGAGTTTGTGTCTTGATGTTTGGTCTTCCAGAAGGTGAAGGCTGAACACTGTGTTCCTGGTGGTATTCTCTAGCCATTAGATATTCCTCATTGGAAGTGGGAGGACATCTCAATGGATTTTTTTACCAGTTTACCTTGAGCTCAGGGAGTACATGATGCTATTTGGGTGTTAGTGGATCATTTAACAAAATCATCCCACTTCATAGAAATCAAGGAGTCAAGCTTGGTGGAATTTTTTCTTGAGGTAGTATCTGGAGGAGGTGGTGAGACTCCACAGAGTCCAGAGGACGATAATTTACGATTGAGATCCTCGTTTTACCTCTAGGGTGTAGAGAGGTCTCCAGTATGATTTTGGTTTTCAGCTATGCCTTAGCAATTCTTTTCATCCACAGATGGATGGTCAGACAGAGCATACTATCTAGACTCTTGAAGACATGTTACGCTCTTGTGTGCTGGATTTTGGAGGTTCGTGGACGAGGCACTTACCCTTGGTGGAGTTCACTTACAATAATAGTTTTCACTCCACTATTAGTATGGAACCATTTTAAGCCCTATGTGGCTGAACTTTACATTCTCCGTTGTGCTGAAATGGGGTTGGAGAGTCAGCAATTCTCAGACTAGAACTAGTGCAGAATACGACAAAGATGGTTCAGGTGATTCGTGAGAGGATGAAAGCAATGCAGGATTGTTAGAAATCATATGCCAATCAAAGGAGGAGATATTTGGAGTTTGATATTGGGGATCACATGTTTCTGAAGGTGACTCCCCATTGTGGGAAGCGAAGGCTTGATCGTGGGAGTAAGATTTCTCCTCAGTTAGTTGAGCCTTTCTAGGTGTTGTCTCATGTTGTAGCTATGGCATATTGAGTATCACTTCCACTGCACATTAGCTGGATACACGATGTTTTTCATGTGTCATAGCTCCGTCATTATCTTCATGATGACTCTCACGTCATCGATTGGGGAGAGATCAATGTTGATGATGATGCGACCTTTGAAGAACGACCTATGGAGATCCAAGACCGCAAAGAGAAGGTGTTGCGCGAGCATTCTATTACGTTGGTTCGTGTCTTGTGGCAACATAGTGGCATGGAGGAGAGTACCTGGGAACATGAGCTGTAGATACATGCTCAGTACCTCGAGTTTTTTAATGTTTAAATATTTTAATATTAAAAAAATGTTCGCTTTGTGGTGGTTGACCTTTTGTGTTTATGAGATGGATTTATTTGATTGCTTCTTGTGGCTTTCCCTCTTTTGAGAGGTATCTCGATGGGTGGTTGTTTAGACACCATTTATGTTTCCCTTTAGGTGGGTTTTGAATTCTCAATGATGATAATGTTTTGAGAGGTATCTAATGTAATGGACCAAACCTCTCTAGCCCATTCCTTTGCTCAAATCTGGTGTTTGAGGTGTTCTGGGAGGTCAAGGTGACTACCCCCAACACTGATATAAATTTTCAATTATGTAAACAGTTCCATTGGTGAGGCCAATGTGAATAGTTTCATCAGTGAGGCTAATGTGAAGAGTTCCTTTGGTGAGGCCGATGTGAATAGTTACATTGGTGAATCCGATGTGAAAATTTCCATCGGTGAGGCCGATGTGAATAGTTCCATTGGTGAGGCCGATGTGAATAATTCCGTCGGTGAGGCTGATGTGAACAGTACCATCGGTGAGGCCGATATGAACAATTCCAGTGGTGAGGCTGATGTGAACAGTTCCATCGGTGAGGCCAATGTGAGAAGTTCCATCGGTGAGGCTGATGCGAGCAGTCCATCGATGAGGCTGATGTGAACAGTTCCATCGGTGAGGCTGATGTGAACAGTCCATTAGTGAGGCTGATGTGAATAGTTCCATTAGTGAGGCTGGTGTGAAAAGTTCCATCGGTGAGGCCGGTGTGAACAGTCCCATCGGTGAGGCCGATATGAACAGTTCCATCAGTGAGGCCGGTGTGAATAGTCCCATCGGTGAGGCCGATGTTAACAGTTTCATCAATGAGGCCGATGTGAACAATTCCAATAGTCGACCGATGTGAACAGTTCCAATGATAGATTGATGTGAACAGTCCCACCAGTGAGACCGATGTGAACAGTTCCAATTGTAGACCGATGTGAATAGTGACATCGGTAGACCAATGTGAATAGTTCCAATGGTAGACCGATGTGAACAGTTCGAACGATAGACCAATGTGAATAGTTTCAACAGTAGACTGATGTGAACAGTGCCATCGGTAGACTAATGTGAAGAGTTTCAACGGTAGACTGATGTGAACAATTCCAACGGTAGACCGATGTGAACAATTCCAATAGTAGACCGATGTGAAAAGTTATAACGGTAGACCAATGTGAACAGTGCCACTGGTAGTCCGATATGAACAATTCCAATAGTAGATCGATGTGAACAGTTCCAACCGTAGACCGATGTGAACAGTTCCAATAGTAAACCAATGTGAACAGTTCCATCAGTGAAGTCAATGCGAACAGTTCCATCAATGAGACATTCTATGAACAGTGTTTCTAGAATGGCGAGGTTCCAACAACAGCCTCTATTTCCTTTGCCAAATTTTGAGGTCATGAATAGTGTTTCCAACTTCCTACAGTTTCACCCATTTGATGTTTCTTTTGACATAAAATGCATTTAAAACATCATTTAAGGACTCTAAGGCCGATTTAAAGGCCATAACTCTTATATTAATTTTCCCAAGGCTCGGGATGCTTTTACTTAGTCAAACCACATGGTTTTGTGTGATCCTCTTTTAATGGAAAATCCAGTGTATCTTAAACCACTGCTCCATTAAATCTTCTAAAGGGATGTGATATCTTCATCCCTTGTTCTTCCTCCTTGTTCTATGGTGTTAAATTCTCAAACCTTTCATTACTTCCCATAAGAGTTGTGCGATCAAACTTTCCTCCTCGGATTGGTTCCCCTTGAATTTATTCTTCCTAAAAGTGCACCCTCTATTTTTGGTGCAACCAAGAAGTATCGATCAATCTTCGATATAAGGTATGATCTATCATCATTATTTTGGGTTTATATCCTTCTATTCCTCCTTTCCATTTTTATGTAATTTTATCTCCATGTTCCTAATGGACTTTTATTGGGTGTTGGCCAGTGTGGTGGTGTCTCTACATCCTCAGGTGGATGCAGTCCTCTAAGATAGGTGATCATGATCTATTTTGTTAGTCTGTTCAAAGAGAATCAAAAACCCTTTGAGGCAGGGGATTCATTGCTTCTTTATTCTTTTATGTGCAACTATAGAGTTAGCATGTTTAATCCCCCTAGATCACAATGTAATTGACATAATAAATATTTGATAGATAGTGTGATATCTATGCTTGTTTTGTTTATCTTTTTGTTCTTAATGGAAATCGGTAAAGAACATAAACTGGGATTAATTATAAATTAAGTGTCAAGGATAAAGAGGCATGTAAATGAATCTGGTTATTCTTGTTGTAATTTTATGTTAATCAAATTTATATAGTAAGGATGATAAATTATTTATGATAGCTTACTGTTTAGGTTTCCTGTAGTTGGAACCTACGAATAATAAATTGGTTAATTCCATATGGATTAAATGACTGGTTGTTTGATACTAGATAATTCCTCATAGGGTTCTGAGTTACCCTCTTACTTGCTTAAGGGATAAGATCCCAGTTGATATGATGTTTGTTTTCCTGCTACTTGTGTTGTGATGTGATCCTAGAGGGAAGTTGTGATATGTGGGGGCAGGGAGACCTATTGGTTGTGGATGAAGTTGATGCCTAGAGTGGAGAGATGCATCAGTTTATGAATATGGGTGTTGGGGAGGACACCAGAGATGATAGAACGGGTTGGATGAGAATTTTTGGATACTTGCTGTTTCTTGTCGGTTGTTTATCTTCCTTACTTTCACCACTGATCAAGGAATCTGGTTTTCTTACCCTCCTTCCAAAAGGGGCGAAGATTCGTTGGGTATGCCATGTGATTTCCGAGTTTTGCTTCCCAAGGGAGGATGGGTCTTCGCTCTTGCTATAGGTGGCAAAGACTTGACGGGTAGTTCACCTACTCACCGTGTTGATCCCATTATGTTTAGTAGCTTAGAATTTTTTTCTATAATGCCTAGGAATATGGGAAAGTAATGATGTTAATAAATGATTGATTAAATTATGTTAACCCATGGGGTTATAGCTTGATGGGATGCAATGTTGTGGTTGAAATTTGAAAGGAATAGTGAACTTTGGGTGTGATGCTAACGAAATATAATGTGGAAATTGTTAATAGTTAATTAGTGTTTAAAAAATTAATGAACGTAAAGTGAAACTTATAAAAAGGGAATGAAGGAATATAATCAAGATATTTAAATGGTTGCGTGCTTATAGGATACCTAGTCTTAAAAGTGGCAGTCGGGAGTCTGAGAGATGTTAGCAGAAGTTGAATCTAAGACTAGGTTATTCCCATAGTGTGGTTGTGAGCTATAGTATATTCTGTACTTTTTGTGTTTCTATACGCAACTCCACCCATCAGTTAGGGAAACTGACACCCTGGGGATTCTGATCCCTAGGGGGGTGTTTTCCCCAATATTCTGGTGGGAAGATGGATGGATGACTACACCCTTTGGCCCTGCTCTCTTCTCTTGGTAGTTACTTGTGTTGGAAGGAACAACAGTTAGTTTTCCCCATATATGTGTGTAGAGGGATGTAATGTCTCATGGTTATTCACACACATATATTATGGATATATTTTCCTATGGACTACTATAGGTGTAACGTGTATAGGCTGTGATGGATTAAGGATCCTTACTCAGTGTGTGGGCTGTAATGGCTTGAGGTATAATTCCTGACGTATGATACACATTATGTGAGTTGTGGTGGCTCCCAAAAACTACCTGGTTACTTGCTTAAATGTACGTGGTGGTTTTTTTGCATGGGATTCATGTTTTAGTGCTTCGCCCAGGTGTCTGAAGGAAATCCTTTTTGGAGAGAGATGCTTAGGACGTGCGATGTTGGGGCAAAGTGGAAAACCAGTGGGGAAGTAATAGTAGGGTACCCTTGATATTCTTTATTATATTATATACTCTTGTAAGAGATACTTGGTGAGAGTAGCCATGGTGAGGTTGGGAACTTAGTATACCTATTTAGGTGATGAGTTAGTTTCAATTTTTGTTCACTGTTCTTTTACATGCTTTCTTTAATTTTGCATGAGAGGCTCTAGGGAGGATCCTACTGAGTATACTATTATACTCACCCTATGTATATATAAACTGTTTTTCAGGTCACTTGGAGCATGGCAGAGATTAGGCTAGTTTCTACTAGCTTGGGGTTGCAGGAGATTTTTGGGCTTCGTGGTTACTGCTATTTTTTACTTTCTTTTGGTTATTTGCAGTTTTTCCCTTTTATTTGGTGTAGTTTTTCATGACATTACATATGTGTACTTGGGATTTCTTTTATATTTCTTTTTAAGTTGGAGTTGGTTGGTGTCTACCTTATCTCTCTCTCTCGCATGTGTTCTCTTAGAGGGTAATGCCTCCCATTTGTGTGTTTACTATACCCTTGGTGCTAGTCACCAACCCAGGGCCTACTGGAGGTGGGACTCGTGGGTCATTATATATCTTCTCACATTTCTATCCCAGGAGGGGCACACCTTGTGGGGAGGGGGTCATGATATGCGTTCTTTCTCAATCAAAAGTATGATGCATTCAAAATATTTTTCCAATGGAGAGACATGGTGGAAAAGGAGACTGGTTACAATATTAAGTGCTTGAGGTCTAATAATGTAATGGAGTAGGGAAATAAAGAGTTCCAAATATTCTTTTGGTGTAAGGACATAAGGTTTATGAAGACCATTCCAAGTACTTTGAAACAAAACGAAGTGATGATGATGATGAACCTGAAATTGGTTAAAAGGGAATTGAGTATGAAAATTCATACATGATTATTCCTAGTTTTTTGGGTGGAATTGGTGAATATTATGGAATACTTAATCAACAAGAGTTCATTTTCACTGTTAGGGAAAGAACTACTAGAAATTTTCTGGTTCAAAAGGAAGGTTGACTGTACAAATATCAAAACATTCAATTCACTCACGTATATCCAAATTGATGAAAAGTATCAAGAAAAAGTTATTTATAACATACGAGAACATTATTTTCTGAGATATGGTGATCAAGAGTTTGGTTTTTTACATTGGGAGAAAAAAATTTGGAAGGTGGTGTAAAATAAAAATGAAATCTTCAATGAAGGGATCACAAGGAAGGATCAGAACTAATTGGTGAATTCTGATAATAGATTTGTATCATCAGAGGCTAAAGTTCAACTGAATGAATTTCATAAGTTGTGGTTGGTCTGAATAATTTAGGAAGAAAATCAATACTAGAAGTACAATAATCTTCTGAGGTTGTTTCAGATGGTATTAAAGTTTTGATGGTGTTTCTAAATCCTGAAGTACAAAAAATATAAATGACTATGGAATGTTAAGAAACAAAATTTAAAGATAAAATTATGGAATTTATTATACTAGAAGGAGAAAAATTTCACTAACTATAAAAAATTATAAGTGTAAGGTGCCAATTTCAAAGTTATGGAAGAAATCTGCACTACTTTCTTCTAATGGATGATAGAGTGGTTGAGAGCCTAGAAGAGGCTAAAATTTTGAAAGACTTGAATAAGTGGGATTTAGATATGATAAATGAGATTAATTCAATCCATGTTTCTAGAACATGGGTGATTATGGAGATACTTAGTGACAAGAAACTCCTTCAAAACTAATGGGTGTATCAGCTGAAGGAATAAGTGGGTGATAGGAAAAGGTATAGGATGAGGCTAATCATAAAGTGGTTTCAACAAATGAAAGGGGTGTATTTCTCAAAGATCCTTTAACTAGTAAATAAACACATGAATATTTAGATAGTTTTGAGTATGGTTTATATGAAATAAACTTATCTAGAGTAGTTAGAAATGAAGAAAAAATTCCTTCATGGGGACCTATATGAGGAAATTTATATGTATATTACAATTATTTTTGTGGATAAATGGAACCATGATATTGTGTGAAAGCTCATATGATTTTTTTATAGTTTGAAGCAGACACCAAGGAATTAAAATTATAAGTTCAAAGAATTCATAAAGTGGAATAAATTTATCTAGAGATATAAGATCCATTTTTATTACCAAAAGGTTTTTTGTTATGGGAGTTTCATCATATTAGTTATCTACATTGATAACATGATGATTTTATGTCTGGTAAAGGAATGGATTTGTGAGTTCAAGGTTGAATTGTCTAAATGATTCTATATGGAGGATCTCAGCTTGACAATAAAAATTTGGGTATAAAGATTATGTGATACTAAAGTTCTAGTATTTTGTACATGATCTAGTCAAATTATATCTGGAAAGCAGTGGAGTGATTTAGTATTGGTGAGGTGAAACTGGTGACCACACCCTTTATCATAAATTTAAAGGTAAGAAAAGAGAAGGAACCATAGATGAAAGATGAGGTGAAGTATATGAAAAATATTTTATATGAATCAGCGGTTAGAAAAATGATGTATTATATGGTTTATACATAAACATACATTGTGATATCATTGGAAGTTATTAGTGGATACATATAAAATCCTAGAAGAGAACATCAAGTGGATGTGAAGTAGATTCTTTGGTACTTAAAGGGTTCTAAATGCATGATAATTTTATTTGAAATGAAATATTTATTGCAAAGGATTATAGACTTGGATATTTGGTAGATATGGATATACTTAAAAGAGAAACATTTAATACATGTTCACTTTTAGAGGAATGAAAACAAGATGATTTTTGTAACTTTAACTAGTAGTTTCACTCTCAAAAAATGGAAGTGGAGTATGTCACATTGTTAAAATATGGAAACGAGTTGATATGGATGAAGGGGATAATGGAAGATATTTGAATGAGGTAAGATGATGGGAGGATATTTTGTGATTCATAAATTTTGATTCACTTAGAAAAAAAATTGACTTTTTATTATAATAAAAATAAAATTCAAATAAAGTATCTTTTTATCCAAAAGTTATTGGAGGATGGAGTACTAGATCTATGGAAGATATAAGGGTCTCATAATCTCACATATATTTTTATGAAGGTCATAGTCTGGGATGTGTTGATGTGATACTACACCACAATGGGGATGTGATTACTGGAAGGCATGATGGGGGAACCATGCTAACTGAAATAGAATATTCAAGGGTGGAAGAAGGACTGTAGAATCTAATGGAAGAATTTCCAATTAAGACTAGAAAATTGTTTCTCAAGTGGGTGATTATTATTCTTGATTATAAAAACCATTTTATAGCCAAAGGTATTATTCTACTTGATGAATAAATTTTAGGATTCTAATATGTGATGGTTTGGATGTTGATAGTGGAGAAAAAATGACCTGGGTCTAGGATTTTGAGATTATGGGCAATTAGAATTTATCAAAAACTAGGTGACAAGATGATGCTAATAGGATGATATAGCTGGAATATTATGATCATATGATGCATCCAAATGATGAAATAATATGTTACAACTAGAAGTTATAGTGGGGAGTTATAGGGAAAAAAATCCCTCAAGGTAAGATTTTAGTAATTTTGGTTTGATTGTTTTTGTTGAAAAAGTGGGTTTCCAAGGTAAGTTGTGGAGTCTAGGGAGATTTTTGACATGATATGCTGACAAAGATCTGAGAAAAAAGAATGGATTCCCCGGAAGTGGTACATAAAATTGTGTACATAAGGTGATGCCATTTCCCATTGTTTTCGAAATATTTGTGGTCCAAAATTTAGAGTATTACTAGCATTGAAAGAGATGGATTTATATGAAGGTATTATTAAAATATGGAAAATTAATGAGTTTTACAAAGACTAGTCTTAGCCAATGGTTCTTTGCGAAGGAAGAAAGAAGTTGACGGTGATCTTTGTGATTACGACGAGCATCACGAACAATGAATTTTATTAGACTATCATGAGATAAGGGAGCATCATAAAGGAAATGAGCGAGCATTACAAAAAGGTGATGACATGGCTGGAAGCTTCTATAATTGGTAGAAATGCCTATAAATAGGCCTCTACCTCCTTCATAAAAGTAGAAAGGCTTAAAAAAATCTTAAGGCTATGAATTTACAAATGTGGTTATGGAGAATGAGTTATTGAAGGATATGAAAGACAACCAAATGTTTTGGGAATCGAGAAAGTGTTGGAGTTCATTAAGGCTATAGAAATCCAACCTAAAATTATGAGCTTTGTGAGGGCTAGTTGAGCTTCATGAAAGTAGTGAGCTTCACGAAAGGTGGTTTCTTCGTGAATGCTATTTGGGCATCATGAAAGATAGAGCTTTGCGAAAGCAGTGAGCATCAAGAAAGTGTTTTAAAAAGGATTTACCTGTAAATATATGGTAAAGTGGTATTAATAAATTAGATGAAAGTATAAAATCAATAGAGCATCCATATAAAACTGAGGATGTATTAATTAGTGATAATAAAGGGAGATACAGTTACATAAGCTATGAGTGGATCCTTTTTAAGAGTAGTGAGAAAAGAAAGAGGAGGATGGTGATCCTTTCCCCCGATAGTGAGCCAGAGAAAGATACTTAGGGAGTGACCCTTGGGAAAGTAGTGAGATGAAGCTAAACCTTTTAAAGGCATTGAGCTTGAGAATAGAAGTGATACAACCATATTTTTTTTAGTGATCCTTAGTGAATTTGCTACATCGACACATTGTTGTTGTATACTCCTTGGATATAGACTAGTGAGGGTGAACTAAGTAAAAATCTATGTGTACTTATCCTTGATTTACTACATTATATTTAAAGAATCATCATCAGATAAAGAAGGAAAGAATAAGATCAACATTAACACTTAAGTGAAAAAAGTGACCCTTATAATAAAGAGGTTAAGATCTAGTGGGGAATGAATAATTTTGAAATGAATATCCATACCCTAAATCACCCCACTTTCAGGATATCTAGGCCACTTTTGGACCTAACAATTGGTATCAAAGTGAAGGTTTCTTTTATTAGATTTTTTTGACCTGACTCGGTTCATTAAATTTTTGATGTTAAATACTCAGTTTTCTCTTATCTTGGTGTTCCATGGAAAATGGAATAACTTAAAAGAAGAAGAATAAGTATGATGGAATTAATCAGTTTGGAAGTGTCTATGGAAAGATCATGATTCAGTTGAAGGAAACCAACAACATACTAAAGAAAGAAAATGATGAATCAAATAGTGAAACTATTCAATAATTAAATTATTCTAAAGGAATGAGTGAAGAACCTGATATTCTAAGTGATGTTGATACTACTGATAATGAATAAATTTAAAGAACACAAAAAATATAAGTTCTAGATGAATAAAATAAATCTAATGATATCTTGATCCAGGTGTAGAAAATTAAATTCAACAAGTTGAAAGTATCAAATAAAATAATTCTAGAAGTGTCCACATATCTAAGGTAGAAGAATTATTCCCAAGATGAAGAACTGAAAAGGATGTCAAAAAAGATATAAAAACTCAAAGATGATGAAAAGGGAAAGAATATGAACTCAGATGAAATTCAGAATCTAAAATCTAGAAATGACGATCTTTATAAACAACTATCTAAACAACTTTAGGAGAACCAAATGATAAAAATAGATAATGTATGATGTACTAATTCTATTTCTCTGAAAAAATATAAAATAAAGGAGTAATGTAACATTGAGGATAAGATCACATGAGAATTGGAAAATGAGATGAGTAGTGGTCTGAATCTCAAGAGAGAACTGATTTATCAACTTGAATCAAGGGATATGAAGATTCAAAAATTAGGAGAGGAGATAGAAAATGTGTAGAAAGAAGTGGATAAATATGATTCTAAAGGAAATTCCAAATTAAAGGATTCATTGTATTTATTATTTTATTATTCTTCAACTAGTGATAATGAAATTAGAAGAAAATATTCTAATTCAGTGGAAAAACATGACAGGATTGTCTTATCCCAAAGGCCATACAATTTTGAAAAAACCAGTATTGTATATGATAAATCATCTACCATTCATGAAAGGATGATAGTTTTGAATAGTTTTAGAAATAATAAAAATCATACAGATACTGGAAAGAGACCTAAAAAGGTTTTTACAAGAAGTAATGATAGAATGTGCTATTTCTGTGGGGTTTATGGTCATACATTAAGTTTTTTTAGAGGCTTTGGAATATATTTCATGCTGTGAAGATATAAATATTTATAAATATGATAATAAGAAGAAACATCTTGAGATATCTAAAATAAGAGTCTCTCAGAAGAAAGTATCCATGAAATGCTACTATTGTGGAAGTATGGGACATACCATGAGTTTGTATCAAGAAGCCTATGAGCTTAATGTCATAATAAAAACTCAAAATATATCAACATCTCATCCTATAAATTATGAAACGAGGTATATTTCTAATAAGATATATTTTATACGTTATAATATTGGGAATTTGGAAAGATATTGCAGCTGGAAGAAAGCAGGGAAGGAAAAGGATCTAAAAATGAGGTCCCCAACTCTAGTGGTGTATAAAGAGAAAGACTATATTTAAAGAAAACATGATAAGTTGAAAAATAGTTTTACAACATCAGGGGAATAACAAGGAGATGATGACTCCGATGGCT
Source organism: Viscum album (assembly GCA_963277665.1). Taxonomy (NCBI): domain Eukaryota; kingdom Viridiplantae; phylum Streptophyta; class Magnoliopsida; order Santalales; family Viscaceae; genus Viscum; species Viscum album. The sequence goes on along the minus strand of OY728120.1, from coordinate 539,398,623 downwards.
AGCTGGATGAAACTATCACAGGAGGATGAAGACAAAGCGGTTAATGTCACTAAATACAAGAAGATAATAGGAAGCCTCTTGTAATTAACAATGAAAATACTTAATATTTTTTTACACATGCTAGGAAAATGGTATCAAATCAATCCCAAAGAAATACAAATTATTTTAGTGAAAATAATACTTCGATATATCAAGGGCATAGTTTATTTCAGTTTACTATACAATGAAAAATCTCAGCAAGATTTACTGGGCTACAAAGATGCAGATTAGGATGGATCATAAGATGATATAAAATCAATATCAGGTGGTGCATTCAATTTTGGTGGATTTTGTATTTATTAACTAATCAAGAAACAAGATTTAATTTTATTTAGCAAAGAAGAATCTAAATATATTGTGGGTACTCAAGCATGCATGTAGTTATTGTGGATGAAGTAGCATCTTGATGATATGGTAGTTGAAGTGAAGTTTACTATCAGAATCCATTGTGATAATTCAAGTGCTATAAATCTTATCAAAAAACCATTATATCACTCAAGTAAAAAGAACACTAAAATAAAATATCACTTTATTAAGGATAAGGTAGAGCAAAGGATTGTGAAGTTGGAGTATGTTTCTATAGAACAATAGGTTGTAGAAATTCTGACAAAAACCTTACCCAAAGAAGTGTTTGAATGACATAAACTAGCTCTTGGAGTTAATTCGAATCCCTACACTTGAAAAAGTGTGTATGTGGGACCCCTCTCCCCGAGGTACATTGTGTTTTTCCCTAAATGTGCTGATATGTGTTATTTACCTTTTTGTAGACAACAATTAAGGGACCTTTGGGTTCGTTGAAAAAGGGGAAGAAATTGTGGATGTAATGGGAGAAAATATCTTATTCAAGATAGGGGAGAAGATGATAGGTGAAGCCTAGAGATAGGGGGAGAAATGAGGTAGGGGGATTTTTAAATATGATGATGCTAAAAGTGATTGATAAAAGTAAATATATCATGATATATGAGATTAATTTTGTGATAAAAGCAGTTGAGTGGTTTTATAATGAAGTGATTCATTGATAAAATTTTCATAGTACTCTTGTTTCTCACTCCGAGCATGGTTCATATGGGATTAGAGTGCTTGTTGAGTAAATATTTTATCTCTATATTAATTTCTAGAAGAAAATGGTAGTTTAATATAGAATAAGCTTTAACAAGGTATCAAAATGTGAAGAGTTGTCAACAAACCCAAAGGGGGATATTTTTGGTAAAAAATCCCTCACTGTAAGATTGCAGTATTTTTGGGTGGATTGTGTTTGTAAAAAAAGTGGGTTTCCAAGGTAAGTTGTGAAGTCCATAGATATTATTGACATGATATATTGAGAAATATCCACAATAAAGGAATGGAGTCCTTGTAAGTGTTATAGAAAATTTCATACACAATGTGATTCCATTTCCCAGTGTTTTATAAATTTTTGGGGTCCAAAATTTGGAGGATATCTAGAATCATGAAAGATGGATTTCCATGAAGGTATTATGAAAATATGGGAAAGGAATGAGTTTTTTAAATACTAAGATTCATGAAGGGTGCTTTACAAAGGTTCAAATAAGTTTACGATGATCTCTGTGATTATGATGAGAATCATGAACAAAACATTTTCCTAGAGATTCACAAGATAAGGGAGCATCACAAAGGAAATGAGGGAGCATCATGAAAATGTTTTTAAGTGGATCAAAGCTTCTGGAATGGGTGTAAATTCTTTTAAATAGGCCTTTATCCCCTTAAGAAAGGTAGCAAGACTTAACAAAAAACTTAAGGCTCCGGATTCACGAAGGTGGTTCTAGTGAAATAGTTTGCGAAGGCTATGAATGCCAACCGAATTTTTTGAGCATCATGAAAGTGTTGGAGTTAATGAAGTCTATAAAAATATGACCGAAAATTGTGATCTTTATAAAGTCTAGTTGAGCTTTTTGAAATAAGTGAGCTTTATGAAAGGGGGTCATTTCGCAAAGGATAGTTGAGATTCGCGAAAGAAGGAGCTTTATGAAGGCAGTGAGAATCATGAAAGTGTTTTAAAATGGATTTCCTAGTAAATATGTGGTAAAGTGGTATTTATCTATTTGGTGAAAGTAGAACTTCAATAAAGAATCCATATACAATTGAGGACATATTCATTAGTGATAATTAAGGGACATACAATTCCATAAGTTATGAGTGAATACCTTATAAGAGAAATGAGAAAAGGAAGAGGAAGACAATGATCCTTTCCACTATAAGTGAGCCAAAGAAAGAGACATAGGGAGTGAACCTTGGTAAAGTAGTGATCTGACCCTAAACCTTGTAAAGGTAGTGATCCTGGGCATAGAAGTGATCTAACCTGAACAAAATTTTGGTAGTAAGACTTAGTGGATTTGGTACATCAAAAAATTACCATTGTATGCTCCTTGGATGTTCCCAGTGAGGGTGAACCAAGTAAAAATCTGTGTGTCCATGTGATTTCTTTCCTACATTACTTTCAAAGAATTATCATCAATAAAGAATAAAAGGATAATATCAACATTATCACTTAAGTGAAACAAAGTTACCCTTATAATAAAGAGGTCAATATCTAGTGGGGTAGGAATAATTTTGAAAAGATTGGACTGAACAAGAGTTATCCTTGATCACCCAACTTATAGGAAGTGTGGTTTTGTGGAAAATAAAAATTTTATAAGGTAATTATTATAAAATTATGGATATATAGAACTATTTGAAAAATTTGTATGTTTATGTGGTGGAGGTATTTAATTGAATGGTAGATTTTCCATAGAGATCATGGTAAGTGGAATTCATCACCAAAGATTAGATGGAAGTGACTACCAAATGCATCAGTAGGATCTTACTACAAAACCAAATTGAGTGGTGGATCACTTATTATTATTTTACATTGAGAATACTTAGTGATATTTAGTGATTATAATCAACTTCCATTTACTTGAATAAAGAGTTTTAGTGTTCCCCCCATGGATTCAGATGCAAGTGTGAACCATGTAAAAATTATATTGTTCTTGTGCCTTGGTTTTATTTATATTGTTTTCTTTTGATAGTTCTTGTCTCTGTACATATAGAGGTTGTATTTTATGGCATAGTTATTTGAGTGTGTCATGTCATTTAGGTTTTTGACGTCGTAGCATGTGATCACTACCAGAACTTTTTTTTTTACTATGTAAGTTCTGATGTATTTCATCAAGTGGTCTTATCAGATGATAGTTTTGATCCCAATAAAAGCCTCAAAATTAAGTTAAGTATTGATTAGGGTAAAATTGGGTTGCCACATCCTCCCCAACTTTAAACCCTTTCTTTCCTGAAAATGAAATAACTATAGATGTTAAATAAGTAAGATCATGGAACAACCTCAAGTAGAATATAATCTACCTTTGTGCACACTTATTTTTTCTTTGAGGGTTTGCCCGTAAGTGAGCTTGGTAAACCAAGTCCTAGGAAAATAACTCTATTTCCCATCCCTAAGACTATCAGATCCATCTAACAATAAATAAATACTACATTAGGAACTTAATCTATCTCAATGAGAGTATTTCAATACCTTTATACTCAAAAAGTCACCTATCCATTCTAGATGAAATTAAACAATGGACCACCTACTTACTCTTTGAAATGGTTCATTTCCATGGTTTCCTATGGTTAGAGTTCCTTTAAGTAATTTTATTAGTAGTTTATGTATGAGAACAACCAATATTCCTCGCACTCTACCACTGAGCACTTCAAAATATTTTTCACTTCCACCAGAAGAGTTACATTGAAGCATGCTCCTCAAAACCTATGTAAGTTTCTCCGTCATCTTTGGCCCACAAGGAATTGACAATAATGTCTCTATATCTTGAAAAAAAGGTGACACAACACTTCTTCCTCAACCTTTTTACAACCATTCATAGGAATCCTCCTTCTGCATCCCAGTCTCTAAAATTTTTACATACAATATTAGAGATATACTAGTTTTTTATTTTATCACTTTCATGAAAGCTACAACCAAGAACATTAGGAACAACACAAACCTCATCAAACTTCTCAACACCACACCACTACCTTTAGGGTGTCCCAATACTCTACAATCCGAAGCAGAATATCCTGATCATTCATATTGTTAGGATGGTATGTCTGAGTATGATATACTCTGTTATACCAAACGTAGGATCAAATTAAGAATGAGATTCTCATATACAAGGGGGTGGGGGGGGGGGGTGAATTGTACCTTTTAAAAATTCTTTTGGAAATTTTAAAGATGGTTAAGTTTAACAAGGTTAAACAAGATAATTCACAAGACCTCTATAAGTTCTAATTACTTGCTAAATTCCAGAAAAGTGATTCCAGAAATGGAACTTAACTAAAGTTTACAAAGATGAAGATTCTACCTTAAAGCGTATATAATCTAACTATATTAGAGTACAAGAGTAAGGAATTATAGGATTGTTATACTTTCCTCAACAATACAAAATGTAATGAAAAAACTTGTAACAAAACAAGTAACAAGTAATAAGTCTTTTAATCCAAAGAGAAGGGTATCCAATAACCTTGGATAAAGGTCCCTTGATTTATACTTTCAAGAAAGTCTGTCTTACCCACACTAGGGTAAGCCCTTGATACAAAGATCGGAGTCTGTCTTGCTATCCCCGCAAGCCCTAAACTATTAGGTAGTCGACACCTCTGTCTTCCTCAGCAAGGAATCCCTCAACTTCAAGGTGTTGGAACCTCTGTCCTCCTATCCTCAGAAGCCCTTGATTGTACACAACAACAATCGGAGTCGCATGAAGCAAGTCTGCATAAGGCAAATTTTGAACAAGATGTTCAAACTTTCTATATGAATCTTGAGAGTTGATAAGATCCTCTCTCTCTAGAAATCACTTCAACAACATGTAGGCGCAGATGTCAAAGTAATGTGTCAAAGTTATGAGATATTTTCAAATGATCTCCTATTTATAGGCTCAGCTCCAACGGTCGTCTCCCTACTCCAACATTCATATTCTTCCTTGAATTTCAGAGGGACCTGTATACGTTTCACTCAAACAACGATTAGTTGATAACTGATGGCACGTCATCGTTTTATAAAAGATCAAGTGAAAGCATAACCAAAACTGATATTCAGAATGGGGGTAAATGAAAGTTTGGAATGTGAGTAAATATGGAATTTAGGAATGTAATAAAATGAATTCGAAGTCTATAGTACTAAGATATTCAGATTTTGTTTTTCTAAGGAATTCGTAATGAGAATTCCACACTAGAATTAGTTAGGAGAATTCTTCACTAGAATTTGTAATGAGAATTCTTCTCTAGAATTCGTAATGATAATTCTGCACTAGAATTCGTAATGAGAATTCTATACTAGAATTAGTAATGAGAATTCTGCACTAGAATTCGTAATGAGAATTCTTCTCTAGAATTCGTAATGATAATTCTGCACTATAATTTGTAATGAGAATTCTGCACTAGAATTCGTAATGAGAATTCTGCACTAGAATTCATAATGAGAATTCTACACTAGAATTTGTAATGAGAATACTACACTATAATTCTTAATGAGAATTCTGCTCTAGAATTCGTAATGATAATTCTGCACTAGAATTTGTAATGAGAATTCTGCTCTAGAATTCGTAATGAGAATTCTACACTAGAATTCGTAATGAGAATTCTGCACTAGAATTTGTAATGAGAATTCTGCTCTAGAATTCGTAATGAGAATTCTACACTAGAATTCATAATGAGAATTCTGTACTAGAATTCTTAATGAGAAAACAGAATGCTTCATATCTAAGTATTATGTGATTCCGAGGTTTTAGACATGAAACCAAATTTTATACTTAGGCAAAATAATGAACAATGAAAAAACATGGTATAGGTAAATTTCCTTTGGGAAGGAAATATTCCTTATGGAAGTAAAACAAGGGTAAAATGTGTTTTTCCTTGAAATAAAGTGTTTGTGATTTTTAAAACAAGAGAAATGGTAAAGTCATAAGAATACCTTAATGAATTAACAATCTCCCCCTTTTCATGAAGGAATGGAAAAGTCATAAGGAAAACATTATTGACTCAACACATATGAACCTACTTTTTCAGATGTTAACCCCATGATAAAACCCAAAAAACAAGAGTAATTTAAAACAATGACCTCTAAATAAAAATCCTATCCCATAATATAAAAAGATTTTTCATATGATGGGGAAGTGGATCAAATGATCCCCACCTTCAATAAAACCCTTCAGGTTCATCACTTGAGAACATATAATCACACATAACCACTAAGTCGATAATACCACCATAGGCCTCTCTCAAAAAAGGAAAGAGTGTGAGGATACCACTCTCAATTGAAGGTGATAAATTTATCCCTTTCTATTAAATAATAAATTGATCTAAAGGTAACTACTCATGTGCCTCCTCCACAAACCAAAAAAAGTTTAGGTTTATCCTATAAGCTCCATAAAAGAAACAAGGGTGTTCATCATTCAACCCAAAAACACTTGAACACCATTTCTTAAATGAAATCCAATGTATACATTGATCTAACATAGAGGGTAAACCTTAGGTTAACCTTCATAAGAATTTGTGAATTTTTCTATATTAATAGAAATTGAATTATAATCCATGAACATCTTACATAATTCTACACTTACCATCTGATGATTAACTGACTTAAACTTCTTGAGGGTGGAATTTTCCCACCACACCTGAAAGGGATCCCTCTTACTATTGGTGGTGGACCCCACCTCACCAACTTAACTACATATCACTACATGGTACTGAAATTGATATGAAATCTATACTAAGATTGGCACCAATCAATCCCATCTCTTACATGAAGGAATATGTTGAAAGAACTCTTTCTACACTAAGGATAAAATCACTTTACCCAAGAGGGTGAGTGAAAGATGGTCTCCATTAGTGGAAAATCTCTATATGAAAAGGATATTTCTAGGGATTCTATTAGAATCTTAACCTAATAAACATATGATGTGAAAAGAATAACTCATGTCTTCACCATCCAATATGAGGGTCCATGAAGAGAGGACATGAATCATACTTCAAAATTTATTTGTTGACACCTAACTATATTCAACACTTGCATTCATCATACCATAACTTCTACTATTAGCACCTAGTGTGTGATAAGAACTAACCAAATGTGGTGATTTCAAGGGTGGATCAATGTATTATCTATCTATGAGTACCATTTCACTACAGGATCTTCTATTGAATAACTTCATGGTATGAATTTGGGCCTACAAAAGGGAATTCCCTAATATCAATTCTATATCTCACATGGAGGTCCATCCATGACACCACTCTAGCTGTCTTCAAGAGAAACACTACCTTGATTCCAAATCTAGGGTGCATCCTTACCAGGAATACTCAACTGTAATTTCTCAATCAAGGGTCTCTGGCATAGGTGGTTTCATATGAAAACACAACTATAGATTGATAATTATTCTTCTAGATTCTCTACCCAAAATACTGACCTCAAACTATTCCATTTAAAAAAATGTCTAGGGAACACCTTGAGGGGTCTGTAGGCCTCAATTTTCACATGGACTTGGTTATGCTTCCCTACCGAGGGCTTAACATCCTTATATAAAACTCCATCCTAAACAAGGGATCAAACTGAAACCATGATAGAATAGTACTATCAAGAGTTCAATAAAAAAATCACCCACCAATAGATCAATATACCATATAGGGATCTCAATACAAGTATCATCATCTTGTTAGAAATATTCCAAAATAGATTGAAATGTGAGTCTTAGACTCCCACTAAACCTCTCTCACTAGAGTATCTTTATCTCCTTATAAACCCATGAAGAATCTAACATCAGAATGCACACAATATACCCAAACTATGGGTTAATTCATCCAAATCAGTAGAAACTACCATAATCTATACAATAAAGTCTACATTAAGAATGAGGGGGTGGGGGGAGAAACTACCTCATATTAGAGGGTAAGTTTATCTCACATCTGAGTCTCTAAAATAGTTCCTTATCTCTCACTAATCGGTGGTGAGAGGCTCAACTATAAGCATGGTCTATTCATGAACCTTCCTCTATACACAAGATAACTATTATTGGGTAACACCATTCATTTAACAGGATGAACCCACATAGATAAGAGAATATATGGATGATATGACATAGGAAGGACATGTAAGATCATAATTGACTATTACGTGATGCATGTACAAACTTTCTTGTACCCTGCAACAATGTCTTAGAGATTTGGGTTGAGTAACAGGTTATTAGAGTCTTGAAAAAAGGATATACGGGTTTATTCACCTACGATATTCTCCCTGGTTTGATAACCATACTCAAGACCCCCTTAAATACATTATTCAAAATTATCACCAACATCATCATAAACCATCATGCTACACCATATGTCACCAAGATTCACTAGAAATCGGCTATGAATGAGCCACACTAGCTATAATACAACCAATACCTTCTTTGAATTGTGCATCATATCCATATAAGCAACATGTGTGGGAAAAAACCCATAAAAAGTTTAGTATAAAAATAATCATATGTGTGGGCACTATAAATCAGCTACGAATGAGCCACACTTTCTCTAATACTACCAAGGCCATCTCTAAATTGTGCATCATATCCATAGAAACAACATGTGTGGGAAGAAAACCCATAAAGGGGTGAGCATAAAAATACTTAATTGGACACCTTTAAACTAAAAAATAAAGACAAGAAATATTTCAACGCAAAACATGGTATAGGAAAGTAGCAATGAGGAAGTCAAAGGATCCATATATTCCCTACCACTATAAATCCCTAGGATACAGATAACCCCCAGTCATCTCCTCCTCAACCCTTAAAGGTAATATCCCATTCAAAACAAGATATTATCAGTGTATCTAAAGTATTATGAAGTTTGAAGTTGATATCCTAGCTGTACGTTGCATCTCTAAGGTAACCAAGGGGTTCCTAATGAGTCACAAGTCTTAAATTATCAAAAATTAGTATCCTTTCTTCCACAATGACACTAGAATCTATTAAGGGGAACCTTCTCTTAGAAAATGTTTGTGCATCATTAATGGGAGTACCACACCTTCTTATCTACCAATACTATGCCACCTTTCTAGAAACCCATAGAGATATCCTCACCTTAACCAAGGAATGATGGCAGTTAAGGGAGTACTAACTCCTACCACTATAAGTTCCTAGCTATGAGAAAACCCACATCACCTCTCAGAAACTAGAATGGAGGACCCAAACCTCAATGAGTGATTCCCATAAAACGAGGGAGTACCTAACTCCAGGGGTAGAGGACTCATGCCCTTAGTATATTGGGGAGTACCCAAATCTGCTATTCATGTTGAGGATGCATGCCTCACTAATGGATATTTATTTATTGAGGGAGTAACTAACCCAACTGGATGACCCACACCCCATTTGATCTCATATATGATGGAGTATCTAACTCCATAGATAGAGGACCCAAATACTAGGTATGTGATGGAGTGAAAAACTCTATTAGTGATGTGAAGGTCACATGCCATATCATAACATGATTACAGGGGAGTACCTACCTCAAGAATGCTTCAATCACCATGCCCTGACCTCATAGTCTACTATACAGAGTTACGGAGACTAAACCACATATATCACCTCTTGTCTTATCTATTATTCCAAAGAGAAGTTCACCACTATGTTCTATTTGAAAATAATTATCAGGATGGACTACCCATGTTCCAAAATCTGAGACCCAAACAAGGAGATACAAAAAAGACCCACATAGGCTGAAAAAATACACAACATGTACTTTTGGGGTACACAATGTGTGATCCATGCACACATCATGACAATCAAATTAGTGGATACATGGGATGTGCTCCTAGGATATACATAGTGTGACATTAATCCCAATAAATTTCATGTTGTGATCAAAGATCTTCACTCCATGATCAAGGATCTTCACACCATATCCAAGACTCTCTATTCCAAGACCAATAATCTTCACACCATTACCAAGGAAGCAAAAAAGGAAACGTGTAAGAGTAATTAAATTCATATATAATGGTTTCTCTTCAATATATATGGTTCTTACTTTAACAAAATTTTCTTCAAATCCCATAATACAATGTGAGAACCCTACCATTCCATGTCCATAATCTCTCCTTGAGACTTCATGACACATAACCCCCATGAACTATTCCCCATGTTTTGACACCAAAAACCAATCTGTGACTCATCCCTTCAAGGAGAGACACTTCAATATAGAAAACTATCTTTTTTGGGTGATACATGAAATTTGGATCTAGATCACATGTTGCATGATTATGTATTCATGCCCAAATTCTCATGAACATTCCCAAAATCATCTCACTATCATTATTTTCACCTTGTTTCATCCCCAAATCACCACCAAAAGCCTCAACCATCACTATTATGCCTCAAATGGTCGATTTATGTATGTGATTCAATAAAAATATTGATTTAATTTTATTTTCACATATCCCCAACACTAATAATGTTGATGTACTTCAATAGTCCATGTCCGCACATATTACGATGTTCCTATATCATCCACCATCAATCCTTCATGCCCTGATCACCACTTTTGTGTTCAAATCAGTTGAATATAGACCTCAAATCCAATTGTGCACTAATCTGAGCCAATAACCATTGAATCCCCAAACATGGAGAATGATAGTGCTGAATATGTATATAAATAAGGGATATTCGAAGAAGAATAATCATTTATGGTATTTTTGTTGGACAATGAAAGGATATAACCATTGATAACTGGGTATGAAATTTCTAATGATGAAGAACATAAGGAATAATTAAAGAATCATGGATCATATATAAGAATAAAATAATAGATAAACTTTAGGTATATGCAATTTGGGAAAAATAATACTATAATAGATCTCTATTTTTAAAATCAAGAATAATGGAGTAAGAAAAAAATAACCAATACCCACCCATTGGCACTATTACTGTCACTTTAAACCATATTTGATGCCATACTTTTGTTTTTTGTCATCATGAAATTTGATCACTGAGGCCATCAGGAACTTAGCTATGATTTAAGAAAATAGCTAAAATATCAGTTAAAAATCCACGTATCTTCTACCATCCATCTCCCAATGTATTCCAAACACATCCAACATCCCACATCTATAAAGTAGAGGACCATGATAAATACTTGACATAATATTAGGCACCTATCTCTAAATTTAAATATTTATTTATTGAAAAAATAACAATTTCATGGAGGTATAGAATAATGGAGATTAAGGGTGTTTCTATATTTATTTTCATTATAATCAAAGGTAAGGTAACCTATTCTAGAGAAAAGTTAAAGGCTATTATAAAAATTGACTTTAGAAGACAAAAATATCTACAACTTTGTTACATTCACACTAAGTGTGTTAAATCAACACATCATGATCAATAAGGATTTTAAAATTCCTATTGTAATAATAAATAAACCATTGAGTAGGAGAAATTCCCTTCCTAAATTTAGAAACCCATTTGGGTCTTTTTCCACTTTAGATGCCTCTCAAATGAGTCTCATCATTGATAATCAAAACCAAAATTGGGAAGGAATAAAATCTCCTAAAGAAACAAAACAAATATGAGATAAAACTCATACAGGAATATCTCCATCATTAAAAGCATAAATATAACACAAGGTATTGGGAAGTATGATAAAAAAACTATAAAATCACATGATGGTTAAACCTAATTTCACCCAAATTTTTTATCCATAAGTAGTTTAGAGTTGTGTAACTTTAACTATAGGTACTTAAATTATTTATATTGAGCACTGAGATTAAGAATTCCGTGACACTCGAATCACCACTTCCAAGTCACACCCTATTCACACTCTGATACATACTCAAGTAACAAGATCAAGAGGAAAAAACGAATACATAAGATTTTGTGGATAAAATTTCTTCCTACATAAACTAGAGAACACTAAAAATTCTTATATTATTGGAATTACCAGTGTAGGAATCACTATAGCTAAATATCAAGTGATTAAAATTCAAATAAAAGTCATACAAATTCACAATCATGCATACATAATATATAAAACTACATCTCTTTTATAAATATCCTTAACTAGAAAATTGGTTACACTGCCAACTGAGAATCATGGTCAACCATCAGTTGAATACACTATTATATAGTATCCAGTGTTAAAAATATATTTTTTATAATCATAATCACTAAAGGTATTTATATCCATTTTTGAGTATATTTTAGTCATAATTCTTAAAAACCATAAAAGGAAGATATTTGACTAAAGGAAGACACCAAAAAAAGTGTGGAGGGACACCTTGATGACCCAAAATGGAAAAAAACACTGATTAGTTTGTATAAGACAATATACCAGCTGGTAGAATAAAACCATCTAACTAGTAGATAAAATAGAACCATCCATAGTAGCATGTGGTCCACTGACTACCCAGTGGAGTGTTACTATCTAGTTAGTGGCAGTGGACAGATCCACCTGATCTGTAGGTAGATCATTATTTAACCAGTGGTAACTAACTACCTGGTGGAGGAAGAAGCATCTAGGAAGCCTATAGGAGTATCATGAGAAAGCTAGTGGGTTCAAGTGGCTAGCCAGTGGCTTTGATCCAAAATAGTCAAACATGCATTAAATGTTGATCTAAAATCCTTGAATCAGTTATTTAATTTCTTGACTCGACCCAAGGATCCTCTAAAACCTATTAAGGCTATAAATAGACATCAATGGAGGCTTGGATATCATGATCTATTAATATCAATGATTATTTATTGATCCTTGATAAAATTTTCAAGATATTTTTAAGTTTCTTCAATTCCCAATCAACAAAAAGAAATTGAGCTTCGTCTTCTTCAATACATTTTTTTCTCTTTTCTTTGATACTTTTCAATACCTTGATTTTATTTCACAAGGATCCTATTATATATTCTCTATATATCTAAAATATTTCATATTTTTCATATATTATAAATATATTTGAGTACTTTGTAATGGGTTTGTAAAAACAAACCTCTCTCTTTTTATCTTTTCTTGTTAGTGGTCACTGCTGTAAAAGCGAGGGTTTTTGGTTTCTTAGTTTGCATTAAAAGCAAGGGATTCCACTTATTATTTTGTTTCTTTATTTTAATTAAAAATAAGTTATTTAATCATTCATTGGATTATTGAATACCCTTAAATCCATGGGAGAAATATAAAACTCTAAATCAATCTTTAGGGGAGGAGACATAGGGGTTAATTATTGAGATATTTTTGAATTCATTTATCAAATGACACCTTTTTAATTTACAAAAATTTATTTTCTTCTACACTTAAAGATTTAATTTCCACCATGATCATTTTACTTTGATTGTTTTATACTTAATTCAATTACTTGCATGATAATCCCATTTATTTTATAGTATCATTTTAAACTTATTTTTAAAAGGAAACTTATCCCCTTTTCAAATTTAATCTAACCTACATTTACTATCAAATAGAGGTATTTTCAGGATATTTTTGATTTATTTTCAAATAATCCTTGTTTTCTAAATAGTAACCGATTTCAATGTTCAATATTTTTAAAATAGAATCTTTTTGAAACACCAATATTGGTACTAAAGTGAAATATATGGGTCTTTCACCTTATTTTTATGGTTCAAACTATAGTTATTGGAAGAAACATATGTCAACATTTCTTATAAGTATTGGTTATCATTTATATAATTTTTTCATTAATGGTTATATTCCTACCAATGAAAAATAATAAAAATAGTCACCTGATTATATTTATTATTTTGAATTAGATACTAAAGTTATGAACACCCTACATTTTGGTTTATACCAAAATGAGTTTAATATTACAACTATATGAAAAAATAATCATGAAATCTTGAAACTATTAGAATTTACCCATGAATGAAAAAATAAAGTTAAAGATACTCTAATTGATATTTATATGAAATATTTTTATAGATTTAGTAGGTATCCTAAAAAATCTATTATTGATATGTTTACATGCTTTACTAACATATGAAATGAAATAAAGTCTCTTGGTGACACTCTTATTATAAAAATTTTATGAATACAATCCTTTCCATACGAGCAAGTTCTTAGGCACGTAATCAATGATAATATAAGAATCCATTGATATAAAGAAAATTATAGTTGAGGATCTCATCATATCTCTAATGACTTATGAGATCACAATAGAGTGACTAGTTGATAAGGAATATAAATAAGTCAAGAAGAAAAATATTATTTCTTTTAAATAAATTAATGATGAATATTTAGATGGAGTTGAATTGGGTCATATATCAAAGAAGATGAATAAATTATTCAAAATAAATAATTTCTACTAATGTGAAAAAAATGAGGGTGATCAAAGTGAATAATAAATAATGTGATTAGAAGGAAAATATAAGGGACATATAAGGATGTAATTCCCATTTACCAAAAAGAAAAACAAGTAGTAGAAGAATAAAAGAAGAAAATCCTTCAAGGTTTCAACCTGGAATGCAAGAGATGATTCCCTCCCCTTAAGATAATCAAGCAATAAAATAACCAAGTGTATCATTGATGAATTTGAGGATAGTAATGTAGTAAACTCTAATTCCTTATGTTCTTCCTCATAAAATTTCTATTCTTCCTTTTCTTATACAAATAAAATAATCTATAAATATCTAAAATATACTCACGATCAATATGGATAATGTTTTTGTGAACTAAATTAAGGTAAAAATACTTAAGAATAATTATAATAAATTTTTAAAGAAATAGATCAACCAATAATCAAATAGATGAATTATCTAAAAAATTGAATGATAAATCAAATGTTCACAAGTTAAAATTAACTATTGATGATCTAAAAAATTCTCTTGAAAAACAAACCCAAGGATAAAAAAATAAAAATAAAATATCTGGTTTACAACATGATGAAAATAATAATTTTATATTTGGTTTTTCTTATAATTATAGTTCTTCCAAAAAGATGATTTTTGTAAAAGGGGTTTCTTAAATTTTTTACAATTATTATTATAAAACTAGAAATTTAATTTATAAATGTAATTAAAAAAACAATTGATATGGTATACCATAAATCATTCTTGTTTAATACCATATAATATCTCAGAAATCATATTCAAAACAATTTCGGATACCAAAATCCCTCTTAGATAAAATTTATGGACCCAAAATCTTGGTTCCAAAAGATTATTTTATTAATTTTATAGGAATGGTGTCTAAAGAGTAAATATCAAAAAATAAAAATTTTACATGGATAGTGAATGATCTTGAAACATTTTTTTGTAACCCCTCTAAATTTAATCACCTTTAAAAACTTTATGGAGGATACGTAACTTTTAGTGACAATTCAAGAAGTAAAATTATTGATATAGGTACAATAAATTTTCTCAATTCCTTGCTTATGATGTTGTTTTATTCATTGATGTTTTTTGAAAAACAATTCTAAGAATTATCCAATTTTCTTAAACTTATAGGGACTGATCACCTTTTTAATAAATGAAAATAAGATGTCCTCTTTTAAACCAGGTTGAGAGGTAACCCAAACATGGCCCAAAGTCCGTGAGGTCAAAATGACCAATATAGAATGACCAAAAGGACCAGTATCCTAAAATGTTAAAATTTTAAGTTATCAATAAAATTATTATTTTATTTAGAATATATTAATTAGTTTTAATATCACACACACACACACATACTTTTTAAGGTCAACAAACATCATCTAGTATGAAATTTAACAAAAGTTCATTTCAAAGATAATATTTTTATGAACCTTTCCAACTTGGTAGGAAACAAAAAATATATTTTAAACCTGAAAAATAATTATTTAACTATAAATCCCTTGAACTTGTTCACATTGATATTTTTTTTATCCAATTTAAGTTGAAATTATCAGAGTTAAATCATATTCTTTTTTTATTTTCAATGATTATAAAATATTCACTTGGGTATTTTTCTTAGCATAAAAAATTAGGATTATAAAATATTCAAAAGATTTTCTAAGAAGGTCGAAAATGAAAAAGGGGAAAAATAATTTCCATTCAAAGTTATCGTGGGTGATAGTTTGATAATAATAAGTATGATTCAACTTTTTCTTCATAAGGTTATAATCATACTTTTTGTTCTCCTAGAATTCCTCAAGAAAATGAGATTATCGAAAGATGGAATCGAACTCTTTAAGAAATATCAAGATACCTCTTGAAAATTTTTATACCCCATCAATAATTTTGGGGTGAGGTGGTCAATATCACTTGTTATATTATAAACTATGTTTTCATAAGACCTATCCTAAAAAATACCCCTTATGAACTTTGGAAAAATAAAATTTTGAATTTTGGATTTTTCAAAGTTTTTGGATGTAAATGTTATGTTCTTAACACAAAAAAAACTAGGGAAATTTGATCCAAAATCAAGTGATGGAATCTTTCTTGGGTAAACAAAATAAATTAAATATTACTTAGTATTTAATAAAATAACCAAAAATATTGAAGAATCCATTCACATAAAATTTGATGAAAATCTTCCTAAACCTTCATCCCAATTTGAACAAATTGGTTATAACATTGAACCTTTTACTTTTAGTGTCCCAAATATTCTTAAAGACCCCATCAAAGTTGAATCTACCTCTATTCCTTTACCTAAATATTTTAAAAAAATAAGAAGTCCATCCCTTGAAAAATATTATCAGTGATTTGCAAGATAGTACTCATACTAGAAAATATTTCTTAATTGAACTATGAATCATTATGTTATTTATTTTCTAGAATATTAAAACCTTGATGAAGCTATTAATGAATAAAATTTATTTTTTTTATATAAAATAAGAGCTAAAAAAATTACAATGGAATAATTTTTGGACTCTTTTTGAAAGACCTAACAATATTCCTATTATTGGTACAAAATGTGTTTTTAGAAATAAATTAGACAAGGAAGGTAACAACACACATAAAAAATCTAAACTAATATACAAAATATATAATCAAGAATAAGTCATTGATTGTGAAAGGCCCAAATAGGATCTGTGTGATCACTAAGAGGGGGAGTGGGTGAATCAATGATCAATTATTAAATTTATTCCCTAAGAAAAAACCTTCTCCTCCTGTAAAATAGATCTGAATTTTCTAAAAAAAATCACACAAGAACAACCACATGAACAAAATTATTTAAAAGGTTCACTACCAAATAATATTATCTATTACTTTTAATGGTTTGAAAATGATCCAAACCACATAGAATAATATAAATCAATCCTTTAAGTGTGGTTAAAACAAGTAGTAACTTATCTTTCACTTGAGATACACTTTATTCAATTAATAGTGCATGTTCTACTCATATAGTAAATGATGTAATTTTTTTTATAACAACTGTATAATCTTTACTAATAGAATTATATAACCTGTAACTATAGTTCTTATATTTTCTTCACACTAATAATTTTTACAAGTAAATATTTTTCTATCACTTTCTTGAATAGAATCAATTAGGAACCTCGTTCACACTGATAAATTCATGAACCATATCTAGAACACACACACACAGATATATATATATATATGTGTGTGTTTATTATTTTATGTTCTATCTATATTTTGTTTTGGGTTTTATCAATTCTTCACATGTATTTTCTTCCAAACTATATTCTCCACTTCTTCCACTCTTCTTCATGAAAATGTATCACATGATATCACTATGCCAACATGTATACTATATACATGGATTTATTACACTGTTTATGAAATTATTACTCACTGGACTACGAATTATACCTTATTCATCATGAAACAATATATATATGATAGTTGAGTTTTTGATACCCCAAATAGCCATCGCCTCTATAAAATGTATTTTAACCTTCACGTAAGAGCCAAAGGGATTCATGTAATGATTTTCAACTTTTTCTAAGAGCCTCACACAAACCCAATGGGATTAATATATCCAGTTCTTCATGTAGTACTTAAATAGTGTAACACAATTTGAAGGCTTGTAGATCTTCTTATTTACAACCTAAGAGGATCTTATATCTTCTTCTTTGTGAAACAAACTTCTGCACTACTCTATTTTATTTGAGTAATTTAGAGATATTCACCAAATATCTGTAACAAGCCTCAACCTCTAGACCTTGCTATTTATAGGTATGCATCACTACCTTGCACCACCTCTATTCTGAGTTGAAATCCATGTATAATCTGATTTTTAATCCATGATGAAGATTCATTCAAGAGTTGAATATTTTGGGTATATCTTAAAAAAATATCACATGGGTTCCATTTATTTTTTACACCTCATGAATTAAATAAAAATGTAATCTCTTCCTTCATGATCTGGGATTCTTAATTTTCAAAAACAAACCATCCATACTACCTCAAATGTTCTGTACATCATCATATTTATTCATAAGTGGAACATCCTTAGACAAATTTTTTCATGAAAATCAAAACCTATATAAATGTATATGAGATCGTGGTCCCATAATCTTGAGATCCATTTTTTAAAGTTCATCTTGATGTTCATTATAGATGGTTGGAAATCAAGAAAAGATTTCAATATGGAACCAGTGGTTTTAGGATAATCATATGCAAAGAAAACAAATCAAAGTTTGATGATGATGAAATGGATACTGGGGGATCATATGATCATGTTAGATTAAGTAGAAGTGTTATGTCTATAAATTTTTTTAAGAGGATGAATTTTATCCTGCTTCCTGTTATCTCACATTGCTTCACCACTTAGTTGGAAAATCCTTAATAACCATTTCTATGTCTTCTTCATGTTCGAGATGGCACTGAGGTCGACACCCAGATACACAAAACATCTTTCCCACATAAACCATGTAACGACCCAAACATTCATTAATAAAAATTACTCTTGATATAATTAAATGTCTTATTATGTAAAATGGTTATATAACATGAGAAATTCCTTGGTTTTATGATTTTGGATTTTAAAATACCATTAAGAATTTTTACCATTGATAATATAGCTGTTGAACAGTGACCACATGATTAGTATAAATATAGGGCTTTAACAAATCCAATTTACTTAGACAAAGGAAGCAATGACCTAATCCAGTAAAATTTCTCTATACGAAACATATTTTTTAGAGCTAGGAAATGAGGTAGCGTCATTAGGCTTCGATATTGACCAAGCCCAAGCCTATCTTTAACACGTTAAGCTTGAATGGAACTTCCTATGGGAGAAGTGAAAGTAAATAGAGATTACCACCCGAGTGATGTTATATGAGCCTCCCCAAGAGTCTGTCACCATCACACACCTTACCCTTAGGTATTATGTGGGTGTTTTAATGGGTTATTTAATAATACCCTATCACTTTGATTATTTGCATTATTTTTGTATAGAGAATATATATTAATTTTATTATTGTTAGTTTGTAAATAGATTTTAAAGCACAAATAGTATTTTTTGTTAATATTCAATTAAGAAATATATTTTAGTGAATTAATGGATTTTTTAATTAAATAATATTTTATTATTATTACTAAAATACTTTTTATTAAATATAAATGATCATATATATTTTTTATGAATACAATTTTAATTTTTATTAAGGTTTGAAAGATGTTTTTGTCAAAACCCATGAATTTTTGATAAATGTCAGTTTATATTTTAAAAGTAAAAATTCAAATATTTAAAAAATTATTTAGATAAAAAGAATATTATTTTTGGAATTAGGGCGTCTAAATTATCCAATAGTGAATTTTTCATAATTTTTTGAGACATTCAAAAGTTTAGGTAAAAATTAAATACCTTTTAAATATATAATGTGTTTTATGACATCATAATGAACCAATAGTGATGTAATAAAATAATATAAAAATTATTTTTGTCCAATATATGTTTTACCTTTAAAATAATTTGATTTTATATTTTTTTGATTAATTTTATGGTGCCTCAGTGGACCCTCCAAGACATACAAAATATTTTAACTTTTAAAATGATTTCCTTGAGAGTATGACTCACCTACACATAAGAAAGCCTAATACTTTAAAAATTTCAGCCATTGGACTTATAAAAAAATTTATTCCACTCTTATTTTGCAAAAATCATGGGAAAAAACTGTGGGTTGGTTTGTTGTTTTGATTAGTTTAATGTGTGGTGTCGAAAACCTAAATAATAAAGAATTCCCTCTATTTTCCTATATAAAACCAACAAAGATCCCACTTATATTTACTAAAAACCCTTTGAGCACGTCCCCAATCTTCCCTCATCTCTATAGTATCCTCCCAAGGCACCCAAAGCTCCCAAGAATCCCCTCTCAATCATCTTCCAAGCCATTGGATCACACTTCCAAGTAAGGGATTTCTTCCTTTCACATTTTTGTCCAAATTTCATTATGTTGTTATACCATTTTTTTTCAATTAAAAATGTTGGGTTATTATTTTTCACCTCCCCCATACTGACCTCCTTATGTTTTAATGATGGGAGACCTATTTCTATCTCATTAATTCCTCCCATGTACACCCGTTACCATGCCAAAATTCCGTAAGGAATTTCTCTCCTCTCATTTACATTCAAGAAATTATTTTGTATTATGAATATAAATTACGTTACATATGTTGGGACATGTATCTATATGACCCCATTACAGTACATTTCATGTACATAGGATGATACACCCCTTTCTCTCTCATCAACCATTTTTATGAATTCTTATGTCACGCCGTTGTGTGGCTGAAATTACACCGTGATATTCCAAGCCAAAGTCATTGTGTAGTGAATACCATGCCCATTTCTCTATCAAGGTTATTAACCTTTATGAACATTTACTTATTTATTATATAGTTTAATTTATGAATTCCACATTCCTTTATTGTGGAATAAATAATTATGTTTAATGAACCCATGTCATATGATCCATGTGGCACACTTATGCATGAAATGAAATGATTAAGAAGGGTGCACCCTGATAGCACTCCAATGAATTGGGTAAAGATTAGTATCATGATATGTCAAGTGAAATTAGGGTTTACTCATGATAATTCAAGGGCAACGAGGGTTTACTCATTCTCCAGGTGCAATGAGCATTGTATCATGCTAATATCATGTTAAAATGTTGATGCTACATTTCCATGTTATGATAATCATGCTATATCATACCTTTATGTTCATGTTTCTCTTATGCTCCATTGATATGCCTATTTCCAAAAAATGTACTGTATTATTCATGTTATGACTTTTTTACTCCTTTACTGGGCTTTATAGCTCACCCTTTTCTTATTCATGTCCTCAAGTTATCCCATGCAATGCTAAGTACGAATGAATGTGCGTGGTCATGTAAAATAAGTTTTCAATAAAGATGTATATTTCATGTTTTAAATTTTTATTTAATGTTAATAATCCCCAAATACACTAGAACTATCGATATTCTATGTTGTATCAAGTGAAGATTTTATGTAATAAATTTTGTTCAAGGTTGAAATAAAGAACAGGGTTGTAATAGTTGGTATCAGAGGATAGGTTTAGTTATTTTTGGGATTAGGATTAGAAAACCCTAGTGAAATACTTATGGATAAGACTAAGTATAATAAAAACATACATAAGTTTTTTTGAGTCTTGAGTAAGTGTTTTATCAAGAAAATACATCCCTGTCTGGATACAGCAGGTAGAGGCGGCTCTGACACAAATGTATCTAGAGGTAAAACCTAAAAACACCGCTTTGAGCTAGACTTGAACAGGAACTGGTGAATGAAAAAGGGCCTTACTGCACTCTTGGTTACGACACTCTCAGGGGATATGCTTTGATAAATTCATAAGCTTAGTGTGAACCATTATTAAGGGAATTAAAAAAATGCCCCTAAGAATATATGTTGAGTAGTAGATCATGGATATCATAGATAAGTTAAGGTAATAAATGTAATTTATAATTTATCCATTTTTTTCATTGGATTCCCCTTAATGTGTTACCCCTAACTTTACTTTTATTCCAACCAATGGATGGTAATATGAGGACTCGGGATAACAAATGATGTGAAGATCAATGTGATGATTTTTCTAATGAGATTCCCAATCAGATGGGAGTGAGAATCACAAACTTTGTCATGATACTCTCTTAGTTAACTCAAGTTTTGAATAGAAACATTTGTCAAAAGGATTGTTAAACCCCCCTAATAAAGAACAAGCCTCAATCAATAGCTTCATGAGACAAAGACCTCCTACTTTTAATGGATCATCCAATCCCTCAATCGATGAACAATGGATCAACTCCATTGAGATTATCTTCTCCATCCTTTAATATTTTGAATAAGAGAAGGTACTTCTGGATGATTATCACATGGAGGGTGAAGTTGATCAATGGTGGACATTGATAAAAAATATGAAGCCTAAGGAGGATATTAAGGCATTGGAATGAAATTATTTCCAAATAATGTTTTTTGATAAATATTTTCCTCACACCCTCCGACTTAAAATGGAAGGGGACTTCCTTGCCCTTAAGAAAAAAGATGAAGAATCCATCAGAGTGTACGAGGAAAAATTCAAAAGTCTTTCATGATACGCCTCCAGATTTTTCATTATCTCCAAATACAAGGTTGGACGCTTCTTTGGTGGGCCAAAACCTAGCCTATGGAAATCCCTAGAGATCCGTGACTTCGAGAGCTATGAAGAAATTGTCCGATGTTCCCTCAAGGTCGAAATGGAGATAAGATAATATCAGGGGTATCATGGGGATAAGAAGCGTAAGGTGGAATTTAATTATAGCATTCCGATGGGTAATTCCAAGAGTGATAAGAAAATCTAACACCCCACTTTCCAAAGGTGCAGAAAGAAGCACCCCAAAAATTTCCTGAAGGGGATGAGGAAATGCTTTAGGTGTGGAAGAGAAGGGCACCTGGCCATTAACTACTGACAAGAAAAACCCGAGGCTGTGATAGAGGAGAGGAACAATCTATTCGACCCTAAAAGCATTGTTCATTACTTCAACTGCAAAGAACTAGGGCACTTTGAAAACTAGTTCCCTAAGCCAAGGGTTTTCGGAGGCAACCAACAACCTCCAAGGCAGGAAGGGTGATATTTTTCCATCACTACCATCGAAGTGAACCTCGAAAATGAAGTTGTGACATGTATTCTATTTATTCATTAAAGAATAGAGAATATAATTTTTTATTATAGTTCTACACATTATTTTATATCCCAAAAGTTTAGTAGAACAATCCCAATACCACCAAAAATCATGGAAGTAAAGATGTCGATGAGAACAGAAAATGGGGAAATTGTTGTATCCCATGAATATAACTCCTCCCCTCTCATAATTTGTGGATTTAAATTTCCAGAAAACCTTGTCATACTACCTATAGTGGAATTTGATCCAATTCTTGGCATGGATTGGATTTCCTTATATAGAGCCAACATAAATTTCCGTGAGAGGGAAATCACTCTCCATATGGGGAATTGACCCCTGATTCTGTACAAGTGCAAGGAGGAGGATGAATCTTCTTTAGAACCATCATATCAAGTGTGGATATTACTACCCTATGATCACGAGAATATTTCTGAGATGATTGAGTCTAAGGAAGCAACCATCCTTGAAGACATACCTATTGTGAGGGAATTCATTGAAGTGTTTCTCAAAGAATTTCCTGGTCTTCCTCCTAGAAGAGATGTTGAATTCTCAATTTATATTATACCTGGGGTGTTTATAATATCCAAGAATCTATATAGAATGGATTTTGTGGAGCTTGAGGATCTGAAGAAACAACTACAGGAGAATATAGATAAAGGGTTTATACGCCCAAGTGCTTCACCATGGGGTGCACCAGTCCTCTTCATCATGAATATGGATGGGTCAATGTGCCTTTTCATTGATTATAAAGAGCTTAGAAAAATCACAATAAATAAAAAGAATCATCTACCATGAATTTATGACTTGTTCGATCAGCTATATGGAGCACAATACTTCTCCAAGGTGGATTTGCGGTCAGAATATTACCAAATAAGGGTGAATAAGGAGGATATACCCAAGAATGATTTTTCGTAAAAGATATAAGAACTATGAATTCATAGTAATTCCTTTAGGATTCATTAATTTTCCATCAATATTCATGAAATTGATGAATAGTGTCTTTATAGATTACCTTGAATTTTTTTGGTAGTCTTTATAGACGATATTATAATATACTCCAAAACCAAGGAGGAGCATGAGGAGTATCTAAGAAATGTACTAGAGACCTTATGAAAGGATAAGATCTATACAAAGTACAACAAGTGCGAGTTCTATTTGAAGGAAGTATCATTATTAGGACATATCATCACAAGCAATAGGATTTCTATGGATCCCTCCAAGACAGCTGTAATTGAGGGATGGATGAGGCCAAAAATGGAAACGGATATCCATAGATTCCTAGGGTTAGATGGATATTATTGCCAATTTGTGAGAAATTTATCACAATTTTCCAAACCTCTTACCAAGCTAACTTGAAAGGGAGTAAAGTTTTCATGGAGTGATGAATGCAAAGATAGCTTCAAGGAGTTGAAAATGAGGCTTATCACTACATCCGTTCACACACTTCCCACAAGTGGAGAACTTTTTGTGGTATTAAGTGATGCTTCAAAGAAGGGCCTAGGCTGTGTGTTGATTGAAAAATGACAACGTCATTTCCTATGCTTCAAAAAAAATTGAAAGTTAATGAGAAAAAATATCCAACACACGATCTGGAGTTGGCTATAGTAATTTTCACTTTAAAAATTTGGAAACATTACCTCTTTGGGGATAAGTGTGAAATATATAGGGATCAAAAAATCCTCAAGTATATATCCACATAGAAAGAGTTGAACATGCACCAATGAAGATGGTTAGATCTGACCAAAGACTATGACTACTCAATCCATTACCACCTTGGGAAAGCGAACAAGGTGGTAGATGATCTAAGTAGAAAGGACTCAATGATTCTATCATTTATTATAATTGAAAAGGATCCAATATTCTTAGATTTGATGAATATTGACATGGGAATCATAATGAAGATAACATCATCAATCCTTTCAAAAATGGTTGCTCAACCATCTCTTTGGGAAAGGTTAAAGGGTGCTCAAAAGGATAATGTGAGAATTCAAAAGAAAGTGGAAACTATTAGAAAAGGTAAATCCTCAGAGTTCAATGTTAATGAAGAAGAGATTGTGAGATTTGGGACAAGACTATGTGTTCCATAAAATCTAGAGTTAAAGAAGGAAATTTTGTATGATGCACATAGTTCGAATTTCTCCATTCACCTAGGAAAACCAAATATGTATCGAGATCTCCAAGAGTATTATTGGTGGGATAACATGAAGAAAGAGATCGCTGAGTATAAATCAAAGTGCCTGGTATGTCAGCAAGTGAAGGCTCAGGGGTAGAAGTCTAAGGGGATGATGAAAACATTACCCATACTATCATGGAAATGGGAGAACATCACTATGGACTTTGTCACTAGACTTCTGAATATATCTAAAGGAAACAATTCTATCAGGGTTGTTGTGGATCATCTTACAAAGACTACACACCTCATTGCAATTCGAGAGGATTTCTCATTGGACCAAATATCATAGATATATATCAGAGAAGTGGTAAAAATGAATGGAGTAAAACTATCTATTGTATCCAATCGAGATCCAAGATTCACCTCTAAGTTTTAGAAGAGTCTTCATCATGCTATGAATACTGAGCTGAACTTCAGTTTGACTTATCATCCTCAAACTGATGGCCAATCTGAGCAGACTATCCAAACACTTAAGGACATGCTGAGAGCATGATCAATGGAATTCAAAGGAGGAGTATATCAACATATTCCTTTAGTTGAGTTCTTTTACAATAACACTTTCCACTCAATCATACAAATGGCACCTTATGAATCCCTTTATGGGAATAGGTACAGAACACCAGCCTATTGGTATGAAGTTAGGGAGTGAAAACTCCTAGGTCTAGAAATGGTCGAAGAAATGGTGGAGAAGGTTAAGACCATCCAACAACACATTAAAACTGCTAAGAGTTGACAAAATAACTATGATGATAATCATCTACAAGACCTAGAGTTTGATGTCAGAGACATAGTATTCCTCCGAATATCATAATTGAAGAGAGTTCTGAGATTTGGGAATAATGGAAAGATTAGTCCAAGGTACATCGACTCTTTTGAGATCCTTGATCGCATTGGAGAAGTGGCCTATAGACTAACACTCCCACAGAACCTATCTCAAGTACATGGTGTATTCCATGTATCACTATTGAGGAATTACATACCTGAACCATCACATATACTCAATCCATAGGTGGTACCATTGAAGAATAACCTCTCTTATGAAGAGAAGACGGTGAAGATATTAGATCATAGGAAAAAAAACTACGACATAAGACAATGCCCCTTATCAAGGTGTTGTGGCGAAACCACAAGTTTGAAATAGCAACGTGGGAATTGGAGGAAGTGATGAAGCAGAGTTACCATCATTATTTTAGTGTGGGAAAATGAAATTTTGATGGTGAAATTTCTTAATGGGGGAAGATTGTAACGACCCAAACTTTTATTAATGAATATTGATCTTGATCTAATTAAATGTATTATTATGTAAAATGGTCATATAAAATGTGCAGTTCCTTGGTTTTATGTTTTTTGTATTTTAAAATACCGTTAATAATTATCACCGTTGCTAATATAGCTGTTGAATATTGACCACATGATTAGTATAACTATAGGGATTTAAAAAATCCAATTTACTTAGACAAAGGAAGTGATGACCTCATCAAATATAATTGCTCCATACGAATCCCATTTTCCAGAGCTTATAAAGGAGGTAGAATCACTAGGCTTTGATCTTGACCAATCATAAACTGAGCTTCAACATGTTAATATTGAGCGGAACTACCTACAGGAGAAGTGGAATTTAATTGAGATTACCACCTGAGCGATGTTATCTGAGCCTCTCCAAGAGTCTGTCACCATCACACACCTTACCATTAAGTATTATGCAGGTGTTTTAAGGGGTTATGTAACTAGGTCCTAGCACTATTATTATGTGAATTATTTTTTTATAGAGAATATACATTCTTTTTATTATTGTTACTTTGTAAATAGATTTTAAAGTACAAATAGTATTTTTAGTTAATATTCAATTACGAAATCTATTTTTATAAATTAATGGATTTTTTAATTAAATAATAATTTAATATCATTAATAAATTAATTTTTATTAAATATAAATGATCATATAATTTTTATTAAGGTTTGAAAGTTGTTTTTGTCAAAACCCATGAATTTTCGATAAATGGAAGCTTTTATTTTAAAAGTAAAAATTAGAATATTTAGAAAATTGTTTAGATAAAATTAATATTATCTTTGGAATCAGGATTTCAAAATTATCCAACTATGTTTTTTTCATAATTTTCTAAGACAGTCAAATTTTTGGGTAAAAATTAAATACCATTTAAATATATAATGTATTTTATGAGATCATAATGAACCAATATTGATGTAATAAAATAATATAAAAATGATTTTAACACAATATATTTTTTAACTTTAAAATAATGTGATTTTATATTTGTTTGATTAATTTTATGGTGCCTTAGTGGACCATCCAAGACTTAGAAAACATTTTAACTTTTAAAATGATTTCCTTGAGAGTGTGACTCACCTCCATATAAGAAAACCTAATATTTTAAATAGTTAGGATGTTGAACTTATAAAATAATGTTTTCCACTCCCCTTTTAAAAAAATAGGGGCAAAAACCATGGTTTGGTTTATGGTTTTGATTAGTTTAATGTGTGGTGTCCAAAACCTAAATAATAAATAATTCTCCCACTTTTCCTATAGAAACCCACCCAAGCTCCCACTTATCTTCACTAAAAACCCTTTTAGAACGTCCCTAATATTCCCTCATCTCTATATTATCCTCCTAATGTGCCTCAATCTCTCAATAATCCTCTCTTAAGCCTCTCCCAAGCCATTGGATCACACTTCCAAGTAAGGGATTTTTTCCTTCTCATTTTTTGTCCAAATTTCATCATGTTGTTATACCATTTTTTTCAATTAAAAATGTTGGGGTATGATTTCAAAAATCCCCCATAATTCCCTCCCTATGTTTTAATGATTAGATACCTCTTTTTCTCTCATTTATTCCGCCTATATACACCCGTTACCGTGCCGAAATTCCGTAAGGAATTTCTCTCTTCTCATTTACATTCAAGAAATTATTTTGTATTATGAATTTAAATTCTATTACATATGTTGGTACATGTATCTATATGACCCCATTAATGTCTATTTCATGTTCATATGATGATACAACCATTTCTCTCTCATAAACCATTTTTATGAATTCTTATGTCACACCGTTGTGTTGCCTAAATTGCACCGCAATTTTCCAACCAAAGTCATTATGTAGTGAATACCATGCTCATTTCTCTATCAAGGGTATTCAACTTTATGAACATTTAATTATTGATTATATATTTTAATTTATGAATTCCATATTCCTTTATCATTTAATAAATTATTATGTATAATGAACCCATGTTATATGATCCATGTGGCACACTTATGCATGAAATGAAATGATTAAGATGGTTGTACCCTGATAGTGCTCCAATGCATTGGGTAAATATTAGTATCATGATACATAAAGTGAAATAAGGTTTTAATCATGATAATTAAAGTGCAATTAGGTTTTAATCATTCTCCATGTGCAATGATCCTTGGATCATGCTAATATCATGTTAAAATGTTGATTCCACATTTCCATGTTATCATCATCATGCTATATCATGCCTTTATGTTAATGTTTCTATTATGCTCCATTGATATGCCTATTTTCTAACATGTACTGTATTATTCATGTTATGCCTTTTTTTCTTCCTTACTAGTCTTTATAACTCACCTTTTTCTTATGCATGTCCTTAGGTTATCCCATGCACTGCTAAGTATGAAGGAATGTGTGTGGTCATGTAAAATAAGTTTTCAATAAAGATGTGTATTTCATGTTTTAAGTTGTTATTTAATGTTACTAATACCCAAAGACACTATACCTCTCTATATTATATTTTGTATCAAGTGGGTATTTTATGTAATAAATTATGTTTAAGTGTAAAATAAAGAGCAGAGTTTTTATAAACCATGAACCACTACACAGTCCATGGGCTTTCTTGTAGGACCATTATGGCCTGATCTTATGCATCTTATACATGGGTACACTCTTATGGGCCTACAAAATTCCCACCCAATTCTTATCCACCTTGAAGGCCTACTTTGGTAAGACCTCCCACATGGTTTACCTAGAGTCCCATATATGGTTGATAGTCTGGACAATTGGGTCTTATACTAGTTTTCCCATTTTTTTGTAAATACCCCACAAAAATTACTTACTAAAAAATAAGTTTAGACTTCAATTACAACTTAAAATTCAAGGACACATCTTCTTAAAAGTATAATAATTAAAATAATCATTTTCATGATAATATTTAAATTTAAATTCTTATTCTCCATTAGGAATATAAATTCCAAATAACTCTTCATCATCTAAACCACTTTCATCTCATATTCTACATTTTTAAAAACAATATGGAACCATTGACACATGTATTTGACATGAATATCAGTTCACAAATCATCAAATCTTGTAAAGTTATTTATGTATTTAAAAAATTTAATCAATTACCGTTGATCAATAAAATTCAACACATAAGGAAATATTTTGTATAACCAACATCTTCAAAACATATCTAAAAAACTTGGTCTCAATAATCACCCTTTGGATTTTTATTGTCAAACAAGGAACATAAATCACAAATTTTTTTGAAGTCATGTAATGTATTATTTATCCAATAATCTTATGCCTCCATGAGAAAAATTGGTGTAATAAAAAAGTACCATTGAACAAAAATACCATGCTTTAGATAAGTTTTGATATAAAGAACCTATTTCATACACCTATTAATAAACCTTTCTTCCCCACTTCACAAAAAAAAATTATCCTTTAAGAACAATTTTCTTGGATCCCATTCAAAAAAATATTAAAATAGTTCGCTCATGTAGAAATAAAAAATTACCCCTATTAAGAACTCCCCCTAAATACATGATTTAACTTTATAGCTAAAACAGATACAAATGGATAGATTTATGTTACAAATATTTTTCTCCCCTTGACAACACTATCCAAAGACAAGATGGAGAGGGGATAAAGACACATACCTTAGCCTTGAAGTAGGTGAGGTTGTAAACCCATGGTCAACCTCATAATATAACATGTTTCCTTTGAAAACGGATTAGTGAGAATATCAACAAATTTATCTTTAGTAGGAACAAATTACAACTTCAGTTCATTATTCTTTACATTATCTTTGATTAAGTGATATTTTATATCAATATTCTTGGAAAAATAACATTACACTAGATTTTTATTGATATTTATATCACTTTTATTATCACATAAGAAGAGAAGGGTGAACTTCACATAAAAAAGATATTCCAACCATGACTTCATCCAAAGAAGTTGTGTTGCATCTTGAGTGGAACCAACATACTCAACTTCTACTATACTATTATTCAATGAATTTTGTTTATTTTTATACTAGATAAGACATATTTCTCTCATGAAAAAAACTCCATTGGTTGTGTTTTTCTATAATCTACACTTCCTTCACAATCTACATCTGTATATCCAAATAAATCAATCTTTTCTATATAATCGTATCTCAGCCCAAAATCAGTTATGTCGTTGATAT
The DNA here is from genome assembly GCA_963277665.1 of Viscum album. Classification (NCBI taxonomy): domain Eukaryota; kingdom Viridiplantae; phylum Streptophyta; class Magnoliopsida; order Santalales; family Viscaceae; genus Viscum; species Viscum album. Next base: position 539,367,910 of record OY728120.1, on the reverse strand, counting down.
ATCTGAGAATTATATTTTCATAAATGAGACGAGATTCTTAAGGATCACTTTGATACCTATAAAAAATTGTAACAACATACACTATATCTAGCCTAGAATCCATGAGATATAATAGAATCCAAACCAATTTTCCAAACTATTTGGGATTTATATCCTTTCCGTTCCTAACTTTTGAAAAAAAATTCCCACTAAATTTGGTGTGGAAACTACTTTTGAATCTTTCATTCCAAAATATTTAGAAGTTATTTAGAATATTTCTCTTGATATAGGAAAATATATTTATTATTTTGTGATATTTTTCTGCCAAGAAAATATTTCATTTCTTATAGCATGGAAATCTCAAAAAGATTCTTCATCTCCTCAACAAAATTCTCACAGGTTTCTTTATCATTTACCCTTAGAGGATTAAACCCAATAATTCCTACCTTTTTAACCCCTATAGGAACAACCCTAGAAGTATAACTTTTTCTCTTATAGACACAACCCAAATGCTTGAATTTTTTTGGGTGTCACAACCCACAATCCTACCTTTTAATAGATAGTATAACCCTTTATAATTATGCATACAGAAGAATAATAGGAAGAAGTAAAACCACAAAACTAGATTTAAAATTATATTATATGAATTTCAAGGTAGTAGAGGAATATACATCATTAAAGAATCAATTTTTTTTTAGTTTGGATGGGAGAAATATTTGATCAACAAAAAAATGAATCACTTGTATAGTTCAAGTAATCCTCAAACTCTATCTATTTACTGGTTTTTTAAAATCTAAAATATACAGAGTATATTTGTTCCTAAATTTTTTTAAATCTAAATACAATTGCATATTTTTATTTGTTGAATCAATAATCAAGCGTTCAACTTCAATGAACTACTTAAGAGTTTTCCATGCTTGTTTCCTAGATGATATTCCACATGTATATCATGTATAAATGAAAAATAATATTTATAAAAGTTCATATTGATATTCTATAAAACAAAAATAAAATAAAAAATAGAACCTATTAGAAAATTTAATATATAATTTAATAATAATAATTAATATCCTTTTAAAGTTTCTTGATAATAAACGAGTCCAACTATTTATATTCAATCCAATTTGAATTTGAATATTTCAAGTTCCGAAATTTCATCTTGAATATCCATGCCTAATTAATCCCATTATAATCATGTTTAATTCATCATAAAATAAGTTAAAACATGTTCTCATGTATTTTATATAATTAATATGTAATTATAGAAAAAATAAAACACTTATTAAATATATAATTAACTTACAAAAAATTGAAAAATGAAATATGACCGAAAATAGGGTATATTTATAGGTTATAGAATAGCCTATACAATTTCATGTAATTACATAGAAAAATACACATATGATATCCACATAGGTAAATTAAGATAAATATTTTATATAAGTGAATTGATATAGCCAAATTGATATAGTAAAATTCATGCAAGGGAATTGACGTATTTGATTTACATAAAGAAATTCACGTAACCATTTTTTACCATGTAGATAAATTATTCATTTAGGAAATATTTTTCATGTAATAGAATTTTGAAATATATTTTTATCACATTAATATATTACTCATGTAATTGAAAAACACGTAAGTGAATTTATCATGTATAAAAAAATGACGTAGCCAAATTCTAAAAAATGTAGATAACTTGAACTGAATAGTTTTGGACTTAAAAAATACCTTCAAAATGACCAAATAAGTTTTATCTCTAGTTAAATTATATTTATATAATTTTATTATATTTCCATAGAATCATTAATAAACTTAACTGAACTTTAATAGCTCAAGTTACCATCAAAATACTGTAGAAAATTAGTTCTAGAAAACTGTATAATTTTGACAGAAAACATGGAGTGAATAATAAACCGATTTAAAACTTTATGAAAATAAATTTTGAATTTTATTTATTCAAATGAAATGTAGATAATTTTTTTATATTTCTAATTAAATAATAAATACTTAATTTAGAGTTATGTATTCCAAGTTATGGTTGAAATATAAAAGTTAAATGATTCTGAAAAATTAGCTTCATGGTGAACTACGAAATGGCTATGTGGGAGAAAGGGATATGTAAATTGGATATGTGGGAGATATGGACATGTGAATTGGCTATATGGTAATAGTATAAAACATTCCAAAATGACATTTTAAGGTCCTATATGGATCATTTGTCCTAGGAACACTAAATGAAACTTGTATAACATGTTATGAGCAATCAAAACATGAAATTTAAATATATTTTAAGAAAATAAATATTATGATCTAATAAAAGTTAATAATAATTTTTTAAAAACATAATAAAAAGTATCATGATTCTCAAAGGAAATAAAACAAATATATATTTTTTTAATTATCAAAACAAAAAGTGGTTCAAAGATCCACTCAACACCTTTCACTTGAGATGCACATTAATCAATTACCAATGAATTCTATCCTTGCATAGGTAAATTATATAACAAAGTTTTTCATAAAATCTTTATAATATTCACAAAAATAATTCAGTAAGCTGTCACTGTGATGCTTATATTTTCTTAAAACCTGCACTTCTTGCAAGTAACTCTTCTTCTATCACTTTATTTACTAGTAGCATTCAATAACTTCTTTCATACTTATTACTTCATAAACCCTATATAGAACACACACACACACACATGTGTGTGTGTGTTTATTATTTTATGTTATCTTCATATTCTATTTTGGTTTTTCTCAATGCTTCACATGAATGTGCTTGCACATTATCTTCTACACTTCTTCCAGTATTTTTCACAAAAATGTATCACAAGATAACACTATGACAACATGTATACTATATAGAAGAAAATCTTAAATTGTGTATGCAACTATCAATCATTCCACATACAATTCTACCTCCTTCATCATTAAATTTTATGTATATACTGGTTGGGTTTGTGATATCCCAAATAGACATAGACTTCACAAAAGGTATTTTCACCTTTTAATAAGAGCTAAAGGGATTTGTATAAGAATTTTCACCTTCACATAAGATACTAATATAGAAATAAATGGATTCACATAATTTTATCTTTTTTTATAACTTAAAGTGTGTACAAAAAGTTGAAGGCCCATGGATTTTCTTCTTTGCGACCTAAGAGGTTGGCATATCTTCTTTTTCATGAAATGGACTTCCACACAACTTTATTTTATCTAAGAAAAATAGATCTCTTGACTAAATAAAAGTAACATGTATTAGTATCTATACCTTGGTATTTATAAGTGTGCATCACTGACTTACACTGCCTTTGTTACGAGTTGAAATCCATGTATAATACAATTTTTAAGCCACAATGAAGACATATTTAAAGAGTTGAATATATATTCTATATCTCAAAAAATATAATGTGGGTTCCCTTTATTTTTTAAACCTCATGAAGCCATGAAAAATGGAATCTCTTCGTTCATGATATTGGATTCTTCCTTCATGAAGAAAGCGATCAATAGTTCCTCAAAAGTTCTATATGTCATTATCCCCATTCAGAAGGGGAACATCCTTAGAATTTTTTTTTCATGAAAAGTGAAGCCTATGTGTATGTATGTCAGTTTGTGGTCACTTTGTATCAAGATACGTTTTTTAAAGATCATATTGATAATCACTAAAGTTGTTCAGATATTAGATAAAACTTTCAGCATGGAAATAATGACATTGGAAAAATAATATGCTAAGAAAATGACTGAAGGTTGTTGATGATGAAGTAGAGATTGGAGGATCGTCATATTGTGTTAGATAGAATGGACATGTTATGTTAGAAATTTTTTAAGTGGGTGAATAATATCCTCCTTCCCACTATCCCACATCACTTTATCACTGAGTTTAGTGATCCTTAATTACCATTTTCATGTCCACTGCATGTTCGAGCTAGCATTAGGTTTGACACTCGAATACACAACACATCATGCCCAAATGGGACACTCCCCACTGCATGGTCCACAAGTTTCCTTGCAGGCCTATTTTGGCCTACTCATAATAACCTTATACATGGAAATGATTTTGTGAGCCTACACTTGGCCCAACCAATTCTTAGATTCCTTGCGTGCCTCCTTTAGCCAGACCTCCCACATGGTTTAACTAGAGTCCCATATGTGGTTGATGGGCTATCCTATTGGGGATTATAGTGGTTGGCCCATTCTTTTTATAAATAACCCACAAAAATTTCATAGTAAAAACTAAGTATAGACTATAATTACAACTTTGAATGAATGGAAACATCTTATTTAAAGTATATTCATGAAAATAATCATTTATATGATCATATTTAATTAATATTCTTCTAATCATTTAGGAATATACATTCTAAAGAACTCTTTATCACCCAACAAATTTAAAATCATCTTCTATATTTTTTTAAACAATGTATCACCATTGGAACATGTATTTGATATGAATATCACTTCACCTATCATCCAAGTTTATAAAGTGATTTATATAGTTAATAAGTTAATCAATTATCATTGATAAAAAAATACAACTCAAGAAATATTTCTTAAAACCAACATCATAAAAAATAACTCCAAAAAACTTGGTCCTAATAGATTATAGTGAAAATTTCACACTCATTGCTTGGATAGAATTCATTAGAATCTTATTGGAATTAACTACTCATCTAAATTTCAGAATTTTTCATATGCATATTAGAACTTATTGTTGTTTTTTTATTTTTTACTTTTTTGTGGAACAACCACCTAGTTTTGAAAACCCAAAATTTTAAAATTCCATTTTCCAGTTAAATAAAGATTTATATGTTATAAAATTACCCCCCATGCTTGGTATGAATGATTATAAAATATTATTTTTTTTCAAATTATTTTAAAATGGTACAAAATGATTCAATATTATTTCTAAAAAATGTTTTAAATGATCTTTTAATCATTCCAATACATGTCGATGATGAAATTTTTGGATCAAAAAATGAATCTATTTGTAATGAATTTTAAAATATCATGTTAAAAGAAATTTAAATGAGTTTTATGCATGAGTTAAAATTATTTATTGATTTTAAAATCTCTCCAAATGAATATGGAACTTTTATAACCCAAATAAAATATACTAATGAAATTATAAATCATTTTGGAATGGATAAAGTTAAAAAATTATCACACATATGACTAATTCATGTAAGATAACACTAGATAAAGTTAGAAACCCAATTGAAAACAATATTTATAGATTTATGATTATGGTTATTCTTTACTATGACCCAACCATACAATTTGTTTAATTTTTTTCCTTTTGATAATTTTCAATACAATCCTAAAGAATCACATATAAATGATCTTAAAAGTTTTTTTTGTTTTTAAAAGGTTATAAAAATCTTGTTTTATTTTATCCTAAAGGAAAATATTTCAATCTCTTAAGTGTTTCTGACACTAATTTTTGGGAGTCCAACTATATTGGACAAGTACAAGTGGGAATTGTCACTATCTTGGAAGTTCCGTAATATCTTGGTGTTGTAAAAATAAAAATTTAGTTTCTCTTTCAATATGGGAAGTAGAATATATACCCATAAGGAGTTTTTGTGCCCAAATTTTATGGATGAAACAAACTCTATTAGATTTGGGGTAAAATTTCCTTATGTTTCAATTTAATGTGAAAGTTATAGTTCCATAAGTATCTCTTGAAATCCTTTCCAGCATGTACACACTAAGAACATTAATATTCAACATCACTTTCTGAGAAATCACTTTAAGAATAAATATATTTTGTTAGAATATATTATCTCAAAACTTTAATTAGCTAATATATTAACAAAAACCATTTATAGAGTTTTAATATTATTTAGGGGGAGTTAGGAATAGTATTATTGCAATTATTTTCCTCATCTATTCTTGTATTTTTTTTCTCTTTTTAAATATTGTTTTTTAAAAATATTTTTTCTAGTTTTTAAAAAATCTTGTTAAAATTTTAAAAATCATATTTTTATTATAACTTTGATTATCTTATTCATTTTTATCTCTTATCTATCTAACCCTTTTGGTTTATAAGTCTTTAGTATAATAAAAAGGGAATGAAATTCGAATGAACATGAGGTAAAAAAGTTTAATGTATATAGGAAAGTAAAATTTCAAAGAAAAAAAACTCTTTGATAAAAGGGATAAAAGTTAAAATAAAATGAGTAAAGATTCATTATCATAGTGTAATTAAGGTTCTTAAAAGGTAGGGTGATACAAAAAATTCAGGATATCATTTTTAAAATGGAATGGTTTCAAAGGAAGATAAGGATATTGACTCAAGTGGGAGACATTATCTTTTATGGAAGAAATATTTATAAATATTTTTTGTTTCCCCTATTTTAAATATTATTTTATATTTCTTCTCCACCCACTTATTATTATTTATTTTGAACTTGAATAAGTGTTCGTGATCATATAAAAGTGGGAGATTATTAAACCTCTAATTTGTTTTTATGATCACAATCACTTAAGGTATTTCTAAATATTCACCATCAAAGGGGATGTAATATTCACGAAAGGAAGGGTGATATCATAATGGGGGAAGATATATTTTTAAACAAAATGTTTTAAAATTAATATAAAAATATTAATTAAAAGGGGACAAATTTGTTTTCACAAAAATAATATTTCTAAATATTTTTTCTTTCCCCTCTTTTATATATTCTTTTTTTATTTATTTTTCATATCTTTATTATATTTTATTTTAAACCTAAATGAGTGTTTATAATCATCAAAAGGGGGATATTTTTAGACCTATATATTTTTTGATCACAATAAATTAAGTTATTTTAAACCTTTGTTTTGAGTGTATTTTAGTCAGTATTTTAACATCAAAAAGGAAGATATTGGACCAAATGAGGGCATAAAAACAAGAGTGGAGGATCTACTTGAAGACCATAAATAGGAAACAAAACTGACTAGATATTATAAGACCATTGGAAAACTGGTAGATCAAATTGAAGCACCCATAATAACAGGAGGACCACTGAATACCTAGTGGAGTGTCACCGGATAACTGATGGTAGTGGATAGAGGAAACTGTTCTGCAGGTAGCTCAATGACTACCCAACAGTAGCCAATGAATACCCAATGAAGGATACAATAGTGAAAAATCCTAATGGAGTCTCATTGACAAGATGGTGGGATTAGCTAGTTAGCTGGTATCTTTTATCCAAAATAGTCAAGCAAGCATTAAATTTTGGTCTAAAACCCTTGAATCAGCTCTTTAATTGATTGAATTGAACCAATGATCTTCAATAACTTATAAATAATAAAGATTTAAATCAATTGAGGATTATATATGATCATTTATGTAACATTCCAAGATTCCACGGTACGCTTCTCTATGAATAATACAGTAGTGTGTGTTGAACGCAACTTCGAGTTCTAACACACACCACAACCAATCAAACTAGCCGTTATGAATAGTAATACCCAATTTTTGAAATTTTATACATTTTATCTTTCAAAATGGACTTCATTTTTGGATTCAGAATATCGAAATTATCTTAGGGTGAATTTTTGGTACTTTTTTTTATAACTTTCATATTTTGATGAATAGTGAAAATTAGTAAATTTTAATTAAAAACAACTTTTTTAATCGAAATAATTAATAGTGATAAATTATGAATTTGAGTGGTTTTAAATTATATTTAGAATATATTTTTACAATTTAATCCAATGTTGGTCGTTGGACATAATTTCACATTTAAACCGGACATAAACAAGTGTCAATATTTTGATAGTTATTGTTTCTTAAAAACACGCTTTTGGTTTTGACAGCGAGAATTAATTTTAAATTAATAAATGAAACTTATATGTTTTTAATTTGGTAAAATAGACTTAATTATTGAATTCATAATATCAAAATTATCTTAGAGTAAATTTTTGGTATTTTTCTGAAAACTTTTAATTTTTGATGAATAGTGAAAAACACTGAGTTATAGTTTAAAACCGAATTTTTATTTAAATAAATATTTATTTTATTTAAATTATTTAATGTAAAAATAGATACATAATACCTATATAAGTTCAATGTAATTCATTGGAGCCAGTTTATAATAATTTTAGATATATAAAAATTTTATTAAACTTTTCACCGTCTTTTACCCACCTCCTAGGAGCTTTTGCAAATTCACATAAAACTTAATTTTATCACTTCTGTGAGCTGAATTTCGAAAATATGAGAGACATGGATAATATCAAGGAGTAAAATGTGGTTCAATGAGATGAAGTTTTTTGGTGAATAGTAACTTTTTACTTTTATTTACCATGGTTAAAAGTAAATAGGGTAATTAAGGGTAAAAATGATATTAATATTACCCTCACACATGTCCTAATTCTATTGGATAAGTTTATCTCGACCAAAAGCAACATTAGGAATAAAATATTATCATTTAGGTCCACTTGGATTAGATTAGGACATTTATTATTATTTAATTCAAATAAGAGTTAAAAGAGTTAAAATAAAAGTTTAATAACTAAAACATTTTTAATATAGAGTTTTTCATAAGATAAATTCGATTATAAATATTCATTATAAATCTAAAAATATTTCCTACATCATGGTATTTTATTTGTAATTTTTAGACATTATATAAATAAATTTATTTATGACACAATGATGATGCAGTAATTACCTTATTAATGAAATAATCAAATAAATGGTATTAGAAATATTAAAATAAATATAATTTCAAAGTTTTTATGACATCCAAGAATTTTCTAGGATAATATGACATGTTATGATTGATTCAATGTATTTTTTTTGAAGTAATCATGTTGTTATTATTTTAACAAAAAAAAATACCAAATACTGTCAAAATTGACATAAAATAGTTTTTAAAACAAATATTATATTATTAATTGATATAATGGCCCTAAAAATATAAGGTTCGGAAAAAAGACTTATATAATAATATATATGACATTAATGAACCAATTGGGGTTATATTGGAAGTATATAGTAAGTTTATTAACCATATAGTGTACGAATACATGAAGACACAGTAAAAGTTAAATTATTTAACTTAGAGTTAAATCTATACGATAAGGTTAAAATGGTAACCTAAACTTGTTTATAATCTATTTTTTGAGTTTTTTTCGACCTATCCCCACCTTATATTTTAAATAATCAACTTTGGAGCCATTATAAACCGAATATGAATTTATTATAAAATAATATTTTAAGTTCTTCCTAAGGTGCCCCTCACCCCTCTTATAAAAGGGTACTCCCCCTTATCTCTAATTCACACCTTCTAAGCCAATTGTGTCGTCCAAACCCTACCCAAATACCCTCTCAAATATCCTCCCTTCATCCTAGAGGCCTTATTTTGATCATAAAGCCAACCTAAGGAGCCCTTTTGATCAAATCAAAAGGAAGAACCCGAAGAAGAGGTAATGATTTCACCACTCGCTTTCAAGTTCCTTTCTTCTTCCACTTCCTTTTTATTTGTTGTTTCCATTCTAAAATAATAAATACAGTATATTCTATATACTGTGATGTTATTATAATTACGGTACAATGAAATTCATTATTCTATCCACCCTTTGAATGACATGTCACCATACGTGCGTACGTACGACTTACCGTCTCCACGTCATGGTGTAGTTGTTATTCAATACTTTATTATTTGTATGGGTATAATAATGATGTATATTTGATTTAAATAATAAATATAACATGATAAGTATTATTTATATATTATATACCATCCAATTATATATTATATTAATATCAAAATAATGATAACGTACGGATTACCGTCTCCACGACACGATGAGATTCATTTCCAAGTTCACCATTCATCGACGATTATAAAAATATATATTGCTAATAAGTATGTAATATATGACATAATAATGATACTGGAGATATATATATTTATATATATAAGTATTTATGTACTTACATATATCTTATTCACTTACTTCTGTTCAATACTATATGAAAACGGAAACAACGTTTATGCGTACGTATGGACTACCGTCTTCATAAACCGTGTTTTCCATTTTATATATACGTCTATTATAAATTTTTATATTCTAAATATATATGGAAAACAAATCATGTTTTATATTCGGGAAGTATTTAAATCATGATCTAAGTGATACAATAAAGAGTAACAAGTTAAAACACGTACGATAAAGAAAGCGATTATTACCCAAAATATTAATATAACATGGAAATTATTTTTAAATGGGTAGTATAAAGTCATAAATGAATAATGTATGATATCATAAATATTAATATGGTTCTAGTATAATTTAATAACATACTATAGTCTTCATACAGGAGGCTAAACATACCCTCGACTAAAGGAAAGTGCAAGGTAAGGGGTTTTCATCTCACTCCTTATTCCCGTGAGATTCATGCCATATTGACACTATTACCTTTTGTGTGCTGTATGTACTACCCATAATTGTATTAATTGTGTAATACACTTTAATTTATGTGTATTTACATATTCATTGTATGATACTTCTTTCATGGGGTGTATGTTTCATAAGTTACCAAATTGGTAAGGGTTTATTTCACAATCTCTTCATTATCTGAGGTTGTTTATACGTAATTATCTACTCAGACCTCTCTATCATCCACATCCATGTTTCTAAAAAATGTATTTCAAAAAATTCTTACTATTTTACAGAATATGGGTTAAAGTCATTTATAGCCTTGTTTGAATTTTTATAAGAATTTTATAAAGGAATCTTTCTGTCGTTTTCCAAACAGGGTCCTTTTTAACCTTTTCGACAGAATTAAGGTAAGAATGTCTTTTTTTTAACTTATACGGAGGGTGTAGCTATTTTCCGCCATTATAGAATCTTTAAAGCTTCCCTTACAAGATTATAAGAATATTTTCAAAGTAAATGTTTTCTTTTATAATTATGTGACTTTTAAATGATTTAAAAAAAGAAATATTTCTCTCAAATAGTTTTGATTTCATCTATGTCAACATCCTTTGGTAAATTTTACACTTGTTTGAAGTTGATTTATTATGATAAAAATCTTCCATTTTGTATTTAAGGTTATGTGATATGTTTGACTATGGATGAGTTATTTTTATGCCTTTAATGGTTTATGATTAATGTTTTGGAATTTCGTATGCTAGTTTTAATATGAATGTTTATGCTATATTTCATCCTCTTCTTAAGATTAATGTGTTGGACTAGTATGTTCTGGGTTGGGGACCGATAAAAGTAAGCCCTCCAGGGTGGGGTCCGGTTAGAATAGACCCTCCGGGTTGGTGTCTGGTTATTAAAGGCACTCCGGGTTGGTGTTTGGTTATTAGAGGCACTCCGGGTTGGAGTTCGGTTACAGAGGCTCTCCGGGATGGAGTCCGGTTACAGAGGCTCTCTGGGTTGGGTTCCAGTTACAATTATCCCTTAGGTCTTGGCACGAGTCCTTGACCCAGAAATTAAAGTTCAGAATTATGCATTCCATCATTATGAAAGGGGTTATTGATATTTCATGTGATTATTCGACTAGTAGAATATCCATGTGAATAAGTAAATGGCATTATTTCATTTTATTTTTTCCATATTATGCAGAAGTTCAAGTTTAAAAGGATTTTGTTTTTGTTATACATTGCCTTAAATTTTTATGCTTATTTATGAAAGTTTTTGCTATATTTTTATCCTTACTGAGCATCTAAGATCACACCTTTCAATGTTTTATTTTTCCCAGGATTCCAAGAAGTGCATTGTGATTGATATGCAGGGTTAAGACAATGGAATAATGGAATTCATAAAGGATTATTTATGTTGTTTTGTATGTTATAAAGTGTAATGTAACATTCATGTATGTAATCTATTTTCCAAGACTGCTAAATAGATTCGTCCTTCAGGACTTGATTCCTTGTAATCATGCTAATGTATTAAAATAATACACCGACTCTGGGTAACTGGGGTCGAGGTGTTACAGTTGGTATCATAGGAAGTTTAGAAATAACCTTGGAAAATAGATTTAGATAAACTCTGATTAGAGCACATCTCCCTAAGATAGACTTTGAGTATTAGTATATAAGAACTTCCTAGAATTTTGGTATTGTAGAGATTTTTTGAGTTTTCCAAGCAATACATCCCTGTCTGGATACGAGTAGGTAGAGGCGGCTCTGGAATAGATGTACCTAGCGGTAAAACCCGAAAACACCACTTTGAGCTAGACTCGAATGGGAACTGGTGCACGATAACGAGCCTTGCTGCACTCTTGGTTACAACACTCTCGAGGGATATTCTTAGGATAATTCTCATTTTCTTTACAAACCATTATGAAGGTATTATTAGTATATACTTACTCAAAGAATTTTTTTATGATTATGGATTATATCCATAAACTGTTTAATTTATGTTAAGTTTTTTTCAAGTTCAAGATTAGGTATTGTTATTTATAAACTAATCTAGTGTATGCCATTGTTTAGAAATGGCGCCTAGTAGAAGGAATGAGAACTCCAGCAATACACATGATCCAAAAAGTAAGAAGGATCATATATTTCATGGTCCTAAGCCAGAATTTAGAATGGAAATAGTCTCCCACGTATTATCATCATATGAAGAAATAGTATCATGTGTTGATAAGATAAGTAAAGAATTCTCGGAGTCCTATGGCTTTGAAGGGAAGCCCAAGAAGAAAAGGATGGTAGAGAGAAGGACAGATAAAGGGAAGAAGGTAAAGATGGATTTTGCGATATGTGATAACTATGGAAATAATCACCTTGGAAAATTCTTGAAGGGAATGCGAGTATGTTATAAGTGTGGAGAAAAAGGACACCAAGTACGTGACTGAAAGTGTAAGAAAAAGGTTTCAAATGTACAATGCTTCATCTCCAAGGAGTTTGGACACTACATGAACCAATTTCCCAGTCATCAGACTATGCCGCAAATGATGCTATTGGATAATAATGAAGTTATGATACTACCACAAATGAAGAGGAATGACTAGTGTTCTTATGTTGTTTTTTTGGAATTATTTCATTTAAGTGTTGTATCAATGATGTTCTGGAAATAAATAAGGATTGTACTGCTGTACTATTTCATTGATGATTTGAGATTTTATGGTACTAAGAAAAGTGACTCTACAACGAGTTAAACTTTTTGGAAATTACATGGTTGATGGAAAGATAAACCGTAATATGGTCCTAATATTGAGGTACTGATTTTGGAATAAGATATGGTTGATTTGGGTAAATTATATTAGATATTCTTGAATACCTTGAAACTGATTAATGATTTTTCATCATTGGAGTTTACAACATTTTTGATAGATGGAGTATATCCAGTATTCTATAAAGAATAAGGGAGAATGGATGTAATCAATAAGGTTTTATGGTAATTTAGGATGTTACCATGTTTTAAAATAATACATGGTGAAGGTGTTCACATGTTATTACATGGAAAAAAGGATCTTCATTGTGTTTAAATTCCTTATAAATTTTGGACTGTGAGTTTGGATAGTAATATTTTGGATAAGTCTAAAGGTTGGAATGGATTAAGTTTGAAAGGTTATTTTTGGATTTTTATAAAAGGACAACACGCAGACCGTGTGACAACCCGTCGTGTCAGACAAAGCTGTGGGAATCGAACCCACAACCATAGTGCGATTGGGATTTATCGCCTACCACTGGACTATGTGAAGTACCTGGATTGTATAATGTAGTTTCTTTTTTCAATGGGTCTGATATGTGAATTATACATTCATTATATTTGGAACCCTATATGATTAGGATAAATAGAGTATTTTTGAGTTGTATTATGTTTTGTAGTGAAAGATGATTTTGTGGTAGAAATTTATTAATAGATAAAAATTTAATTATAAAGTAAGTATATCTCCTTATGATCTTAGCCAATCTCATAAATAAATTCCTCAACATTAAGAAAAGGAACTTAGAACAAAAATGTTGTCCTAGATGGTACCTTAGATCATCACAAATTTATGGCTTTGGGATTATTGGCCTTTTCATAGCCACGTTCTCTTCCACTCTCCATCAGATATTGATGGTTATATTTCTCTTCCACATCCATATTTTCCTACATGGAACCCTAGTATGTGTTATTTTCGGTAACCTTCACACTTACCACTCTTTATTTTAAATAGAGGCCTCATTAATCCATTTTTTGATGTGGGATTTCAACTAAGATATTTTGAAATGTCAACCCCAAGTTTCCAATATCAAGCATAAATTGTGAGGACATAATTTATTGAAGGAGGGTAGAATGTAACACCCCAATCTTCCACGATACACTTCTCTTTGAATAATACAGTAGCGTGTGTTGAACGCAACTTCGAGTTCTAACACACACCACAACCAATCAAACTAGCCGTTATGAATAGTAATACCCAATTTTTGAAATTTTATACATTTTATCTTTCAAAATGGACTTCATTTTTGGATTCAGAATATTGAAATTAGTTTAGGGTGAATTTTTGGTACTTTTCTGATAACTTTCATATTTTGATGACTAGTGAAAATTACTAAATTTTAATTAAAACAACTTTTTTAATCGAAATAATTAATAGTGTTAAATTATGAATTTGAGTGGTTTTAAATTATATTTAGAATAAATTTTTAAAATTTAATCCAATTTTAGTCATTGGACATAATTTTACATTTAAACCGGACATAAACAAGTGTCAATCTTTTGATAGTTATTGTTTCTTAAAAACACGCTTTTTGTTTTGTCTGCGGGAATTAATTTTAAATTAATAAATGAAAATTCTATGTTTTGAATTTGGTAAAATATACTTCATTATCGAATTTATAATATCAAAATTAGCTTAGAGTAAATTTTTGGTATTTTTCTAAAAACTTTTAATTTTTAATGAATAGTGAAAAACACTGAGTTATAGTTTAAAACCGAATTTTTATTTCAATAATTATTTATTTTATTTAAATTATTTAATGTCAAAATAGATACATAATACCTATAAAAGTTCAATGTAATTAATTGGAGTCGGTTTATAATAATTTTGGATATATAAAAAATTTATTAAACTTTTCACCGTCTTTTACCCACCTCCTAGGAGCTTTTGCAAATTCACATAAAACTTAATTTTACCGCTTATGTGAGCTGAATTTAGAAAATATGAGAGAAATGGTTAATATCAAGGAGTAAAATGTGGTTGAATGAGATGAAAATATTGTTTTGGTGAATAGTAACTTTTTACTTTTATTTACCACGGTTAAAAGTAAATAGGGAAATTAAGGGTAAAAATGATATTAATATTACCCTCACACATGTCCTAATTATATTGGATAAGTTTATCTAGACCAAAAACAACCTTAGGAATAAAATATTATTATTTAGGTCCACTTGGATTAGATTAGGACATTTATTATTATTTAATTCAAAGAAGAGTTAAAAGAGTTAAAATCAAAGTTTAATAACTAAAACATTTTTAATATAGGGTTTTACATAAGATAAATTCGATTATAAATATTAATTATAAATATAAAAATAATTCCTAAATCATGGTATTTTGTTTATAATTTTTAGAAATTATATAAATAAATTTATTTTTGACACAATGATGATGCAGTAATTACCTTATTCATGAAAGAATCAAATAAATGGTATTATAAATATTAAAATAAATATAATTTCAAAGTTTTTATGACATAAAAGAATTTTTTAGGTGAATATGACATGTTATGATTTATTCAATGTATTATTTTTGAATTAATAATGTTTTTATTATTTTAGAAAAAAACAAATACAAAATAGTGTCAAAATTGACATAAAATAGTTTTTAAAACAAATATTATATTATTAATTGATATAATCGTCATAAAAAACTAAGGTTCAGCCAAAAGACTTATATAATAATATATATGACATTAATTAACCAATTGGGGTTCTATTGGCAATATATAGTAATTTTATTAACCATATAGTGTAAGAATACAAGAAGACACGGTAAAAGTTAAATTATTTAACTTAGAGTAAAATCTAAATGACAAGGTTAAAATGGTAACCTAAAATTATCTAAAACCTATTGGTTGAGTTGTTTTATACCTATACCCACCTTATACTTTAAATAATCAAATTTTGAGCCATTAGAAACCGAATATGAATTTATTATAAAATAATATTTTAAGTTTTTCCTAAGGTTCCCCTCACCCCTCTTATAAAAGGGCACTCGCCCTTCTCTCTAATTCACACCTTCTAAGCCATTTGGATCGGCCAACCCATACCCAAATACCCTCTAAAATATCCTCCCTTAATCCTAGAGGTTTTAGTTTTATCATAAAGCCAACCTAAGGATCCATTTCGATCAAATCAAAAGGAAGAACCCGAAGAAGAGGTAATGATTTCACCACTCTCTTTCAAGTTCCTTTCTTCTTCCACTTACTTTTTCTTTGTTGTTTCTATTCTAAAATAATAACTCCAGTATATTCTATATAATGTGATGTTATTATAATTATGGTACAACAAAATTCATTATTATATCCACCCTTTTAATGACATGTCACCATACGTGCGTACGTATGGCTTACCGACTCCACGTCGTGGTGTAGTTGTTATTCAATACATTATTATTTGGATGGGTATAATAATGATGTGTATTTGATGTAAATAATAAATATAACATGAAAAGGATTCTGTATATATTATATTCCATCCAATTATATATTATATTAATATCAAAAGAATGATATTTTCACTCGTGCGTACGTACGGATTACCGTTTGCACGACGTGATGAGATTCATTTCCAAGTTCCCCATTTATCGATAATTATAAAAATATATATTACTAATAAGTATGTAACATATGAAATAATAATTCTACTAGAGATATATATATTTATATATATAAGTATTTATGTACTTACATATATCTTATTCACTTACTTCCATTCAATACTATATGAAAACGAAAACAGCGTTTATGCGTATGTACGGACTACCGTCTCCATAAATGGTGTTTTCCATTTCATATATACGTCTATTATAAATTTTTATATTCTAGATATATATGATAAATAAATCATTTTTTATATTCTGGAAGTATTTAAATCATGATCTAAGTGATACTATCACGAGTAACAAGTTAAAACACGTACGATAAAGAAAGTGATTATTACCCGAAATATTAATATAACATGGAAATTATTATTAAATGGGTAGTATAAAGTCATAAATGAATAATTTTTGATATCATAAATATTAAAATGTTTCTGGTATAATTTAATAACATACTATAGTCTTCATACAGGAGGATAAACATACCCTCGACTAAAGGAAAGTGCAAGGTAAGGGGTTTTCATCTCACTCCTTATTCCCGTGAGATTCATGCCATATTGCCACTATTACCTTTTGTGTGGTGTATGTACTGCCCATAATTGTATTAATTGTGTAATACACTTTAATTTATCTGTATTTACATATTCATTGTATGATACTTCTTTCATGGGGTGTATGTTTCTTAAGTTACCAAATTGGTAAGGGTTTATTTCACAATCTCTTCATTATCCGAGGTTGTTTATACGTAATTATCTACTGGGACCTCTTTATCATCCACATCCATGTTTCTGAAAAATGTATTTCGAAAAATTCTTACTATTTTACAGAATATGGGTTAAAGTCATTTATACCCTTGTTTGACATTTTATAAGAAGTTTATAAAGGAATTTTTCTGTCGTTTTCCAAAAAAGGTCCTTTTTAACCTTTTCGACAGAATTAAGGTAAGAATGTCTTTTTTTTAACTTATAGGGAGGGTGCGGCTATTTTCAGCCATTATAAAATCTTTGAAGCTTCTCTTATAAGATTATAAGAATATTTTCAAAGTAAATTCTTTCTTTTATAATTATGTTACTTTTAAATTATTTCAAAAAAAGAGATTTTTCTCTCAAATAGTTTTGATTTCATCTATGTCAACATCCTTTGATAAATTTTACACTTGTTTGAAGTTGATTTATTATGATACAAATATTCCATATTGTATTTAAGGTTTTGTGATATGTTTGACTATGTATGAGTTATTTTTATGCCTTTAATGGTTTATGATTAATGTTTTGGCATTTCGTATGCTAGTTTTAATACGAATGTTTATGTTATATTTCATCCTCTTCTTAAGATGAATGTGTTGGACTAGTATATTCCAGTTTGGGGACCGGTAAAAGTAAGCCCTCCGAGTTGGGGTCCAGTTACAGTAGACCCTCCGGGTTGGTGTTCGGTTATTAGAGGCACTCCGGGTTGGTGTGTGGTTATTAGAGGCACTCCGGGTTGGAGTCCGGTTACAGAGGCTCTCTGGGACGGAGTCCGGTTACAGAGGCTCTCTGAGTTGGGTTCTAGTTACAGTTATCCCTTAGGTCTTGGCACGAGACCTTGACATAGAAATTAATGTTCGGCATTATGCATTCCATCATTATGAAAGGGGTTATTGATAATGCATGTGATTATTCGACTATTAGAATATCCATGTGAATAAGTAATGACATTATTTCATTTTATTTTTTCCATATTATGCTGAAGTTAAAGTTTAAAAGGCTTTTGTTTTAGTTATACACTGCCTTAAATGTTTATGCTTATTTATGAAATTTTCCACTATATTGTTATCCTTACTGAGCATCTGATCTCACCCCTTTCTATGTTTTATTTTTCCCAGGATTCCAAGAAGTTTATTGTGATTGATATGCAGGGTTAAGCCAAGGGAATAATGGCATTCATAAAGGATTATTTATGTTGTTTTGTATGTTATAAAGTGTAATGTAACATTCATGTATGTAATCTATTTTCCAAGACTTCTAAATCGATTGGTCCTTCAGGACTTGATTCTTTGTAATCATGCCAATGTATTAAAATAATGCACCGACTCTGGGTAACTGGGGTCGGGGCATTATAATTTATGAATACCAATTTCTACCAAGTGATTCTTGATTGATCCATGATAATATTTTCAAGAGTTTTCAATTCCCAATCAAGATAGGGTAACCAGGATTCATCATCTTCAATTCTTTTTCTTTTTCCTCTTCTCTTTGATTATTTTTTCTACCTTTATTTAAATTCATAAGGCCACACTTTTCTATTCTATATTTCTCTATCTATTTATATTTTTTATTCTTTATATTTTATAAATAGAGTTGAGTGATTTGTAATGGGATTGTAAACACAAAACTCTCTCTTCTTTATATTCTTCTTTAGGTGATCACCATTGTTAAAGTGAGGGTTTTTGGTTTCTTGGTTTTCATTAAAACTATGGGAATATGCTTCTTATTTTTTATTGGGTTTCATTAAATATATGGTATTACATACATTGTTGGTTTCTGGAATACCATTAATGTCAAAGGATAAATATAACCCTCTAAAGTATTCATGAGTGGAAGAGATATAGGGGATAATTATTGACCTATTTTCAAACTCCACTATCAAAGTATTCCTTTTTAATGTCCAAAATTTATTTTCCAACATGGTTAATGTTTTAATTTATGATTTTTCTCTTTAATTTTATTGTTTTATACATAAATCTATTTTTTTCTCTGATAATGAGTTTTATTTTATATCATCATTTTAAAATTAATTTTGAAAGGAAATTAAACCCCCTATTGGAATTTTACTCTTACTTATATTTAACACTGACTCAACCACTATAAATGATAGATTGTTAACTTCCATCATTAAAAAATGTAGACCAACCTACTCAACCCATTAAAATATTGTGATGTTTTGGTAAACACACACACATGTTGAAGGTTTCTTATTCCACTCCTCTAAAAAGGATGAAGTAAAATACTAGAGCCTAAACTTCTGATGAGTTAAAATCGAATGAATTTAAAAAGCCTCAAAGTAAAAATAATATCCCACTTAAATATTTGTTCAAGTTATATCATCAATATACCCTAATAATTTAGGAAAACCACATCCGTCTTCTACAAGCATTCAAGGTTCTCCTTCGTCCTTTAGTTCAGTAGAGTCCCACTAAGGGAAATTGTTGACTTAGTCTCTCTTAGACTAACACCTTTATGAATATATCATCCATATTTATATTTACTATGATCTTTTATATCTATAACACCTTATCCTCCAATATATTCTTAATGAAATGGAATTTCAGGTCATTACATTTCATTCTCTTATGAAATTAAAAATTATTAGAAAGGTGGATAACACTATGACTATCACAAAATAACATTCCTCCTTTTGAAAATTTTCCAAACTCCTTTAGTAAGTGCATAAGAAAGATCAAATCTTTTCCAGCTTCCATAGTTGCAACATACTTAGATTCCATCATAGATAAAGTAATCATCAGATGTAGTTGAGACATCTATCATACCTCCATTATTCCAAATTTAAACATAAAACCCATTATGATTTTCTGATTATTTTAATCACCTAAAAAATTCGCATCAATAAATCCTTGTTGTAACATCCCACCCGGACTCACTATAAAACCAGTGGCTGAACCTATTTTCCAAAAGACCTAAAATGTGACTCCCCGTATGCTAAAGGCTACCGACTACTAGTGATGGTGTAAGATGGTATAATGGGGAGACTATACCACCTATATTGGAGTGAAAAAATTATAAATTAATAGTGAAAAATAATCCATGGAAATAAATAATCATAGTATGAATAAATGAATAACATCTGGTAATAGTATAGGGAAATGAAGTAAAGACCTGAACAAATATTTTGGAACATACAATAATCCACCCACTAGGATGGACACAAACACACAAACACACAAACATATATATAATAGAACAAAGGAATAAAAAAATAAGGCTTAACTACATCACATATCCAAACCTCATCCAATGTTCTGATACCATCTGATCTATTATGATCAGCCTTGCTATCCCAAGATCCAACATGACCTATTACTAAAATAAAATTATAAGAGCTAATTGGGTACCCATGTTCAATCAAATCCGAAGTAGGGTATGAGTAAAACTTAGTAGGTCACCAAAAAATAATTTCTAAACAATCCATCCAGAGTATATAGTGTATAGAATAAGCGATAGATAATGTTATTAATTTAATAAAATTAATACTGCACATAAAATAAATCCATTAACCCTTAAGTTTTGGGCTGATTCCCAAAGTCAGCCAAACCAGCCATGGCACATTTCTAGATATCTCTGAGCACATCATAGTATCAAGTCAACCATAATCATAATGACCTCATTTTACATAATGAAAAATATCTAGGGGGATATTTTAGAACCATACCAACCATATCCATAATCCTCTTAGGGTATCACACATAAGGTCATCATAGGAGAACAAAGTAGAGCCCTATAATCATTAAAGAATAACCGTACAAAGCCCTATAAGCATCACAACATAACCGGGCCAGGTCCTATAATCATTACAACACAACTAGGATATGCCTTATAATAATTACATCATAACCAGGATAAGCCCTATAAGTATTACAACAAAACTCATCCAATGACTATAAGAATTATAGCATAACTGAGTCACACCCAATAAGAATTATATCATAACTAGGCTAAGACCTATAAGCATTACAATATATCTGAGACTATACCTATAAGAATTAAAACATAACCAATATTCATAATAGGATAAAATCAAGGATATAGAAACACATGAACACACACCAATCATATCAAAGATGTCATTATAATCCATAATTTTCATTTCATCCAATTACCATTTATCCACACATTTACATTTCAAAAAGTTTGGATCCCAATTATAATTTTATCACAAAATTCATTAACATGCTAATTAACCATTTCTATTCCATGTGATTATATTTCAGAAAATAACCAAAAAGAAAAAATTATGCCAAAGTGGTTAATTTATCCTATTATCAAATAACAAGGTAAAATCCAATTTAAACCGAGTTATAAATTATCAAAACAATTATAACTATTTATAATTTAATAATTATTTAAACACAAATACCATTAGACATTTCATAATATCCATTTCTCATTAAGAATTTACACCAATTCTAATTACATGCCAAATTTTCCTCTTTTAATCCAGGTTATTTACCCTTATGTTAATCATCACAATTATCAAATTATGAAAAATCCATGTCAAGACAAGTTTTCAACTCACATATCAAACTGATTCACCTTGTTAAACTAAATCATAACCAATACCCAAATATTCAAGGGGCTCTAGGATTATTTTAATTAA
The DNA here is from genome assembly GCA_963277665.1 of Viscum album. Taxonomy (NCBI): domain Eukaryota; kingdom Viridiplantae; phylum Streptophyta; class Magnoliopsida; order Santalales; family Viscaceae; genus Viscum; species Viscum album. Next base: position 539,345,799 of record OY728120.1, on the reverse strand, counting down.
GTTTTCACCTAGTGTAAAGGGTTGTCACACCCTTAATTGGGTGTCCACAAGTCTAATTCTCAACACCAATGGGAACAACAAGGTCTGATGGAGGTCTAAGCATAAGGTTTCATCAATGAAGTAAATTAATAATTTCATTAGGTCAGGCTCATGGAATGTCAGAGTGATCACACATATTACATATAATATAAAAAATTAAATAGACTAGATTTTTTATAGACCATTTAACTCAAATGGAGATAACTCTAATCTAGGCTAGGTCTAAAGACATTTCTCGCATTGCCCAAGTCCAATGACTCTTCCTTAAATTCCGTAGGTTCCTATCTCATGAACATACATCCAAATTAATTAATTATAACCATATTATAATTAATTTAATTAAAACGAGGAACCTTTTACCAAAATTTTAAGTAAAAAACATGACAAGAGACTTACTATACCATATCACCTATCCAGAATAATGACCAACCACCCTTAAAATATCTAACACAATCATCTGACACCAAAATGGGACAAATCCCTATTGCATGACAACAAAAAAACAACCAATTTAATATAATTAAATTGGAAACCTATAAAAATGAAAAATAATGATGTAACCTTAATAAATATCCCTTTAATAGTGTAAATTCCACAATATGGGATACCCCCTTTCTAGGAAGATCTAAAATATGATCATTCTTGGAGAAATCCATCAAGATCTGGTGGATTCAACATATTATTTCTCAATAAGAATAAATCCCTGACCAATTTATGAAGAATATTCTAAGGATAATTTAAATCATCCATGGATTTAAAAGGATAAGATTATCTAAGAGTAATCCATCGCAACAGATGGTGCTTCAAATAGACGAGACATGAGATCGAAGGAGTTCTTGAAATCTAATATTTTTACTCACACGATTAATCAGTATAAGGGGTTTGAAGAGATCAATTTTGGAGGGTTTCCAAAATAATACCAACACTCAAAACATCCAACAAATCTACCAAAGAGAGTTTATGATGTAAAAATGATTTTACTTCTTGAAAAATTTGAGCCAAAACATTTACTAGAACATGACCACTTGTGTCATAGTGTGAAATGGAGATTCACACTATACATTTTTAAGCTAATACTTAAGAGGACCTTTTTCATGTATTTTACTCCCTGGATGAACCCCATGAAAAGAATTCACATCATGAATGATATTTATGACATGAATGTCCTCCTGGGGCTATTTCCTATTGCCCAAATTGTTCATTTCTCCACCGGTGTTCACCCAACCCCTAGAACTTCCACAAAAATATTAACCACATCCAAAATCATCATTTTAGGACATTAAAACCCCCCTAAAATATTACTTTGATTCCTATATTTCCAAACCACCCATCCATTCAAGGATAAATTCAAATTCCCCTATGAAATACTCAACTCATTAAAATATAAGTTCTAAAAATTTCAACACCATAAAACTTCTCATCCGTAAGAATCCTTTATGACCATTTAACAGACAAACCCAACCTACATGGGTCACAAAACCATGATCAAATCACCATGTTTTACTAAAAAATACTAAAAAATCTTCCATTATGTGCCTCTAGACACATGTTGTATTACTCACTAAAACTCTAGAAACTACTCCCAACCATCAACGAGATTCTTGATGAAGTTCCATGTCACTCATTTTTTTTGAAAGACAACTATTTTATCAGTCATGTCATTTGAATGTTTGTGGAACTACCCACTATAAACCCCAACTTTTCATGACCACTTCCAATACACATAATTCCCTACCGTCAAAATCTCTTTCCAAAACCTAACCTTATACATTCATCCATTCTTCTTAACACAATTTACATCCCACCATGCATGAGAATGGAAAAAACACCCACATTAGCTGGTACTATCTCCTATCTCCAAATTTGTTCCAAAAAATGAGTATTCACTTCCCATGCATAGGTACTTCATAATATGACCCCTCCATAGAAGGTCCCAACTAAACCTTTTAATACCCCTGTCATACCAAGAATGATATCCCTAATACACGGTACCAATTTCACAAGACTTTATTTAAATTTCACCCTAAATTTTACCTTAATCACTTTTTATCACATTTTTTACCCCTAAAACATGTCAAAAAATATTTCATTTCTTGTTTCACCTGATGAAACATGCACAAAACAAGGATTTACAACTTGAATGAAGCAAAAAAATTGGTTCACCCACTGTACCATGTTGTGAAATAGGGGGGGGGGGGTCATCCCATGAAACGATTTCTGACCACATCATACCATTAAATGCCTAATTACGATATACCAAATCCATATAGTGTCTTGTATAAATTTAAAATCTGGAGTTTTCATGAAACCAAATAAATTAGATGTCATAACTCACCAGCGTTCAAATTCCACATCGACCATCCAATGACTAATTCAACTGTGCCAATGAACCTTTTTTCAAAGGGATCATCTAACAATGACCTATGGTGGTCTCCCCACCATAAAAATTTCCTTATATCACTCGGTGATAACAACACTAAGGAGGCCTTTCTTCCAACCAAAAATACATTCCAGTAGCTAGGAATATATACAAAGCCCTACTAGAATACTTAGGATGGTGTCAAGATATTAGGTATTATCATCTCTAAACTAGAAGTACACTAATAAATCATCAATATTTACCATCAAAAAATCATTCATTTATGATTTCACCTATTACCATAGGGGCATGCCAAACTCACTCAAGGGTTATTGGCCTACCTTCCCATAAGTGTCTCAATAATATATGACTACAACGACTTAAGAGGGACTCATTTGAGAAAACTCACTAACACTTCATGAATATCTTCCAATAACCTATGAATGATAGTATAATACAACATTAATTCCACCACACAGCTCAGGTTCATCCCCCAAGACCCAAATGATTCACAAGAAAACTTTTAACAATCCACCACACTATTTTACAACCAAATGGTCCCACCGTGGTTTGGATTCACTAGTATGATTTCTTTGAAAAAATAGGTGATTACTACCAATCCACCAATTCACATATCCTAGATGGTATTGATTATCCCCATCACATGGAAACCACCCTATTATCATCAGAAAAAACTAGGTCATAGAACTTCCAATAACTATTCTCCAAACACAACTCAAAATCCAATGAGTTTTTCATCACCAAAACTAGGCATGAATGCCCATTCAAACAACTAACCATGTATTTTGGTCCACTAGCCTCAATGTTCCAAAATATACCTTGAATATCCTCTTCAAAACATGGAGACTTATCAGTTACATGATTACAAACTTGACCACCTACCTCACAACATTTTTCTAGTATCACATATGTTCATCCTTAGATGATAGTGTTTCACTCCCATACACATGCTTGGCTATCCCTGAGTGCCTCTCCAATCACAAACACCCACAAATTATCTCACCATGATACCCAAGTGTGTTCATAACATAGGACCATATGTCTCCCTATTTATATCCTCAGGACCACACTTTTATTCCTAGATCACCAACATGCATGGTGATCATCAAAAAACCCCTGAGCATTTTCTGTGAATTGATTTCATAAGCCAATACATCCGTAACATCAGGGTAACCCATCTACTGGGTCAACACTAATAAAAACTTTGTCTGAATTTCATTCAAGTCCAAACTAAAGGACTTTAGGTCTCTCATCTATCCCTTTTGGTCAATTATCAAGAAATCCACTAGGTCCATCCACCTAGTCTACAGGTAAACCTCTCATAAGGTCACAACTCATGAAGCATCAAGAATGATCCTATCCCAATATCACATGATATCAATATGTCTAAACTTATACCTCTAGGGTCTCATAAACCAAAGAATTCAAAATCCTAAATAACTATCCATAACTAGGTCACTCGTCTTCTTTGAGAACCTACACATCAGACTACTCCCTGGAGAACTAGTTCACACAACTGAAACTGAATAGAAACCACCCATAAGGGGACTATAGTAAAATAACCACATGACATACCGACCTTTTTAGGGTCACTGAAAATATTTTGTATGAAGACCGAGTAATCATCTTTATCATCAAGTATCTCACCATAGACCCACATAACCTTATAATAGAAGGAATAAACACACAAGTAGGCCTAGATGAGTAGAATTCCAACAAGTAATTATACTTGAAAATTCTATATGAGAAGTTATGGAAACTTTATGTAACTATAACTCTTTCATTAGTGAAATCACACACTAGTAGGAATATGCATGATGTGAATCCTATGCACTTGATATAATGTAGGATATGCCTCTTACTTCTATGGGATATGAGTCAAAAATCAACTTAATAGTCTCTTGATAATGGAAAAATAGCCATAAATAATAAATTATAACATGTAAACCACATGAACATCTCCCAATGTGAAAATCGAATAAAACCATAAAAATAAAAATCAGAAAAACAATCCCATCCATAGTAACCTAGAATTTTTATTGGAATAGGTGTTCTCAATGCACTAGTACCATTTCCGTCATAGGCTCCAAAACATTCTTAAATACATATTTTACTAGATCCCAAAATCATAATACAAAATAAAAATAATAATCTGATACCACCTTTTAACATTCTAAATTGACACACTATAAAACTAGTGGCTAGACACATTCACCATAATATATCAGGTGTGCTGGCTTGTGTGCTAGAGGCTATGGAGTTGCAGTGAAGGTGTAAGATGATATAATGGGGAGACTATACCCCCTATATTAGAGTGAAAAAATAATAAATAAATAGTGAAACATCATCCATGATAATAAATAATTATATTATTCATAAAAGAATAACATCCTCTACTGATACCTAAAAATGTAGCAAATTCCAAAACAACCATGCTGGAACAAACAATAATCCACCCACTGGGCCAATCGTAGATATATTATAGAATTAAAAAATAGAACAAAATGAGGATTAAATACATCATTAAGTTGAAACTCAACAAGTATCTTGATACCATCATTTTTATCCTTCTTAATCATTATATACCAAGATCTAACCAAACCTGTGCCTAAAGAAAACATGAAAGAGACACTCGGGTACCCATGTGCAATGGTAGACTGAGAAAGGTGTGAGTAAAAATCAAGTGGCTACCACCAACAGTGTCTAAAAAAATCCATCTTGAGTATATAATATATATAAAAAGAGATTGATAAGGGTATTAATTTAATAAAATTTATAATACTAATAAAATAAACCCACTAACCCTCGATTTTTGGGTTGAAAACCAAATTTATCCAAAACTGATTCAGCATATTTCTAGATATATCTGAGCACATCACAGGACTAATTCAACTATAATCATAATCACCTACTTCAGTATGATTCCAAATATCTCTGGGAATGTCACAAAACCATGAAAAATACAGCTATAAACCTCTGAGGGTATCATACACAATGTCATCATAAGAGAAATAGGTAGATCCTTATAACCAATATAATATAACCAGTCCAAGATCTTATGCATTATAGTATAACTAGGAAAATACTTAGAAGCATTACAATATAACCAAGCCAATCCCTATAATCATTTTTGCATAATCAGTTCAATCCATATAAGAGTTACAACTTTACTTGGCTATGAACTATAAGAATTATAGAATAACTAGGCCTAGCCATATAAGAATTAAATAATAATGATCAAAAGAACTATAACATTACAACATAACTGGGATAAGCCCTATAAGAATTATAGTATAACCGGGCCAAGCCATATAAGGATTATAGCATAACCATGGGTCATAAAAATATAAAATCTAGGCTAAAAATACATGTAGAAACACACCAATCATATAAAATATGTAATAATAATCCATAAAGTTCATTTCATCCAATTACCATTTATCAAACCATTTACATTTCAAAAATTTAGGATCCCATTTATTATTTTATCCCAAAATCCATTAACATGAAAATTAACCTTTTCTAGTCCATGTGATTCTATTTCATAATATCTCCAAAATTCAAAAACTATTCCAAAGTGTTTAATTTATATAGTTATCAAATAAAAGTGAAAAAACCAATTTAAACTAAGTTATAATTTATCACAATAATTATAACCATTTCCACTTCACTCATCATTTAAACACAAATACCATCACACATAACTTCATATCCAATTCTCATTAAGACATTACACTAATTTTAATTACATGAAAAAATTATAGTTCTAAGAAAAGTTATTTATCCTAATGTTAATCATAATATTTAATAAGGTAGGCCAAATCCATTTTAAGATAAGTTTTTAACTCACATGTCAAACTGATTCACCTTGTTAAACCAAATCATAACCAATACCCAAATATTCAATGGGATCTAGTTTTATTCTGATCAAGTTATAACCTAGTGTCAAGGGTTAACAACCCCCCTTTGGTGACCACAATTCCATGTATCAAAACCAATAGACCCAATGGGGTATGATGGAGGTATATGCATATGGTTTCATCAAAGTAGTTGATTAACAATTTCATTAGGTCACGTGCATGACATACTGATGAGATCACACATATTTCATATACAGAAAAACAAAAAGAGAATAAAGGGAGTTTTTATATACCAACGATCTCAAATTAAAAAAAATCCAAACCAAGCTAAGTCCAATGACATTGCTCATGTTTCCCAAGTCCAAACAACCTTTCCTTAAATCCCACAAGTTCCTATCTCGTGAAAAAGTATCCAAATTAATTAAATATAACTATATTATAATAAATTAAATTAAAATGAGGAAACTTTCACCCAATAAAGATGAAAAAAATACTAAAATACTAGCCAGACCATGTCACCTAGCCTGAGCAATGACCAACCACCCTTTGAAGGTCTAACACGATTATCTGACACAAAAATAGGAAAAAGACCTATCACAAGGAAACAAAAAATAACCAATTTAATATAATTTAATTGGAATTATAGAAAATATAAAACCAATGATCCAAATTTAATGTATTGACCTTAAAAATAATGCATTCAATAACATGGGATACCCCCTTTCCAGGCATATCCAAGACTTGATCATCATTAGAGAAATACATCAAGATCTGATAGACTGGACATCTGATTTCTCAATCAGAATAAATCCATGTATAATTGATAAAGTATATTTAGAGTATAATAAAAAGAATATATGGATTGAAAATTATAGGATTATCTAAGAGTAATCCATCAAAAATGACGAGGATTAAAATGAATGAGATATGAGATCAGAGGAGTTCCTGGAGGCCAAGATCTTCCCTCATGCTCCTCCTCCACATAAGGGATTTAGAGAGATCAATTTTGGATGATTTATAAAATAATCCCATCACTTAAAAAATATACTAAATATATCCAATATAGTTCAAAACATGAAAAATGGGTTCATGTATTGAAAAATTTGAGCCACATAATTTACTGGGCCATGCCCACATGTGTCACAATGTAAAAGGGAGATTCACACCATGAATTTTCAAGATGAGCCTCTAGATTCCATTTTACAATTCTTGTACTCCCTAGATATACCCCATGAATTGTATTCATAATGTGAATTTCCTCATAGGGTTGTTTCTAGTAGCCCGACTTTTCCATTTCTCCTCTGGTGTTTTTTCTAACCCCCAACGCTTCTACTAAAATAGTAAAAACATCCGAAAACATGATTTTAGGATGATAAAACCCCCCAAAAAATCCCATATATTATTATATTTATAAACCAACCATCCATAAAATAAGAAATACATATTCCACAAGGAAAATATTGACTCATAAAAATTCAGGTTCTTATACTTGTAGAGGATCATCTTCCCCAAAGCACAATGTTGTATCTACCATTACATTCAAGTATTGGATGACCCACTTCATAGATTCACAAAGCTCCTTCCTAGGGTTATACATGAAACAACTTACTAATACCACTAAAAAAGAAATATATGGACATGTAGATATCATTGCATACATAATGATTATGAAAATTGAAGCATATGAAACTTTCTCCATGTATGGGACACTATCTACTATTGAAGGTAACTATGTCTTTGATAAGTTGAAGTCCCCAACAAGAGGGGTCAATCCATCCTAAATTTCTCGATGATTTTCTAGATGTTTTCTTTCTAGGATAACACCTGAACACTATATTTTATATCCCTTTTTATCCTCATCCGTAATATTTTATAAGTGTAGAAAAGATCTTTCATCTTAAATCTTTTCTCTAAATTCCTCTCTAGATCTTGAATCTTTTAAATATATGAAACTGAAAACAATATATCCTCTATATAGTGTAGGAGTAAAATGTAATTACCATCGTTCTTAGACTTATAGTAAAAATAGTGATTTGAGTCACTCCTCATGAAAGTGTCTTTTTTCAGGAAACCATCAAACAATTAGTTCCACTATCGAGGTGCTTGTTTTAAGTCATAAATTCATCAATTAAACTTAAAAATAAGGTCCTCCTTCCTATGGTACTCAAAAACTTTGGGACAATTCATGTATATATCATACTCGAAACCACCATGAAGAAATTAAGTCTTTAAATTTATCTAATTCATGTTTAAAACATAAAAATAAAAATATTCAACATTATCCTAATGGTAGTATTCCTAAATACTAGTGAACATATTTCAAATAAATCGATTCATTACTTATATTTAAAGCCTTTCACCACAATCTATGCCTTTTATCTTTTACTTTAATCATCTCATTCATTCAAATGATAAAACCCTTTTTTATCAAGTGCTTTTTAACTTGTAATAATCCAGTTAACTCCCATTTTTTATTTAAATATAAGGAATTCATTTCTTCCTCCATGGTTGAATCTAACTACTTAGAGTCACTAAGATTTTATTCCACTTCTGTACATTTGGTTTCTCTAGAATATCTTATAAGTAATAATTTTTCATCAACCTCATACATATAAAACGGTTGTATGACTCAATAATATATTCTTAGAGAAGCTTCTACACTCTATGGTAATTCAATTTATAGTGTATAAACTCTTTTTCTTCTCTAGATTATTACTCTACTACTGGAGATTTCTATTAATATTATATAGTCCTTGAGAATTCTAGGACATCTTTTATTGGTCAAATTTCTTGGGAATTCATGTTGAAATCTGGTATCACCTATATTTGAGATATTTTAGTGCCTTTTATTCAGATCTAATTGTACATAAATATTTGATCTCTTTCTCTCAATTTTTTTATTTAGACAGGTTCCTAAATTTCATAGAATATTTTTCTTAATGATTACATATTTACTTTTATTGATCTTTAATTGATCATCATTCTATTGTTAGTATCCAAATTCTTTATTCCCATAGAATATAAGGAAACATGATTTATATTTTTACTCTAAATTATCTCTATTATATGAATCAATAGGAGAATAAAAATGTAACCAAACACTTTTAGGTGTGATACTTTTAGTAACTTTTTGGACCATAGTTCTTCTAGAAGACTTTGTTCCACTACAGAGGCTAGAATTTTGTTGACCAAGTTTTCTTCTCTGTTGATTGATTCTTCCCAAATGACATAAGGATTACTAGAGTGAATATGCATAAATCTAACCATTTCCATCAAATTCCAGTTCAACCTCTCCACCAATCTATTCAGTTATGGAGTTATAGGTACTATTCTCTAAAGCCTAATCCCATTCTTCTTATAGAAGTTTTTGAAATTGTTACCATTGTACTCTATACTATTATTAGATCTAATGAATTTCAATTTTTTATCACATTATAATTCCTCATGGATTTATTCTATACAAAGGTACTAAACACATAGTATTTATTATTATGAAAATAAACCCATACCTTACTCATAGAATTATCAATGGAAGTGATAAAGTAATGTGACCCTCCATGATTTTGGACTAAGATAGGCCCCCAAACATCCATGTAAACTAATTATATCTTTTGGGCTCTAGGATTCAATGTATTCAAGTTTAATGAAAATTAATTTTATTTCCACGAACATAACTCTAACATATTTTGATAATTGTGTGATAAAGATCAAAATACCCTTCCCAATAAGAACCTTTATTTTCTTCTCACTAAGGTGACCCAACATAAAATTACAGACCTCTAGATCTCCTGAGGTTGTATTTATGGCAATTTTACAACCATATGATATTCTAGTTATATAAAGGGTATTGTATTTTACTTCTTCCACTAGTAAAAAGGATCATTGAGTCAATTTTTAGACTATGTTGGTGAATGTTGTTTTATAGCTTTCATCATCCAGCATCCCCATAGACATGTGAATTATTTGAAGAAATGAAATGTGTCTTAATTCCTCAAATCCTAGGAATCACCCATTATTCATATAAATATTTAAATATATCTCTCTTATCACTTCAAAATATTCATCATTTGTTTGAAAAAATTATCCAAAGCTTCCAGATACATATATTTTCAAGCATATACAATCTTCCATTAATGTATGAATGCACCATATTTAACCTCCAATGACTCCACTAGATTATGAATAGGGATCATTAGATTTTCACCTCTATATGTTAAACTAATTGAATTTGAACTTCCTAAATTATTATTTTTGGTACCTTCATTGATATTTATAAAATTAATTTAGAGATATGATCACTTACCTCAATCATAATAGGTAAGTCAGAGACCATTGAACTTGCCATGAATCTTCTCTATAAAACTGTGTTCCTATCATCATCGATTCTATATCTAAGGTGAGTGTACCCTGCCACCAAGGATATAAGAATAACTGGAAGGTAATTTAACCTCTCTTATTTATAGATTCTCACTGAGGATCAAATTCATGATGTCTACGAACATTAAATCAATATTTCCATAAGAGTTACTTACCATTGTATCCATTCCTTCCCATGATTTCGGTAAAGATGTAACTTGTATGATTTTCCATATGTGATACATGAAAGTCACTTTCACTCCTTCAAGATGAATTTTTATCATGTTGATATCATTCATATGATTTTCTATTGAACATCCTTCTGAAAGACTCATGTAAATAGAAGATTCATTAGGAATTTTTTTTAAGGTTGTATGTTTTTCATATATGTCCACCAGGGCCACTATAAGTCCAAATGTAGTCTTATTACCTCAGATGTTGAAGGCCAAATTCCATACCAACATCATTATCACTAATCCAAGTGATTATATATATATATTTTCCCATTTTAATTTCTCTATATTATTATGTTTCTCTCCACCCAAAAAAATATCAAGATCCTTGTGGATGAGATATTTTGTTCTATTTGAATCCTCTAGAAGCCATAATCAATTTCATTGAATAGATTGATACAAACCATGCCAACCTATTTTGTCATATATAATAATGACAATGAAACAAACTAAAATCAAAATGACTATGAGACAAGTGATAAAGTTACTCAAGCATTTAAGTGTGTCCCACCAAGCCTTGATACCATTTTTTAGGAATAAAGACTAAAAAATGATATAATATCTATATGGTTTATACTAATTTCACCACAAATTAATATCCACTAGTAGTTTTGAGATAAAAAACTTCAAATAATGGAACTTTTGGTACTAAATTAAATAATTGAAACTAAGAAGTCTACCAAAAACTAATAATCACTTCCAAGTCTTTCCCAAAACACCTTTTGATATGTACTCAAGCTAGAAGATCAAGAGGAAAAAAATAGACCCAAAAGATTATATGATTATAAATTTAATCCCATATCCATGGGAGAATAGTAAAACTCTTATATTATAGTAAGTATAAGGGTAGGAATAACTGTATCTAAAAAGGCTTTGATTACACTTCAAAGAAAATTCTTACAAATTCATTGTCATGCGTACACAATAGTTGGACCCTACACTCTTTTATTGAGATCCTCAACTAGTAAAACTGTTATATTGTCATCCATGAATCACTATCAACCATATATTGACTTCAGTATTCTATAGTATCAAACACCAAATCAACCACTATAGATGGTAAAATTTTCACTTCCATAATTTAATAATTGTAGACCCACCTTCTTAACCTATCAGAAGAACATTATCATCTGTTAAACACACCCGAATCCTAAAGGTTGCTATTAATATGTATTACTTTAAATAAATATCTTGATGAATAGATTTTATTACACGCAACGCCAAATCAAAACAGGAAAAATATATAAATAATTTACTAAATAAAAGGTTAAAATTAATATATTATGAATATATAATGTGAAAAATAAATTAATAATCATTGATAATTTATATAAAATATAGTTACGACCACTAAAAGTTTAAAAAGTCAATTTTCTATAAAAATCAATTTCCCAATACATTTTTTATTTTTATTTAAAATTTAAATGTATCATTTTTATAATGTGAATTTTAAAAAATGAACTTAATTTTTTCATTAAACAGTTAAAAATTATCCTATGTTAATTTTTTGGTATTTTTCGGAAATGGTTTATTTTAATGTAAAAAGAAAAAAATGCCATTTTTATAAATACCATAAATTTTATGACAACATAACGATATAAGCATGATTTAAAAATTTATAAACATTTTTCTTGAACAAATTTGTTTTCAAGGAGTAAAATCAATAATTTAAAAGTATTATTTTGAATTTAGAAACTCATGCTTGACTTTTTGGAGCCTGAGTTATATTTTACTTTATTTTTTTGGTTCATTGCATTTAATTGAGTGTATGGATGGTAAAATTTAGTTTTTTGATGATTTAAATGTCAGATAACCCTCATATATTTAATAAAAAAGAATAATAATTCATGTAAACAATTACTAATCAAAATAATTTTGTCTAAATAATTATAAATTCATTTTTTGATTATATTTTTTTGGTTTTGTTATGCGTACTTATACTAAAATTATTTTTTTCCACCTATATAATTGAATATTTTAAAATAATTTTTAAATTTGAAATCATAATTATCAAGTTATATCTTAAGTTAATTTTTTTAAATTTTCTAGATATGTTACCACATCAAAAATAGAGTTATCACGGTAATGGTGAAATGGGGTAAAATGGGTTACACTAAGTGGTAAAGGCTTAAAATATCCAAAAACATTACATCTAAATGTGTGGAATATGTTATTATCAAAATTAAATAATATCTACCTCATTAATTACCAATTTATTTTAAATTTTAATTAATAATGACATACCTTTTTAAATTATGAAATTATATTAATAAAAGTGCCACCCCTCTCACTTATAAAGGATCCCTACATCATCACTCATCTATACAAACCATGAAAATATTAAATCAAATAAGAACTATAAAAATACCTCCAATTTTTTTCCCAAATCCTCTAGATTTTTTCCTCACAAAAAGGAAAATATAATAATATTTATGGAGATATCCAAAGGAGGATATCCATAGAAGATGAGGTTAGAGTGGGTCCAACTAAGAAGAAATATAAGATAAGAATTTCTTTGTCTCAGTTTAATTTTCTAGAAAGATATTTAATACTATTCACCAGTATTTATTTTATATGGTTTACTTATTTACTTATGAGTTTTTTTGACATATTATTCACAAAATTCATGGGATTATAGAACCATATCATGTTCTGGATTTAAATGGATTTTGATTCGAGTATTAATAAAGATGTAAGGAGTTTTCATCCCAATTTTTCATATTTTGATACATGTTTTGTATTATGAACCTATTTTCATTTGAATGGTGTAATTAATTCCCAAATTAAATTTTAAATAATGATTTATATATAAGGTTTCATTTCAAATTCTCTCTTTCAAGGCGTTTTGAATCAAAAGTTAGCAAAGGTTTAATGGTTCATTTTATAATATCACTTTTTATCAGGATTGTTTATATTTAAATTTGCATTGTGTGAATTTTATTTTATTTATATCCTCAAACTCAAATATTATATTCTATTTTTTTTATTTATAGGTTTTTATTTATATTTTATACAATTTGGTACTCAAATCAACTGAAATAATGTTTATAAGAAAATACAACCTAATTTATTCTTTTTGGTTGAGAATACTTTTATTTCATATATATATTCTTTATTGGGTTTCAATAATATTATTTTATATAATTAAATTATGTAAGAAATTAATTTTTTAACTTTTAGTTTCCATTCAAAATTTTAAAATGAATATTTTAAACATTTTTATACAAGTCATTTTTGACTTTCTTTACAAAAGTTTGAAAATAATATATTTGTAACATTTTATTTATAAATAATTTTTCCCTCCATCATGAACATTATTCCTTATTAATCTTATTATAAAAGTTATTATAATTTTATAATGTAATGTAATTTCTCATTATTCTATGGATTTTTCTTTTTTATATCTAAATAAAATGATAAATATTTATTTAAAGTTTTCAAAAGGTATTTATTTGAGCTATGTATATTTTTATTTTACACTCCAAATTTTATTACATAATTATATTTTATTCTCAATATTACATTATTTATAAATATTATTCAAATAATTTTTAAAAATTATCCTTGACACCTTATGAAAATAGTTTTTTAAATAACATTTAACTTCATTTTTTGACTAAGTTACAAATGTCTTAGGAAATTCCTTTTAGTTTTTTTCCTCCACTTACCTATATAATTTCCAAAATAATTTAAATTAATATAAAAAATTAATTTTTAATTAATATATGGTCTCATTTCAATACTTTACTGATTTATTGTTTATGCCTTATTTTTAACACAAGGTTTTTCCTCTATTGATTCACTCATTGAAGTAGTGTTCTTTATCCCTCTCCACCATTATTTTGAATTTATTTTTATCCTTCATGTCAATATTCATTTATTCAATGTATATATTTAGTATCATTAAAAATATTTCAATATTGTATTTATTATATACTCATTTCTATATATGGTGTTATTTGAGGGAAGTTTGCTGAGAAAGTTATTATTTTGATTGGGGAATATTGATATTATGTTTAATTAGTTCAGTATGTATATTTATTATAAAATCATAAAAAAAATATATTTAATCAAGTAGATGGGAAATTTTGGATTCTATCATTCTTGGTTCATATATTTTTCAATCAATATTTTTAAAATTACATTCATGGGCCTTAATAATTATTTTTTTTAAAAATGACATTAAATTTCACCTATAAAAAGGGACTTAAACCATTTCAAAACACAACTCAAGTGTGGTTTTACCTAAAACTTGTGTAAAAAATAACTCTCTAAACATACGATAATATGTTACCAAGATCCTTGTTTGATAAAAAAACTCTCTTATAAATATTTTAAATTCAATTTAAAGGATGATATGAAAAGAAGAGGTATAAGTCTTAACTGAATTATTTAAAGTATATTTATTTTTTCACATCTTTCAAATATGATATAAACATCAAAATATAATTTCACAAGTTTCTTTAATATACTAAAAATATATTATGTTAATGTTAAAACTATTTTCTACCTCTTTTCTATCATATGGTGATTGAAAACATCGCTCGTGCGTACATGTGGACTACCACCTCCATGGAGCAATGTATTTTTTTCATCACCGAATCACATGTTTGGTTTTAAAAATATAATTAATTAATATATATTATATTTATAAAATTACTATGATTCTATAAAAATAATTCCCTTCATACCCTTATTTTCATTGGGAAATGATAATGCTGCTTGTGCGTACGCGTGGACTACCACCTCCATGAAGTGATGTGATTTTTTTCATTACTGCCTCACATGGATATCTATAAGGATGTAAATAATGAATAAATAAAACATGTATAATATATTTATTATTTTTTAACGGTAAAATATTTTCTGATTTATTTATTTCCAACCCACTAGAAAAATAAAAATGTCATTCATGCGTATGTATGAACTACCATCTCCATGAAAAAATGTGCTTAATTTTTCATGAATACATTAAATGTATGGTTATAAAAGTATATTAAATGTATAAACTTGATAACTATAATGTTATTAAGTTTTTGTATATGATGAAACCATGACCAATGTTAAAGGATCGAAATATTCAAATCAAAACATGCATGAGAAATCGAACAGTTGACACCTTAAAGTTAATTTAAACAGATAATTATAAGTAAATGGGTAAAAATAAGTTGGGAGGTGATGATATCTGGTGAGTTATATATAAATATTGCTATAATTGTTGAGTTTATCCATTAAGTACTTTAAATATTTTTATAATTAAAAATATTTAATTATTTTATTTTGTCTAACATAAGTATTTAAAAGTCTTAATATTTTGAATTATGAAACTATAATTTATATATTATATGTTATTCAAATAATTATTTAAATTGGTAATATATTTTTATTATTTACTTAATTTATATTTATATTTCATGTTTTTATTTTTTATAATAGTTTCTATAAATTTCATGAAGAGTTCATAGGCTAAAAATGTCATTTGATATCTTAAATTATCATTTGTACATGATTTTAACTATTCAAACATAGACAAAGTAGTATCCCCACATATACATATTGAAAATACATATATCTAATTGAAAATACATGTATCTAAATTGTGAAATATGTTTTCAAAATCTAATATTTAGTTACAAAATGTATTTCAACCATAAAACGGGCTACGAAACTCTAAAATGAGTTATTATTTTTATGTGAGAAATATAATAAAATTATATAAATTTTATTAGAAGGACTAAAACTATGAATATATATTTATAATTTATGAAATTAAATTGAAATTTACTATATGTTTTGAGTTAGAATTCTATAGTTTTTTAGAACTATTATTCTACTTTTTTTAAAAATTAATGGAGATAAAAAAGTCTAATTATGGTTATTCTTGATTATTTGGAAATATAATGATATTGAATAAATATAATTCATATAGAGCCAAAGATGATTCTATTTTTTAGAAGGAAAGATTTTGGTTAACAATTTGATAAGCCAATCTGTTTTCATATTTCAAATATTGGCTAATGTGAATTTAGCTATGTGATAAAATAACTTACATGAATTCAGTTATATAATCAATTAGATTATGTAAATTAAGCTATGTGATCAATTATATTACATGAACTTAGTCATGTGATCATTTTGGATACACTGAATATTGGATACATGAATTCAGGCATGTGAATTGTTTTACTTATGTGAATTTTACTACATGAAATTATAATATGTTGATGGATTCGTTTATATGGTGAAATTCACTTTCATGATATATTTTGCTATGTAATTTTTTGTTACATAGATATTTTGGTTATGTGAATATTTCAACTAAGTGATCAATTCAAATGTGTGAAAATCACCTATGTATTAAAATTCAACAATATAGTTATGTGAATATCTACAGGTTGTTCTAAATCTCTAAATATACTATATTTTCTGTAATGTTTTTATTTTCTATTTATTGTAAGTTTATTTTGAATATTATCAACGTTTTATTTATTCTAAAATTTCTCTTTATTTAATTATAATCCATATAAATAAGTTTGATATTCTTTTAAGAATAATTAAAATATATTCTCATGGGATTTAGAGTGTATGGATATTTATGCTTGAATTTTGGAACTTGAGATGTTCAAATTCAAAATGATTAAACTATGAAGATACAGTCTCATATATTTAAGAATTTTTCCAACAAAAATAATACTCAATATTATGACAGTATTTACTATAGTATTAAATGTTTAACAATTTACACAGTACAATTTGTTTTATAGAGTATTGAGAGAGAGATCATGAAAATATTAATTATCTCTCTCTTATATACATGTGAAACATTTATTTAAAAAATAATTACAATAAGTATGAAGTTATGTGAAGATTAATGTTAAAAATAGAATTTTATTATAATATGAAGAGTTACTCTCTCATAAATTTAAGGAGTATTCCAAGGAATTTAAGAATAAATTTTTTTGGATGTATTTATTACTATATTAATAATTTATTTATTATTCTAATGAATTTTTTGTGTATAAAATTACTTTAATTTTTACAGAATGCTGAAGATAATTAAAATTTATTTCCACATAATGATTTTATTATTGGAATTTATAAAATATAATCCAGTCTTTTAAATAAAAAAAATATTTTCTTCTATTTTGGTGTATAAAAAGTATAAGGAATGCAGTAAAGAAAGATAGATGTGACTATGCTTTAAATATTATGTGATGCATATTTTTCAACTCATACCTGGAGATTTATCATTCAACTACCTGATGAAGTAAATTTATGGTTTCTTTAGATTCATTGCTTCAATATCTTGAAGTGAATGAGAAATACCTAATCCAGAAAAAATATCTTTATTAAAAACCATTCACTAGGTTAAATTATTTTATTTTTTCTTTATGTTGCAATTTTATATTTTGTATAATCCAAAATTAGTGATTTATTCATGAGATTATAATAACCTAAAAAAATTAATGTCTGATATTAGTTTATCACCTTAGAAGACTAGGTCTAGTCTATCCTCTTAAAAGACTGAGTTCTACTTAATCCATAAAACCAATTAGTAAATAACTACCATTATAAAAATCCAAATTTAATGAGTCCCCTTATAATACCAGGTTCTAATTGACCTGTAACATAGAAGAGGTTTGGAATTTTACTAGGAAAGTATAGTTAGGGTATGGACCTATATAATAATGGGTTAGGCATTCATCTATAGAATACTGGGGTCCATCTAAACCATAAAAAGTAAGGAGGTTAGGATTGATCCTATAAAATTATAGATTGTGTTTTTCCTATAAAAGGCAACATTTTGGTTTAAACCCTTAAAAGTAAAGGGAATTTGGGTTAAGCCTCTTGGTGTGAAAAATGGGGATGTAAATATTTTTCACTATTCTTGCAAAGTGTTATACCTTATTGGATTCTATACACTTAGTTGGTTTGTGAATTATAGATGTATGATCATTTAGATTTGAACTACTATGGTACTATTGTGTTCATATTTTACTTTATTAAATTTTATTTTCTCTATCTTTTCTCATATCAATGTGGTTGAATTGTTTAATATTTGTACCATTATATTTATACTATTAATGTTTAAAATATTATTAATTTTTTAAAATAAATAAAATTCACCCCATTTTGTCTATTTTTAGTACCCCCTTAAGACCCAACTATTGGTATCATATCTAGAACCTTTGGGGATAATTTAGCTTGTCACTTTTTTTGATACTTCAAAATTGGTATCAAAGGTTGGATATTATAAGGATATATAGTGATTAATTTGTTTGTTTATATTAATTGTACTAACTTTTTACCATAGTCCTTAATAGGACTAAGGGAGATTTTTTAGTGATGACCAACTTAAGGAATAAAAAAGGTTTAAATCCGACATTACCACAACATTTAAGAAGTAGTAAGTATACCCAGTGGAAGATCCAAATATAAGATTATATAAATATTGTTGATATTCAATTTTGGGATATTGTAATTAAATATTATGTTTTACCTAAATCTGATCCAATTTATTTGAAAGGATAATATGCAAATAAATATGATCTTATTTATATGATCAGGAATATTTGTTATTGTTCTTTTTCTAGAAATATTTTTTATTTTTTTTTATTTTCCAAACTAGTCACGAAATTTGGATATAACTTGAAACAAGTAAATTTGAAGACGGATATTACAAGGTATTTTTCCTTTAATTATAGAAATATTGGACAAATAAAAATAGAGCATACAACCAAGACAAAAGTAAAACCACCATTTTCCTAAAGGAAATATAACTCATGGTAATTCAAATTTGAATTTAGATTGTTCTAAAATTATTTTTTATGGTTTTATGAATGAATGAAATATTAAACCAATTTTATGAAGCTCAAAAATTATATTAAGGTAAAACATAAAGTAAATACACCTTTTACTACTTGGAGTGATTCTAAAAGCTAATGCAACACAAAATAAATTCCAAAATAAACAATTATTATTGCATTAATGGTAATAAATTATTTGGTAAAATATTTATCTTCAAATTATTTTTTAATTAAAATTGGTTTATATGATAGAAAATATGGAAATATATGTTTGATAAGTATAAATAAAAATAATGATTTTATTTTTGATTATCATGATTCTATAAATTTTATAAATTATGAGACAAGTATTGAAGATCTGAAGAAAATGTATGATTCATATGAATATCAAATATAAAAATGACTTCTATACATATATCCATTAAATAAAAACATAAAAGGGTTCATAAAACTAAAAAGAATTTATCTATTAAATTAAATGATGTTGATTAAAAAATCTTAATGATTAAGGATGAAAATGAGAAATTAAATGAAAATATTAGAAACACAAATTATTCCACACATGAAAAGGTTTGTGTTGATTTGGAAATTGTTCAAGAAGAAAATAAACGGATAAATAATGAATTGAATAATGTTAAAAATGAAAATGTTTTATTGAAAAGGGAAATTTATAATAAATGTGATTTAAATGTAAATATTAAGAAGACTGATTATTTTAAGAAATTTTATAAGGTATATAATAGACTTTGTTGTGATTATTTTATTCCTTATATGGTTTAAAATAAATTTTTGAAAGAAAAATCTATTGTAACTTCTTTTTTTATTATTTTAAATGTGAATCTTATAGTTATTATAATTTTTATTTTCCTATTAAGTTTACTCAATCTTTTTGTCACAAAGTAATTTTTTGTCTAAATCTGATTCCATGTCCAAACTATCTAAACCTTCTACTTCATGGGTACCTAAAAACATGTATTATATTTAATGTGAAATTAATCCATTACTTTTATCTAGGTAACATGTATTCTATGATTCTTATGTCCATCATTCATGTAAATATAGTTTAATCATATTCATATTGGTATAATCATTATAAGATTTAGTATTTAATTTTGGATATTCTTGAATACGTTGTATAATTTTTGTATTTCATCATATACTTTAATATTTATTTTTTGTTTTGTTCAGTAAACATGAGTTAAATTGTATATGTTATTTTAGTTGTAAACCCTCATTTACTGGTTTGTTATTATCATTTGGTTACATTAAAATTTATTTGAATATCTTATAACATTTTTCGTTGATCCTTATGATATTAATGTATGTTTTGGGATGAGTGTTCATTGCTAAAATTAAAATTATGTGTATACTTATTTTATATTGTCATTTTGAAAGAAAATCATCAATTTAAAAGAAGTTAATTTTTTTCTTAATTATGAATTCATCATGTATATTTTAGTTATTGAAATATATTATACATAGTTTTATATGTATAGTTTTCAAAAATTTAAATACAATTTAAATAAAAAATATATTTATATTTAATTTTTTAATTCTTAAAATACATATGAGCAAGTTTTTAATTTCTAGAAAGAAAGAGACAAAAATTAAGGGGGAAGAAATAGATTTTTTATTTTTAAATTTATTCTCTATTCCTGAACTATTTAAATGTTCAATTTATATATTTTTAGTTCACTTTTTAATTTTTTTAGTTTAACTGTGAAGTATTTTAAAGTGTGGAATTGGATTTTAAGATTCAATTAGGTACAGTTTTTAAATTTTAAATTTTATTTTTTCAAGTTAAATGTGTGTACTTAAAAGTTTTCTTCACTATTTTATCTAAGATAGAATTCAATTTCTATATAAAATAGTCTATTTATTCAAGATGATGTAGCTAGAATTGTGGTGGATGTTTTCACTTGAAATACATGTTATTTTAATTGATAAATAAGATTCATCATTAAGGGGAGAAAATATTATTTTAATTTATAATTTTTTCCAAAAAAATTATTATTCTATTAAGTCTATTTTGAGTATGTTGAATATAATTTTTATTTTTGACTAGTCGTGATAAAATATTAAATATGAAATTTAATACATAAAATAAAATATCAAGGATAAGTTTAAGTGTTTTATTTCAAAATATAATTAGTTATTCATGATTAACATGTTAAATTTTCAATTTATAAAAACTTTTTAAAATATTTTAAGCATAAATAGTCACGATTTATAAAATCTATTTTAAATAGTTTAAGAATGAACAATTATAGTATTAAAATATGTACAAATATTAGTTTTATCTTATAGAAAAATTTTGATTCCATTACAATCATGGATAATCATATTAAATCCTCAAATTTAGGAGGAGTTTGAATGTGTTTATATGTTGACATTTTCATATTTACAAGAAATATGTTGAAATATGGAATATGATTTTTAATTTATTATTTATTTATTTATTTAAAAATCTGCTTATTGTTTTATTATTTAAGACTTATAAGATATACTAGTTTAGGTATAATTATTGATGAAACATTAAATTTTCATATAAGGTTATTTTATGATGGGTTTCTCATTACTTTTCGCCAGCGTTTTTTAAATTATGCTCACTATATATAACTTAAAGTATTAAAAATAGAAGGTTTATAGTGGCTCCTTAATACATGTTTGGAAATGTTAATGTTTAGGAAAGTTGTATGCAATATTTATATATATATTTTTTCATTTTACCTATACTAATTATAATTTTGTCTTAAAAAATATACTAATAAAATTCAATGTGTTTTCATTTTTCAACCATTCTTAAATTGGGGGGGGGATAATTTTTGACTATCAACTTAAGGGAATGTAACATTGCATTAAAAAAGGGATAAAAAAATTATCATTTCAAAGATATAGTTTTTTATATTGAAACTTTATATTTTTTATAATTTGAAAGAGGGGGAGATGTTTTTAAATTATACTTGGTTTAGTAAATATCAAAAAGGGGGAAAATGTTGAGTGTCTCCTTAAAACACTTTTATATTTTTATAATTATAAAGATTTTTTTTGTTTTATTCCCTATAAAATAAGTATTTAAAATACTTAATACTTTGAATTATGTAACTATTATTTCTATCTTATGTATTATGTAAATAATTCTTAACTTTGGTTATATTTTTTATTATTTACTTAATTTATCTTGATGTTTCTTGTTTTTATTGTTTATAACATGTTCAATAAGTTTCATGATGAGTTCCTCAGATAAAAATATCCTTTGGGACCTTGAAATATCTTTTATACATGTTTTTACTATTCCCATATTTCCAAATTACTATTTCCATAGATCCAAATTGAAAACCGACATAGCCAATTGAAAATACATGTAGCTAAATTGTGAACCACATAAATAAATTTCTAGATTCAGTTACCTTATGTATTTTTATCATAACATGGGATAAAAAACTAAAAATTGAGTGATTGTTATTGTCTTATAAATATAATAAAATTATCTACATTTTATTAGAAGATATAAAAATCTTAATATATCTTTAAAATTTATTAAATTAAGTTAAAATTCACTGTATGTTTCTAGTATGAATTATGAAGTTTTTCAAAACTATTCTACTACCCTATTTTAATGATTACTTGAGCTATAGATTTATGATGAAGGTGATTCATGATTATTTGTAAATATAATTATTTTTTAAATAAAATTAAAAAGGACCCAAATATGAATATGAATTTTATAATGGTTGATTTTGGTCTAAATTTTAATAAGTCAAACTATTTATAGATTTCAGAATTATGCTAACTTGAATTTGGTTACATGATCAATTCACTTATGTGAATTCAGCTATGAGATTAATTAGCTTACATGAATTTGAATACATGATCAATTCAATTACATGAATTCATCTATATAATCAATTCATTTATTTCTAATATTGGATATGTAAATTCAACTATGTGAATATTTTTGCTTAAGTGAATTCATATATGTAAAAATATGTTATGTATAAATATTCACTTATGTAATATAATTAAATTACATGGAATATTTGAATACATAAATTTTTGTTACATATATATTTCAGTTATGTGGATATTTTTCCAATGTGATAAATTTTTATATGTAAAAATAAAATACATATTAAAATTCTCTTACATGGATATGTGAATTTCTAATGGTTGTTCTAAATCTGTAAATACACACTCTTTTATCTAATATTTCATATTTAATTTTATTAAAGTTTATTTTTATTATTTTTAATGTTTCATTTATTCTAAAATTATTCATTAATTATTTAGAATCCATGTGAATAGGTTTGAGATTGTTCTATGAAGAATTAAAATTTATTCACTGGGATTAAGTGTGTATGCAAGTGTACAATGAAATTTTGAAACATGAAATATTAAAATTCAAAAAAATTGAAATATGAAGAGATAGTCTCATATATTTTAGGGAGTTTTTTTAATAAAATTAATACTCATTATTATGAAAGTATTTACTATAGTATTAAATGTCTAACAATTTTCACTATATAATTTCCTTTATAGAGTATTAAGAGAGAGGGATCATGTGTACATTATTCATCTATCTTTTATGTACATGTGAATCATTTATCTAATAAATAATCATGATTAGTATGAATTTATATAAATAAAAATTTTCAAATTATTATTTTTGGAATATAAAGAGTTAGTCTTTCATAAATCCATGGAGTATTCTAAGGAATTTATGAATCAACTTTTATAGATATATTTATTACTACATTATTTATTTATTTATTCTTCTAATGATTTTTTATAATATGGGTTTACTATTTACAACATATAAAAGCTAATTAAAATATGCTTCTAGGTGAATTTTTTATTATTATAATTTATAAAGGAGAATCATGGATTTCAAGGTGAAGAAAATAACTGTTTATATTTTTGTTTATAAAATACTGAGTAATGTTATGAAGAAAGATAGTTTTGACACTGATTTTACTATTATGTGTTTCATAGATTGAAATTAAGTCATGGAACTTCATTATTCAACTACTTTCTCAAGTAAACTTCTAGTTGGTTGAGATTTATTATTTCAACATCTTTAAGGGTGTGATAACTACCTGAAAAAAATTCCATTATCTTCATCGATAATCATTCACTAGTTAAATTTTTTATTATTTATTTATTCCATAACTATCAATTAGTAATAATAAAAACCTAGTGCAACTTTCATGGGTTTATACTACCCTGAAAAAGGAATATATATGATTAGTCTTTCCATATAGAAGACTGGGTATAATTTATCCCCTGAGAAGAGAAGCTTTTAATTAAACCATAAAATTGAAGGTAAAAAGAAAACTCTTATAAGATTCCAAGATTATAATATCCCCTTATAATTTCGGGTTCCTCTTAACTCGTAACATAGAAGAGGGTAATACTTTTCCAATGAATGTCTAGGTTGGTTCTACACCTGTAAAAGACTTGGTAATGTTTTCTCCCATAAAAGACTAGGTTCCACCTAATCCCAAAAAATAACGTTTAGGATTGAGGTTGTAAAAGTTTAGGTTTGGTATTATCCTTTAAAAGGAAATTTTTTCCCGTAATCCTATAAAATATAGAAGAATTGTGTTAATCCTCTAGCTATGAAAAATTTAGATGTAAAGAGTTATCACTCTCTATCAAAATTGATATACCTTAGTTTATACCATACACTGAGTTAGTGTGTGAAGAGTAGATTTAATATTATTTATATTTGAAATATTATAAAATTATTGTGTTCATATTTTAATTTCTTACATTTACATTTATTTTCTTATTTCAGTTTGGTAGAATTTTTTAATATCTGGACCATTCTATTTCAAAAATTAAAGTCTATAGTTTGATTAATTTTTAAAATAATGAAGCTTTACTCCCTATTGTCCATTTCCATCACCCCTTTGGGATCCAATACTAATATTAATGTATAATAAGTCTAAATTTATTATATAATAGGTTATAACATCTTTAACTAAGTATAATTCATGAGGTAAGAGATTTCATATCTCAATTTATTTTCTTGATACTTATTCCATTTTCATCACATGTTTTCTTTTGTGTGGTATATAAAATTTCATATGAATATAGTTTATCATTAATTTACTAAAATTAATTTTTTTTACAAAACCAATTCACATTTTATTTTTTAATATTTTTTGACTTAAAATTTACCAAATTGGCATGGGTTTTTTCTTTAAAAAGTCATTTTAAATGTATTAAAATATTTTTCTTCCATATCCATGTTATTTTAAATGTTTCAAGAATTTTCTTATTTATAATTAAAAGATTTTTAAAGGGTATTTTCAACAAATATTTTCATTATTTATTATTTTTTTTAAAAATATTTTACTCAATGTTTTTCGTACAAGTCATTTATGAATTTATTTATAAAAAGTGTGAAAAAATGTTCTTTTAATATATATGACATGAAAAAAATTTCGAACTATAATTTAATTTATTCATTATTAATATTCCTCTACAGGTTTTTATGTTTTTTCATAGAATATCATATTCCAATCATTATATTAATTTTCAGTATAAATATTTTTTAATAATAAAAGTGTATTTGATCTCATTTTTATGAGATAACTAAAAATTGTTTTGATTATGGTCTTAAATGACAAATATTATGAGTGTTATGATGGAAATGACTTATTTTATATGTTTAATATATGTTATTATTCCTTAACATTGTTTATGATGAGGGTAAGGTCTGATATAGACATCCAATGATTTGAGTATTAATATGTTTTCTAGAGGAGACATGTTGGATTTAGCCATGTGGGTTATTAAATTTTTAAGTGTTATTGTAAGTTTGATTGTAAGAGTGATATACATATGATTACTCAAGGTACCTAAATGTTATTATATTATTTTTAATGATATTTTATGGAGATATTTTTATTTCATAAGTTCTTTAAATGAGATTATGTGTTTAATAAAGTTTATGACCAATTTAGAAAAAAAAGTTTGTTTTATATGGAAATATTTTCATTTTTTTTTAAAAAAACCATCATTATTTTTTTTATTTTTGATTTATTATAAGATTTTTCATTAAAACTTTGGACAAATAAATTTATTTTAGGGGTATATAAATGATTTTTTTTTCTTAAATTGGTTTATGAAAAATTTAAAATTTTGAATGGGTTTTCATTAATTTTCAAATGAACTAACATGTTTTTTTTTATATCCCCTTTTAATATTTTTTCTAATCCCACATTTTAAAATGATTTTCATAGTGACTAAGGATTTTTAATAATTGTAGCAAGTAAAATATTTACATGACCAAAATGAATTAAATGTGTTTAGAATGAAATAAGAGTGAAAAAATAAGAATAAACTTTTATTGAAAAAATGGACACTATGTGGAAATATACACTTTTTTATATAGTGGTTTCTTTTTAATTATCTAAAACCCCAAACAAAAAATATCATAGAAATATAAGAACGTTAAAACCTTGTTATAAATCAGGTAAATATAGGTTGATTATACTTTAGTTTCCAATATTTCTATGTTATTTTTGGATAAGGTTTTATAGAACTAGAAAGAAATCTTTACATAACAAAGTGGACATTTCCACATAGTTCCCATTTTTTTTTCACAAAACATGTTTCTTATGTTTACACTCCTTTTTCATTATTAACAATTTTTCTTCATTTAGGACATGTAAACATAAACCTTTATATAATTATTACACATAATTAGGCCCTATAAAAAACATTTTAAAATGTAGAATGAAACAAAATATTATTAAGGGATATAGAAATAATATAAACACATTAGTCCATTTGAAAATTCATGAAAGACCATAATAATGTTTTCATTTTTCATAAAAAAATTAAACTCAAATGATCATTTACTTACACATGAAATCAATTTATTTACCCAAAAATTTCATAAAACATATCATAATAAATCATAAAGGAATAATCATAATCATGTGGGTTTCTTGGAAAACATGAAAACCATTCCTAAAAAAATTCATTTCTATCTAAAATGTTATAAAATTTATGAAATCCATAATATAATTTTCACACCAAATAAAATTAAAATATTTCCATAAAAATCAATTTGAATGCATAGAAAAACTTGTATGTACCTTAGGACATCATATTTATACCACTATTTCAAACACACTTATAAATGTAACAACCCACATAGTTAATTAAAACATGGATACTCTGGAGAAAATATCATTTCTCAATTAATTGGACAGTTATATCAGACCCACTAGTCATCATAAAAAATTTCCATGAATTATAAAATGTATGAAACACAAAAAATATATTTTTTAAATCATAAAAGTCATAATAATTTTATTTATAGATCAAAAGGAAAATAACTTTTAGTTTTCTCATAGAAATGATAATAAATACCTTTTCCTTTGAAAACATTTTTAAACTAAAAAATAAAATAAAAATTAGAATAACATACCCTTTAAAAAACCATCTAAATTTATATATTAATATTAATAAAAAATAAACGAAATTATGGAAATAAAATGCATTCATGATGTTACGTTAAGAAAACATTTTTTTACACTTTTTATAAAGAAATCTAAAAAAATGTACATAAAATGTTTAAGAGATTATTTTTAAAACCTTTATAAATAAAAAAATAAATTAATTGAAAATAACCATTAAAAATATTTTAATTATAATTTAGAACATTATTTAAAAATTTAAAGGAATATAGATATTGAGAAAAAGGAGATTAAAACATTTAAAACAATGTTGTAAAGGAAAATACCTCAACACTTTGGTAAATTTCGAGTCAAACAGATATTAAAGAAGAAAATGTGAAAAATATTTGTGAACCATTTTAATTTTAGGAAATTAATGATAAAATAAAATAGGATTGAATTTTATACACCACACAAAATAAAACATATGGTAAAAATAGCATAAATCTCAAATAAAGGAAATTGACTTGAGAATCCCTTACCTCGAGAGTTCTACTAAATAAAAAATGATATAAAATACTATATAATACATTTATAATTAATATAAATCCATATTAGATCCATATTTGTATATAACATACTATATTCCATTAACTCCAAACTTCCTTTTACCCATTTACTTGTAATTATTCGTTAAAATCCACTTTTAGGTGTTAAATAGCTTGTTTCCTATGAAAGTTTTGATTCAATGATTTTGGTCCTTAAAACTCGATCATGGTTTAATCATATCAAAAATATTAAAATTTTATAATTATTATATTTATATATTAAATATACTTTTATAACCATCCATTTAAGGTGGTCATAAAAAATAAAGCACATCATTTCATGGAGATGATATTCCCTACATACGTTTGAAAAACATTTTAATTTTAATAGTGGGTGGAAAAAAATAATGTATATAATATTTTTCGTTTTAAAAATAAAAAATATGTTATTAATTTCATATTTATTCATTAGTTCTATCCTTCTGACCAGATATGTGAGGTGATAATGAAAAATAAATTACATCGCTTTGTGGAGGTTGTAGTCCACATGTACACACGAGTGATGTTATTATTTTCCAATAGAGTAAAGGGTAAGAGGATAGATAATATATTATTATAGAACAATAATAATTTCATAAATATTATATATATTCATTAATTCCATATTTATAACCATATATGTGAGGTAGTGATAAAAACAAATCGCTTTGCAGAGAGGGTAATCCACGTGTACATATGAGTGATTTTTTCATTTCACATAGGATGGTAAAGAGGTTGAAAATAATTGTAAAATTAAATGAATATAATTATTATATTATATTATGATGGTTAGAATATATTTTATGGATTTATATTAATAAATCAACTTGAAATAATTCAGCTAAGACTTATACCTCTTCCTCTGATATCCTCTTTTTGATTGAACTTAAAACCATTAAATGATAGCTCAATATTGAAAAAATAACTTTAGAACATGGTATATGAAGTTTTTATAGATATTTGGGTATAAGTTTTAGAGAATAGCTAACTTGAAGTTTGTTTTGAAATGGTTAAAGTAATCCTCTCTATACAAGAAAAAATTGAGGCCATTTTCAAAAATATTCTATCATTTAGGTTGATGAATTTAATTTTAAATATGAAAAGAGAAAAATAGTTGAAAAATTAATTATATTATTGAAATTATACTATAAAATTGATTGAATATATTATTTTTATGAATTTAAAATTATTTAAAAATAAATTTTAAATATTAAATATCATTTAAATTCACTTTCATGACCATTCATATGTTTTGAATTTATAGGAATTAATATAAAATTATAATTAGAATATAAATAATTTTAGTATATATAATAACTTCAAATTACCTAATAAATTAATGGAACACCATAATTCATAAAAAATATATTACTTTTTAATGTTTTTAAATTTATTGACATGATTTTTCTACAGCTTGCACAAGCACTACATCAGTATTGTGTAAGAATTCTAGGTAATTATACTATCACTAGAAATTAAAAATAAGTTGATATCATAAATATATTTTATTAATATTTATTATAATAATTTTTAATTATTCATAACTTCTTTTTATCCCTATGAAAACATATTACAAATATTAAAAGAAAGAGAGTGACATTTTATAACTATTCTTTACTTAAAATAATATAAAGGTCATAATTAAAGGAAAATGACACATAATTGAGAATTTTTAGTAGAAAAGATGATTATGGTCTAACTAAACTCATAAAATTAGATTAATTCAACTTCATAGTGTTCTCTTTAATCCTTACCCCTTTATTTGAACCATTTAAACCCATTTACGCTTATCTGATGTGATAATTTTTAACATAGGTAATTTTCATTTATGATCTAAAATAATGGGTAAATTATAAAAATATTTGAAAATTATGATTCAAAATATTTATTATTTCTTATCATATTCAATTTATAAAGGTTGAAAAAATTAATTTTAATATAAGTATGCAAAATATATAAAAAACCATTTTTTAAAAAATGCATGTTTTAGGAGAAAAAATGATTTTACACTAAAATTAGGAATATTATTGATTAAAATTATTTTAATTAGATTATAATTAAATCAATTAAATCAATATAAAATTTGGATCATGAAAAAATCAAATTGATACTTCAAAATTACTATTTTATACAAAGGTACAAAAATAGGTTTTTATTAGAATAAAATAAACTTATGTTTAAAAAATTCAAACAAGAGTTTCCAAACTTAAAATAATATTTTAAATTCTTTTTTTCTCCTTTAAAAAATATTTTATTGATAAAAATGTTTTATAAATTTTTAAGTCAATATTACAACACAATGATGTCATAAAAGTTATATTGTTTATAAAAACATTATTTCCACTATTCAACCAAAAATCAACTATTTCTGAAAAATATCAAAAATTAACCCTAAGTGTAATCAGATATTATGAAAAATAAATAAATTTCATTCTATAAAATTTTATTTATAAAAATATTAAATAAATAATTCTAATGTCCCCAAAAAAACCTATAAAAATCATTTTTAGAAAAAATGTAAATTCAATACATAAAATGAAGTTATTTCTATTATTTACCAGTTAAAACCATTAAATGATTGTTAATTTACTTGAATGAATATATTATCGACACATTTATTCTAAATAATTAATCAATAGTGATTAATTTAATTTTTTAAGATGAAAATACATCATTTATTTAAAATCTATTTTTTTGAAAAATATCTCTTTTTACCATCAAATGGTTTTATCTTCAAATCTAAAAAATGGATAATAAATGTATGAATGATTATTAATTAATTTACATGTATAAAAAAATTTCAATAAATTTAATACTCTAAAGAGAGAAATTTATATTAAAAAAATAAAAATATAAATTAAACCCTCTTTTTTTAGAAAAACACCCCTTTAAAAATTTAACTGCTCATAAACTTATATGATTTATTATCCTTAAAAATTGATAACTTATGTCCTAATAATCAATGAATAAATTTTTATTAGGAAATGTTTTATACATGTATTTCACAATTTAATTACTTCTGTTCATACCTTTTAATCCAACGACCATGTTATAACGATCATATTTAAATCAAAATATTGAATTTGTTTAATATCAAGGTTGCATTTGGTTTATGCTATTGAAAATAGAATTTATTTAAAAGAATATAAACTAAAATATTGGGGTGTTATATTATACCCCTAAAAAAATTTAATCCTCACAATTTTATCTCATGCCAGCTCAACAAAGGATTTAAATCTTCAAAATCAATTCTAAGGAGTGATAGATAAATATACATAAATAGAAAGAAATATAAATTATATTTACTTTTCAGAATAACTTTTATGTATAGTTTTATAATAGGAAAATTATTATTTCCTAAATATTTCTTAAACCATGAATTTACCATAATGAGACTCATATTAATGAAAAGGTTTCCAAAAGTGTACAATGATAGTTGAGAGATATATGTCACATAAGACTTGATAGATTTATCTTCCATTTTCTTGAGGAATTATGTTAACATTAATATAAATAATATTATAAAATATACTTTGTTTTTTCAAATAATTTTATCCTTCAGATGTGTTTTGAGAAGTTTTCTACCTCTTCTTAATCTCATATTCTAAATGATAAATAATGAAATTTTCATGCTTAAAGCACTAAAATTAACTTTTAATGGATCACAATAGCGAAAAAAATGAAAATTTATTCCTATTATTTTTATCCATTTACCAAAACTAAAATGGATTTCATAAGTATGAATAAACCATTTTATGAAATAAAAATAACTGAATTTCCAAAAATTCTATAATAAAAACCAATTATCAATATAAATAATTTCATAAATAACTAACCACAAAACTATTCAAAATATTCTAAACCAAAATTGAAACCCTAAGATCATAAAGTATTGATCAAATATTATTCCATGATTAACTAAATATTTATCTCCAAACAATATTAATTACTCATATAAAGTCACAAGCCAAAAATGTATATTCCCTTTTTATATATTTTCTAAAATGTGTTAATTTTTTAAAAAGTAACCTAAATCACCATATATCCATAATAAAACCAAATATGCTTCCAAAATATTAATCAAACTGTATTCCTATAATAAATTCAATTACTAGAAATAGTTTTCATTTAACCTTAATCATATAATGTTCTGAAAAACATGATAACCATTTATCCTGGTTAACCAAAATTACCTCAATAATAAAGAATGTATTTACCTAAAAGGTTATATATACCTTTTATACCCAAAAAGACAACATTATTCCCCAATATCCATCATAGAAAGTTATATGATAAACCTAAGAATTACACATGTAGGTTCTAGGTGTAGTGAAAGTGCATGTTTAACATGTTCAAATTGGATTTTTAGTTTTAATTTATTAATAATATGATATGTACATAACGAATGAAATCATACAAAATTAAATTCATATATTAATTGACTTGATGAAATGATGGAACCAGAATAGGATCTTCACATGTAATTCATAATTAATTTATAAGAATATCTATAATTAACTTAACTTGTAATTATTTATTCATTGATGATATGGTTGACTTGATCTCAAAATATCATCATTACATTATAGGATATTATATAAGAATACCTATAATGGGGATCTATACATTCATCATAATATCTAAACATCACCGTAGAATCACTGGGTGCTAGCATGATCGATCCTAATTACTTGCATCATGTGTAGTTAATTAGAGTAAATCTCTTTGTAAGGATGAATAATTGTAGATTATCTCTTGATGAATTGAGAGAGGAGGAAAATAGAGAACACTCTAGATCTCTATAACTATCTCTAGGTATTGAGAGATATCCTCTATATATGTTGTGTGGAATAAGTTTATCTATGGAAAGTGATACAATAAAATATTTATTATGGACGGTTTAGGGTTATCAATTAGCACATATGAACCTTTCCAATTCAATAATTCTTAATTGGTACCACGTATAATAAAAATAACACAAATATTATTATTAATCACTTAACATGACCATCACTTTAAGAATATATAAATAAATATTATTCACATCATTTTTAAACGAACCACTAATCTCGACTCGGTTATCCTCCATGAAATTTATCAAACCTAGAATAATGATTATTTATTTTACAAATAAATATCATTATGTTATTCATTGATAAATATAATAAATATTACATTAGAAAAACCTTTCAAATAATTATTTATTATTATTTAACTCACTTTGTCTTTTGAATAACTTGTGATTAAATCTTAGTAGTCAACTAAACTGGAATAATTATTAAACCAAAAAGTAGAAATAATATTTATTATAACTTGTTAAATTCAACATTGAATTTAACCAAGATTTTGATACACTTAGTGTGTGACCCTGTATGACTCTTTCTCAGTGTAAATAGGAAGAGACACCTAAAGTCCAAGCTTCAAATCGATAAACTTGAAAAGAAACATAAAGAGAAATAATCTAATGTCACAATGACATACAAGAACTTATAAATTCTTAATATGTAATATAATCCCTTTACTACTATATCTCTAATCAATTAGGCTACATACTATTTTCCTTGAACTATGTTCTTAATGTCTCTTTCTTTGAATTTCTTGAAATGAAAATTCCCATAGAGCACTATGGCCATGTATTTATACAAGAAGTTCTATTCCCACAAAGGGCCTAATATATAAACTTCTCTCAAGGTACGAAAGGGATAAATCATTTATTGAATTATCCACTAAATAATTATCATTCATGACACATCCAACGTATCCTAATTCAAATTGATCATATTCAATCACAATTTCTGTCAATACATAAATGTAATTTACTTATAATATCAATTAATTATAATATTATAGTCTAAGGCTTAATACAACATCTGTATATAGGAACATCCAATGACACATAAAATGTGGATTTCCTACTGGAGGGCCTATTATAATCACCTACCTTCTTAGAGATTACAAATAGAGAACACTATGAGAAGGTGTATCAATGTATTATGGTTCTCCTACCTTTGATAGTCTATATCATTTGTGTCTCATCAATTTATATCTTACAACTTTAGAATATTTATTCAAGAATACTTCCATAACACCTCTAGGTTCTCATCATAGTGGGGAACTGTTATGACCTTTTAGTGTGACATATATTTTTAGGACATTATCACTTAATATTTCATATATATGAAGAATTATGATGTAATAATAAAATTAATTAACATTTAAGATAATGAATACATGAAGTCATCAAGCACTTAGAAGTTTGTTATAAGGAACCAACTAAAACAAACAACAACTTTTACTATATCTAACTGTTAACAACCATTAGTCCACTAGCTCTCACATGATAATCATTCCTCTAATGAGATAGATCCTTATTAAAGGGGTTTACCACATTTTTCTTCACGGATACTCTGCTCACTACCACATCACCTTATTGAAAAAAATACATCAAGATATAAAATTCCTAAAGTATATGATTTTTTCCTTTAATGAGACCTTGGATCTTTGGAAAGAGCCATCACTATAGTGTTATCCTAGTAAATTATGGGAGGTTATTGACTACTGGAACCAATTTAATCACTTGGAAGAATTTATGAATCCAAAATATTTTCATTGATACATTGGAAGCCACAGTATACTTGGACTATTCTATAGAATTAGAAACAACTAGATTCTTTAAAATCTTTCTGCTTATAGCTCATCCATTGAGAAAAAATACATATCCAGACTACAACTTCAAATCATTATAATATATAAGAAAGTTATCATCTGTATAATCCCATATTACTATCTCTTTATCTTCTTTATACATTCGGAATATATCCTTAGTTTATCTCATATATTTAGGGATAGAATTAACAACAATCCCATGTTGTTCAAAAGGATCGATTTGATATCTTCCTACTATACTCAAAACATCTGTAATATCATGCCTCATACATAACATGGAATACTTGATATATCCTATCACAAATGTGTATATGATATAACTCATTCACTCTAATTCCTATTTCATCCAAGGAAACAATTTATTAAAAAGATACATACCATGTGACATTGAAACCAATGCCCTCTTGTATTTTTCCATAATAAACCTATTCAATATATTTTCAATGAATATACTTTAATTTTTTGCAAGAATACTTTTTATTATATCAGGCATGATCTTAATACTTCAAATGTAGGATACTTCATCTATGTCCTTTATAGAGAAACAATTTCTCAACCATGTCTTAACCTCTTGTAATATTGGTACCTCATTTACAATTAGTAATATTTCATTAAAATACACTACTATAAAAATTAAAATACTCCCACTAAACTACTTGTAATAATATGAATCACATTCATTATTAATGAGACCAAATTATTTTATGGATTCATTAAACCAAATGTTCCATGACTTTGACACTTTATTTAATACAAAAATGAATCTTTGTAACTTACATGAATTTTATCATTTAAAAGAGTAACAAAACCTTATATTTATTCCATAAAAACATATCTTTGAATGACATTATCAAGTAAATTATTTTTTAAATCCATCTACCAAATCATATAGTCATGGAAATCTGATATACAAATATAATTATGGGGGATTTAAACATGTAAATTGGAGAAAAGGTTTTATTCTAGTCAATGAATTGATGTTGTATAAACCCTTTATCCACTAGCCATGCTTTATAGGTACTAATATGACCTTCCATGTCTATATTTTTCTTGAATACCCATTTTCACGAAATGGTATTTACATAAGATACTGGATCAACCAAAACCCACAAAAAGTTATAGCACATTTAATATATCTCTAAATTCATGGATTCTTTATATTTTTTCATTTTCAAAGATTTATAGTTCCTCTTTATAGGATAGAGTGCCGTTATTGTATAAAAAAATGATTCACCATCTTATGTGACTAGAAAACCATATCATTTTAGTTATCCAAACTCTCTGGTTATTTTATGTGGTACTTGTGTTTTAGGAACTACATCTTCCATAACGCCCTATAGAATATATTCTTGTACCAACTTTTATTTATGTTTCGAATTTAATTTTTTGAGTAAATATTACTACCATTATCCTTATTAAGGATGTGTTCCCTCTCAAGGAATAAAAATTTCATAGCAACCATGAAACTTTTATCTGAGGTATCATATAAGTAGTATCCATTCATTTTCTTTTTGAAACCTATAAAATAAACTTCATACCTCAAGGTGATAGTTTTTTTCTTGATCTAGCCTTAACAAACATCTCATAAATCTATGCATGAGTATGTGTAAAAATGAATTTCTTTCCACTATATAGCTCAAATGGAATATTATTTTCCTATTTAGTTGGTACTTAGTTTAGTATTTATGCAACCACGTGTAATGCATATCCCTAAAAGGACAATGGAAGGTTAGAATAAATCTTCATAGACCATATAATGTCCAACATGTTATGGTCCCTACTTTCAATAACACGATTCCATTTGGCATATAAAGATGATTGAGTTGAGGGAGAAATAACATACTCCCATATAAAAAATTAATAAACTCATGGATAATATATTCACCAACATAATTTGATTGATGTTTCATTATCTTATTATCATGATAATTCACAACTTCATTCTTAAAATCATTGAAATTATCAAGGGATTCAAAATTCTGCCTCATCAAGTAGATGTAGCCATACCTACTCAATTCATTGATAAAATTCATAAAATATGGGAATCCACCTCAATATTATACTTGAAAAGGTCCATACACATTAATGTGTACCAATTATAGAGGCTCCTATCCCTTAACTTTGACCACAAAATGGTGGTTTGGTCATCTTACCTTGTAAAAAAACATGACATCTTTCAAGTGGTTTGAGATAAAAAGTGTCTAATTAACCATATTGATAGAGCTTCATCAAACGTTTCTCATTTAGAAGACCAATTTAGTGATACCACAATTTGGTGTGAAATGAGTCTCATGAATTTGTTTCATTATCAATTTTCAATATTTGGTTTTCATAATTTAATATATAAATATCATTATTCATCTATTCCATACCATACCATATGATATATTTATGAAATTAGTAGCTATTATTTACAAAACTAAAAATAAATCCATCCATGTCTAAACAAGAAACAAAGATAAGGTTATTTTTAATTCCAAGAACATAATAAAAATTATTTAAAACCGAAACCATTCTTGTTGGAAATGCAAGGTGGAAATATACAATGGATAGTGTATCTTGAATCAATATTTTGGTATCCCCTTGATCCACCTCACCTCTAGAAAACTTCTAAAATCTACTTGGTTATTGTATTTGGATAGAAATGTGAGCACCAAATATAGTATCTAATACCCAAATTATAGATATGAAAAAATGAAACTTTATAATGGATGCACCTAAAGCTTACCCATGATTCTTTGGTTGGGCATAATACCTCTTCTAGTGTCCTTTCTTACCACATGTAAACACACTTCATTCTTCTCCTTTACCAGTTGATGAATTTTCATCTTCTTGAAAGGATGGTTCTCTAGATACATAGAATTATAATGAGTCTTCAGGACCTATACCTTGTTTTTATATTTCTTATTCATTATAAGGACCATATGTTTTTCATGAAACATGTCTTTATCAACTTGGATTTTTAGTGTAAGAAGTTCCAAAAGAGTCTTCTCACTATTTATCATATTAAAATTCATAATAAAAATTGAGAATGTTTTAGTTAGTGAGGTCAAAATCATATCTATTCACTACTCATCAGGGATCTTAAACCCCAAGATGTCTAATAATTCTATATATCCAACCATATTGACCACATGAAGTCTAATTAGTGCTGAATATCTAATATTGAACATGGATAGTGAATTGGAGATATCATATCCCTCTTATCTCATATTCTACTAATAACGATCATAAAGGTGATAAATAATTCTGTATGTATCCATATCCTCATATTTCTTTAGTGACTCACTATATATGGAGGATAATATGAAAATTGGACATATATTGAATCATCAACATGTTTCAGGTAGATAAATATTTCTTCCTCACTTGCCTCTTTTTCTAGTGACCTAGGAATTAGGGTCACTAGCACATATAATTTCTATCCATGGAATAATATAATGCACAAGTACCTAACCATTACTGGAAATTCATTCCATTTTGAAAATTATCCTTAATAAGTATTACTATAGAGATATTGTTTTACTAATGTGGTTTTTTATTTTCCTAAAAAAATTAGAGAAAATAATTAGTACTTCATTGACTACCAATTCAAATTAATAATTTTAAATTTATTAATATCCCACTATTTTTTCAAAACCTAATATCCCATACCATTAGTTTCGAAGTATACTATGGTATAGATATTCTATTGTCAAGGAAAAATATTCCTCTTCTCATAACCCAAACATGGGATTGAAAAGTTATTTGAATGGTTTTACGTAGGTATAACTCCCCAACTATATTAAATCATTGTTACTTGATCTTTTAAGTGGAAACCCCAATCTTGAAATCCTAGATAAATATTTTCTCAGAGATTTCTTATTAGTTACACCAAGTCCTACTTTTGAATTCAACCTAAATGTGAACAAAGTTTAGTCAACCTAAAAATTCAAGCTATTGTTTCTAAATAATTGAAAGCACCCTAACTTAGTCTAGTCAAGCACTATGAACTATGTGTTTGACTCTAATTGATGTAATGGAATGCTATCCAATCTTTATATTTTATTTGAGGGATAATTGTTCTTATGCGTAAATTACCAGTTTGTCTTATCACATGCCCTGCTAATATTGAATGTATTTTACTCAAGTGATTAACCATTTCTAATAAAATTTATTCATAATCCAGTTTCATTTAACTCCATATTTAATTCTAGTTAATTAATTTATTAAGTGACCATGTAGCGTCCATGAACATAAATAATCAACCATGAAACTAATAAAAATAAAATATAAGTGCATGATCATGAGATTCAATAATGGTTAGTTTATATTATGGATGATATACAAAATCTTGAACCAAGGGGAAAACACATTGAACTGTGGCTTGGTTCATGTTTTATAATTCCACCTTGGATCCTCTGTATCACCTCGATTGGTCTCACCTCATCTCTAAGACTCACATCACCTCCTCTCACCTAGAATATCCATCCTTACATAAGATTTAACTCACAAAAAATTGAGGTTATACAATGGATTGGTTAAAGGGGTTTATATAAAAGAAACTACATCCACACAAGACCTTATATAATAAGGAGGAGGGGATGAAATACATGACATTATATTCATTTAAATAAAATAATAAATTAAAAGGAAACCAATCACATACAAAGGTCTAATATAATCTCATGATCATCACACAATATGAGATGAACATAAATTTTCAATATAGTTATCAATTAATTTGATTTATTATTTAATTAAGAAAAAATGTCATGAATTGATCCAATTTATCTTAATTACAACCAAGAATCATTGAATTATAATAATCTATAATCTTAAACAAAATAAATTTTATTTAATATTAGTAAAGTTCACATGTGTACTTAGAGGCCGCTCTATACACTCATCCAGACTACATATCATGATTGTTGTGCTTGTGCATTCCCTTATCATCCAACATACATGCGTGGTAGGTAATTACATGGCATTTATTTTCAAAAAAATGATACATGGAAAACATGTGAATTATATTTCATGTGATGCTGTTGATTTGTGAAAAGCACACTATAAGAAAAGACTATACACAACTTATATTTTTAGAATTTCACATGGAAATTAATTTAATATATAATTAAAAATATTATACAATGGAATTAACTATAAAGTAAATGACCATAGAACACATGTGAATATGCTTAATTACATAATTAATTATTCTATCTATTTTAAATTATGATCACTATTTATTATAGACTTCACGACATGTACTAGTTTACACAATATATAATCTCTTCTGCATGTGTCTGTGATACACACCTAGGGACTAGGTGTGTTACCTACCATATACATGTATGAGGTACATGACATGTACTAATATTTCACGACATGTGGACTCAAATTTTCACGGTTTGTCAGTCCCCATCTAGTGTAGAATATATATGACACATATAGAACCCCCAATGTTCTCTATCAAAAATAAATGAGGATTACATGCTTTGTATGAATGTTACATAGTGTGTGGTTCTTAAAAGTATATGCAATCCTATCTAGGTATACATGTTGATCCAATTTTTTCAGATCACTGATCTGATTTTATCAATCTGATTTGATATTGACTTGAGATACCATGAGATAAATGGGTACACGGCATTTATATTGAGCTACACACTATGTATGCTTGTGTTATCTAGAAATAACCTTCGAGATCTCCAAATGGAGTTTTTGGATGTCTCTTTATTTTAACATAACCTGTTTATTAGTTATGTGAGTGAGAAAGAAGAAAGTTAAGTAATTTTTTTTAGATTATAAGAATGAATAGATATAAATTAAAAGGAATTTAAAATAGATACTCTTTAATCAATGATTAAAAATAAATATATATTAACCATGTGGTCACTATGATACCACTTATAGGTTCCAGACACTGTGTATGTTTGAGTTTATCATGACTAACTTAGCCTTTTAGTCTTAATTTATTAATAATATGATTTGTACATAATGAATGATTTCATGAACAATATAATTCATAGATTACATGACTTGGTTAAACTCTAAAACTAGAAGAGGAGGATCTTCACATGTAATTTATAAGCAGATCTAGAATTATATGAACTTGTTATTATTTCTTAATTGATGATCTAGGTGAATCAATATCATCATACCATTGATGTGTGTTAGTATTCAAATATATAATTAATTTATAAATGATCCAAACATAAACCGAAATCTTTTAATATTGTTATTGATTCATTAGGTGCTAGTATGCCTGATCCTGATTGCTTACATTGTTCATGATTGATCACAACAGAACTCTATTTGAGGATGAAAAATTACACATGTTCTCTTGATTAATTGATTGGAGAGGATGTGAAAGAACAATCTAGATTACTAATAAAAATATTATTATTAATCACTTTATTAATATATTTATATCTAAATTATATAATTCTTTGTTAACCCCAAGTCAAATAAAAATAATAAAAATATTATTATTAATCTCTTTACATATAAATTACTTTGAGAATATATAAATAAATATCATTTATATAATTCCTAACCAGACTATTAATC
Source organism: Viscum album (assembly GCA_963277665.1). Classification (NCBI taxonomy): domain Eukaryota; kingdom Viridiplantae; phylum Streptophyta; class Magnoliopsida; order Santalales; family Viscaceae; genus Viscum; species Viscum album. The sequence goes on along the minus strand of OY728120.1, from coordinate 539,303,905 downwards.
TTGGTCCTCTTACCCTTTATGTATTTTATCAAACTTTTAATAGTTTTTTTATTTAATAAATAAATATCACTTCATTATTAATCAATAAATGTAGTAAATATTATATTATATAAACCTTGAAGATAAATATTTATTATTATTATTTAACTCACTTATTTTTTGGAATAACTTATTATTAAGTCTTGGTGATCAAACAAACTTGAAAAATTATTAATCCAAAAAGAAGGAATAATATTTAGTCTAAAATTTTAAATTTAATAAATAATTTAACCAAGATAGTGGATACAATTAGTGTGTGACCCTATAGGCCCATTTATCAGTGGAAATAGGCAGAGATTCCTAAAATCCAATGTTAGAATCTAGAAATGTGCTAAGGCACCCATAAAGAAATAATTTAATGTGATAATGACATACAATCTTCTACGAACACTTACTATGTAATATAATTTGTTTACTGAAATATATCCAATCAACCATGTTGCATATTAGTTTCATCAACCTATGTGCTTGTTATCTCTTTATTTAATTTTTTTAAATGAACATGCCCAAAAAACACGAAAGACATAGATTTATCCATCCAGTTCTATCCCATCAAAGGGATTGAGATTTTAACTTATATCAATGGAGGAAAGGGATAAAAAATTTCTCAAATTATCCATTAATGAAATATCACACGTGAGACACCCAATATATCCTACTTTTCTTTGATAATATTTTGTTACATTTTTCTTTAATACATCAAAGTATGTGACTTATAATATTCATTAATGATAATCTTAAAGTATAAAGATCAATACACACATCCATAGATAGTAACATACAATGTCAAATAAGATTTGGATTTCTTACTAGTGGGTTTGTTTTCATTACCTCCCTTATTGGAGATTATCAAGGTATAAAATTCTAATAAGTGTATCAATATATTACGATCCTCCTCCATTTATAGAATATATAATTTTTTCTATAAAATGATATCATTAATCTATAAATTTTTTAACCAATAATACTATCATGACACCTCAAGTTTCTTATAATAGCGTAGAAATTCTATGACCATTAAGTGGGAAATATATTCTTAGAACATTATCACATAATATTACATATAGATGAATAATCATGATGTGATTGAAACTTGATTAATATTCAAGATAATTAATACATGAAATCATTAAGTACATAGAAGTTGGTTTAGGGAACTAACTCCAAAAACATATACTTAATCTTTCATTCTTCTAGGAACCCAATGAATTTCTCCAAAAAAATCATTAATCATTTTAAACTACCATCATATGAATCCTCAAAAAGAAATTTATTTTCATTTAAAATTATGATCCAAATTATACTTATTAACCCATGATGGTATTTAAAACTCTAAAAATATCCTCATCTAAATCATATTAACCTCTAAAGTTATATAAACCTTTTCCCTAATAGCAACTATAATAGTCCATAATATAATCAAACCCTAGTTACATGATTTATACAAAGTGTTAAAATTTATTAAAATTATAGGATATTTTATGTTTAGATTTTTATAGAATTAAAAATAAACCAATACATAAAAAAGTGATCATTTACATACAATTTATATTTTTTCCCTAAAAAAAGGTTCTTATGTGTATACACCTGTTTCATTATTTAAATATTTTATTCATTTAAGACAAGTCACCATTTAAATATCTATAATTATTAAACATCATTAGGCCCTGGTAAAAATATTTGAAAATGTATTATGAGAAAAAAATATCATTAAGAGATATAAAAAGAAAATAAACCAGTTATTCATTTTGAAAATTCATGAAAACCCATAAGAAAGTTTTCATTTTTATTTAAAAACTTTGAGATAAAATAATCATTTACTTACCAATGAAATCAATTTATTTGACCAATGTTTTAATAAAAAATATAATAATTAATCATAAATGTAAAATAATATTCATGATGATTTCTTGAACAATATGAAAACTATTCCTCAGAAAACAAACCATTTTATTCAAAAAGGTCGTAAACTTTCTTAAAAGATTAGGCTCATTTTCATATCTTTTGAAATCAAGAGATTTATATAATTTTTTTTCAAGAATATAAAATAATTTAGGTACCATGACACATCATTTTAATATCAATATTACAATCACACTTACAAATGGTATAACCCACATGGTTAATTTCAACATGTCTCCTCTGGAGAATATATCATTACCCAATACATTAGTGAGTTATATCGAACCCACATGTAATCATTAAATATGAAAAAGAACCATTACTTGTATAAAAAACATAAAATCATTCATTTTTATCATAAAATTCATAAGAAATTTCTTTTTATTCCATAAGAAAAATAAGATTCAGTTATCTCATAAAAATGAGAATAAATACCCAATTCTTTTGAAAAAAACTTTAAACTAAAAATTCCAATAAAAAAATTATAATATGATATTATTTTAAAAACCATAGAAAATTTTAGAGGAATATTAATAAAAAATAAAGGATATGATGATGGGAAAATAAATTCATATCATTTACATTAATTTTTTTTTCTTTTCAATCCTTTTGAAATTAAATACAAAAATAGTTTGTATTAAAAATGTTAAAGATATTTTTTTTAAAACTTTATAAATAAAGTAAAAAGTTTTTTAAAGTAACCTTAAAAAATATTTGATTTATTAATAATAAAAGTATCTAATATCTTAAAAGAACATGGATATGGAGTAAACAAGTTTTTAAACACTTAAAACAATGTTTTAAAGGAAAATAAATTTCCACTTTGGAATGTTTTGAGTAAAAAATATATCAAAGAAGAAAATGTGAAATATATTTGTAAACCAATTTAATTTTAGGGAATTAATGATAAAATACATCCATATGGAATTTTATACACCCCAAAAATAAAAAATGTGATGAAAAAGGCATAAATCTCAAGGAATGGAAATTAGGGTTGGAAATACCTCACCACATGACTTCCAATCTGTCAAAAACATTATAACATCCTCTATAATAATTTTAGACTTATTATAAATTAATATAAAAAATATATTTATATTTAATATAATAAATCCACTAAATAAAAACTTCATTACCCATTTACTTATAATTCCTTGTTAAAATCAACTTTAAGGTGTTAACCATCATGTTTTCCATGCATGTTTTGATTTGATGATTTAATTCATTACACATTGGTCATGGTTTAATCACCTATATAATATTAAAAATTTTATAATTATAATGTGTATAAATTAAATATAATTGTATAACTATATATATTAGGCGGTCATGAAAAACGAAGCACATCATTTCATGGAGATGATAGTACGTAAGTACACATGTAGGATGTTTTCATTTTTCTAATGGGTGGAAAATAAATAAATTAGATAAAATTTTGTTTTTAAATAATAATAAATATTTTATAAATGTCATATTTATTCATTATTTCCATCATTATGATCAGTTATGTGAGGTAGTAATGAAAGGGGAATCACATTTCTTTATAGAGGTGGTAGTCCACATGTACATACAAAAGACATTTTAATTTCCAACAAATGAATAGGTATTTAGTAATGTTTCATTGGAAAAAAGATATTTGGATGGGATTCTATCTATGGTTTGATTGTATGGGGTTAAGGAATTATTAGATCACTCAAATCAGGTTTTATATTTGTTTAGTCTTCCCAAGAAACTCCCAATGGTTTAAAAATACATAATTGAGTATGAACCTACTTTCCAAAGGTAGGTTGTCCTTTGGAGTTTCACACCCAATGACACTTAGGAACTCACATTGGTCGATAGGATGGGAGGTTGGAATCATTACACACTTTTTGTGGGAATTGTTTCCTACTCTGAGACTCTATTATAGATTTAAGACATGTTCATGAAATCCTTCATAGAACCTGATACTAGAATAGTTACCCCGGTGTTAATGGATTTATTACAAACTTGTATCAAAAGGAACAAGTGTGTGAATATCACAAGTTATCTATCGATATCTTATTTATTTATGATACTTTAGGTTATAGCCATGTTCGGGAGATCTATAGTTTATTTCCATCCATAGAAGAGGTTAGTGTTATGGAGATGGGATTGAACCTCTAAGATTAATTCTACGTATCTTGTGAAAACATGAATCAAATCACAAGTATCTCATTTGATATAGTTTAAGGCTGTATGACTAGACCCATCCATGAAGTTTAATGTCATGTGGTAAAGATATAAATACCAGGACCAGACATTGATGAAGTGTCCTACATATCCTATTTGAGATAGGAATTAGAGTCTACATAGTTATTATACCAAGAATCTATGTCATGAGAGATATAACAATAGAGGCCCTAGGTGGGACTTATGAATACATGACTTCCCTTGATTTATTCTCCAGAATTATGGAAATTTGAGTAGAGATGAGACATAATCAGACTTACATCCCAATGGTAAAGACTCCACACTAAGTGAATACTCAACATGATTTTTATATAATCATCACTGGTCTCTAAGCCTAGGTGAGCCATGCTCGGTGTGAGAAACAAGTGATAATGGCAGATCAAACACATTTAATGAGAGTATATCCATAGAGGTATTACATATTAAAATTTCCCTTTGAGAAGCATGATTTTCCATCTCATTGAGGATATGGTATAAGGCTTGGGACTTTGGAAGGAATCCTACATATCCGGTTTTATAATAGTAATCATAGTAATCATTGTTAAATTAGTCCCCAAACATGCTGATGGGTTTTAAGTACTTTAGGGAATGATCAAGGTTTATACCTAAAATGGTTCCCTTATATAGGCCCATTTTTTACTAATGGATGATAAAGAATGACCATGCAATGGGAATGATTTTATAGTGACACATACTTAACATACATGGATATTATAACATTTTAGATGAATATTCATAAAATTAGAGAAAACATGCCTGAGAAACATAATAGTTTAGTGGGTTTGGAAACATAGACCAAAATATTCAAACATGGTGAAAGATATTCAATGTTTCCCACAAAGATATTCCTCTTTAGTACTTATACTTAAAATATTTCTTTATAACCTGGGGAAAAGGAACATAAGAAAGGGGTGAGATGAGATGCTTAGTAAGGGTAAATACAGGAGATACATAAGAATAATATGAGAATAAGGGTATGTGAACATGATAATAAAATTAGAATATAATACCCTTAATATAAAATATCATACGAAAGTTCAATGAAATAAATATTTTCATTTCATAAGACATGAACAATAAGGGAAACAAGACCATAATCCATGAAATCATAACATAAGAATAAGACATGGAATTTTTGGCATACACATAAGGATAGAAAATCCTATGTTAAGGACACCTACCAAGACCTTAATAATATGACTGTATTGGGATAATAACCCATGTACCTGATTTGGGCTTGGATTCCCCCCACGTATCATCTTGTTTCAGGCTTGGGATTCCCTCCCATGTACCCTCTTATTTCGGGCTTGGGATGATCTCCCATGTACCCTCTTGTTTCATGCTTGGGATTCCCTCCTATGTACTGTTTTTTGGGATTAATATGTCCTCTTATGTTGGGATTGGGATCTCTCCTATGTACCCTCATGTTCCCAAAAAATATTTATCATTACCTAATGAATTGGAGGGAGATATATGTCCCACCCATCATATAATGAAATCATAAATTCATGTTACATAAGATAACAAAGAATTCATCATATCATTACCCATGAAATGAAATGGTTATCATTAACATTTAATCACATAATAACATATGGAGAAGGGATAGGATTCATAATTATTTCATCAAATCATAACCTATGACAAGAAGTGGGATTCAAAAGCATATAACCCATTGAAGAGAAACATACACCATAAAAGTCATTCCATCAAAACATAATCCATTTAAGAAATAATATGAATCATAATCTTAAACTATAACAAATTAAATCATCTTATATGGAGAAGTATTTTGAAAGATAACATGAAACATTTCTTAAGGAAAATATCCTTTCATCTAAAATCCTTTTCATAAAACTATTTCAAAAATCAATTTCTTATAAATGAGGATTTATAATTACATTTAAAACATTTCTAGAGTAAAATATATTTTCCACTTAAAAATACACTTTAAACAACATAAATCATTTTTAAAAACCTTTTTCTCTTAAAACACCTTTAAAAATTAAAAATAAGTCTTGAAATCATTTTAGAAATCCTTTTCTGGATTTTTTTAAAACTTATAAATAAAACTTGAAATCATTGAAATTATTTTATTTGAAAATAAAACATTTTAAAACTTAAAAAGGGAGATTTTAAAATAATTTAAAATTATTTTTAATCATAAAATATTTTTTAAAACTTTTTTATTTGAAATCCAATTGAAAATCAACAAATTTACAGAATATTAAGAAAACATTTCTTTAAAAATAAACTTTTAATATTACAAAGGAAATTTTAGGGAAATGCGGGTCCTGATGGCGGGTAAGTAAATACATTCTAAAGATTCCTTTTTTACCTTAAAAAGTTTAGAAAACTTGTAACATCCCAAAATTCTAAAGTACAAATATTACTTCGATATTGTGTATTACACACATCACCAAGTGCATAAGGGAATATAATATCTAAAGAATCTGCTATATATTTACTATTTTAAATAAATTAAATACATGATATAGCTTGTAATGAATGAAACACCAAGTTATATTTTGTTACATTCAAGAGAAACCTTCCTTTATAGCTTGTGTTACACTCAAGAGAAACCTTCCTCGATAGCTTTCATTACGTGTAAGAATGTGTTTCACCAAATAACAATACATTATTAAAACATTATTATTTAATATAATATGATATAACATATCCATTATTTTAGTGGTTATGAATACTATTAACTATCTTATGAAAATTATGGTTTATATAAATATAAAATGAATTCATGTGTTACCAATTAATGACAAATTAAAATATGAACCAATTGGATTTAAAAAGAAATATTATTATTTTTATGCTTCCAAAGGAGCTTTGTCTTAATAAACATAATTAATTACAATTAGTTAATGAATTTAATGAAATTTATATTTTATATATTCCATCAAATATTTATTTATTTATTTATTAGTTTTGATATGCATAAGATAATAACAAACCCTATTTCATACATAAAAACCTATATTTTTATAAAGGAAATTTTACCACCTTTTAATGGAGAACCCATTTTAAATATACATTTTAACACTTTAATTGATCTAATATTTCAAAATAATTCTCATATTTTAATTATTACCATAATTATTAGGTTAGAGTAAATTTTTTATATTTTTCTATAACATTTCATTTTTTAATGAATAATTAAAAATATTGAATTTTTGTTCAACACTACTTTTTCAACCAATTTATTTATAAGTTAAATTATATTTTAAATTGATTTTAAAGTTTAATATATAATATTTTTATTAATTAATATAATTTATTTCATTTAAATCAATTTTAATTTGAAAAGGAATATAAAAACGTATAAAAATTTTGGACTTTTTTCTTTAAAAACCTACTTTGTCATCCCGTCTACGGGATTAAAGTTAAAAAACTTTATACCACATATATGATTGGAATTTTTAAAAATGGATTACATATTTTGAATAATCATAATTTATAATGTCTTATAAGTTAAACTTTGTTTTTTACCAAAACTGTTAGTGAAAGTGATTAAAATTAATTACAATTATTAAGGAAAAAATAAGCTTAATAAAAGACTAAACCTTTAGCTTAAGGGCCCAAATGACCTAGAAAATTTTCCAAAAAACATTTTATGTAAATAATTATTCCATTAAACTTTAATTATTTATTTTTTTAATGAATTTTTTTAGGTAAGAACATGTGTACACCTAACTTGTTTCCAAAAATTCCAAGCGAGTCCTTTTCCTTCCCTACAAAAGACCACCACCTCTCCCACTTACTCACACCTATAAAACCACTTAGGTTCGAAAAAAGTATAAAAAAATAGCTTCAAGACATTCCTAACCTTGACCTTTAAGCCTAAATTTTGGTATAAATCCTTCAAAAGAATCCTTTTGGTACAAAGGAAAAGAAGTTACCCGATTAAAAGGCAATGTCTTCTCTCAAGCTCTCTAGTTTCATTTCCATTATTCACCCCATAAAATCCATTTATTCAATTATTCTATAAAAAAATTATACTCAAAATCCTAATATGATTTTATGTAAAGGTATAGAACTACAATTACACACCCTCCATCTAATGGGTAATGAACGTACTGTTTCTATGTATGGTGAACTATTGCCTCACGAAATAATGATTGTCCATTTCTCATTTACCACATATCACGGTGGCCATTATGATGGAAAATATGTTTATATATGATATATATGGTATTTATTATGTATTTATACTTCTTTAATACTTTTATAAAATATACCTTTAATACTTACCAATTTTCTTTAATATGATAACATCATTTGAGGAAGTGTGGATTACCGCCCCCTCAAAGCAATGTCATTCATTCACACTATACATGTAATGTATTAAGGATGATTTTAATAAAAATATTTAACATATATAACATATATATGATAATATAAATATAATATACATTTGTATCATTTAGTTTTCATTCTTTTAATGAACAAATAAATCAAAGTAGCGTTCATGCGTATGTACGACCTACCGTCTCCATGTACAGTTCACTCCATGTCTAATATAAAAATACTATATACTACTAAAAATACATATATACTGAATATATATTCTAATTAAGTCATGTTTTAAATTATTTAAATGACTAAATCATGATATAATTAATAGGAACAATAGACCACAAGTCAAGTCATACTTGAAAAAACTAGGCAATTAACACCTAAAATAGTTAAAATAATGAAAGATTGTTAACAAACAGGTAATAAGATATTATAAGAAGTTAATATATGGTATTATAAACATGATTATGGTTATTATATTAGTTATTAACATATTTTAAACCACTATATAGGAGTATAAATACCATATAAAAAAAATAAATGATAAAGTAAGGGATTTTCATCTCACATTTTTAATTCTATGAGATAAATGTCATGTAGACCACTTAATTCTTTTGTGTTTTGTATCTACTAATAATTTTTTATATATTATATCATGAATTAATTTTAATTCAGGGTATTTGAAACTTCCATTTAATATTATTCCTTCATGAGGTTTATTATTTAAAATGTTTCAAAGTGGTACGAGACACTTTGGAATGTTTAAAAGTTATTTTACTCAATAATTACATTAATGATATTTCAATGGTATTTATATTCGTTGAAATTATATATAAATTGTTCAATAAAACCTTTAATTTTCTATAAACTGGTTATTAATGCCCATTTTCAAGTATTAATACCATTTCCCACTCTTTGGTACACATGATGTTTTAGAAAATATTTTTAAGAAAACCCAAATTTATTTCTCTCTTTATTTAGAGAACCTATTTTATTTTAAAAATTGTGTTTTATAAAAATATTTTAAAAATATTTGGTAAATAAATTTTTTCCCTTTTTGTATTTTACCAATGCTTTCAAAGGAATCTTATTGTCACTTTCCTGACAAGACATTTTTCAAACCTTTTTTACTATGAAAAAGGAATGTTCTTTTAACTCACACAATAAGTATATATTTACCCACCATCATTTATTTGAAGTTATATTTAAATATTTAAAAGTTTACTTTTAAAGAAAATATTTTCAGAAAATATTTTAAAATAATTTTTTTTTTCAAATGGTTTTACAAAATAAAAAGTATATTTTCCTCAAGAATGTTTTTAAAATATATTTTTATAATATTTCCATTAATCATCAACAACAAACCTTTATTTCACTCCACTTGGGTTATGTTGTATTGAAACCATCTTTAATCTTACCATGGATGGATTATGACTGATTTTTCCAAGGATAATATTCACATTCACTTCCTTTATTCCTTTTAGTCCCCGTGAAATATTTAATTTCCTATGATCATTTAAAATTGAATTTACCATAAATATCTATATCATTTTTTCTATATATGATTATTTACTAAACCATATAACATTTTTCATATGGTATTTACTTTTAAAGTTATTTTATTATTTGGGGAAATATTGATAAATATGTATAATTTATTAAATACTAATATTTGATAAGGTATATAGTTTATTCAATATGAGGAATGGTTTGGACATATAATACAAGGGTTAGGGACCTTTTAAGGATGTACGTACAGGTTGGGGATCGGTTAATGAAATACCATTGATGCATCAGTAGTCTCATTGGATGAATTAGTTTCAAAAATTAGAATATGTAAACTGTCTCTTGATGGTAATGGTTCCATGTACCTAAGAAACATGACATAAAATAGTTAAGCACTTGCCTCATATTAGTTTCAGTTAATATTCATCCATGATATTTTGCATTGACATAACTATAGATAGATTTAATTTTTAGTTATTTAGATGGAATATGTTTCATTTTCATACCTTGACATATTTATTTTTCCTTATCTAGTTATTTTAATGGTATGTGTTTCCATTCACCACCATGCCATAATGTTTATGCATTTCCTTCTCAATTTATTGTTTATATGGTATGTGAGTTTAGTTATTTACCATGTAATAATTATTATTATCATTTATTCATTATTGATTCCGATATATTTTCAAATTAATGAACATTTTATATCACCCTTATTTATGGTTCTTTCCCCAGGAATCCAAGAAGTGTACTATGAAAGATATATATGAATTTACTAGATTGAATAAAGTTATCCTCGATGTGATTTATTTAGAAAGAAGAAAAAAAATTATATTGTAATTAGTGTAGTCATTTTCAATAAAAGAGTCATTTATATAACTGGGTTTCCAATACTAATAAACTCTTCAGTCCTTTGAGATTTGATTCTTTTTAATCATTTTAATGTAATTTATAGCAGACACCCACTCCAGGCTTTCTGGGGTCAGGTCACTACAAAAGTGCCTTGATCATAAAATGACAAGAGGATTAATATTAAATCCATTTTTTTTAAATTTAAAACATGGGTAAAAATGTACTTTTATAATCATAGGATAATATTAAAACAATTTTGAAAACATTTTTAGAAAACATGATTTAGAAAGAACATAGATTTCCGACTGAAAGGAGAAATACAATCAAATTTTCATAAAAACATTTTCTTAATTATCTTTAGTACTAAAGAGTGGAAAAATGGAACTAATACGTTAATATATCAAGGATAAATAGAGGAGATTAAAATTCATGATTTTTATTGAGATATGGATCATAATTTTTCATCAATGGAAGCATAATTATAAACAATCTCGATAAATGATGAAATTAAAGCAATAAACTGTTGCCACATTGTTAACTTTGAATAAAAATAATATGGAAAGAGTAATATTAATTGAAGCTCAAAATATCATGAAATAATTATATTATTGGTATAACATGTCAATGGGTAGTATATATACCTCATATAAAAATATATGTTCATAACATGACATGTGTATCTGAGAAAGAAAATTGAGACAAAATTACTTTACCGATTTGGTAACTTTTGAACCACAATGTAACACACCATGATTTTATAAGATAGATTAATATTAATTTATTTGATGTATTATTTTGAACTCTACACCAATATTATCTTTCTCTATACACAACACTGTATTAGCTTACATTATTTATAAAAAATATACTCAACTTGTGTTACACAAAATTTCAATTTCTTTTGATAGAATTCATTTTACGCAACATTGAGTATAAATTTTATTCAATGTATAAAAGAAATATGTTTGAATCATGTTATATGGAACACCAAAGTAAGATTTCACTAAATTTAACATCTTCTTGGCTTTCATTACATGCAAGAGCGACCTTCCTTGATAGCTTATGTTATACGCAATACAGAGTTTCAATAAAAAACGATATATTATTAAAATATTATTATTTAATGGGATATAAACTAAAAAATATGAATATTATTAACCACATTTTTAATTTTATATAACATTAAAATTCATCTTAGGTATTTTCTAAAACATGATATATGAACAAATTCAATTTTTCAGATAAAAGAATTATTTTTCAAAAAATGTAGTTTTGCCACCTTTTGATGGAGAACAAATTTTAAAAACAGTTTTAACACTTTTATATATTATATTTTACAAAAAATAAAATCTTATTTGGGTGTGTGAAAACAAAATTTAACTTGGTTGAATTTTTGATATTTCTCTGATAAAATTCATATTTTACTGAATAGTGAAAAATACTGCATCTTAATTCAAAACTGCCTTTTCATCTAATTTGTTTATATAGCTAGATTATCTTTTTAATTAGTTTTAAAGTGTAATTGGATTATTTTTTTATCATTTAATCCAATTTTTTCATTGAAATTATTTTCACTTTTAAATTGGACATAAACACATGTCAATCTTTTGATAGTTTTTAGTTCTTAAAAACCTGCTTTCTGGTTTTGACAATAAGAATTAATTTTAAATTAATTAATGAAACATATATGTTTTTAATTTTTAAAAATAGAATCCATATTTTAAACCAGTGGGTCCAAAATATGTTAATAGGTTACTTTTATTTTTGGGATATTATGAATAGTAACTATAGAAATTTTTACTTACCATAGTTAATGGTAAATCAGGTAATTAGGGTAACAAACAATAGTATAAAGATAATAAAATTATCCTAAAACCTGCCATAATAATATTGGATGAATTAAAGTTGACCAATATCTCATAAGGGTTTGAATTTATTCATTTAAAGGACCTTTCTCAATGAAAGTCATGTAATTATAATTAAAACAAAACAAAGTTAAAACATGTCACTCTCTTATATCTTATAAGTGTAATAATTTTAATATAGTGATAAAATTCATAAAACTTAGAAAATAAATATTTTATAGAAATATAATGAAATTATCTACATCATTTGAATTTATTTAGAATTTTTAGAGAATAAATAATTACCATTAATGATGACACAATAGTGATGTAGAAATTATTTTATTGATAGAAATATCAAATAAATAGTTTTAAAAATATTATAATAAATATAATATTAACTAATTAATATAATAAATGGATTTTATAAGCTATAATGACATTTTAGGAGTGTATTAAATATTTTTTTTCTAATTTATCTTCTGTTTAGATTTTATTTTCAAATAAATTAATAGTGTTAAAATTGACACTATTGATATTTTATAAAAATAAAATATTAATAAAATATTTAAAATTTACAAAAATATTTAAAAATTAAAAATTGAAAATTATAAGGACTAAAATGTCATAAATTATTCAATTATGCACAATTGACAACACATAAGTAAACATTTATAACCATTTAATATTTTTAATTTTTTTACCACAAATAAAATTAAATAGATTAAATAAATAAAAATCAAAATGATAAGTTATAAAATAAAATAAAAACATTACTAAATTTTATTGGTTGAGATGATTTATAACCATAATCATATAATCTTTGAAATAAATGAGTTTGGGAGTATTATAATCTGAAAATCAATTTATAGGAAATTAATAATTCAAGATTTTCTAAATGTGCCCCTCCCCTCTCTTATAAAAAGGGAACCTATCCTTCTCTTTTAATAACACGTCCAAATCCCTTTGGCTCAACCAAACCCTACAAAAATCTCCTCCCAACTTCCCTAAATTCATCCTAGAGGCTAGCCTTTGGGAAGAAATCCATCTTAAGGAGTCCTTTTGTGCATACCAAAAAGAGATACCCAAAAAGAGGTAATTGTTTTATAACCTCTTCCAAAATATTTTTCTTTTTATACTTTATATTATATTATTGTTATCATAATAAAGTAATAAATCCAGGATTTAATACATTCATAGATGTGATTATAATTATGGGAAAACCTTATACCTCCTTTTATCCATCCTATGAAGAACAATGTCGCCATGCGTGCGTACATACAACTTACCGTCTCCACACCATGGTGTAATTTTTTGTTCAAAAATACTTAATTTGTATTGGTATAATCATGAATATAATGGATTTAAATAATTAAAGAAACCTTATAATTATTCTGTATAATTAATATACCATCCAATTCCATACCATTTAACCATTAAGTGAATGATATCGTCACTCATGCGTAAGTAGGGCTTATCATCTCCATGACACGATGAGTTTCATTATCCACGATAACCACTCAAGAATGATTATAAAGTATATATAATAAATAATAATTAATATGACATAATAATGATAATGTATTTATGTATATATATATATTTCATTTACTTTTTCCATTCAATTCAATAAGTAAATAGAAACAATGTTCATGTGTACGTACAACTTATCATCTCCATGAACAGTGTATCCCATTTCATTTATATATTTATTATATTTATTTATATACAGAATATTTATGATATATAAATAATGTTTTAAATTCTAGAAAGAAACCATCCAATGGCCCGAAGGCCTTCATTTTTTATTGATTTTTGATAATCCACCTTTCAAGGGATGAGGTGGAACCCTACAATTCTACATTCTATAAATAAGTAAATCATGATCTAAGTAATAAGATCAAGAATAATAAGTCAAAAAACGTACGATAAATAAAGTTATTATTACCCAAAACATTTCTTTAACATGGAATTGATAAATAAAAGGGTAATATAAAGTCATAAGTGAATAATATATGATATAATAAATATATTATGGTTCTGTTACAAGTTAATAATATTCTTCAATCCACCATATAGGAGTTTCAAATGCATATAGACAAAATCAGACCTAAGGTAAGAGATAAATTCTCAATCTCATTATTATCTGAGATTGTTTATATGTAAGTATTTAATGGGGTATATTTATCATCCACATCAATGTTTCCAAAATATATAATATTATTTCTATTCTTATACTATTTTTTAAATTCAAATTTTCCCATTGGTGAATTTTTATTAATGGTTATGGAAGGAATCTTTCTTTTGTTTTCCATACGAGGTACTTTTTGACTTTTCTGGCAAGAGTATGAGAAGAATGTTTTTTAAACTTATACAGTATGAAAAGATTCTTAAATATTCATAACCCCTTATTTAAATAAATCTTCCTCTACATGATTTTAATTTTATTTTCAAATTTTTATTTATTTTAAAATTTCATAGTATTTTGAGAAAATAAAATATTTTTGAAGAAGAAATGATATTTTCTTCAAGAATTAAGTTCGAGTGTTTTATCAAAATTATTTTCCATCTAAGATGACACCGGGTGTTTTTTATATCCCTAATATTAATTTGATTTGATTGTGTTTATGATGGAATTATTTTTATGAAATCCATTTATGTGGATTATGATAGAATGAAGTTTAATATATTCCTTTTTTTTGTTCCTTGGATTATGTTATGATGAATAGTATATGTTTTTGTGGAACATGTAAGAATGATTTCATTATGAGATGGATGAGACCTATATTTCTCTCAAATTAATTGGGTAAAGATTTATATCTCATGATATATACATGAATGTAATGAAATGTAAATATGGTTCAGTTATACATGGCTGAAATGAAAAGTAAATCTAGTTTAATAATAGGTGGATGGAATAGAAAGTAAATCTGGTTCAGTAATATAGGGCTGGAATGACAAGTAAATCTAGTTCAGTAATACATGGATGGAATTACAAGTAAACCCGATTTTGTAATGTACTTTTACCACTATTATGGTCTTGGTAGAAATGCCTCGGTTACTATGGAAGTCATATTATGTGCTTTGCCCCCCAAAATTCCATGTTTTATGCCAATGCTTTTTTATCATGGTTAATGTTCCTTTTTGATCTATGAATTATATACAGCCAAGATTTATTTCATGAATCAAGATTTTGATATTTAATATTTATGTTCATGTTTTTATATTCTTATGTTTATGGTTTGTTTTATGTTCTCCATGCTTACCCTTACTGTGCATTTGAGCTCACATTTTTTATGTTTTTTTGGATATAAGAAAGGTTTTAGGTAGGCAAACTAAAGGGGAAGATATTTATGGGAGATGTTGAAGATCTTTCACCAATTTAGAAGATTATGTTCCATGTTTCTAAATACGCTAAACTAATATGATCATTGGGTGTCTGTTTGTGTAATGTAATAAGTATTCCGCAAAACAATTGTAATGTCTATGTTTTTCAAGATTGGTTCTTTATAGTTGGTATCAGTGTGAAGGTTTAGTTAACCTTTGGAAAATAGGATTGAAAAACTTTAGTGAGATCCCTAGAGATATTTCTAAGGTATGTAAAGGGATGTCCCTAAGGATAATTATAACTATAGGTTACAGTCCAAGAATTATAGTGACGATCATGAATAACCTATGATTAAAACTAAGATGTTAGAGATTTAAAGTACTCCCCCTTGATTATTTTGTTTTCGTATTATGACTTTTGCCTCTCACAATATTATTTTTGGGTTTTAGATAGTGGGTCGAACCTGAAGGAACCATGTTAATGATCAATGAATTAGACAATGAAATGAATGTTCTTCTGAGAAACCAAATTTTATGAGAGATGGAATGAAAAATATTACTGCGATACACACACAACCTATGAATCATTCTGGACTTCCAAATGAGTAGAGAAAGGAACAAAATTCTATTGAGTCCTTCACGAGGAAACTTCCACCTTCTTTTAATGGTTCTTCATATCCACTTGATGTTGAATAATGGATTAGTACCCTTGAAAATTTTTTTTCCATCCTTCACTATTCATAACATGAAAAATTAATTTCGGATATTTATTATTTATAAGGGGAAGCATACCAGTGGTGGACTCTAATCAAGAATACAAGGCACCAAGAGAAAATTGAATCCATGGAATGGGATGAGTTTAAGAACATATTTTTCAATAAGTACTTCCCTAGTATTCTTTGAACAAATATAGAAAAGGAGTTCCTTGAGTATAAGGAATAGGATGATGAATCAGTTGGTACACATGAGGAAAATTTTACAAGACTTGTAAGGTATGCTTCTAGTTTTATCATCCAACCTGAAAGTAAAGTTGATCGATTATTTAGTGGATTAAAACATAGTTTTCGAAGGGCATGTACTATAAGATAATTTAGTAGATATGAAGAAATTGTGTGTTGTTCTATCAATGTTGAAATGGAATTTGGGGTTAAATATAAATATCATGGTTTTGATAAGAAGTGAAAGAAGGAATTCAATGGAAAATATCAACACAATTGTGAAAATAAGATGAATGTTTCGTTATGATTAAAGTGCGTAAAGAAGCATATTGGAGATTATATTAAAGGGAGTAGAAAATGTTTTAAGTGTGTAAAATAAGGCCATCGAGTAGTTGAGTGTTGAAGTAATGGGAAAAATGTTGATAATGATGTGAATAGAGAAAAGACAATAGAGAACTCACCATCCAAACTTTAATTCTACAAGTGTAAGGAAATGAGGCGTTATGATAACCAATTCCATAATCCAAGGGTTATGAATGATTATCAATGACAAAAACCTCTTAAGGTCAAAGATAAAGGTAAATCACATGTGATCACTATTGTTAATGTTGAGTATGGCAACGAAGTGGTGGAATGATTATGTGTTTATGTTATAGGATTCCAAAATAGTGTTGTAGAGTCTCTTTTATAGTAAAATGGAATACTATAATATCTATATATTGGTACATTGTGTTTTTCCATATGTATATGGTACCAATAACCATGAAAAGTGATTGACATATTTTTAGAAAGCACATGATATGCACATAATGAATGGATAATGAGACAATGATATGTTTGATAGTATCAATGACCTCATGACTTATATAAGTACAAAGTGATATCATGGTTAAGGTATATATAATTTTGGGTATTTTTGGTGTGTGTAAAGAGTAAATTTTGATTGAATGCATGTTTTGAAAAAGATTCTATGATAATTTATATTATTATCATGTTTCAAGAGAATACATTATTAAGGTATTCACTTGTTTGGAATGTGACAACAAAGAACTACCTTATTAGATATGGGAGATAAATGTTATGTCGATTTAGTTCACCTCTTTATAAAGTTTTATATTTTTATTTTTTGTAATAATTGTAATTTTATCCATTTATGGATAGTATAAGTTATTGTGTGTTTGAAGTTTGTTTGATTAATGTATTTTCTCACTATAGGTGGACATATGCATATTTGATTACCTGTGCTAGACTTTTTGTTGAGATGGATGGAATGAACTATCTTTCTATCGCATGATCTAATAACACTTCAAGAATAAAAAATTCAACTTAATTTCTATAAATAAGAGATGAAGTGGAAATTTTTCAAGGCATGACCAATGATGAGATTATATTGAAATTAGGTAAGTATTTATTCTCATGTTATTAATATTTAGGAAAAGGATCTTGAAAACCAAAAATGTTAGCCTAGTACCTTATTATTATATGAATCATATGGTCCCATAAATCATCCTAGATTTATGGACTTCTGGTTGTTTTCTTTCTCTAAACATTTTTCTCTATCACTATCCATCAGAACATGATGGTTAGATTTTTCTTCTGTATCCAAGTTTTCACTTCCCGCTAATGTTCTCCAATGTGGAGACCCAATAATGAGTTAATTTGGTTAAATATTATGTTTCTATATTTACTTTTTAAAATGAAGTTATAGTATTCCTTTTTACAATGTGAGTTTTTATGAAAGAAACTTTCAAGTAGTAAACCATTTAAAACCCCGATGAATTTCAAGGGAAAAATTCATTTTAAGGGGTGTATAATGTTACACCTTGAGATTTTATGAGATAGATTGTTTTTAATTTTTTTTGATGTCTTGTGTTTTACGCTACCCTAAGATTAGATTGTGCTATACACAATACTGTATTATCTTGTAGTATATGTAATAATATACTTGGCTTGTGTTACACAAAATTTCAAGTTCTTTTGAAAGAATTCATTTCAGGAAACACTGAGTATAGATTTTATTCAATGTATAAAAGAACCATGTTTGGATTATGTTATATGGAACACAAAAAGAATATTTAACTAAATGAAACACTTAATTGGCTTGCATTACATGCAATATTGACCTTCCTCGATAACACGTGTTGTACGCAATACTGAGTATCTCTAAACAAAAATATATTATTAAAATATTATTATTTAATGGGATATAAACTAGTCATTATGAATAGTATTAACCAAATTTTTAATTTTATATAACATTAACATTCATATTAGTTATTTTATAGAACATTATTTAAGAACAAATTGTATTTTTCAGATAAAAGAAGTATTTTTCAAAAATGTAGTTTTGTCGCCTTTTGTAGGCACACCAATTTTAAATATTATTTTAACACTTTTATATATTATATTTGAAAAAATAAACATCTTATTTAGAATTGGGACATCAAAATTTACTTTGGTTGAATGTTTGATATTTTTCTGATTAAATTCATATTTAAATGAATAGCGAAAAATAATGCATTTTAATTTAAAACGACCTTTTCATAAAATTTATTTATATAGTTATATTATATTTTTAATTTGTTTTAAAGTATAATTGGATTATGTTTTTATCATTTAATTCAATTTTGGTCATTAGAAGTAATTTTACATTTAAATTCAACATAAACACATGCCAATCTTTTGATAGTTTTTACTTCTTAAAAACACGATTTCTGATTTTGACGATAAGAATTAATTTTAAATTAATTAATGAAAATTTTATGTTTTGAATTTTGAAAAATGGATTCTATATTTAGAATCAATGGTTCCAAAATATGTTAATATGTTACTTTTATTTTTTTGGATATTATGAATAGTAACTATGGTAATTTTTATTTACCAAAGTTAAAGGTAAATCAGGTAAATTAGGGTAACAAACAATATGATAAAGATAATAAAATTACCATAACACCAATAAAAATCCTATTGGATGAATTAAAGTTCACCAATATCACCTAAGTGTTGGAATTGATTCATTTAATGAACTTTTTCCATGAATGTGATGTAATTATAATTAAAGCACTAGTACAAAAAACATTTTTTACGTCATCATTGTTTACGTCGGTTATAAATAACTGATGTGAAAAGCCATTATCACATTGGTTATATTATAACCGATGTCAAAAATACACTATTTTGATTTATCACATCTTTTTTTTAACCGATGTGATAAATCAAATATCTCACTTTATCACATTTTTTATAAAATAACTGACTTGATAAATCAATTATCTCACTGTATCACGTCAGTTATAAAATAACTGATGTTATAAAGCCAATTATTTATGTCAGTTATATAATAACTGACGTAACAAATGAGTTTATCACGTTAGTTTTAAAAAATCCAATGTGAAAGTTAAAATTTTTAATCACATCAATAATGCGTTTAATTTTTTTACAATGTGGAATTGAAATTTTCAATTACTACCTAATATTTCATATATTGCGGTTTTATTTTCACGTCGGTTATATAAGAACTGAAGTGAAAAATACATTTTTATGCCTTTTTCATGTTGGTTATTTAATGAAAGACATGAAAAATGTTTAGATACATCTAAATAATTTCCCAATATTCTATTTGACTTGTCGCGGAGCTCAAACTGAGTTATGGATCAAAAGTTATGGCCATCAAAAGTTGAAATTCTTTAAGACTTTGTTT
Organism: Viscum album; assembly: GCA_963277665.1. Lineage (NCBI taxonomy): Eukaryota > Viridiplantae > Streptophyta > Magnoliopsida > Santalales > Viscaceae > Viscum > Viscum album. The sequence goes on along the minus strand of OY728120.1, from coordinate 539,283,278 downwards.
ATAGATGATCAATTTCCAATGGTTATAAATTTTGATCCGTAAATCCGTTTGAGCTCCGTGACCAGTCAAATAAAAGCATAAGAAAATTATCTATATGTTTTTAAAGAATTTTCACCTCCTCTATTTAATAACCGACCGGAAAAATGACTTTTAATGTTGGTTATTTAATAACTGATGTGAAAATTCGATTAATAATTGATTTTTCACCTCGGTTATTAAATAAACGACGTTAAAAGTAATTTTTTCACATCTATTATTCAATAAAAGACATATAAAATGCTTACAAACATGTATATAATTTTTCAAGATTCTATTTGACTGGTCACAGAGCTCAAACGTAGTTACAGATCAAAAGTTATGGCTATCGAAAGTTGACATTTTTTAAGACTTTGTTTAGAGGTGATCAACTTTCAATGACTATAAATTTTGATCCATAACTTTTTTTGATCTCTGAGACCATTGAAATAGAATATTAATAAATGATCTACATGTTTTTATTGATTTTTCACATTAGTTATTTAATAACCGATGTTAAAAGACTTTTTTCATGTCGGTTATTAAATAACCGATGTGAAAAATCAGTGGAAATTTTATTTTTTTATCCCGCCAATGTTGAAATTTTAATATCTTGTTATACAGGTTATTATAAAACTAACCTGAAATAATTTTTTTATATCCTGCCAATGCGGAATTTCAATTTTTTTATAGCACGACATCGAAATTTTTGATTGCCACCTAAAACTTTTAATATCACGTTTTCTTTTACCATATCATTTATATGTTTTCATTATACACATATGGTTAAAATTTTTAACAATAATTTCATTCAACCATCATCATTACACCATTGACTCATTTTATCTTCAACATGAGTCCATTATTTCTTCATTATGTGGTCTCATCAAGGTATTTGTTATTATTTTTCCATGATTTATGTTTTTTATGATTAGTCTTCTTAATTATTATACCATTTAATGATTATTATTTTATTATAATGAAGAATAATGTTTTGTATCGTGGTAAAACTACAATTCTACCTTCGTATTCAAAAAATCCTTTTAATATGAAGTTCTTCATTATGTGATCTTGTCAAGGTATTTGTTATTATTTTTCCATGATTTGTGCTTTTTATGATTAGTTTTCTTAATTCATACACCATTCAATGATTCTTAATTTATGATAATGAATAATAATGTTTCTTATTATGGTAAAACTAAAAATCCTCTTTTATATTCAAAAAATACTTTTAAGATGAAGCTTTCGTTGGCTCATTTGATGTTTCCTCGGAAAAAATATATATCAATCTTCTGATAATCATGACTTCTGATCCGTAACTCCGTTTGAGCTCTACGAAAAATCAAATTGAAGCTCACAAAATTATATACAATATGGTTAACATTTTTTATGTATGTTTTTAAAAAACCAATGTAAAAAATGCCTTTTCACATCGGGTTTTTAAAAATTTATGTGAAAAATCAATTTTTTTATTAGCATTAGTTATTTAATAACCGACATTATTTTTTTAGGATTTTTGACATCAGTTATTTAAAAAACTGACATAAAAAATAGATTTTTAACATCATTTTTTTTGAAAAATGGATGGACTTTCACGTCGGTTTTTAAATAATTTATGTGAAAAATCATGAAAAAAATATTTTTAACGTCAGTTAATAAATAACTGACCTTAAAAGAAATATTTTTAACATCGGTTGCAAGCACATTAGCTGAAAACCGACGTGAAAAAGCTAAAATAACCGATGTAAGCAACTGTTTTTGTACTAGTGAAATGAACGAAAGTGACAACATGTCACTCTCTTATATCTTATAAGTATAATAATTTTAATATAGTGATAAACTTTATAAAAATTCAAAACTAAATAGTTTTTAGAAATCTAATAATATTATATACATCATGTTAATTTATTTATAATTTTTAGATACTAAATAATTACCATCAATGATGACACAATAGTGATGTAGAAACTATTTTATTAATATAAATATAAAATAAATGGTTTTAAAAATATTAAAATAAATATTATATGAACTAATTAATGTGATCTATGAATTTTATAGGTGAAAATTACATTTTAGGAGTGTATTAAAATATTTTGGTTCGAATTTATCTTCTGTTTGGATTTTATTTTAAGTCAAATAAATTAATAGTGTCAAAATTGATACTATTTATATTTTATAAAAATAACATATTATTAAATTATTTAAAATTAAAAAAATATTTAAAAATTAAAAAGTGAACATTATATGGTCTAAAATTTCATAAAGTATCCGATTATGGAAAATTGGAAACACATAAGTAAATATTTATAACCATTTAATATTTTTATTTTTATTACCACAAATAAGATTAAATAGATTAAATAAGGATAAATCAAAATGATAAGGTTTAAAATAAAATAAAAACATGTCTAAATTTTATTGGATGAGAGTATTTCGACCCATACTCATATTATCTTCTAAATTAATGATTTTTGGAGCATTATAAACCAAAAATAAATTTATAATAAATTAATATTTCAAGACTTTCCAAAGGTGCCCCTCCCCTCTCTTATAAAAGGGAACCTCTTCTTATCTTTTAATCACACCTCTAAATCTATTTGACTCAGCCAAAAACTACTCAAATATTCTATAACCTTACATCAATTCATCCTAGAGTCCACCCTTTGGGCAGAAATCCATCTTAAGGAGTCCTTTTGTGCATATGAAATGGAGATACTTGAAAGAGGTAATTTTCTTATCACCTCTTACGAAATTATTTTTTTTATACTTGATCTTCTTATGCTGTTATCATATTAAAGTAATAAATAAATCCTCTCATACATTCTAATATGTTATTATAATTATGGGAAAACCTTATACCTCATTTTATCCATCCTACGAATAACAATATCACCATGCATGCGTACGTACGACTTACCATCACTAGGTCGTGGTGTAATTTGTTATTCAAAAATATTTAATTTGGACGAATATAATGATGCGTATAATGGATTTAAATAATAAATATAACCTGGTAATTATTCTGTATAATTAATATACCATCCAATTCCAAACCATTTAACCATTAAGTAAATGATATCATCGCTCGTGCGTACATACGACTTACCGTCTCCACGACACGATGCGATTCATTCTCCTTGATAGCCATTAAAGAATTATTATAAATTATATATAATAGATAAGAATGAAATATATGAGATAATAATTATAATTGATTTATGTATTTATATATATGTCATTTAATTACTTCAATTCAATTCAATAAGGAAACAGAAATAATGTTCATGCGTACGTACGACCTACCGTCTCCATGAACGGTATATTCCATTTCATTTGTCTATTTATTATATATATTTCTATTATGAATATTTATGATATATAAATAATTTTTTAAATTCTGGAAATAATTAAATCATGATCTAAGTAATAAGATTAAGAATAACAAGTCAGAACACATACGATAAATAAAACAATTATTACCCAAAACGTTGCTTTAACATGGAATTGATAAATAAACAGGTAATATAAAGTCATAAATGAATCATATATGATATAATAAATATTATTATAGTCATTTTATAGGTTAATAATCAGTTTAAACTCACTATACATGAGTTTTGGACACATATGGAAGAAATCATAGCTAAGGTAAGTGATAATTTTTCAATCTCATTATTTTCAGAGATTGTTTGTGTGTAAGTATTTACTAGGGTATATTTATCATACACATTAATGTTTAAAAAATATATTATTATTATTTATATTCTAATACTATTTTTAAAGTAAAAGTTACCCATTGGTGAATTTTTATTAAATGGTATCGAAGGAATCTTTCATTCGTTTTCCATACGAGGTACCTTTTGACTTTTCCAACGAGAGTACGAGAAAAATGTTTTTTTTAACTTATATGACATTAACTGATTCTTACATCATCATAAAGACTTATTTATATGAATCTTCCTCTACACTATTTCAAGTTTATTTTCAACTAAATTCATCTTTTAAAATTGCATGGCATTTTGAGAAAAGAATTTTTTTGAAGAAGAAATGATATTTTCTTCAAGAATTAAGTTAAAGTGTTTTATCAGAACTATTTTCCATATAAGATGAAATATGGTTTTGTTTATATATATATATTATTAAATTGATTATATTGTGTTTATTATGGAATTATTTTAATGACTTACATTTATGTGGATTATGATGGATTGATGTTTAAGAGACCCATTTTTTTATTCCTTGGGTTTTGCTATGATGAATGGTTTATGTTTTTATGGCACAAATAAGAATGATTTAATTATGAGATGTATTAGAACTATATATCCATCCAATTAATTGGGTAAATATTTATATCTCATGATATAGACATGACTGGAATGACAAGTAATTCCGGTTCAATAATACATGGTTGGAACAAAAAGTAAATCTAGTTCAGTGATACATGGCTGGAATGAAAAGTAAATATGGTTTAGTAATACTGGGTGGGAATGACAAGTAAATCCTATTTAGTAATATATGGATAGATCAACAAGTAAAACTGGTTCATTAATGGACTTTTTCCACTATTATGGTATTAGCAGAAATTCCTTGGCTACTATGGAAATCATATTATGTGCTTATTTGTTTGCCACAATTACATGTTTTATTCAAATTCTATTTTATCATGGTTAATGTTCCTTTATGATTTATTCCTTACATAATGCCAAGATTTATTTTATGACTCAGGATTTTGATATTTAAACATTATTTTCATGTTTTTACATTCTTATGTTTATGGTTTATTTTCTGTTCTCCATGTTTACCCTTACTGATCATTTAAAGTCACACATTTTATGTTCTCTTTTCCCCCAGATATAAAGAAATATTTTTAATTATGGAAAAAAGGGGAAGATCTTTATAAGAGATGTTTAATATATTTTACCAAGTCATAAGATTATGTTCCAAGTTTCCAATGACACTAAACTAATACGGTATTTAAGTGTCATTTTGTGTAATCTATTAAGTATTCTGAAAAAAAGAAATGTAATGTCCATGTACCTCAAGCTTTGGTCTTTACACACAAAACATGTAAAATAAAGATCATTAAAAGGATATTTAAATACCCATAAATTTAAGTATAATAAATATAGATTACATCCATGGGAATTATACACACCACAAAAATGAAAAGTGTGGTGAATAAGTCATGAATCTCATAAAAATAATAAGTGAGATGAAATTCCCTTACCTTAAGTCTTCAATTTATTCATGCATGTTAAAAAATTCTACATAATAAATATAAATTTATTATAAATATATAATTAATAATATTATTATATATAATACCATATATTATTTGGTTACGACTTTATATTACCCATTTATTAACAACTCCTTGTTAATGTTACGTTTTGAGGAATATCCACTTTATTTTTCATATATATTTTGACTTGTTATTCTTGATACTTTTACTTAGATAATGATTTAATTATTTAAATAATTAAAAAGTGTAGAAATATATTATATATTTAATATATGTGTATTTATAATAATATATATAAGATAGAAGTATGAAATTAAAAGCACCGTACTTGGAGACGGTAGGCCGTACGTACGTATGAACACTGTTTTCATTTTATTGTCATATTGAAGAAAAGAAAGTAAATGAAATATATATATATATATATATATTATACATAAAATATCATTATTATTTCATATATATCATATAAATTCACTAAACTCATCCTCAATACATTCCATGTGTGGTGTGAATGTATCACATCACTTTGAGGAGGCGATAATCCACACTTCCCCAAACCAAATTATTCTATTTACACAAAATGGAAATCAAGAAGGTTTGTTTTATATAATAATTAAAAAGGCATAAATAAATAATAAATATCATATATAACATATAAAAATATATTGTCCATCATAATTCCCAACCCTGACAGGTGGTAAAGGAAAATTTAAACCACATCGTTTCGTGAGGTGGTAGTTCACCGTACACAAGAACGGTAAGTTCATTACCCATTAGATGGAAGTGTGTGAAGGCATCGGTTAAAAAAATAGAATAAAAAATATCAGTATATTGAATATAATTTTTTATTATATAAATATAGAATAATAATAATCGAGGTGGTGAAGAGATAAAATAAAATAAAGGAGCTTGAGGAAGGATGTTACCTATTCTTTTGGGTAACTTCTTTTTTTTTTGCACAAAAAGGATTCCTTGGATTATTTTATTCCAAAAGGGATGCTTCAAAGAGGATGGTAGGGATTTTTAGAGATTATTTTATCCAATTTTTGGTGATTCAAAGGGATTTATAGTTGTGAATAAGTGGGAGGGGGTGAGTTCCTTTTTATATTATAGGAGGAGTGGCATTCTTGTAAATTTTTGAAAAGGGAATTCAACCCAATATTTTTCTATAAAAAGTGGATCCAATAATGGAAAGTATTATATCCAAGGGATTATATGGTCTAAATATTTACATACAATATCTTTTGTATAAGTTTATAGGTCATTTTATCCCTAAAGTGTAAGAGTTAGTCCATTGTTAAGGTAATTTTCCTCTTAATTATTGTAATTAATTTAAATCAATTTCACCAATATTTTTGGTCCAAAACTATGTTTAACTTATTATAAATTATAAAATATTTTTATTAAAAATATTTAATCCATTTTTACAAATTCTAATCACAAAATGGAAATAAATTAAATTAAAATTAATCGCACAAACAAGATGAAAATGCATGTTTTTAAATTAAATATGTTCAAATGTTTTCTATGCTTTTATATCTTATTTCAAAGTGAAATTGATCCCAAAGAAATAAATTGTATTAATTAATTTATAATTTATATAATTATAATTTAAAAACAATTATAAATATAATTTAACCTTATAAATAAATTATACGAAAAAGTTGTTTTGAATTAAAATTTAGTATTTTTCACTATTCATTAAAAAATAAAACTTCATAGAAAAATACCAAATATTCACCCTAACCTAATATTTATGTTTTTATATCAAGAAATAATTTTATTTTGAAAAATAAAATTTATAAAAGTTCAAAAATTTAGATTTAAAATAAGTTTTTTATTAAAAGGTGGTAAAACTGCATTTATAAAAATATAGGTCGTTATATATAATATTGGGTTTGTTCCTATCTTATGCATATAAAATAAATTAAATTAATTTTAAAAAATATCTAATTCAATATATAAAATATACATTTCATTAATATAATTCACCAATAGAAATTAATTTAATTAATTCGAATAAAACTCCCTTGCAAGCATGAATGTAGTTTTTATAAAAACAGTCCCTTCATATTGAATTGGTTCTTATATTCCTTTATAATTAATTTGTAACAAATAAATGAAACCATGTATTTTCATAATTTATTTAATCATATTCATAACCACCAACTCAACAACTATAATATATCTTATTATATTAAATAATAATATTTTTAATAATATATTATTGTTCGGTAAAACTTGGTCTTGTATGTTATGCAAGCCATTGAGGAAAGTCATACTTGTGTGTAATTTAAGATAACCTCAATGTTCCATGTAGAGCAAGATAAAATTTATGTTTCTTTTAGTGCATGATTAACCTGATGTTTCATATAATTAAATCCAAACATAGTGCTATATAAAAAATCATTTTGAGTGTCTTGTGAAATACAAAATAGAAAAAAGTCTAAATTAATTCATAAAAAAAATATTTCAAAAAATATAAGGGTGCTACAATCTACCCCACTTAACATGAATTTATCCCTTGAAATTTATCTAGGTTATCAAAGTTTTTATACTTTAAATTTCCTTTCATAGATACCCACAATGTAAAAACGAATAATAAAACTTCATTTAAAATGGGAAAGTTGGAAACATGATAGTTAACCAAAGTAACTCATAACTAGGTTTCCACAAGGGAGAAAATTAGTGGAAATTGAAAATATAGACTTCAAGGAAAATTATAAATATTTATATGGAGTGATTGAGATCATCAATTAAAACATTTGAATGATCAATGGAATGTTGAGGGCCTTAGAGTCAAAAATATCTGATGATTTAAATGGCCATAAACTCAAAACAATTAATCTATTAGGAAAAAATTATTTTATCATTTTCCTAATGTTGATTAATAGTTTTATTTACCACAAATATAATGAAATATACTTACTTTATAAATTTATAAAAACACAATTTCATCCTTTGGATGCGATTCAATCAATTTATAATTCATCCATTACTTCAAGAAATAGATATCCAAAAATTAACTTTGATGCCTAAAGTTCTAAAATACACATTTAATGGGTCTTAAGGCCTATAAAATAGTTACAAGTCTAAGTATTTGTCTCTAACTATTCTCCAAAGTCCATAAGGTTAATACATTAATCTCTAAACTGAAAGACTAACACTACTCGTTCATCGTTAATATTTATTCAACAAATTGTTTAACTAAAAATACTAATCACTCTTTAACCAAGACATATCATATGCCACTGTAGGCATGGAACCCTAGCCTTTCCAAACTTAATCAGTCATGGGTTTAATACCCATGGCCTTGCCAAACTTAATGAGTTGTCACCCAACATACATGTTTTCCTTTTCCAAAACCACATTGATATAATTTCCAAAATAAATATAATGGGCTTCCTTGAAATAAGGTTAATCACTAAATAATCTTTTAACTAAGGTTTTCAATATAACCTCAATACTAAAATACTTCATCCAAATTTTTACCTAAACATTCCATAAATGGTTAACCTTATAACCCTTACAAAATACTAAAATCCTAAAATCTAGAAAGAAATTCATGAAATTAGCTTAACATTGACCCCTTATATATCACAATGTAGCTATTGGTTGTCACATTCCAAATATGTAAATAATCTCATTGTATATTATCTTGAAACATAGTAATACATTAAATTACCACAAATCATTTTGAAAAACATGCATTCTTCTTTATTCCAAATATTACTATATATATTCCTTAAATCTAAGAAGTTGTAAAATTAATTAATGAAAACATAGATTACTTTTTCAACAAATCCTTTATCAGTTTTGAGGTAATCAGTACCATCTAATTTACTTATCCATATCCAAGACAACTTTATCCAAAAATCATTATCTCAACATCAAGAATAAATTAAGGGTTACCTTACCTTAATCAAAATATCTCCTTTCCATGTAATTTCTTTTCTACCTCACTAGAACCATTCAACATATCCTTTCAAATCCTTAATGAAAAACTTATAATGAAAATAATTATACGTTTCATGATTTGTATACCATAATATTTGAATTCCAAAACATAAATTCTTCATTCTTCCAACATTATTCTCAACAATTTGCTAAGCTTCGTCATATTATTCCATAATACCCCTTTCATAAAATATGAAATATGAATCATTTCATAACATTTATAAAAATTAATTTAATCATGATTTCAAATAATACTATTATAAAAATACATACCTTTCATATATCATTTGTGGTCTCTTTATCATCATTAGAAAAACCATTACTTGTACCACCTTGCTAATTCTATACACAAGCCTTCCACTATGGACATAGATTTTCACAATTCTCATACTTTCCAAATTTAAAGCATTCATAAATTTATAATACCTTAGGGGGGAAAATATTTCCATCTATTTAATTAACCAAACTTTTCATTTTACCTTTGTAGTTACATTATTTGTGTCTTTTTCCATAGTGAAAACATATTCCTGTTACTACGAGACATTCAATTGGGTTTTTCTTTCCACATTAATGACATGCATGAAATTGAATATTCTATCCTCCGTGGTCTCTATTTCATGAACTCTTAGTTAAATCCTTCCTTCTCTTCTTTTGGTTATTCTAAGATTTGGTTAAGGTACACATTGTTAATAATGTTCCATGAAAAATGATTATTCATGAATACAATGTCCTTCACTCTAGTGATCATCCCATTTGTCTTCTCATTAGAATGTTTTTTGTTATATTTATCTTTAACTTAGTTCATTCTTGTTCCCCCATTTAATTAAACCAAAAATAATAGAGTAAGAAACATTTGTCATAGTGAGGAACCACATAATCATAAAAAACCACTTATAAGATGTAAAAATTATGAAACCTTATTTAATATATGACACCTTAGGTTTATCCTAGGATATTCATAGAAAAGTTATTTTTAAATCCTTTGTGATGACATGTTAAGAGTTTGTGAATTCCCAAATAATATCTCTGGGGAGTGTCAAACCAGGTGTCCAGTAAGGTATGTTATCATGTACCATGTTATTCTTGAGTCAGGCCCAAAAAACCTTGTCAGAGTTGTTACTCCTAGGTTCATATATTACAGAATCATGTCCACTTATAATATCGAAAAATGGATGTATTTCTAGGAAACCCCTCACTCTATCCTTTACCAAAATTCTAGGACATTTTCCTATACTTTTTTAATCCTTAGACTTATCCTTAGATAAATCCCTAGAAATATCCTTATAAATATCCTAAGGATCTCAATAAAGTTTTCTCATCCTAGTTTCCAAAGGATGACTAAAAATTTCCATTGATACCAACTATATTAACCCAATATTAGCATACATGGGTATTACATCATTTAAGATGAATATTTAGCATATTATAGAAATACATGCCTGAGGACCATAATAGTTAAGTTACTTTGGAATCTGGGAACAAAATATTCTAACTCAGTGAAATATATTCAATGTTTCCCAAAAAGATATTCCCCTATAGTACTTGTACATAAAATAATTATTTATAACCTAGGGGAAAGAAACACAAGAAAGGGGTGATCTTAGATACTTAGTAAGGTTAAATAGGGGAGATATATAAACATAAACTAAGAATAAGGGCATGAGAATATGACAATAAAATTTCAAGATCATACCCTCCATAATAGAGATCATATAAAAGATCTATATAATAAATATTGGTAGTTAATAAGACATGAATCATAAGGGAAAATATGCCATAATCCATGAAAACATTACATAGGAATAAGACATAAAATTTTTGGCATACACATAAGTATAAACAATCCAATGTTAAGGCTACCTACCAAGACCATCATAACATGTTAGGCTTGGGATAATAACCCTTTTACCTCCTTTAGGATTATGATTCAATCTCATGTACCCTGTTGTTTTGGGATTGAGATTCCCTCCCATACAACATTTTTTTTGATCTTGGGATGCCATATGATGTACCCTCTTTTATTGGGCTTAAGACACTGTTATGTCCACTAGGTTGAATACCCTGAGAGGGGGGGGGGGTTAATTAGGGAATGACAGATTAAAATTCCCTCTCCCCTTCAGATCTTATTTCTTCATTCAACAAAACTCTCTTCTCTATCATTCCCATTGAAAAGTATGAACATAATTTAAATCATGTTGAGACACAAAATTTTTTACTTGTTTCACCCTCACTAGGCTACGTCTAAGGATCATACAATGGAGGTGTGCCAATGTACCATATTCACTAAGGCTCATTTATAATAATGAGTGAAATGTTTGGGCTAGATCTTCTATACATAGACTCCTTGAGTTTAAAAGGTTTAGGGTATTCTCACTGCATTCCCAAGGGTCACTCCCTATGCCTATTTCTCAAGATCACTACTAGTGGAAAGGGTCACTATCTTCCTCTTCCTTCACTCACTTATCTTGGAATGGATCCTCTCACAGTTTATAGACCTGTAGTTCAAACATAGTTTATTAACATATAGGTCCCTTCAGTTTCATGAATTCTTGCACCCTCAACTTTAGGTATATGTTCTATTGAATTCCCCTTTTCACCCACAGATGATGTCCTCCTTCTCAGGTACTGTTAGATACCATAAAATACATTCACAAACTGATTTGAAGCTCTCTCAAGCTTCTTTGGGTGTTCTGAAAACTAATATCTCCTCCCACATAATGTGTACCAGGTATGGTACGTGGAATGCCTCCTCAGTTTACTTATGCCGCTTCCAAGAACCACCCTTCATCCACGGACTGGCTCCACCTTCGCTATTGCATTTTGTCTCTACACCCCAACTCTTCTAACCTCATCTATGAAATGATTTCTCAAATAGTCGATACAAACTATCCTTTATTAATAGATTTTTTTCAATCTATGGACTACCTTTATGTGTGCAAACCACTTATAAAATTCCTTCTTTCACGTACCAAAGATTAATCAACTGCATAATGAGACTTCTTCCTCTACATACCACGTCCTTTTTGGGATATAGTTTCCCACAAAAACATTCAACAAAATTTATTCTGCGCGAACCACTTCAGCCTTCATGGAATTATCTCCCGTAAACTTCTTTAGGAGTTCAATAAATTATTAGAGAAAATTTATTCTCTATTGATAATTACTGTCACTCTAATTGGTAGGATTATTGTTCCTTATATAGGAAAAGATACCTGTAAAATCCTCTATTTTGAGATTTACCAAATCTTCAATGCAGCACCACCTTAACCGCATACCAATTCTGACACTGTAAACCACAAGACTTACATGTACCATTTCTATATACAGTATACATAAAAACTTTGTTCCCCTATGGATAATCACATCCAAAATCTAAAATCCATCACGTGTACCACACCACCTTTTGTTGAGAACCATTTTCCGTTCAACAGACCACTTCTGCATACCATTCTTGCTACCTGGAACGCAATTGTGAACCATTTCTGGACATGTTATGCAGTCCATATACTAGGATCTATGTTTCTCCTCTTTTTCCTATTTCGTTCAACATTTCTCACACTATTCACTCCTATAAGTAATTCCTTCCATTTCCAACATCAAACTCCCGATTTTGTGGTCCATAAATTTGTAAAACACTAGGAAACCGCACCACCTTAAAAACTTGTCTTCATAAAATACCAAACATACTCATTTTTGGTTATCTGACTTTGTCAACAAACACAATAATACCCAAAAAATACCGAGAGTACACATTGAGGTATTTTTTCCCAACATACACCCTCTTGTTTTTGGATTGGGATTCCGTCCCATGTACCCTATTGATGTCATAAAACATTTATCATTACCCAATGCATTGGAGGGAGATATATGTCCCACCCATCACATAATGAAATCATAAATGCATGTTACATATGATAAGAGAAAATTCATTATATCCTGACCCATAAAATGAAATGGGTATCATTAACGTTTCGTCACATCATAACCTATAGATAAGGGATAGGTTTTATAATCATTTCATCAAATAATAACCCATGAAAAGAAGTGGGTTTCAAAAGAATATAACCCATTGAAGGGAAATAGGTATCATAAAAATCATTCTAATAAAACATAAACCATTCAAGAAGGAATATGAATGCTACTCATAAACTATAACAAAGTATGCCATCTTAGGTTGAGAAGGATTTTGAAAGATTATATGGAATGTTTCTTAATGAAAATAGCTTTTCTTTGAAAATAATTTTCATAAAACCATTTCAAAAATTTATTTTTTTATAAATAAGGATTTATAATTTCATTTAAAACATTTATTGATGAAAATAACTTTTCACCTAAAAAACCACTTTTTAAAACAAAAAGAAATTTTAAAACCTTTTTAATTCAAAACACCTTTAAAACATGAAAGGAAGGATAGAAATAATTTTGGAAATATTTTTCTAGATTTTTTTGAAAACTTATAAGAAAATCATAAAATCATTAAAATCATTTTATTTTAAATAACCCTTTTTAAAATTTATAAAGGGACATTTGAAAATCATTTAAAAACTTTTTGAACATAAAACATTTTTGAAAACCCTTTTCTTTGAAAACCACTTTTAAATAAAAAAATTTATATTGTATTAGGGAAAATTTTTATTTAAAACTAAACATGTAATATTACAATGGATGCATTAGGGAAATTATGGACATGATGATGGGTACGTCCGTACATGCCGAACATTCCTTTTTCACCTTAAAAAGTTTAGAAAAGTTCCTTGATTGGAAAATGAAAAGATGTTTACTTTAAAAAACATTTTTTAAAAAGGTAAAACATGGGTAAAAATTTCTATTTAACATAATAGGATAATAGTTACAAAAAATTTAAAACATTTTTAGAAAACATGATTTTTAAATAACACAGATTTCTGACTGAAAGGAGAAATGAAGTGATATTTTCGTAAATACACTTTCTTAATTATAATAATCCCCAAAAAGTGTAAAAATGGTACTAAAACATGAATATATCATGTATAACTAGATTATAAAAAACTTAATGGGTTTTCTTGAGATATGGATTATAATATATCATCGATGGAATCATAATGATAAATAATCTCGATAAACGATGAGATTGTAGTAATAAACCATTACCATTGTGGTGAATTTGAATCATAATACTATGAAAACATAACCTTAAATGAAGCTAAAAATATATAAAAATAATTATATTCAAGATATAACATGTAAAATGGTAGTATATACACCTCAAAGAAAAATATAGGTGCATAACATGGCATGTGTCTCAAAGAATCCAAATTGAGAAAAAATTATTTTACCGATTTAGTAACGTTTAAACCATAAAATACATGAAATAAAGATCATAAAATAGACATTTAAATAACTATAAATTTAATTATAATAATTATAGAATACATCCATGGGCAATATACACACTACACAAATGAAATGAGTGGTGAATAAGGCATGTATCTCATGAAAATAAAAAGTGAGATAAAATTCTATTTACCTTAAGTGTTTAATTTATTCATACACATTAAAAACTCTTATATAATAAATATAAGTTTATTATAAATATAAAAGAAACATATTATTAGGTATAATACCATATATTATTTGGTACAACTTTATATTACCAAGTTATTAACAACTCATTTTTAATGTTACGTTTCGAGTAATATCCACTTCATTTTTCATATATGTTTTGAATTGTTATTCTTGATAATATTACTTAGATGATGATTTAATTATTTAAATAATTTAAAAAATGGTATAAATATCATATATTTTAATAATATATTTATTTATAATAATCTATTTAATATAAAAGTATGAAATGAAATACACTATTCGTGGAGACGGTAAGCTGTATGTACGTATGAACGCTATTTCTGTTTTATTGTCATATTGAAAAAAATAAAGTAAATTAAATATATATATATATATATATTATACTTACGTTATAATTATTATTTTAGATATATAATATAAGTTCACTAAACTCATCCTTAATATATTCTATGTATGGTGTGAACGAGTCACATCACTTTGAGGAGACAGTAGTCCACACTTCCCCAAACAAAATTATCATAGTTACACAAAATGGAAATCCTGAAGGTTTGTTTTATATAATAATTAAATAAGAATAAATAAATTATAAATATCATATATAACATATAAAAATACAGTTCATCATAATTTCCAACCATGAGAGGTGGTAAATGAAAAATGAACAACATCGTTTCATGAGGCGGTATTTCACCATACACAAGAACGGTAAGTTCTTTTACCATTAGATGGAAGTGTGTGTAAGTGAAGGTAGAAATCATAGAATAAAAATATCTAAGTATATTGATGATACTATTGTTATTTTATAATAATTGACTAATAATACTTGAGATGGTGGGGAAAGAAAATAAAAGAAAGGAGCTTGAGGAGGATGTTACCTCTTCTTTTGGGTAACTTCTTTTTGTTTTCACAAAAGGGCCTCCTTGTTTGGATTTATTCCCAAATAAAGGATTTAAGGAGTATGGGAGTGATTTTGGGAGATTATTTGAGAATATTTTTGGTGATCCAAAGGGATTTGTAGGTGTGAATAAGTGGGAGGGGTGAGTTCCTTTTTATAGTGTAGGAGGAGTGAAATTCTTCTAATTTTTTGAAAAGGGAATTCCACCCATGTTTTTATAATGAAAAGTGGATAAAATAATGTAAAAATTAGATAAAATGGAGTATATGGTAGAAATATGTCCATTCAATGGATTTTTTAAATTTTTATAGGCCATTTTAGAATTTGAGTGCAAGGTTTAGTCCTTTGTTAAGACAATTTTCATCTTAACTTTTGTAATTAATTTTAATCACTTTCACTAATATTTTAGGTGAAAAGATAAGTTTACAATATTATAAATTATAAATTATTATAATTCTAAATATGGAATTCATTTCACCAAATTCAATTCCCTTAAGGGGAAGAAATTAAATTAAAATTAATCCGACAAATGGGATGACAAAGTAAGTTTTTAAAGTAAAAATGTTCAAAATACTGATAAGTTTTTATATATAATTTCAAAGTGAAATTTATAAAAATTTCCTAAATTTTATTAATTGATATATAATTTATATAATTATACTTTCAAACCATTTATAAATTTAATTTAAAGTTATAAATAAATTAGATGAAAAATAATTTTTGAATTAAAATTCAATATTTTTCATTATTCATGAAAAAATGAAACTTTATAGAAAAATGAAAAATATTCACCCTAACCTAGTATTTATTATTACATTTCAAAAAAGTAGTTTAATTTTACATATAAAATTTATAAAATTTCCAATATTTATATTTAAAATAGGTTTTCAATTAAAATATGGTAAAACTTCTTTTATAAAAATATAGGTCTTTAGGTGTAATATTCGGTTTGGTCCTATTTTATGCCTATAAAATATATTTAATGAATAAAAAATATATTTTATTGAATATATTAAACATATATTTAATTAATATCATTCACCAATAATGTTTAATTTAATTTATTAGGATAACATTCTTTTGTGAGCATAAAATTAGTTTTTATAAAAACACTCCCTTTATATTCAATTGGTTATTATATTCATTTCTTATTAATTTGAAACAAATGAATTAAACCATGTATTTTCATAATTTAGTTAATATTATTCATAACCACCAACTTAATGGATATGTTATATCTTATTATATTAAATAATAGTATTTTTAATAATATATTATTGTTTTGTAAAACTTGGTCTTGCGTGTTAGGAAAGCCATTGAGGAAGTTCAGTCTTGTATGTAATGTATGAAAACCTTGGTGTTCTATGTAGAGAAAGATAAAATTTAGGTTGCGTGTAGTCCATGTTTAACTTGGTGTTGCATATAACACAAGGGAAACTTAGTGCTATAAAAAACTATATTTAATGTTCCATGAAATGAAAAATATCAAAAAAGTTAAATTAATTTAAAAATATATATATTTCACAAAATGTCGGGGTGTTATAGATTGCGCACCAATGGTTGAATAGTCATATACATGATGGTGCATACACCAAAGTGGATTCCCACTTGATCTAGAGCCTTAGAAAGGTTCCCTATGTATACTGAATATGATAAGAATTAGAGTTCCCATAGTACAATTGATTAGGGATTACATACTAACATCGCCCTATTGAACCAGCATGCTTCTCTTCCGGACATGCATTGATTGTCTGCTTGATATTCCTTGGTTTTCTACTTGACATGTTAGAAAATGTCTGCGTGACATGTAAAAATGTAATCTCATGATCCAGTTGACTTTTATAAGGTACATTTCATAATATGGATGGAATGTCTAAAGGTTGTCAAATGATCAAGGATGACTTGTCTAAAAGACATTGTAAGACCTGGTTAACTTGTCTTGGAATCCATCACATGGCCTCAAATAGGTTGTCTAGAAGCCATCTCATAAACTTGTATGGATTGTTTAAAATACATCATATGAAGAGGATTGTATCATCTAAAATCAATTATATGCACAAGGCTAGCTTGTCTAGAGGGAATCACATGATCCAACTGAATTTCCTTGGTGTCATCTTGAAAGATAGCTGATACACTTTAAGGGAATCACGAGAGTCAATGTAACATATCTAGAGGGTGTTGTATGTCCCGACTGACTTCTCGAGGTATCATTGTGTGATCTGACCATAATTTCTAATGGATATTGCAAGACTTGGCCATCTTTTCTTGGAATCCATCACATGATCTCAGCTGACATCCCTAGAGGTCATCACATGATCTTACTAACATGCCTTGGTGTCATTGAGAGAGATGGATGAAACACTTAGAGGACATCATGAGAGTCAGTGTAACATGTCTTAGAGGGTGTCATATGTCCTGGATGATTTATATAGAGGGCATCATGAGACTTGGATGATGTGCCTAGAGGGCATCGCAAGAGCCAATTGACATGCCTAGGAATTACTGTGATAATTAGTTAACATGAACTGTTTCTTCCATATGAGTCTAGAGACATGTATAAAAGACATTGTGAGGTTTGAATGATGATCCCAGAGGTTTTTTTTGAGACTTGGGTTGTAACACCTCGACCCCTCTAGTCTAGAGCCGATGCATTACTTTTGATATTGGCATGGTTAGAAGGAATGAAAATACCAATGGAACAATCAATTTAGTTGTCTTGAAAAAACTAGATACATAAACATAACTCAAATTACATCAGAGAAGGTTAAAAAATACAATACATAACAAAAACTAAAAACTACATCCATAGGAACTTAATAAATGATCTCATCTTCATCACCTGTTGAAGGTAGAAAATGAAAGGGGTGAGATGAAACTTTCATTAAGGGTTACAAATATCAGAAGCATGAATCAATAATAACCAAATCTTAAACAAATATGGCATGGTGAATAAATTAAAAACCCACGCCATTAATAAACTGTGAAAGGGCCTGCATCCATAGATTTTGTCACAGTAAAAACCTCATGGATATTAATAACTAATAATGAATAAATATAATTCTTATTAATTGGATGTCATGTATGTATCACATGAAACCATAATACCGTTAAAACTATTTAGTTCTGTGGGTAGAAACCTGTCTGATTTTTGGAAACAAACTCGAAGGGTTTGTCGCCAACTGATTTGTCTCATGAAACCTACTGACGCATCGAGGGGATATAGCGGGCCCCAACCACCATTTCATGTTTAAATAATTCTTTAGAAATTGATTAAATACCAGAGAAATATTCCTTTTCAATATCTGTATATAGTAGAGTATACAGATTCATCAATATTTCCATAATTAAAATAAATTTCCAAAAAAGCACTGTATGTAAAATGGTATATAGTTTAGAAAAAAAACATATACATGATATGAGATTATGGATATTTAATATAAATATAATTTCAAATGAAAAGTGATCTCAAATGGGCATTAGGTACACCACATAAGGATTATTAGGTGCACCACAAAAAGTTAGTCACAATAAAATAAGAGTTGAGACAAAGTCTCTTACCACAATGTAATTGGTTGAATCATATGACCAGAACCTAATAACCCTCAAATGAATCATTTAATATCATGAATAAAAATATAATAATGTTATTATATATCAAATTATAGTACACATATACCATATACAGGAAATAAGTGGCGAACAATGAAAATCCCACAGAAATGAAAGTGGGATGAGAAACCCCATACCGTATGCTCGAGTGTGTTCTTAGTTTGTTTTAATGACCTGAATAATAAAATTTAGCTTCATTAATTAATAACTAAATAACCTCCTATACATGTAATTGATTTATTATAACCTTATTAGGTTCATTCATGGCCCTTTTATGGATTTAAGAGGTTCAATTTTCTTGTTTTGGAAGCATTTTCTTCCTTAGTTTTCCTGATTCATTTTCTTGTTTTCATGAATGGAAGTTCATTTGAAATGTGGTTAAACATAAATAATTGGTAATATATATTATTAATTACATTAAGTAGATATAAATTATTTTGGGTTATATACCATGATGATGATTCATTAGTTAAAAGTTTATTACAAATATTCGGATTAACTTGGCCGTTTTGTTCATAATGAACTTGTTTTGTATTATTATCTTATATTATGAGTGTCTAATGATTCCAAAACATTAATGAGATTAAATAAATATATTATTATCTGGTTAAACCATTAAAATGGTTTCATGACTATTAATGAATTATAAAGTGAAGAATTAAACTCCATCATCCACAAAGGTTATAAATTGGAACCTCATGGACGTTGATTTCGTTTATAAAAATAAAATGGAGGGAGTAAGAATATTGATGGCAGTTATTCCATTAAAATGATATAATTCCATTATATAGATGATAATGGATTTTATCATTGTCATTTGGACAGAGTATGTGATGAGATAAAAATAAAATAAATGAACTTGAAAATAAAAGAAAAGGTGAGAGATCGCTTGTGAAAATTTGGCAGCCTAATGGAATCGCTTAAAATTTCATAAAATGAAATGATGAGAGAAAAATGGTATCTCATAATATTTAAACAAAAAATAACAGTAATTATAACTCATAAAATAAAACCCCTAACATATGATAATAGTAAATCAAATAGATAACATAAAGGAAGTGTCGACTAAAAGAAGTGAATGCAGGATTCCCTTACCTTGTAGAGTAACTCCTTGATCTTGAAGGATGTGACCTTGGGAGATTAAGGACACCTTTGGAGGACTCATAAGGAGGTAATAACACTATATATTCTATGATATTGAGTTTCTAATGGAAGAAAACGAAGGGGGTGAGTGGGTACTTATAGTAATTAAGATAGAGCTTTTTATTAATTAAAAGGGACACCTCGTTAGTGGTTTTTGCAAAACCATGGGATTTCCCATGGTATTTTCCATTAGTTTAAGCCACTTGGGACACCTCATGTCATAATATACTGTAAATAAGTAGACCATCCCTTTATATTAATAATTACATCATTATGATGTTATTAAACTACAGAAAACTCAAATCTGTATTTTTACTATTCACGAAAAATTCAAGTGTTTTAGAAAAATACCAAAAATTCACCCTAAACGTTTTCCAAAATGTAGAATTAAAAAATGAACTTAATTTTTTGAAAATAATTTTATAAGTATTTTTAATTTAATTTTTAAATAAAATCAAAGTTAATTCAAAAAATAACAATTTAAAGGTATAATTAGTTTTATATTACATTGAAATATTAATTAACTTCTCATTATCTTTTTACCTTAAGAAAATAAAATATTATCATTATTTACTATTTATAAGGGTCATATTACTATTCATAAGGGTATGTTACTATTCATAAAAAAATCATGTTGTTTTTATCAGAATCCAAACGACTTACTGGTCACAACTCTAGATGACTGTTTGTCGAAATTCAAAACATAGAAGTGGAAAATTTATGTTTAATGGATACCATATAACTTTATCCTATAACGTTTTGTTTCATAAAAGACTTAGTGCTTCATGAAATATAGGCTATCTAATAAATAGAAAGTATTTAAGAGCAACATACCATAAAATGTTTGGGATGTTATATGGGTGGCATTACCTAGGGGCACCATGTGACTTTCTTCGACATCTCTAGAGGACTTCACATGATCCAAAATAGTATACCGAATGGACATCATGAGATCTGGGCATCATTCCCCAGCATTGTCACATGTCTTGGATTTTTTATGCGAAGCTCATGAGGATCAACATGTATGTCCTTAGAATAAGTCTCCCATATTTATTCTTTGTTCTATCCTTTATATTGATAATTCCTTCTATTTGTTTAGTGTTAACTTCTTTAAAGTACCATGTGATCTAGCATAAATTCAGGATGTTCTTCACATGAATCTCCAGAAGTCCTTCATGTGACCTATGAGTGATCACATGAAGAGAATTTGTATGCTGCATGACCTCTCCAGTTGTTAATCAAATATCACCTAATAGAAAAATTCCCGATTGCAAGATCAGATGCTCTGAGAAATATGCTCTGATGGAAATGTGAGGTTCCAAGTATTGTTCATCCATATGGGCTTGTATTTTTCATTTTAGGGTGGGGTATTTATATGCCTCACCACTATAATTCTTCGTTGTGTTGTGTAGTGTGTATCACATGAATCCAGGATTGTCTTAGGAGTGTGAATATGTGTTGTCGAAGACAATCGGTCTCCCCATTAGTGATACGTCATGTGAACAACAAAGGATCTTCTAGTGATGCATGAGAACTTCATGGAAAAAATCTTATGTTTTTATTATGGAGCCAAAGGGGGTGTGTGAGGCTTCTTGGAAATGTGTAAATCCTTTCATGTGACGGGGGTGAAATTCCAGCAGGCTCTTTCTTAACCTAGAAGACATGTCACTAGGGATTCTGTGGTATATTGTGTGCAGTATGTGTGTGTCACGTGAGTTTTATAGCCACAAGAGGCCACCACCTTTCTCTATTTTATTTCCTTTGATTATTTTATAAAGTTTTTGGATATCTAAAGATTGTATAGACTTTTTCAAGGAAAGTCATTTCCCCATTGGTGATTCCTCATGTGACCAATAAAAGGTCTTGTGGTGGTGTGCAAGAACTTCCTAGAAAAACCCATCTGTTTGTCGTGCACACCTTATCCTAGTTAGCCGCTCTTCTTGCCCATGGAGCATCACATGATCAGTGATAGACCACACTATGGCATGGGTAAATTTTTGGGGACAATCACTTTTCTCACATTTGATGTGACACATGTCCATTGATAGATCTCACGACGATGTGGAAACATTGTTAATGAAGTTTTCCTTTTTTCATTTGATCTGTCACATTCGGTAATGGATCTCATGAAGACATACATACATTTTCAGGGACCATTTCTATGGTCACTTTTTATTTTCTTGTGTTTATTGATAGATCTCATGGTGAAATGAATTTTTTTCAAAGATAGTCTCTTTTCTCACATTTGATGTGTCACATTTTCAATGATGGATCTTGTGATGGCATGCAGACATTTTCATGGATAATAACTTTTCTTGCCTTTGTATACCACATTCTCATGGCTATATGATTCCATTGCATGATCATGGGTGTTTTCATGTCATGTCCATATGCCAAAGGGTACATGGATAGTGTTGAAAGATGTTTCATAAATTTCACATATCCCAATCCCCTGAAACACATATAAGGAATATTTATCCTCTTCACATGATGATATAAAATGCAACATGGAGATTCTCATGAAAACATGAATATTTCACGTGTGTGGTATGGAATTCTATCCAATTGGCATGGCTCATCGAGTCTTGAATCTTATTTATAGTCGGTATTCATGGTGTATCAAATAAAATCATTCAGACTTGATCATATCCACACACTAAGTCACTATCCACAATTATTCACATAACCAAGCGTGTGATAATTTAATCTTCATCTAGGTGTAAGTGTGACAATTATATGTGCTTGGTTCCATGTTTTCATTATGGAAGGATGGAATCTGAGTGCCAGATTGAAGATGACCCCAAATCTCACTTATTCGTCATGTGATATGCCCAACATGCATTCTCCCATGGAAAAGTGTGCGATGCACAATTATGAGAAAAAAAATAGCCCTTTATAATTATATTCATTTGACACAAAAATGATCTAATTATAAGGTAAATTTAGACCACTCTATTGCATATCAGAACATATTGCGGGCTATGATATTGATCCCCAGGAGAGGATTTTTCTAGAGTGTGTCATTGAGGAATTTGAGGTTCTATCCATAGGGGGTTTCTAAAAATTGTTGCTTAGATAAATCCATGATAGAAAGTGAATTTGGATTTAGAAATTTTTACCATGAGATCAGAATGTGTGTGTAAATTATAGAATTGAAAAAGGATTAGGTGGAATGAATATTGTGGCTAGATATGAAGTAAGTTACTTAGACATCACTATGTATCCCATGAGAATGGGAATCAATCCATACATAGTTCTAAAATATACCACTATATAGATCAGAATCAAGCATATGGAATATAGTTTCATAGATAAATAAATCTTTGATGAATTTACTTATATAGATCTAGCTTATACATAGGAAGGGGAATGCCACTATTTTGTGATGAAATCTTAGGTTGAGTTTTATTATCGGGTGGATATTTCTCTCATATCATTCATGATACCCATCCTTTGGGTGTAACTAAAAATACACTCAATCACATAGATTTGAATGCTTAACTTATGATAGTTTGATTTTGGAAAAATTTCATGAATTCCCACTTAAATGAAATTCTTAATTCATGTACCTGCTCCATTAGCCCTGAGGCTATATAATTTACAAGGATAATTTGGACATGGTATCCTTCCTGAAGGTAAAATGATCTATCTTCTACCTAAGTAAGGGGCCTATCAAGCATAGATTGATTTTCTCTAGGGCCATATGGCAGGCCCCACAATCTTTGTATCTATTTATTTATTTTTAACTAACTTTTTTCTAAGATTAAAATAGAGGAATGCTTAGTGGTCATGGACTTAGATTTTTCTTTGGCCTCATTCTCATGGGTTTTCAACCTAACAAGTTTTTTACCACTTCCATTTTATAGATGCTCAATATTTCTTGGATCACATAATGTGCATGTGGAACGAGCATATACTCGACTTTTCCTATATTTCCTTATAGGGTTTTCAACTTGGTGATAATTATGTATATTTCAGTCATCTATTTTATAGTCTTGAAAGTTATACCTTAATTGTGCTATAATTTAGAGTCTTTTAGCTCAAACCATTATTGGACTGTAGCTTAGGGTATTCTAGTTCAGACCTTTGATATGTAGTAGTTTATTGTCTTCTATCATGGAACATTGATGTGCTATAGTTTATGGTCTTCTAG
Source organism: Viscum album (assembly GCA_963277665.1). Taxonomy (NCBI): domain Eukaryota; kingdom Viridiplantae; phylum Streptophyta; class Magnoliopsida; order Santalales; family Viscaceae; genus Viscum; species Viscum album. The sequence continues at coordinate 539,258,693 of OY728120.1, read as the reverse complement.
CTTATACCTGATTGATGAATATAGAATATAGGGTAGGTAGACTAGGTATGAATCAAAACAACCTGGGGTGGTGAGTTCCACCATGGTGTTTCCAGGGCTCATGAGGATTGGAGTTCCTTTATTACCAGGAGGATATACCTCTTTTTGGTTGGTCAAAGCCCTTATTCATTGTTAGAATGGACAGAAAATGGGTATACACTCTTTTATAAGTTTCATGGACGATTATAGGAAGAATTTTGGTTGAGGGAGAAATAATAATGATGATAGATCCACCTGGATAGTTGGAGTATTTGTGACATAAATCATATTCCCAGGAGCATTAATTGATGGGTAATGGAACAAGGAATACATACCAAGGATGACTCAAAGGCTATAGGTTGGTAAGTTCCACCAGGTTGTCATCGAGGATTATTTTGATTGGATCTCGTTTCTTTCAAGGAGGAGATGCCTCTGATTTGTAGGTATAATACCTTATGCATGAATCCACATGGCTTACATGTATGGCCAAGTAGATCTGATCCCTACTCTTTTCCAAGGGCCATGGAATATTTAAAAATACTCAAGTGTCAGACCAATGAAGTTGGGTATATGAGAAAAGCTATTTAGGAAGGGCTCTGGTTCCCTAGGGAAATTCAACTCCTAATGTAAATATCGGGACCTATACCCTATGGTTTCAAATAAAAAGGTGTAGGACATCAAAGAAGTGGGAATGGAATGTCACATTATTACCTAGAGAAAGCATACAAAACATTTTGATTTAACATAGAGGATGTTAAATCCTCTTGAACATTTTGGTATGAGTATTGTAAATCATGTTCCAAAGTGATGAGGTCATGAGTATGGTATGGGAAAATGATGCTGAGAATAACTCAAAACACTCTAAGGTGCTGGGTTTTTCCACAGTGACATCAGGATCCCAAGAATTAGAAATATCTTTATACTAGGCCAAGATGTCTCTAGTTAGTGGGTCTAAGCCCTTTTGTATCGATTGCATGGCCAAACTGAGAGATCACTTTTTTACTTTTCAAGGGCTAGGGATGTTTTGGGGAAACCTAAGGTTCTTTAAATCATGAAGCGTGATCCATGGAGAATGTAATATCAAGGAAGGTTTCAAGCACCCTAAAAGTTGTTTCACCACCTAGTGACATATTCTTGTAGTGAGGAGATGTAAAAATTCATTATTGAAACTTTTTACTCAACTAGGGGATTCAGGGAGCATAGCTTTTATTTTAAAAGGGCTATATAATGGACCCTATGAGTTTTATTCCCTATTTATTTATACCCTAATATTTTTTTCCTAAACTCCTTAGGTGAATTGTTTAGTGAGTGAAGACTTGAATTTTACTCAGGAATCCCTTTACAGGTTTTCAACCTGACAAGGTTTGTGTCTATTTATCTAGTAGTTTAAGGTATTACGATGTGGACCATTATAGGATAGATTTTAAGGTCGTACAAATTTGACGAAAGTTCATACAACTTATGGTCTTGATTCACATAGACATAATATGGGGAATGTCATACAAGAGCCTAATTAGGACACCTAGGGTCAAGATTACCCCAACATCCTTCTGAGCGAGTGATGAGAATGTTCTAAATCATGGATTGGAGTTCTCAGTTCCTAAGTAAGGATATGGGATAATAATACCAGGGATGAAACAAAACACCTTTATGTGTTGAGTTCCACCATAGTGACATTATGATCACAAGGATTATAAACCCCTCCTTAGAGAGCCAATATGTCCCTAGTTGGTGGGTCTAAACCCTTCTCTATCAATAGCAAGACCGAACTGAGAGATATTTTTTCCTTTTTCAGGGCCATGAAAGGTTGTAGAAACCCAAGACACTCAATACATGAAGTGTGGAATATGGATTTAAGTTCTTTAAAATATAGAGTAAGAACCATATGATCTATTTTATCATGGTAAGGCTCTTGGGGTATATTGATAAGGGATAAAAAATGGGTGATGAACTGAATAGTTTATCATCAGGTAGTGGGGATGCTTTCCATATAGTTTAACATCTTGTGGTAAAGAAATTTTCTATTCAGTTTTATCATTGTGTGGTAAGGATTTTTTTATTGTGTAGTTTTAATGTCTTGAGACGAGGATATTTTCCTTGTGGTTTAACATCACATGGTAAGGATGTGGGAACTGAAATGAAAAATTTGTGTACGATATATTATGTACACAAGAAATCCATACAAAGATCTGGATTATATGTTGAAAAAATGAGCATGTGTGATTAATCCCCTCTTTAGTTGTGGTTAATTTCTTATCAGTTGTTGCATCTGGGATCAAGATCAGAGATCTAGACATCATTACATATCCCGTGATGAAGGGAGTCAAACCACATGTAGCTATTGAATGAGAAACTCTCTATGAAATTCTAACCTGTATGTAGGGGTGGGAATTGTTTCTGTTGATTATTATTGTTGGTCCTAGGATTAAACATCCAGGCATCACTATATATCCAATAGTAATAGGAATAAATCCACATGTATTTCTTGAGAAACTATTTTGTTTAACATTGTTCGGAAAGGACATAGGCCTTTCGATGTGAAAAGGGGAATTGTGACTGGATCCAAAGATGGATATCTATGCATCACTACATATCCTATAGTAATAGGAATCAAGAAAAATATAGTTCTTGAGGAATTAATTACCTACAAAAATATGGACTATATGATGAGAAGGGGAATTTTGTATCATTTGGTGGATAAACCAAGATATTAGATCGAGGTGTCCCTATGTATCTCATTTAAAATGAGAATCAATCCATATGTAGTTCTCAAAACCCAAATAGTTTATTTTTGTATAGGCATGACATCAGACATGTAACAACCCAATATTTCATAGTACGTTATCCCATTAAAGTAATTCAATAGATTGCGCTACAAGCAGCACCGAGTTCGAGCGCACCACAACTTACCAAACTAGCCATTGAAAAAGTGGTTATGAATAGTATTAACTAAATTTTGAATCTTATATACTATATATAATTTTAACATCCATATTATGTATTACTTAGAAATAATATAAGAACAAGTTCACTTTTTCAGATAAAAGAAGTATTTTTCAAAAAATGTAATTTTACCTCTTTTTAACGGTGAACCCTTTTTAAAAACAATATTTGATACTTTTATATATTCAATTTAATGATATTGAATTCTTTTTTAGAATAGGTACATAAAATTTAGTTTGGATAATTTTTTGGTACTTTTCTGATAACTTTCATATTTTGTTGAATAGTGAAAAATACTATGTTTTAATTGAAAACAAATTTTATAATTGAAATAATTAATATTGTTAAATTATGAATTTGAAAGGATTTAAAGTATAATAATATTATATTATTATCATTTAATACAATTTAGGCCATTATAAGTAATTTCACATTTAAATTTGGCATAAACACATGTCAATCTTTTGACAGTTTTTACTTTTTAAAAAAACCTGCTTTTTGGTTATGACTATGGGAATTAATTTTAAATTAATAAATGCATCTTATATGTTTTGAATTTGGTAAAATATACTTTATTTTTTAATTAAGAATATCAAAATTATCTTTGTGTAAATTTTTGGTATTTTTCTGAAAATTTTCAATTTTTGATGAATAACGAAAAACAATGCGTTATTATTTAAAACTGACTTTTTATTTAAATAATCATGTGTTTATTGAAATTTATTTTAAGTAAATATATATATAATACCTTTAAAAGTTCAATGTAATTCATTAGATTCATTTTATAATAAAATTAGATGTATTAAATTTTATTGACCTTTTAAACCTCTTTTACCCACCTTCTATGAGCATTTGCAAATTTGCATAAAACTTAATTTTACCGCTTCTATGATTTGAATTTAAAAAATACGAGGGACACAGTTAATATCATTAAGTAAAATGTGGTTCAATAATATAAAAATAATTTTTGGTGAATAGTAATTGTTGACTTTTATTTACCACGGTTAAAAGTAAATAGCGTAATTAAAGGTAAAAATGATATTATAATTACCCTAAAACATGTACTAATTCTATTGGATAAGTTTATTTAGACAAAAAACAACCATAGGAATAATATATGACCCTTTATATCCACTTGGATTAGATTAAGACATTTATTATTATTTTATTTAAAGAAAAGTTACAAGTGTTAAATTCAAAGTTTAACAACTAAACCATTTTTAATATAGGGTTACAGACAATATAAATTCGAAAATAAATATTAATTAGAAAGATGGAAATATATCCTACAGAATCGTATTTTATTTATATTTTTTAGACATTAAATAATTTAATTTATTTATGACACAATGATGCTGCAATAATTATCTTATTAATGAAATAATGAAATAAATGGTATTATAAATATTAAAAAAAATATAATTTCAATGTTTTTATGACATACACAAATTTTTTAGGTTAATATGACATGTTATGGTTGATTAAATGTATGTTGTTTGA